>OZ023265.1:162466117-163666117 GCA_964006375.1 Tillus elongatus
CAGGACCAATTATGTGATTTTCAATAATAGCAGCCCAAATATTAATGGAAAATTGATACTGCAATTTTGAAACTCTTAGAGAGTGTGGGTTTTCATCGGCCCATGTATGTAAATTGTGAAAATTTACGATACCTTTTCGCGTAAATGACGCCTCATCAGTAAATAGTACACGTTTAGAAAAATGTTGGTCGTGCCTAAGTTTGTTTAAGAACCACTGACAAAACATTACCCTTGGTTGAAAGTCTCTAGGTAGAAGTTCCTGGACACGTGTAAAATGATAGGGATATAAACTTTGATCCTTCAGAGTTCTGTGAACTGATGATGCCGAAATATTACCCAGTTCGGTGGCAATAATTCTCGTACTTGTACTAGGATCACGTTCAACTCTATTTAATATTGCCTCTTCAACTCGTACAGTTCGGCGGTATCTTCTGCGTCCAGAGTCAGCTTTTAAAGGTTTTAAAGAACCAGTTTTTCTCAAATGTCTTACAATACGTGGGAAAATATTTTTGTCAGGAATTCTTCTTTGCGGATAAGTTTCCTGATAAACTCGCACAGCTTGTCTAGCATTTTGATTTGTTTGTCCATAAATTAACAACATATCAGTCAAATCCGCTGAAGTGTACTTAATGAAAACCATCTTGAGAGGAGGAAATAATATTAATGAGCAGCTCAGTATCAACAAATAACTAAAAACGAAAATACTGCACCGTATCAAAATTTAAAGAATAGCACGAAAACTCTCTTGACGCCTACAAAGCACTTCAAAATTGTAGAATTTAGAGAACTGTCAAAAATTATAGTTTCATGGCACTTTACGATTACTGTTTTCATTACTCCAACGAATCGGTATTTTGCCCCTATTTATTTGCACGTTTATTGCTGTAATGTTTACTGTATGTTTTGTTTTTCATATTCTTATGGTTGCAGTAAACATATATTATTATTATTATTATTACGCCGACTAATCGGTATTTTGTCCCTTTTTATAAAATTAATCATATCTCCTAGGGGATACCCTGAACGAAAAAATACCAAGAGGTAGCTTTTGTGGATTATGTAATAAGCTTCATAACTGATGTATCAAAATTGGAAAAAGACAGTGGCGCACATATTTTTTACCCAAATGAATTTTTACAGTTACCCCGTACGCACGCCACTGACGCAGTTGTAAGCAGATTTTCACTTAAAAATATGCACTTTCATAATACACTTTCAAGTTCCAAGTTTCATTAAAATCAATCCAGTGGTTTTGAAATTATTTATAAAAAATTAAAAAAAAAATTCAACTCCCTGTATATTGGAAACTATGCGTTTCCGGGCCCATGTGCACAGGAACTTTTTTTCTTATTTTTTAGTAGGGAATTGCCCCACGAGCGATGGTGCATGTTTTTTGAAACACCTGTATATATATATATATATATATATATATATATATATATATATATATATATATATATATATATATATATATATATATATATATCACAAGCCTACTTTGTAAACCTACTGATTAGCATATTTTATTTGTATCTCCAATTTTTTGTTCGTCCTATTAAAATCGTGATAATTCAATCATGTTTTAGTAAGAATGGAATCGCTGTTGCGCTCTATACCCGATTTTATGTATTTTATCTGGCACAGCGCCAACTGCATGAGATTACGTTGCTTTAATTATTGATGACAAGCTAAATAGAAATGAATTATAATGTATGTGTTGAAAAATAAGAAATGAATGCGGCCATTCATATTGTTGGCTACCCATCAAAAGGCGAGTAATTAATACGGCGTTATATAATCTTTAGTAAAACATTTTCAGTGAGATGTGCCCACATAAAAACGTTATCAGCATTATGTTAATTTGATAAATGTATCCCAGATGAGTGGTAAAGCGGTTAACCTCGGAAAAAACAGGATTTTTCACTTTTCCTCCAGGATTATCGCAGAAAGAGCTTTATTATGACTATATTAATCCTATTAAAAATACTCTACTGTCAAAGATTCGCTGTTTACTGAATAAAATAGTAAATCACCACGGATTTTAAAGTTTGTCCTACAGGTTAATGATATACTGTTAATGTTTCCAACACTTGTTTTGTTAAGTACACTTGGAAAACCCAAATCGCCACAACACATCTTAAAAAACCTGACGATTGTTTCACTAACCAAGTTAGCGTCATCAGAGGATGAAAAATTCTGAACGTTTGACGACTACCACCACGCTCTTTGGTCGGCATCTCTCGTAAAGTGGTCAATCAATAAACTGCACATAGGCGGTGGTGCCGAATTAATACAACTTTTATAATTGCTATATTTAGTGATATATGCACTTAAGAAAGCGAAATCACAAAATATAGTGTAAGGAATGTATTTTCTCGCCCTGCTCATAAGGCTATTTTATTATGAAAATTCTCTATAGGTTTTAAATAGACTCGTATTATGTGAACAGGTTTCACGTTAACTTTTACATATATAGCACCATTAAATTAAAAGTGTAGGCATCTGGCCCATCGTCGCTTGTTTAAAATCTTAGCTGGACGTAAGGGGAGGTTTAAGTGCGAGATATCTCATCTCAAGTCAACGTTAGGGGAGATTGCTTATCGGGCATATGGTTCATCTAAAGAAGGCATTAGCCATTGTATCGTTTAACGTGTTGGTTGCAGTAGAAAATTTTGTGTGGTGTTTATTGTTTTCTGTAAATTTACAGTGCACGTTATATATACATTTATTCAGGTGAGTTATTGCTCATTGAACATGGCTGGTTCGTTTATTGTACCTGTTCTTATTTGTTTAAGTTATACATTGAGAAATAATTTCAATAAGTATTTGATTGAAGATGGTTTTAGGAAAATCCTTTGATAACTAATTCATATGAAAATAAATTGTGGCTAGAGTTAAAGTCAGTTTATTATTTATACGAAGATAAGTTATAAATTGAGAAGTAATTATCTTATTCAAATAAAGGGGCTTTATGAAATAATTGGATAATTAGCTAAGCTGAAATTGAGTTTGTTATTTATACGAGGTTAGGCCAATATTAATAAGTTAATAAATTGTTGAGTATGTCAGTTTGCAGTAAGCAAATAAAGTAAAGTCTGTTTGTAAGTAAAGTGATAATAGTTTGAAAGGTGTGCGGGACACTTTCGCTGTTTGTTCACCCAGTAGGGTATCATGCTGGTGGGCGTTGGGCTTAGACCCAGGTTACGTAACAGCACCACGGTTGTTGCATTGATAGCCGAAATGGTAGCTAGACTGAGGTCGTTTCCTCATTGCACAGTCAGGACCAGTGTAGGCGTTGTATTTGCCGAAATGGTAGCTAGGCAGAGGTCGTTGCCTCATTGCACAGCCAGGGCCAGTGTAGGCGTGGATATTGGAGAGGGATATAGCGTAGCTTCAACGTTGTGTCCATTGCAGTTCTCAGTATTCACGGAGGCAACTCAGTGGTTGCGTTTGAGAGCCGATCTGGTGGCTAGACCGAGGCATCGTTGTCTCATTGCACAGTCAGAACCAGTGTAGGAGTGGATATTGGGGAGGGGCACATTGTTTGGCCGGGCCCTTTGTGCCTATTGCACCTCTCAGTATTTGACTCTGGCTGTAGACGAGCACTCTAGGTGAGGCAATTGCTGCCTCATTGCACTCCTGGAAGCCGGCGCGGACCCAGTGCCGGGTACAGCACCCAACTAAACACACAGGTTGAACTATTGTCTAAATATTATCTGAGTAACTATTGTTTAGATTACTGTCTGACTGACTATTGTTTAGATATTGTCTGAGAAACTATTATATGAGTAAATATTGTTTAAGTAATTAATGTCTGAGTAATTATTGTTTGAGAAGCTATGATTTGAGTACTTAGAGACATTGTTGAGAAGCAGTTCTGAGGCACTGATGTGCGTTGTTAAGAGTTTATAATGTTGCTCAGTGGAGCATTGAGTAGGAACTGCTGTTTATGTTGAAGTTGCTCAGTGGAGCGTTATGTCCAAACTGCTCTTAAAGTTAGCTTGCTCAAAGGGGCTTGAGTATAAATAGTCATTGATGTTGAGTCGCTCAATGGAGCGTGTAATTGGTAATGGATTAATAAACTAATAATTGAATGCCCCTCGTATATATGTTAGGTTTTACATTAGATGAACAATGGTGTGTTTAGGTATATTTTTAATTACAGGTTAGTAATATTGTTACTGGACACATTTGGCACCCGCTCGCCCGACTCATTACGCCCGTACATTAAGGCTTCGCCATCATTCTGACAAGTAATAAACCTTTTGCCTTTTGCATGATTACTCTTAAGTAGATAACACAACTGCTAAGTAATATATAGACTGGTGATTGATTGTTGAGCTATGTAATTATATTATCTGACCGTTAGTCGATTGTTATTATTATAATAGGTTACTTATATTGTTTACTAAGACGGTTGTAACCTTGTGTCATCGAAGGGTTGCGTTCGATATTATTCAATTTATATATATGAAAAAAAAAACGTCCACCCTTACAATAGAAATAATAATATTTGAATGAATTCACCACCGAAACTTAGAAATTTATGTGCAGTTGATTGATTGACCACTTTACGAGATATCCCGAGAAAGAGCGTGGGAATTAAGATAACGGAATTAGGGTAAAGGGAATGTCCGGTAAATAAGCAGTCAAAGTTTGTTTACTGGAACGAGCCTTAAGCGTCTAGGCCGAGTACCTGCACAGTATATAAACAGAGTCGTAGTAGTCACACGTTCAAAATTTTTCATCCTCTGATGACGGTAACTTGGTTAGTGAAACGATCGTCAGAAATATTTAAAAATGTGTTGTGGTGGTTTGGGTTCTCCAAGTGTATTTATCCGTGCTCATCACAGGTTCCAATCTTCACTTTAGTGAACTTGTTTTGTTGTAACCGCTATCACTGAGTACTATTTATAATGATAATAATAATAATAACAATAATAATAATACTAATAATAATAATAAAAGCAATAAGAACAAACAACAAACAAATTAATCTTGCTCAAATACAATGCCAGAAGCTCGGTTGATGTTAATGTTACAGTTTGTACTGAAAAAGTGAAAGGAGTAACCTGGGATCGGACCCAGTACCCTTCGGTTCAGAGGCACACTCTCTTACCCCTGAACCGCCGAGGTTCTTGATTAATAGGGTGAATAATGGACATAGAAACAAGAACGTAGAGAGCATAAAAACCAAGCCAGGCAGGCTCCTGCAAGATCATCTTAGTATGGCAGATTATTTTAATGATTACTTTTCCTCAATTGGTAAAAACCTTGCTAAAAGCATAAAGAGCCCTAGACATTTTAAAAACACACGGTTTTCACATTCAATGTCTCTGCTTCCCACAGGTGAATATAAGGTTAAAAGGATGATACTGCGCCTAAAGAACAAGAGAGCTCCTGGGCATGATGGTATACGTTCAGAGGTCATTAAACAGGTTGTGGATCTAACCCTGGCCCCACTTGTTTTTATATATAATAGATGTATTGAAGAGGCAACGTTTCCCGGGGTTTTCAAATACGGCGTTGTGAAACTCTTATAAGGGCGAAGATTGTCTAGATGTGACGAATGATATGACGATTTCTTTGGTCTCCAATGTTGCAAAGGTTTTGGAAATGATACTCAAAGAGCGACTAAACAGTTATCTGCGGAAATATAATCTGTTGTCTGATAGGCAATATGGTTTATGTGAAGAAAAAAAAAACAATTCAGAATGCTGTAAAGGATCTAATCTCCAGCATATATGACAGTCTTGACAAAGGCAATCATCCTTCATTATGCGTTTTTATAAATTTAAAAAAGTTTTTGACACTGTCAGCCATGTGAAACTGCTGGAGTTTCTGGAAAGTATTGGCGTAAGAGGTAAACAACACAAATTGTTTAAGAGCTATATGACTGACAGATTTCAAGTAGTCAAGATAAAAGAGACCGTGAGTAGCCCTCAAAGAGTGGAGTTCGGTGTCCCTCAGGGAACGATTTTGGGTGGCTTGCTTTTTAACATATATATTAATTACCTTTTTAAATTGCACTGTATGGGCAAAGTGGTAGATTAGGCGGACGATACTGCAATTTTCTATACGGCCGACAGTTGGTGGTCCCTAAAAAAACCATTTGAGAGGGATCTTGAGGTTGATTATGGCATGGTTTTCTGATAGATGGTAGACCGTGACCTTTCAAAAACCGTGTTTGTCTCTTTCTCATCTTACGTCCACTGTCTGCCCTCTTGTGATGCAATCAGCGTTGGTAGTGACTTGGCAATACAAAGGTGAGCAAAGTATCCTATCTGGGACTTGATATAGATTGCCATATGATATGTGATTTCCATATTCAAAAATTGGTTAAAAAACTTAGGGTATTGCAGTATAAATTGAGATTCATTAAAGATATGTTGGATAATAAATATCTGCGTATTGTATATCATGCATTGGTTGAGAGTGTTCTACGTTACGGCATATCAGCCTGGGGCGGTGCGTCTGAGTCCCATCTCAGATTCATGCAAAGAACCCAAAATCTTATTGTTAATGATACATGATAAGGATTATGCTTACCCTAGGGATCGTCTATTATTATTTATTTATTATTTATTATTATTATTAATTCAGAATATACATTATGTCATACAAAAAGGTTATACTTGTGCTTGCACTGGGACACGATTTTGAACAGTCTCTCCCCAAACATATAAATGTCAAATTATTTTGTTCTTGTCACTTTTTGATTTTCAACTAAGTTTTCTTCAGCTACGATTTCTATTCCCACCAACATTCCTGGTGCAACCATATATATTTAGAATTCATTTAATACAAAAACCATTCCTTCTTTCAAACCAAAACTTCACAAAAAAACATTATTCTGTAGTACTAAAATTTTGACACTCTTTATCTGACAGGCAAACTATATAAAATATATAAGGACACTTGGTTGATGGATATTACAGCTATTTTACTTTACGGTTGCAAACACTGAGCATGCTCAGCGGGAGAGTTTTACAATAATAGAGCATTTACATGTTACTAGACATAGCACACACTCGTTTAAAACGCAAAAGGTGAGGAAGGCAGTTACGCAGAGATCGTTTGCTTACCTATGTGTAAGGGTTTATAATTCAGTGCCTCCTGAAATAAGAGGACACACTTCTTTGAATTTATTTAATAAACGATTAAGCAGCTGGATTTTTCATACCCCCAGAAGTGTCATCCATTCTTTGTTTATAACAAATTGACATCAATCAGACGCGCGCGCGCGGGTTCCTGCACGCGTCGGTAGTTTTGCGTGTGTGTGCGTGGGAGTGTGTGTGGTTGGTCGCGTGGTTTTTAGTGAATTTTCTTAAAAAAAATTCACTAATGAGGAGATCCCGACTTTTGAATTTTGAAAAAATTTCTTCAAGTGAGCGCTAATTAGGCCCCCCAGAACACACATCCGGGGTCAGTTTCAATTTTTATATGTTTATATATATATATATATATATATATATATATATATATATATATATATATATATATATATATATATATATATATATATATATATATATATATATATATATATATATATATATATATATATATATATATATATATATGTATATGTATCACACCGATAACTCAAAAAATAATGGGCCGATTTTGATCAAATTTGGTGAATACCTTCCTTTTGCAAATGGCTTGGATAAGTTCGTTAGTCGGGAAAATCGGCCCAGGTTTTCCCGGAAAATTTTGGGTTTTCCTTCAAAAAAAAATTATATCTCCGGAATTAACAAAGTAAGGGCAACCATTTGGTACGCTGGTTTATGTCATTATAGGTAAGGTGCCTACCAAAATTTAGCTCTGTAGGTCAAAAGACAAAAAAGTTATGGGCATTTAAGGAAAAATAAATTGGGGGTTTCCTCAAAACGTCAAAGTGACAATTTAAAACGTCGAAATTCGCAACATTTAGGCAAAGAACTTGAATCTAATACGGGCTCTGGAAAGAAAATGTCTTAAGAAGAATGTTTTACAAACCCTGAAGTCTTAGTTTCAACCGTCATCGTCCTTTATTTTACTAAAATATTTCCAGAAAATTCATTTGAAATAGACCCTTTCTCTGATGCTTGGCAGTAGCCTTAGCTATAGAGTTTATCGTTTAATGGTATATAATTTTTGTAGAATTTTCGTAAAAAATCAATAAAGCTCAATATCTCCGTTATTATACAAGATATGAAAAAATATTGTATACATTAATTATACGGTGTCTTGAGCTACACCTTAAAAAATTATTGCTACCATCACAGGGTGGCCCATAAGTCGTTGGTGATACAAATAATATTTTTTTTAGTAAAAAACGCCTTATGTTTTTGCATTTTCCATCGAAATATAATGCATGTTTGTAAGTTAAGAAATTCTGGACGCAGCAAGTGCGTTATAGTATCGAATTTTGATTAAATGCTTCATATTTGAAAAGCTCAATTTGCTATTAACCTATAAGGTTGACCAAGAAACGGATTTTTCCGGTTACATTTTAAGTTTACTTTCGGAAATTTCTGTACGTTTTCAAACAATAAAGTTATTTTGATGAAACATGGCACATTGTTTTTACTATATATGTTATACTGGTAACCAAATTTGATGCCTGCTTTCTGAAGAAAAAAAAAACACATATTTGCTATTAAAAACATTTTTATGAAAATTCACTACCATAACGCACTTGCTGCGTCCAGAGTTTTTTGTTTATTTTTTGGTGGAGAGGGAGCAGTGTGTTTAGACTGAGGACGGGCAGATCGGAGTGGATATCGGTTCTGATTGGAGACTGGGAACTGAGTTTTTTTAGATGTTAGTATTTTAAAATGCATATATGCTCTTTTGTTTTGAAATTTTGTTTTTGTGTAGGAGATGCGTTACGATGTTTTGATCTATGAGTTCTTTAGAAGAAAGCATATGATAAAAATCATAAAAATTCTTTGTTGTTTCTGTAGTTTTGTTTTTGTTACACTGCCAACAAGTCTTTGACTTAGGCAGTTTTTTTCTCTCCATTTATTGGGGAATATTTTTTGTGTAAATTGTGCATTATTGTATATTATTTGTATTTTTCTGTATGGAGTGAAATCTTCTCAATAAATGTGTATTATTATTATTTAAAAAATAAATTGATGATTTTATGCATATCATATCCAAACCAAAATTTAAAAAGTCGTATGTTGTCGTGAGCAGAATTAAGAATATTTTAAAATGTGGTGTCACTCAACATAGGGTGGCGTTTGAAATTTAAGGGTACTTTACTCCCCTGTCCAAGAGGTAGGTTCCAAGACACCAAAACTTACGCCATCCCCCTTGAAAACAAAGTCGACGTACCTAGGCTTTTTTTTAATTCCGATATTTTCCAGGTGGGAACTGTTTTAATTGTCACACCCTGTATATGTGGAACTGAAAACTTATTGACCCCAGTTTGGATAGCACATAACAATCAACCATAACAATCAAGTGTACCATATAATTTAACCACTTTAAACGTTTTACATCTATTAAATCAATTTTCTCGAACAGCTTCTAATTATGACTCATTACAAAGAGACGTAAAGTGAAAGATTTATGTCATTTAGTGTTTAAAATTGTGTACTATGTACTTACACTTGTACTCTGGTAGTTTAATTTTAATTCTCCACCACGAAATCACGTCTCATGATTCTCATAATTACGTGCTTTTCAAGCGTTTTCTAATTATACTCGGATCCCGTACACGGAGCGCGTTCCTCTCTTAAAAATGTAAATTATCGTCAGGTTTTTGTAATTTTCCACTTAGATCTGCACCACGCTTCCCGGAGAAATGAAAGTGCATGAATATTACAGATATATGCCGTGTTTTAGAACTAAACGAAACTAAAGAAATGCACAAAATATCACAACGTTTGTGCATCATTTCTCAGGGGACTATGGAATTTCAGGATAAAAAAAAATACCTGCACCGTATCTAAACAAGATTTTATTTGTTTATTATGTAAAATATTTCATCCTCTTATGAAGCTAATTTTGTTAGTGAAACGATCGTCAGGTCTTTAAAGATGTGTTGGGTTTCGCCAAGTGTACTTATGGTGTATCAAATCGAAAATTCGCTTTCCTGTATATACGGAAAAATTTTGAGTTTTCTTTCGGAAAAAAATTTTTTTCTCCGCAAACTACAAAGCTATTTCGATGAAATTTGGTGGACATGTTGCCCTGGGAAAGACCTAACTATGTACCAAAATTCAACTTTCTAGGTTTACAGAAAATTGAGCTATTCAAATTTGAGACATTTATTTTTAATATCACAGCTTTTCATTGACAATGATAAAAACTGGTTTACATATGAGACCTAGTATGTCTGAGTCGTTACCTGGCAACGGAACATTTAATATCATTGCTCAGGTCAGTTACGCGCTGTAACTGACGTTTATCGTATATTATTAGATCGTTTATCTGTTTTCAATTTCAGTTTACAAATTATTTGTGTTATTTGTGAATTTTAATATACAAGTGCAAATTATTCCTTTACGATTTTATTAATGTTGGTGGGTGGACTAAACAGTGTTTGTGATGTTTTGTCAACAGATATAAAGGATCGTAGGTTTACAAAAAGGGCTGATATGCAACAAGTTAGTTATGTTCTTTCTCTGATGCTTTGGCGGTAGTTTTAGTTAAGTTTATGGTTTAACGGTCCATAATTTTCAGCTAATTTTCGTATATGAAATTCGTCAAAGAGGAGACCGCGACTTTAGAATTTTAAAAAGATTTCTTCAAATGAGCGCAAACTAGCCCCCCTAGAATCCATATCCGGGTTTACGTTCAGTTTTTATCTGTATATATATATATATATATATATATATATATATATATATATATATATATATATATATATATATACAGAGTGACGCATTTCTACGGTAAAAATCAATATAATTATTATTATACAAAAGACGAGAAAAAAATATATAAGTTAATTATAGGGTGTCTCGAGCTGCATCTTATAAAATTATTTTGACAATCACAGGCTGGCCCATAAGTCGTTGGTGATTCCTACAAAAAAAATTTCGAACACCCTTATTTTATTGCATTTTTTATCGAAATATGTGTGTACCAAAAAAATAGAGACGCAGTAAGTGCGTTTTGGTAGCAAATTTTCATGAAATGCTTCAAATTTCAATAACTCAATTTGCTATTGACCTAAGGTTTGTTGGCTAGGACACTGCTTGCATTAGGGAGAGAGAGAGAGAGAGAGAGATATTTGCTATTAAAAATATTTTAATGAAAATTCACTTCCATAACTCACTTGCTGCGTCGAGAATTTTATTATTATTAATATTATAATCCATGCAGTGTATTTAGATTTAAATATTTATCATCATTGCCACCCATAAATCTCAGAGGTTTAATCTCAAAACACAACTCCCTACGACGTTTATTACTTCAGTGGCATAGTCCTATGAATATACTGCTTTATTTGCAAATAACTAAATAAAACATTGTATTTTCCGAGTCTTGTGGCGCCAAAAGTTCGTTTAGGAGAATCAGAAAATAAATTACTGTTGTTTATAAGATATTCAACAAATAGCAGCAACATAATATAGAAAGCTATATCCTAAACGCAAACTGAACAAAGATACAAGAGAAATTTCGGCCGAGTTGTTGTTCGCTTTGTAAATTTGCATAAATATTTCTGTGAGCGCTGCGTGGTCCCAACTTTACAAGCAAATTGTTCAAACTTCATACAGAGAAAGTTTTAACAATGAGGGAATTTGTTTGGGTTGTTCTCCAGGAAGCTCTTTACTTTAGTGGTTTGCAAAAACTTGCTGAATGTTTTTTCTATACAAAGCTGTAAACACAAGTATAAAAAATATGTAGATACACTGGAATCTTTTCGCTCAAGATTGCTAATAGGATTGTCGCTTTTAGTGAATTTTTATTTTTAAAAAATCACTAATAGAAAGGTATCGATGGTGAGACTTTGCAAACATTTTTTCAAATGAGCGCGAACTAACACCCTTAAAACCCATATCCGGGGTCAGTTTCAATTTTTATATGTTTATATATATATATATATATATATATATATATATATATATATATATATATATATATATATATATATATATATATATATAATATTTCAACAACACACCACGAGGGCTTACAGCCTAAATACCATAGTACCGTGGGTGTCGACATGGAGGAAAGAGGCAACTTGTTAATTCTGGACTTCCAGGTTTGGGGGTTCGGAGGAGAAGAAAAAACATGTGTCGGCAAGGAATTCCACAATTTGGAAGTCCTCGGGACAAAAGAGCGGGAATAATAAGATATTTTATGTCTGGTGACCTGGACAGTAAAAGGGTGCATTCGCTATGTTCTCCTGGTAGATCTGTTGGGGGCAGCAGGTGGAGGAACTATGCAAGAAAGCCCCTCTGAGCAGTGCCCGTTCAGACATCTATAAAAGAGAGAGAGAGAGAGGGTCACCAACGGCACGTCGGTCGGCAAGGGATGGCAGCCTTCGGGTGAGGGTAGGGTTACCGATGAGACGTATAGCTCTTTTCTGAATGGAGTCCAGGATAGCGAGTGTAGAAGCCGCAGCGACACCCCAGATGTGGGAGCAGTATTCGAGGTTTGGCCTTATTTGTTAAGTATATAAGGTATAGAGATTAGCTGGTGAAAGGTATTTGCGAGCCCGGAAGAGGAAACCTAATTTCTTGGCAGCCGCTTCTGCAATTGATGTGACATGTTGGTGCCAATTGAGATTTCGATCCACAAAAATGCCAACAAGTGAAAAGGACTCATTACTTTATCTCTTATGAGATAGAAAGCAAGGCTGAATACATATGTATCCAACCGAAAATTAAAAAAATAATTAACCGATTTCGATGAAACTCGACAAGTGCCTTTCTTTTATTAATGGATTTTTTTTCCCTCAGGGCTCGTCCGCGGCCTTGCCGCCCCGATAGCACTGTTATTAATGGCTTAGATGCGTTAGTTAGTAAGGAAAATCTGATAAGGTTTTCCGGGAAAATTTTGAGTTTTATTTCGACAAAAAAAATTTTCTCCGAAAATTACGAAACGATTTTAATGAAATCTGGTGGATATGTTGGAGGGGAAGGCTTCCTACGTACCAAAACTCAACTTTCTAAGTTTATAGAAAACTGAGTTATCCAAGTTTGAAGCATTTAATAAAAATTCAGTACCATGACGCGTCCCGAACTTTTTTAATATCTTTTTCTGCATTTAACACTGACTTGTACATTTTTACAAAAAACCCGATTTTGTAATGACGGGAAAAACATTTAGCAACACTTCACTGCTTACGTCATTGGGTTAGTTGATGGGCTTATCTGTATTTTATAAGGGTAGAGCTGTAGAACTTACCAAAGTTGGATTATATTGATTGTGAGAAAATTGGTATAATATAATTTAAAAAAATTCGATAAAAACTCGCTACCATAAGGCACTTGCTGCATCCGAAGTACTACTACCAGTTGTGTATCGTTTATCCGTGTATCGATTTCTTGTGAGAGCAAGTCTTTCAAACTTTGTTACATAAAAAATTATAACGCACTTAAATGACACACTTGATAGATTAAACTTCTGCAATAAATTGGCAAAAAGTTAAATGAAGAAAAACAACCATTGAAATAGAAATGTAAGAGCCTGTTTAGCACACTTCTTGCAATGTTTATTGCCCAGAACTCGCCTTCGTTTCAGAACGTTTGTTTAAAATTTCCAATTTTGACATTTCAAATAGCAAGTTTGATGTTTTTAGAAAGAGCCTAAGTGGTTCAGTGTTAAGAACGTGTGCCTCTGTACCGAATGGTACTGGGTTGGATTCCCAGGGTTCCCTTTTTACTTTTTCACTACATACTGTAGCAGTAACACCAACCGACGTCGTGGGATTGCATTTGAGCAATTTGAATGTCTGCACGTTCCGCCCTTTGAAGGAGTCGTAAAACCGTCGGTCCCGTGTCCATGAGATCTTGGGCACATCAAAGATCCCCACCCTCCTTACAGAAAAGCAGGGGTTGCGCAAAATTTTCAGGATAGTAGGTGAAACTGCCTCCTGGCGTCCGTGATTGGCCATAGTCGCGGAAATAGACCGATGTTTAGGAAACGAAAACACACAACATACACACGTTTCTAGAAGAAAAATCATAAAGTTATAAAAGCATTTTTTGGCACTTTTTGACTTTTTTGCATCAAAAAAACTTCACATATATTATTTTGGAATTTTGACTTCCTTTGACCTCCAGTGCGGCCGAGTTTTTTTCTCTACACGCTTATAACTTACTCAGCATAACACATCTTTATAAGACCTGACGATCGTTTCACTAACAAAGTTAGCGTCATCAGGGGATGAAAAATTCTTTAGGTCTTTAAAAAAATGTGTTGTGGTGATTTGGGTTCTCCAAGTGTACTTATCAGTACTCATCACAGGTTCCAATCTTCACTTAGCGCTTATAACTTTTTATTCTTTAAAGAAAGACAGCTATATATGAACAACTTCCATGCCAAAATTGTTAAAATATCTTTGCTAGGTGTTGTCGAAGATACAAGAATTTTCCGAAAGCAAACCCAAAAGTTTCCCGGAAAAATTGGTCGGATTGTCCAAGCCATTTACCAAATCTACCAGTTTAATTCAAATCAGTTCATTATTTTTCTATTTATATAAATATATAAACCTATAAAAAAATCGGGACGCAGCAAGTGCGTTATGGTAGCAAATTTTCTTTAAATGCTTCAAATTTGAATAGCTCAATTTGATACTAACCTATAAGGTTAACAGGAACACTTAAAGTTTACTTTCGAAAATTTTTGTACATTTTCAAACAATAAAGTTGTTTTGGTGAAACATGGCACCTTGTTTCTACTATATTGGTTATACGGGTACCCAAATTTGATGCCTGCTTTCTTTAGAAAAAACACACATATTTACTATTGAAAACATTTTTATGGAAATTCTGTACCCTAACGCACTTGCTGCGTCCTGAATTTTGTTGTTTATTGTTTGCAAAAACTGAATGGGTTGACTGAAATAAAACCGTCCAGGCAATTAATAAGGAAAAATACCTGCCATATTTATAATTTGACAGGTACATTCCCTTTTTGTAAATATTTTTTTTTCTTGTGTAAACTAGAGCTATCGTGACAACATAGTACCTGGTCCTGCACCGAGATGGCGTTCCTCTCCTATCTTGCAAAACGTTCGCCAGGCTGACAATCTGCGACAACCTCCATGGTTTAGATTTTTATCTACGATTTATCTAAATAGCATGTCAGTACATATAACGTCATCTGTCTTTGTCCAACATTGTAGATATTGCATTACATAATCTGAAGTGATGTAGAGGATTATTTTATTATTAATTTCAAATAACTTTATTTTACTTTGATCAAACGACTTGAAAACTGGTACACAACCACGTCTGTCTATGTTCTTTTAAGTTGTAAATATTCGTTTCAACCACTTAGACAATTTAAGAAATATTTTTAATTTTTTTTCTAAGAAAAATTGGCCGCTAAGATTTGATAAACGAACTCATCCAAGCAATTAGCAAAATAAGGGTAATTCCCAAATTTGGCCCAAATCAGTAGAGAATTTTTTGAGTTATCGGTTAGATATATATATATATATATATATATATATATATATATATATATATATATATATATATATATATATATATATATATGTATATATATATGTATATAGAAAATTTCCGAAGGTCTCACCATCGATACCTCTCTATTAGTGAATTTTCTTAATGAAAATTAACTAATGAAACCGACGCCGGAAGTGGGTTATAGGGGGCCTAGTTCGTGCTCATTTAAATATTTTTTTTCAAAATTCAAAAGTCGGGATCTCCTCATTAACGCACAATTTTCTACGAAAATTAGTTAAAACGTGTAGAACATCTAAATAAGATGAGAAATAGCGAAATGAATGTGTCTTAAGGTATTTTAACAAGGAAACCTTATCAAACATTTGGAATACCACTCTCCATTGTCCTGCTATAAGGTTCGGAATTCCTCTCTTTTCTTAAGGGCCCTTTAAACTGGACCATCATTATTTTAAATGGGGCATTAGAGCTTCTGTTTACGGCAAAGCCGCTTTGTGATTTCCCACATATTACACAAGAGAGTTTGAAAGATATTTACATCGACCGTTAGCTTTTACAGCGATCTCGATTTATGTCTTACACTTTAAAATATTATTGTAGAAGATTCGATAAGGAGAAGAAAACTAGTCACTGATATGGATCTAAAATACAATTTACCTATCTAACAATTTTATTAAGTTCTTTAATTAACTTTTTGTACAGAGGAGAATACAATAAATGTATTACGAAAACATTTAAGACAGTATATAATACGGTCGACAGAAATTCACTTATGGCCACCTATCCTATCGTATGGCACTCATTTGTGGGGCAGTTCATCAAATTCTATACAAATCTTCAGGCTCCTGGTTAGGTTGATAGCTGGAGTTCGCTGCCGTGAGCACTCTTAGCCGTATTTTATTAGTCTGGGAATTATGACTCTTCCCACAATATACATCTTTAATCAGTTATTGAATATATACAGGGATAGATTTGATTATCAGCTAAATTCTGGATACCATACAAGATCGGCTAGTTTAATACGACCGCAGAGATTTAGACTACAAAAATCGGTAAACAATTCTTTGCATATCGCCTTATGTAATAAGCTACCAGTTCACATAAAGTCCTTAGATTATGGGAAATTTAAAATTGCTATAAAGCATTACTTTAAGTAAAACGCTTACTATTCAGTCCGTGAGTACATGGATGCCTCCATAGTACTAGTGTATCTCGCCGTTTGTGTGAATTTTAGATAACGCTGTATAGATGTCCGCATATACAGCTTTGTATTTTGTTGTTGTTTGTTCTTTTCGTTTTTACGTGTCTTAGTCTGTATGTTCACATGTAGTAATTTGTATTTTGCAAAAGTTCACTTATTGTATAGTCAATTTTAACTAATTTATATATCTGTGTATTTTGCACTGTACTTTTTAAAACTTGGGTTTTTTACTAGTGTATTTCAACTTGCTACAATTATTGTATTTTTAAGTGTAAATAGTGGTCAAATAAATGTGTCTATATCTATGTCTATGTCTACAATTCATTGGTGAAACAAATTGGTACGCCCCTGTGTCTTTACTTTCATTAGGTTGCACTATCATTTAAGTTTCTACCTGGAATTATTTATCTCTGGATTTCACAATCTTTTCCAATTTGTTGGTAATCTTTATTCTCTAGACGTCTGTATCGCATTAGGTTTACGCATGAACAATGCCATACAAACAATACTTATATACAGTTAGGTTCTTTATTGTAAATAGCTTTAGCTGTCTTTAAGGTATTCTTTAGATGCACCCAGTGGATTTTCTTCACTAGGAATAATGCTTATACCTAGTTGGCCATTCTGTATTACTGACATTATGTTATGTCAACTACGTCACCTAGCGTTACGCGAAGACTCGATAAAAGCAAGCCTTTCGCATGGTACACGTCAGTTCTACTTTCGATCTCCTCTTCTTAAATTCTTGGGACTCCGAGTTCCCAATTTTCTACTTAAACACCGCTCGCGTGTTTAAGCCAGTTCAGTGCTACAGTTCTACGTTCGATCTCCTCTTCTTAAATTCTTGGGACCCCGAGTTCCCAATTTTCTACTTAAACACCGCTCGCGTGGTTAAGCCAGTTCAGTGCTACAGTTCTACGTTCGATCTCCTCTTCTTAAATTCTTGGGACTCCGAGTTCCAAATTTTCTACTTAAACACCGCTCGCGTGTTTAATCCAGTTCAGTGCTACAGTTCTACGTTCGATCTCCTCTTCTTAAATTCTTGGGACTCCGAGTTCCCAATTTTCTACTTAAACACTGCTCGCATGTTTAAGCCAGTTCAGTGCTACAGTTCTACGTGCGATCTCCTCTTCTTAAATTCTTGGAACTCAGAGTTCCTAATTTTCTACTTAAACACCGCTCGTGTGTTTAAGCCAGTTCAGTGCTACAGTTCTACGTCAGATCTCATCTTCGCTCCTTCTTCGCTCCTTGGAACCCTGAGTTCCAAATCTTCCACTTAAACATCGCTCGTGTGTTTAAGCCAGTTCAATTCTACAGTGCCGTTCTACAACGAATCTCATCTTCATCGCTTTTTGGGACTTCTAAGATCACGATCTTCTACTTAAACATCGCTAGTGTGATTACGCCACTTCAGCTCACGCTCCAATCTTCCTACAGAAATTCCGTTCGTACAGTATTATAGTGAAAAGTCAGTGTTTTCTTCGAAATTAGAAAGTATACGCGCAGTTAAATGCAATAGCAAGTAGCTAATAAGATTGTGAAATCTCCTGAATAACCCATTAAATCAAGTGTAAAACCGCAAATTGTAAATAAATGTAAGTTCAAAGTGTATATAGTAACAATACAACATATATAAATATAAAGAAGTGTATTATTGAAATTTTCTGGAATCCAGTGCACTTAGAGATATAAATACAGTCCACATCTTCAAAATATTCTTCTTCCAACGCTAATTAGCAAAGCCGACTAGTTAGCTAGGGTGGGATCAATCCACCTGCAAAACATTGGTGCAAGAAAACAAGCTCTTTCTCCCCCACAATTTTCATTTCGTTTTCACGCGCAACAAGATTGCAAAGATTTTATAGTACATAAAATTTACATTCAATCTGCTTTTAAGATTTAGCACCGTGTCTCACCTATGATTTTATTATTTAATTTCATTCCACAAGCGAAGTTGTTTGAGCATTCCCATAACATAACTTAGACCAGACAGTTAGTTTGGAATGCACTAAGCATCATAACCTATAAATATTTAAAAGATTCAGAGCCTTAGCAGACAGTAACGGAGACATGTAATCAGCAAATTGGATCGTTGCCATGTTTCACATTAATATGCAGACTTGCTGAACGCTCCCTTTTCCGCAATAAATGGGGTGGTGAACCAAAATGATATCAGAAGTGGAATATGTGTATATGGTCTCAGAAGTGGGATTATTAAATATAATGGCATTACAAGTACTCTGGGTAATGTATTGTGAATATAATCATTCTTTTGTGACTTTATAGTGATAATATAAGTTTGAATCCGCTCTAGTTCATTTTGTTTTTTCTTTTTTTAACATCGGTCTATTTCACGACTATGGCCATTCACCGACGCCAGGAAGCAGTTTTATCTCACATCCTGGAAATCCTGCTAAATGTATTTTTTGCTGTAAGAAGGGTGTTGATCTTTAACGTGCCAAATATTCCATGCTACACGGGACGGACGGTTTAACGCAACTGAAACAAAAACCAGGCAATCCGAGGTTGAAGAATTAAAACAAACATCCGCTGCATGTGAAATTCGTTTGGTTTGATGTTAATAAATAGGCACTTTTAGCGTAAAGAAACGTCTACCAAGCAAAATAATCGTGGATAACGTATTTCCAAATGAAAGCGTTTGAGAAGTTGATTAGGTGATAATTTTGTTGAGCAAGAAAGAAAAAGTTCAATGGCCAGTACCATTACCACCTATAGTAGGCCTAAGCGCTCTGACGGCACGAGCTGTGACGTCACCTTAAAGAGACAACACACTTTTAATTGTGGTATCGTACAGCCACCGTCATCTGGTAAGTCACCTTAAAGCAGCAACAAACTTTTAATTGTGGTATAATAGAGCCTCTGCTAATCTAAATCTTGTCTAAAAGTCGCCAGTCAGGGTCAGTTTTTTTTTTAAATACAGGAGGGAGAAATGCATCATGCAGACCTCATACCCAACACCGTAGTGCGTGGGATATCGAGGTAAAGTTAGACTCATACTCACTAAAACTCCCTCCCATGCACCGGACCTTAGTCCATACCTCCGTCGGAAAGATTTCACACAATGACGTTTGGGTTTGAATGTTTCCATTCTGTTTTTGCCGCGGGGTCATAAGTGGGTATGTATAAGCTTTGGACGCTTATGCTTATGTGGAAGTTGCTCATTGTAGTCGGTGGCCCTGCGGAGAAGAGCATTTGGGTGAGAATCGGCTTTTGCGAACTAATTTGTGGATAGCTGAGTGATAAACTCAAGTATCCAAGGCATTTCTAGATCAGAGTGAATCTGACTGTTTCTGACAAACCATGGCGCTCCGGTAACCATTCTCAGAATTTTATTCTGGATGATTTGAAGGGTCTTGATGTGTGTCGCGGCCGCGGTGGCCCATGCAGCGGATGCATAGGTCATGGCTGGCCGGATTATGACTTTGTACATGAGCAATGTATTCTTCATGGACAATTTGGAATTTCTATTTACAAGTAGGAACAGCTTCGAGATGAACATCGAGGCTTTTCGTCGGGCGTGCTGGACATGGGGGCGCCATGTTAAGTGTTTATCGAGGAAAACCCGGATGTATTTGGCGGAACCTTGCCAGGGAATTAGACGGTTGTCTAATGCTACGTGTTCGTGAGGTGTGTGTCTCCTCTTGGAAAATAGGACTGCTGAACATTTATCGGGGTTTATGGCTAGACAATATTTCCTATACCAGCCTTGCAGCTCGTCTATGGCAGTTTGAAATCGTTCTGTTATTATCCGCAGCTGAGTGGAGCTTCTGAGGATGGTAGTGTTGTATGCGTACAGTGCGTATGTCACGTTTAGGGGCGCTGTCGGAATGTCTGCGACAAATATATTGTACAGCAGAGGGGAGATAGCAGAACCCGGCGGGAGATCAGCCGTGGCTGAGTCCGTTCTAGATCTGGCTCCCAGATGTTTGAACTGGAACTTCCTCTATTGCAGGTATGACCTGATTAGCAGAATCAGAGGGAGAGGATAATTGAATGATAGCAGTTTGTTTAGGAGGCCCGCATGCCAGACCCCATCGAAGGCTTGAGCAATGTCGAGAAATATTGCACCAGTTGACTTGTTTCTATTAAATCCTTCGGTGATGTTTTACACCACACGAAAGGCTTGGTCTGTGGTGGAGTGCTGGTGTCTGAAACTGAATTGCTCGTCTGGGAGGATATGATTTTCAGAGGTGAATGAAGCTAGCCTTTTCTGAATCAGTTTTTCGGCGATTTTGCTGATGACTGGTAGTAGGCTAATGGGCCTGTAGTTCTGAGGGAGCAGCGGATCTTTGCTGGGTTTCGGGATGTTGATAATATCGGCAAGTTTCCACATGGAAGGAAAATGTTGAAATCGCAGCATGGTATTCATAATCGTAACTAGGAATACCACGGCTTTGCGGGGGAGATTTTTTAGGGATACGTTGGAGATTCTATCCCATCCCGGAGCTTTCCTATTTTTTAATGATTTGATTATTTGGAAAACTTCTTTGAAAGTTGCGGGCTCGATAGTTGTGTCTGGGGTGGCGCGAAGCGCACTCCTGACATAGCGGTGCGTTCTTGCTACGTGCGACCGATCAACGTTGTTATAATTCGGGCTGAATTGCAACTCCAGATGATCTGCGAATGCACTTGCTTTCTCCGCATCCGTGTATACGACACCGTTACAGCCGTGAAGTGGGGATATCGGAAGTTCTGGGAGCGAAGGGCTTTTGCCATTTGCCAGATAGAATTGTCTTGGGCGGACAGGTTTTGCAGGCGTTCCTCCCAACGGTTGTTGCGGAATTCTTGTAGGGCGGATCGTACTTATTTGATGAGTCTGTTTGCGTCTCATTTGTCGGTGGGGATTCCGGTGCTTTGAGCTAGTCTACGCGGTCCTTTTCGAGTATCATTTCTCTGATACTGGACGAAAATGGCGGCAGATTGCGTAGGGCGGGGTACGTCCTTGATGCATGTTCGATAGAACATTGAAGTTTGGACTGTAGATTATCCACTGCACCCTCGAGTTCGGGGATGCTGCGGATAACCGGAATATTGCCAAGGGTGTTTTAAAGATAATCTGTGAAAACTGGCCACAGTACCTTTTTTCTTGGGAGGTCGGGTTCGTCATTGACATTTCCGAGCTGCAATATGACTGAGTTATGGTCCGACGAGAGGTCATTTAGGGTTGATATTTCATGGAGAAGGGTGGTGTTCGACATGATTACTATGTCGAGCACGTCGGGTCTACCCGCACTGCCGAAGTGTGTAGGTCTTTGAGGAGCGTCAACCATGCAGTTTGCGTTGTGGAGTTTCGGAATGGTTGGAAGACGCATTTTGGTCAGAGTCAGTGAACAGTGAATGACACAGAGGTGAACAGTTATATTTGTGAATTTTTGTCTATAAAAATTAAAGTTTATTACAAACCTTTTACTTATTCAAATTATAAAATAAGTTAGCGCATAAGTTGGAGTTAATTGGTGCGTAAATTTAAGTGATTAGTTACCAAGCTTGACCAAATAAAGTAAATAAACAATAGGGTGCATTATAATTTGTGACGTTAAGATTCTTCCTTCTTCAGGAGAGGGACTGTCAGTTTGGCGGGATATTTAATAAAGGTTATTGTGGCGCTGTTGGTTATTAGTTTAGCTAAAATTGGTCGTGTTGTTTAGAAATTAAATGAGTACACATCTCTGTTGTATTAAAATACTATCAACACTAGTTTTAGCGATATGAACATCTTAATCACTCGTGTGTGTGGGTGTGTGTAATTGTAAACTAAATAATGAATATTCAACTATGCCCCTATGCATAATAAGTGTTGTGTGCCTCTTTGCCAAGGAAATTACACAAACGCAAATAAATTGCATGTATTTAGTGTCCCAAAGTACTAAGTCTTATGTGGAAAGTGGTTGAGTGCAATACCAAGAGCTGACATTGTTCCAACAAAATACACGAAGGTATGTGCTGTACATGTTCTTAAAGACGATATTATTTGAACAAAAACAGCGAATGATTCAAGAATCTGGACAATCTGTTACCATTAAATAACTATATCCTAAACTTAAGCCGAATGCGATACCCAGCCAATTTAGCAATTGCCCCCATTATTTGTCAAAGTCTACCTTCTTATCGTCAAAGTAGGGATGAGAAGGTTGTCTCAATTGACAACGAAAATTTAATGAAAGCACTAGAACTAAGTCGCGAGGAATTTTTAGCTTATCAAAAGTCGATAACTTACAAAAATTACGATGAGTTCCTTAATGTTCTAAATTCATTATCAATCAAAGTACACGGTCTTTTACCCCAAGACGCATTAACAGGAATGACTTTCTGCAACTGGCTGTTATTGGAGAACAGTCGTGAGCAGCAATTCCTGAGATTTATTCTGTTTTCGGATGAAGCCCTTTTCACTCGCAATGGCGTTACGAATTTGCATAATCGTCACATGTGGGCACAAGAAAATCCCCATGCGATAGTCGAAACTCCTCATTAAGTCAACTTTAAATTGAACGTATGGGCAGGAATAATTGATGACCTACTCTTAGGCCCAGTTTTTTGCCAATTCGAGTAAATGCGGATGTGTTTCTAACATTTTTACAGAATGAGTTCGTAGATTTACTTGACGATATGCCGCTGGAAATTCGGCGAAATATGTGGCTACAACTGGACGGTGCTCCGCCTCATTACGGAAGAGACGTTCGATGACATTTAAGTAACACATTCAATGGCCGTTGGATTGGTCGGGGGGCAGATGCACCTGTCAACTGGCCAGCCTGTTCCCCCAACCTCAACCCCTTAGATTTTAGTTTCTGGGGATATATGAAAGAATTTGTGTACAGGGTGCCCATACTCGATGCAGAACATCTGCGGGAACGAATCCTACAAGGTGCAGAGGAATACCGTATGAAACCAGACATTTTCAAAAAAATTCGGTTTTCTCTTATCAAAAGAGCCCGCCTGCGCATCCAAGAGGGTGGTAGCTATATTGAGCATTTAATTAAATTATATTTTTATTTCTATAACATCGCTTTACTTTAATAGTAGACTGACAGTTTAAGTTTAATACAAGTTATACTTATAAAACGGTTTTGATGACTTCTAATTACATATGTGTGAAACATAGTAGTATGTATGTATTCAAGTAGCAATATTTAAGGCAATGGAATGAGCTACCATTTCTGTGTAATATATTCTCAATTCTGATTGCAAATGAATAAAAAAAAATACAAATTTTTTAAATTTGTTGAGACGTGTCACCGGCGTTCAAGATCGCAAATAACCTACGATGTTAGTTTCCATTAGACCACCGGCGCCCCAATTTAAAAATGTAGGGCTTTGATTTTTCTTATTCACGCAGATGTCGTCTAGTCGTGGTATAAGACTACATGTTATATTTCATGGAGATAACGTTTCGTAGGTTCTTTCTCACCTGTTGGGGTCAGACCACAATACAACTTACAATAACTCATAAATTAGTCGTTTTATAAAAATTCAACTAGAGAAACAAAAGTTATAAAATTACTTTGTCTAACAAAAGCCATTTGTTTTAAAACCATTGGCATACGCACAAAAAAGTTTAGAGGGTCAATACTTGTTACAGCCCCCCACCCCCCTGTACCTTCCTTGGGATTTGATTTTTCTCTTCTTATCTACACAGATGGCGTCTAGTTCTAAAATAAGACTACGTGCAAAATTTCATGGAGATAACTTCAAAAACATAAAAATTAGAAATGAAGAATTATTCTTTAAGTTCAATTTGAACACCCTGTATTTCGAAAACGGGGCCCCCAGAAGAAAAATGTTATAAGAAAAGTCACAATATTTGCGTAACGGGAATCGGTGGTTAGCAGGTTGGCCCACTGTTTTGCAACACCATGTATATATATATATATATATATATATATATATATATATATATATATATATATATATATATATATATATATATATATAATATATATACAGGGTGTCCGGAAATTGTGAGCAAAAAATTCAGGGGATTATTCTACTCAAATAATTCATGCCCCTAGTTCCTATAACAGTTTTTCGAAAACTCGAAAATAACGGAGTTATAGGGTGTCAAAAATTTTTTTTTTCAAATTTAGTGCAACGTAAGAATAATTATTATTATTCATCGTATTTTATAATTAATCTCAACTATTCCGCAAGTAAAATTACAACAAACTATTATCTGTCAAAACTAACGCCACATACTCTTGTTGACAGATAATGTTTTCAAAGCACGCTCCGTTAAAATTGAAAATGAGATTTGGTGATTTCGTATTCAATCATACCAGTAAATTTTTAAGAACGTTTTTCTCGAAAACGGTTAGTTTAATCGTGATGCAACAAGATGACCTTTTTTTAAGATTTTATAATTCCCTTTAATCGTGTATTGTTAGATTTGAGATAAAGATTCAATAAAAAAAGTTATGAGTCCTTATCTGTTGGTCAAGGGCAGCTTCGGCCTTTAAATTTAGATAGAGCCATGTCAAATTTGCAACATAAATACAGAGTGATATTATATACGTGCGCACCAAATTTGAAAAGAATCTATTCACGACAAAAAAAGTTATCGACAAAAATTTGAAAAAAACATATTTCTTTGACACCCTATAACTCCGTTATTTTCGAGTTTTCGAAAAACTATTATAGCAACTAGGGGCATTGATTCTTTGAGTAGAATAACCCCCTGAATTTTTTGCTCATAATTTCCGGACACCCTGTATATATATATATATATATATATATATATATATATATATATATATATATATATATATATATATATATATATATATATATATATATATATATATATATATATATATATATATATATATATATATATATATATACATGAAATTTGGTAGATATGTTGCCCCGGTCTTACCTTACTATACACCAAAATTCAACTTTCGAGGGTTATAGCAAACTGAGTTATTCAAATTTGAAGCATTTCACTAAGTGAAGATTGGAACCTGTGATGATCACTGATAAGTACATTTGGAGAACTCAAATCACCACAACACATCTTTTTAAAGACCCGACGATCGTTTCACTAACAAGATTAGCGTCATCAGAGGATGAAAAATTCTAACTGCTTACTATTAAACGTCAGGTCTTTAAAGAAATGTGCTGTGGTGATTTGGGTTCCCCAAGTGTAGGTACTTTTTGAAGCATTTAATAAAAATTTGCTACCATAACGCACTTATTGCGTTCCGAATTTTTGTGATTATTGTAGGATAAGTAAACAAACGAAAGCTTTAGTTGTTATATGAAATAACATAATTTTATAGGGCGAATTCTAAACTTAGATAACTTAATTTACTGGCAACATTTTACCCTTATAAAGTTTGCATACGAAATCATGAGTTTAAAGCTATTTATCACACATTTACCCGTCCAGATGTTAAGGAAGCATATAAATGAAATGCACATGGTGTATATTGCAGACAAAGTAAGGTAAAGTTACAGAGAACACATTCACTTCTATATCTTGTTGAAACTTGTTGACTTGCTTCGAGCTTTACAAATTCAACAGGTAAAGGAAGCACTTACTTCACCATCACAGGGCATTTGTGATGTGATTGAATTATATGCAACATAGTTTAGCTAACTCCTGGTACATTTTACTAGCTCCTGACTCGGTTTGTAAATAGGGTTGCCACCTTTTGTTTTTGCAATTAAAGTACATTGGTTATTAAAAGTAAGAGAAAAAAGTACATAGTGTCAAAATAAAGTATAATTTATTTTTCTTTATCAATACATTTAATTGCTATTCATCACAGAAAAAACTCTCTCTGTGAATGCTGACGTGGCGGGAATAGGCATTAAAAATGAAATTACTTTGTACAAGTTTGAAAAATTATCATCAGTCTTATTAAATACTTGCTGCCATTTTTGTGTAGTAGATAATTCCGAAAAACCCTTGAATTATATATCTGATCATAAAGTTTGTTTAATAAAGCAATTTCTCCATAAAGATCATCCACATCTATATTACGTTTTTGTAGATTTAAATTTTCGATTATGTTAACAATAATATCAAATTCAACATTTCTCTTTAAATTTATATTGTCAAGTATAAATAACCAGTTTGTGTCATTAAAATCAATCTATTTATTTAGGTACTCTAAGGCTTTGTCAATAAATAATAACAAATTCGTGTGAGTTTTCCTAGTCAGTTCCCGTGAAGACAACAGTTTAATTTTTTTGCTTGTTTCATAGCCAAAGAAGAAATCTTAACATTAAAAAATGTTGGAATCTTTCGACTTTCGACACTCATTATACAACAAACACACACACAGAAAAAAAAGATTTTTCTACTCACTTGTCCTATTCCAACTGAAGCAATTGTAAATGTAATTCCACAAAATTTGCATTTTCCATTATATTCGTTTTGTGGATATTTATTTGAGCAATCACCATGTTCGATTTACCATTGATTTTTATACTTCTGCAATCGTTTATTTTTCTGTTTTGTCGCATCTTTTTTTTACGCATTTTTTCGGTGTAACATATTCACTATCTATTTGATCCGTTTCATTATTAAAATTACGTTTTTTATGTGTACATGGACTACTTTGCTTACTGAAGTTGTCCTTGTCCATGATTTAGTACAACATAAATCTATAAAACCGAGAAATCGTATTCTTATTGCACTCAAATCGCTTTACACAAAAGAAACCTGAAGTTTTGACAATGACATTGACAATGTAGATATTTGTGGTTAGGTTGCGTTTAAAACATATAAAAAACGAACCTTTGAGTGGCGATAGCGACTTATCGATTCGGCACCAATCGATGATCTGTTTTACGCAAAAATACTTACGATCAAACTTTTTCGAATCCCAGAGATATCAAATCATGCGAAATAAAGAATTTTTGCGTACTTTATCTTTCTCGTAAAGTATAAAGTACAATTACCCGAAATAACGTACAATACTTTATTATAAAGTACGGGTGGCAACCCTATTTGTAAAAGACAAAGTGCACTAAACATACATGGTCTGGTAAATGTGCCGGAACGGCTCGGTTACAGACGACGTCATATCAAATTCGGGTTTTCGAAAACTTCTAAGATTCAATTAACACTAATACATCATATCACGCTCATCCTAGCTATGCAACCATCATCACGATACACATATTAATTATTATTATAAATCTTCCCAATAGAGGTCGCAACTACTAATTATTAGTTAGGAGATTTTTTTAATAATAAATGAAAATTAAATGCCGTACGTTGGTAAACGCATCACTTGAGAACGGCGGACCGATTTGGCTAATTTTATTTTAAAATGTTCGTAATAGTCCGAATAAAGTTTTTAGGGTAAGAAAAATTGGAAAAATTGCCTGGAATTGGAAACTTCCCGAAAAATTTAAAGTGCTTTTTTTCTCAGATTTATTTCACTGCATGCCCAAATGTCGTCTGACATATTGACATTTGGACAGGACAACGTCTGTCGGGTCAGCTAGTAATAAATAAATGTTATTTGGTTTCTCTCATTGGTTTAATTGTTAGCGATTTCATATATAAAAGTGGTATTATATAAATTAAATGAATGTATTTATTAATTAATTTTATATAGGTATATTGTTATATAAAAGTCTGGACGCAGTAAGTGCGTTATGGTAGTGAATTTTCATAAAAATGATCTGGCACCAAATATCTTATAACTTTTTTTTTCTTGTAAGATAAAAATCTAAATTTTTTCATGAAGTTTACTTTTTATATCGTAAACCTACCTACCAAATTTGGTTACCATACCTTTATTATTTTTCAGATAAAATTTTTTTCCGAAAAAAACCTCAAAATTTTCCCAGTAAATCTGGCAAGATTTTCCTGGCTAACGAACTTATCCAAGCCACTTACAAACTTACGTACCAAATTTGATCATAATCGGCCCATTATTTTTTGCGTTATCGGTGTGGTACATATACATATATATATATATATATATATATATATATATATATATATATATATATATATATATATATATATATATATATATATATATATATATATATATATATATATATATATATATATATAAACATATAAAAATTGAAACTGACCCCGGATAAGGGTTCTTGGGTCCTAGTTCGCGCTCATTTGAAAAAAAATTTGTCAAAATTCAAAAGTCGGGATCTCCCCTATAGTTAATTTTTTTCTACGAAAATTCGCTAAAAATTTCCCTCATGGTATTATGTTTTTAGTGAACTCAAAAATAAAAGTGGTTTCTAATAACAATTTTTGATTTAGTTTTGCATGAGATATATAAATATTAAATATTTTTCTTGCATGTTGTATAAATAAAAAAGTCTGGACGCAGCAAGTGCGTTATGGTAGTGAATTTCCATTAAAATGTTTTTAATAGCAAATATGTGTGTTTTTTTAAGAAAGCAGGCATCAAATTTGGTTACCAGTATAACCTATATAGTAAAAACAACCTGCCATGTTTCATCAAAATAGCTTTATTGTTTGAAAATGTACGAAAATTTCCGAAAGTCAACTTAAAGTGTTCCCGAAAAAACTCGTTTCTTGGTCGACCTTATAGGTTAATTACAAATTTTACAAATTAAGCCATTCAAATACGAAGCATATGATCAAAATTCGCTACCATAACGCACTTGCTGCGTCCACAATTTCTTTTCTTACAAAATGCATTATATTTTGATGGAAAATGCAATAACATAAGGCGTGTTCAACTAAAAAGTATCACCAACGACTTCTGGGCCACCCTGTGATTGTAGAAATATTTTTAAGACGTAGCCCAAGACACCGTACAATTAATGTATACCATTTTTTTCATATCTTGTATAATAACGGATATATTGAGCTTTATTGATTTTTTACGAAAATTCAACAAAAATTATATAACATTAAACGATAAACTCTATAGCTAAGACTACAGCAAAGCATCAGAGAAAGGGTCTATTTGAAATGAATTTTCTGGAAATATTTTAGTAAAATGAAGGTTAATAACGGTTGAAACTAAGACTTCAGGGTTTGTAAAACATTATTCCTGAGATATTTTCATTCCATAGCCCGTATTAGATTCAAGTTCTTTCCCCAAATGTTGCCAATTTTGACGTTTTATCGCAACTTTGACGTTTTGAGAAAAACCCGAATTTATTTTTCTTTAAATGCCTATAACTTTTTTGTCTTTTGATATAGAGAGCTAATTTTGGTACGTAATTTACCTATAATTGTATAAACCCCTGTACCAAATTTGGTTGCCCTTACTTTGCTATTTCCGGAGATATAAATTTTTTTCGAAAGAAAACACAACATTTTCCGGGAAAACCTGGGTCGATTTTCCTGGCTAACTAACATATTCAAGCCGGATATATGTATCCGTCTGATAACTCAAAAAATAATTAACCGATGTCAATGAAACTCGGCAAGTGCCTTTATTTTATTAATAGCTTGGATGAGTTCGTTATCCAGGAAAATCGGACGAGGTTTTCCGGGAAAATTTTGAGTTTTCTTTCAAAAAAAATTTTTCTCCGAAAATAACCAAGCTGCTCTAATAAAATTTAGTATATATGTTGCCTTGGGAGAGTCTTTACTACGTACCAAAATTCAACTTTCTAAGTTTATAGAAAATTGAGTTTTTCTAATTTTAATTTTCTTTCCCCGAAAATTACAATGTTATTTTAATGAAATTTGGTGAATATTTTGCCCTAGGAAAGACCTTACTACATACCAAAATTAGACTTGGTAAGTTTATAGAAAATTGAGTTATTCAAATTTGAAGCATTTAATAAAAAATCACTACCATAACGCACTTGCTGCGTCCCGAGATTTTTTGGATATTTATTTGTAGGTTTAGTGAAGTTTATGGTTTAAGGGTCTATAATTTTTTTAGCTAATTTTCGTAGAACAAATTTGTTAATGCATTTTTGCATTTTTTATCGAAATATGATGCGTTTATAAGAAAAAAATCTGGACGCAGTAAGTGCGTTTTGGTAGCGAATTTTCGGTAAATTTACAGATTAGCTCCCGAACGCTTTTCAAAAAACTGTTTTCAGAAACCTGTTTATGCCCCCCCCCCCCCCCCTGGATCCACAAACCCCAAGAAAAATTTCTTGTTCACACCCCCCAAGGAAGTTGCGGGACCAGGAGTGAATAGGGGTGCTGGGCGGGGTAGGTAGTGCAAAGGAAATATGGGCAGAAAATGCGAATAAAACGGGCTTGTCTTTTTCACATCTTGAAGCCATATCCCCCTAAAACCCTGCCTACCCCGCACAGCACCCCTATTCCCCCAGGTACCGTAACTTTCTTGGCGGGTATGAACAAGAAATTTTTCTTGTGGTTTATGCAACGAGGGTGGTTGTATGCACGTAAAGGGGGGGAGGAAAATCCCCACGACGAAGCAGCCACCCCAACCCTACCACAGGTCAAGCGGGGGGCATTTTCCTTCCCCCCTCGTGTGCATACAACCACCCTCGTTGCATAAACCACAAGAAAAACTTCTTGTTCATACCCCCCAAGGAATTTACGTGACCTGGGGGCGAATAGGGGTGCTGTGCCGGTTAGGCGGGGTTTAATGGGGATATGGCTTCAAATAGACAACTTTCAAGCAGTTTTCTTTGCTTTTTCTGCTCATATTTCCTTTTTACTACCTACCCCGCCCAGGACCCCTATTCACTCCCAATCCCGTAACTTCCTTGGGGAGTGTGAACAAGAAATTTTTCTTGTGGATTGTGCATCCAGGTAGGGTCCTAGTAATATTTCTGAAAACAATTTTTTGAAAAGCGTTCGGGAGCTAATCTACAAATTTACCGAATTTTCATTAAATACTTCAAATTTCAATAACTCAATTTGCTATTAACATAAGCTTTGTTGGTTAGCAAACCAACATTTAAGTTTATTTTCGGATTTTTTTTTGTATATTTTCAAACCATAAGTAATTTTGATAAAATATAGTACATTGTTTCTACTACATAGGCTATACCGACAATAAGATTGATGCCTGCTCGCATTTGCTATTAAAAACATTTTTTATGGAAATTCACTTCCATAACACATTTGCTGCATCCAGACTTTTGAAAAATGTTTATATATTTTCAAACAATAAAGTTATTTCGATGAAATATGGTACATTGTTTCTACTATATAGGCAAGCAAGTTTGATGCCTGCTTTCATCAAAGAAAGACATTTACTATTAAAAATATTTTAAAGAAAATTCGCTACCATAACGCACTTGCTGCGTCTAGAGATTTTTTTCATTTAAGCTGGTAAATATGCAGCACATTTTAATGTTTAATCTAAACGTACATTAAAACATATGAGATTCACACAAATACACCAAATAAAACCACAACAGCTCTAAGGCATTGTCAAGGTTGTTCTCTATAAACATTTCCTGTGGATGGATGGGGGTGAATAAATTAAACCGCCGAGGATCTAATTGCAGAGTGCGACTACGTGGGTATGAATGCACGAGTGCAGATTAAATCCGCCTCCAGAGGAGATTAAAAATATTAAAAAAACAACTATAACATGGAGAGTGAAGTTAAGCCAGTGGCAATGGCCAGTCAAACAATGAACCCTAACGAATAATCCCCATAACTCTCACATTTTCAATCAATCTTATACATCATATTTTTTCTTCCGTTATTGTATACAAGCCATACCGTGTGTTGAATATATTATTTTGTCGAAAATTGTAGAGTACCGGGGGTTCTGGCTTTTGGGTTTTGAAAAAACTTTATCAAGTAAGCACCTACTAGGCCGCCTAGAACCCCAGAACCCATCTCCAGGGAGATTTTCAATTTTTAGGTATATATATATATATATATATATATATATATATATATATATATATATATATATATATATATATAGAGAGAGAGAGAGAGAGAGAGAGAGGTGTGCGAACCCATGTTTTGTTCGAACCGAACTATGAACGAACCCAAGCAAATATGTTGCCTCGAACTTCGAACCTCTGAAATAGTATCCCTAAGGTTCACAGTCGAACTTCGAACTTCTTAGAAATTCAAAATCAAACATCGAACTACCCAAAATTTTTCAGTGTTCATATATCATTTCCTAAAATACAAAATTTAGAAATATTGTAACATATAATATTTGATATGTAAAAGATTCCCACTCTTTTTACAAAAAAAAAGGGTTCCACAAATTTGCAGGTTGATTGGGTGAAAATGCCTTCCGGTGCTGATCATTGTGGAGATGGGTCAACATTAAATCAAAAACACAAAAACAAAAAATATTTTAAACTTTTTTAGATTTCTAGATCTATAGATATGTTGTTGTTTGGTATTGGCTAGGCAGTTTTAGCAAACAGATTGAGAGAGTTGAAAGTGAGCATGATAGGTATAAAAACCACAAGTTTGAATTGTCTCCTAATTGTGAATATTTAACTGTTTTGGCTCACTGTGAAATAAAGCATGTTGAAACCAGTGTTTTCCAAAGACAATCTACAATTATCCTCAAATTTTGAAAATTTACGTTACCGATCGCTTTCGAACACCGCCATCATAATGTTGTTATTTAAATAGGTGTTGGGAGGCTAGGATATACAAGAAAAATAATTGTGTGATTGCTAAATGGCTCCGTCATGTCTCAATGTGTCCCACCAACTGTTAAAAATATGCATCAGTGAAATCTCCTAAAATTACGCTATCGACTCAATAACCGATAACGAGTTTAAAGTGCCGCTACCCTTGGCAACATTCGATGCCTGTAAAGTGAAATTACAAAGTATTTTTGAGCGACGAACTTCGAACTATTTTGAAGAATTACACATTTCGAACTTCGAACTAATTCAACATCGCTTGTGCGAACATATTTTTGAACCGCAGGTTCCGTTCGAGTTCGGGTTCGGGTTCGGTTCGGAATTTCAAAGCTTCGCACACCTCCTAAATATATATATATATATATATATATATATATATATATATATATATATATATATATATATATATATATATATATATATATATACAGGTGTCCCACGTAGACCTTCCACTAGCCGTTTCTGGAGTACGGCTGACAATTAAATTCTGAAAATTCACTGACGTGGGTTCTCGAAATTTTCAGTTCACTGAAAATATTGACGTTAGTATGGGACTTTTGGTTATACCGGAAGTAGACATCAACTTTCTTATTTCAAATGGAAGATGGTGTTTTTTATTACGGATCTAGATTGCTCGTCAAATTCTATGGTAGGTTTTACTAACATGTTATGTCATTTTTCTCAACCATTTTCGAGATATTTGACTTTTTCAAAAATTTCCTAAAAAACATTGTCACATTTACACACCTATATCTCTCTTATTTTTCAAGCTGAAGAGTTAAAAATGCAAATTCTGAAATGCCACAAAATATTTGGAATTTCTTAAAGCTAGTACAAGTTAGATAGGGTGTCCGAAATAGACCGGTCAATCGTGACAACTTAAAACCTAATCACTCTCTTATTTTAAATAGAACACCCTATATTTTATAACATTGGTTCATGTACTGTTTATTGTTCTTTCAATTGGTATCAGCATTCCCTATACCTAGGTCCCACCGATTTGAAGATATTTAAACATTATTTGCGATAATAATTAATGATTAATCAGTTTGTCAGGTTGTCTAGAGATGAAAATTTTAAAAGTCATCTTCCGACATAAGTAAAATATGCGACGACTTTTGAATATAATATTTATTTAGGAGGAGTATAACCGAATTATTAACAGAAGATGTCGTGTGGTTGCAAAGAAATTTCCACATAAACACAGATCAACTCGTTACATGATCAGAATACTACTAAAAAATTTCTAAGAATGGAGTGTTTCGTCCAAAATTTGATAGGAGTAAAGCATTATTAGGGAACAAAGTGATTTGTGTGTTATCACTTCACAATAAAAGTTCGAAATTTGTACCGTTCACTTCGAGGCATTTGATGGCTCTTTTAATGATGGTACCCGTGGCTCGAGAAAGGTAATCTTGCTCCATTGCGTTGAAGGCCTCTAATACTCTAGCTATCATATCTTGTTTTGTAGTAGGTGGTTCCTGGTAAACTTTGTTCTTAATGCACGCTCAGATACTAACATCTAGTGGAGTCAAGTCTGGTGAGCGGGCCGGCCAACGATTAGGACCACCGTTAGCTATCCATTTGTCTTCAAATGTTTCCTGGAGTAGGTCGCTTACTATCTGTGATTTGGGTGGTGGAGCTCCATCTTGTTGATACAAAAGTTCTGCAGCTTCGTGTTCATGCAAGGAGTTCAGCGCTGGTATTATTACCCTCTGCAGAATGCGGCAATATCCAGGACCTGTGAATAAATGCGGCAATATCCAGGACCTGTGAATACTGCACGTTTAGAATTCGTTCTTACCTTTTTTTAAATTTAACCATTATTACTGGTATGAATAAAAGGGTCATATTTTCAATATAATATAACTTTTATTTACGAGAAGTATAATCGAATTTCCAGATAAACACAAATCAACTCGTTCAGAATGATCAGAATACTACTAAAAAATTTCTAAGAATGGGGTGTTTTGTCCAAAATTTAATAAGTGTCAAGCATTATTAGGGAACAATGAGAACAATAAATGTTCCAAATTTGCAGCGTTCACTTCGAGGCATATATATATATATATATATATATATATATATATATATATATATATATATATATATATATATATATATATATATATATATATATATATAAACACGGATCTCGTCATTAGTTAATTTTTTTAAAGAAAATTCACTGTAAGTATGTGTAACTATACAGCGTGGCTCGGAAATAATACCAACATTTTTATTTCAAATGGAACACCCTCTATATTTTTGCGTTTGTTAAATTTACATATAATTTAAGGTCTAATTGTATTTGAAGTTTTTTTCCTATCTTCATTCACTACTGAAAAAATAGTTGTTAGTATTCCGAAAACTACGGAACTTTTTTTTTTGACACTTGGTATATTGATGCATTTAAGTTCAATACACGATTGACAAGTAAAAAAAAAAGTATATGTAACTATACAGGGTGGCTGAGAAATAATACCGACTTTGTTATTTTAAATGGACCATCTTGTATATTTTACAGATTTTAAGCATTTAAGAGATAAATTCAATGAAGTAAGTTTTAAGTTGTTTATTTGTCACAATGAGACATTCATGTACTCAAACTGAATTCAGTCACATGAATACACTGAAACTACGAATATAAGTCGTCTCATTTGTAATGTTGCCTTATCTGCAATGATAAGTTTGACAGTTTTTGTCAAATGTTCTTAAGCACTCAGATAAACGTACGCCTCAGTTGACAGACATTAACATAGTAGCTCTAATTGAAAAAGAAAAAATTGAAGTGTTAATTATGGTTGGATATGGTGACCGAAAGAGAACACAAGCGGAAGCTGTCAATTTATTTTAGCTTACCCTAATCGGCCTGTCATTACTCAATCTTGTGTAAGCAAACTTCTAAAAAAACAATAAAACAGAAGTATATATATATATATATATATATATATATATATATATATATATATATATATATATATATATATATATATATATATATATATATATGGGGCAAGCATTTTATTATGTACATATAAAACTTTGCCCAGCTTTTTTTCTAAAGGTAAAAGTCAAAGATAAATCTCAACAAAGGCGGATAAATACCTGTTTGAAAACTTTATAATTGGCCGTCAGCGATGGTGCATTATCGTTAGAATTGAATAAGAAACTCAAATATTTCCTGCCAACTCAGCTTCAAATAAATTAATTATATAGGAAGAACAAAAGACCGAACGATGCTTAGTTGGCAAGAGATTTATAGGAGGAAATGAAGAAAATGTAAGCGCGTTTATCTTTTTCGTTTGATTACACGAAGGAAAAGTTTCTATTGAAAGTTGGGAACTATAAATATACTTCTGTTCTCTGTTCACTGTTTAAACTGCCCGCGCGATCAAGACGGAGGAGATATTACAACATCTGCTTTAATGAATTAATGAAATGCAGTTGCTCCAACAAATGTTACACAAGTTTCACTTTCGATTAGAAACAACTTGCAGACAGAAATAAAACAAACAATTAACGATTACTCTTGTTGTTTCCCTACAGTTTTTTAATGAAATATATTTCTTCAAAGGCAGCAGGAAACAAAATAAATTGACAACGGTTTCATTGCATAAGATAAGCAGATGACATTGCTGTAATAGGAGACACTGATTGGGGAATGTGTTCAAAATCGATGCTAACTATTTTCCAATCATAAAATTTTCATCCGTATCACGTCACTCTTCATTAGGCATTATATCGTCGAGATTTTCGGAATCGGATGACATTTTGCAACTAGCTAGCGTTTGAAATTCAAGAAAACCGCGATTTAAAAAAACATTATGTTTCTTTGATTTGGTTATGTAAGTTTTAGTGAAGAGATAGCAAAAGTCTGTGGCTGATGGAATTACTGTTCCAAGGTCATAAATACCTCCACAACCACCACCACCAGTGAATAGATGAGATGAGGAGATCGCGACTTGTGAATTTTGAAAAAATTTCTTTAAATGAGCGCGAACTAGGCCCCCTAAACACATATCCAGGGTCATTTTCAATTTATAATTATATATATATATATATATATATATATATATATATATATATATATATATATATATATATATATATATGTCACACCGATAACCCAAAAAATAATGGGCCGATTTTGATCAAATTGAGTGAGTACCTTCCTTTTGTAAGTGGCTTGTGCAAGTTGGTTAGCCAGGAAAATCGGGGCGGGTTTTCCCGGAAAAGGTTGTGTTTTCTTTCGGAAAATTTTTATATTATCTCCGGAAATAACAAATATATGGCAATCAAATTTGGTACTTGGGTTTATATCATAAAAAGTACAATATGACCCGAAATCTAAAAATGTAAGTGGAAAGATAAAAAGTCATAGACATTTGAAGAAAAAAAATTGGGATTTTCCTTTTAAAACCTCAAAGTCTCGATTTGATACGTCAAAATTGGCAACATTTAGACAAAGAACCAAAAGTTAATACGGGTTGCGTAGAAAAAATAGAGCAGGAAGAGTGTTTTACAAACCCTTAAGTTTCAGCTTCAACCGTCATTCTTCTTGATTTTACTGAAATATTTCCAGAAAATTCATTTTAAATAGACGCTTTCTCTGATGCTTTGGCAGAAGTTTTAGTTATAGAGTTGATCGTTTAATGGTCAGTAATTTTTAGCGAATTTCCGTAGAAAAAATTCGCCATTAAGGAGACCGCCACTTTTGAAATTGGAATAGATGTCTTCAAATGAGCGCGAAGTAGGCCGCCTAGAACCCATATCCAGTCAGTTTCAAATTTTATCTCTTTTCATATATACAAAGTGATGCATTTCTGAGCTAAAGCTCAATATATCCGTTATTATATACAAGCTACGTGAAAAAAATTGTATACGTTAATTATAGGGTGCTTTGAGCTGCATCTTATAATATTATTTTTGCAATCACAGGTGGCTCATAAGTCGTTGGTGATACAATTTTGTTTTTTAATCGATCATGACTTATATTATTGCATTTTCTATCGAAATATAATGCATGTGTGTAAGAAAAGAAACTCGGGACGCAGCAATTGCGTTGTGGTAGCGAACGTTAATTAGATGTTTCAAATTTCAGTAGCTCAATTTGCTATTAACCTAACGTTCGTTGGCAATAAAGCAAACTTCGTGCCAATATCGTCTGTATTTTTTGAATGACAATGATTTATTTTCAAAATTAAAAAAATTGTGACAAGAAAAAAAAACTCCAACTCAGCACCTGTAATTAATATCAGTGTATAGTATAGTTTTTATTCATTCTTATGAAGCACTGCATATTGTATATAAGCTTTATATGATTTGGAGAACTTTGTTTTTTTTTACTTATAAGAATCGGTCCAATTAGCATTTTAACACTGACTGATGTATTTACTTTAAAATAGGCGACGAAAACATCTCGTCGTCTCAGTCAGCAACTATAAATACGATTTTGGTCTGCTATATTTAAGTAGTAATAAAATAATGACAGACGAATTGTTCAAATTGATCAGAACAAATTGAAATAGTCACGTACCTTGGAAGCATTATCACAGATGATGGTAATTGTAGCAAAGATCTCAGGAAGAGGCTCGCGATAGCCAGGCAAGCATTCCACAAACAAAGTACTCTTCTTACGTATAAACATTTTAGTCATAACGTGAGGAAACAGTTCATCAAGTGTGGACTGTGGTAGTGTATGGGACGGAAACTTGGGCTATAACTTAGCAAGACATAAAACTGATAGAAGCTTTTGAAATGTGGACATGGCGAAAAATGAAACTTAGGCTAACTTAGCGAGACACTATATATATATATATATATATATATATATATATATATATATATATATATATATATATATATATATATATATATATATATATATATATATATATAGTTAGCCAGGAAAATGAGACAGTTTTGTCCGGAAAATTTCTGTATCTTCGGAAATAACAAAGCTATGTCAACCAAATTTGGTACACAGGTTTATGGTATAAAGAGTATACTACGTATTAAAATTTAGATCTCCAGGCTAAAAGAAAAAAGTTATAAGACTTTATATTATTGCATTTTTGCATTTTATATCGAAATATAAAGCATGTTAGATGTATGATTAGATGCATGTAAGAAAAAAACTCGGGACGCAGCAAGTTGATTATAGTAGCGAAGTTTTTTAAATGCTTCAAATTTCGATAACTCAATTGACCCACGGTTCGTTGGCTAGGAATCCAGTTTTTCGGGAACATTTTAAGTTTATTGTCGGAAAATTTTTGTACATTTTCAAACAACAAAATTTAACGAAATATAGTGTATTGTTTCTACTATATATATGTTATACCGGTAACCAAATTTGATGCCTGCTTTCATTAAAAAATGACATAGTATTTGCTATTAAAAATGTTTCTATGAAAATTCACTACCATAACGCACTTGCTGTGGCCAGACTTTTGACGTTTTTATACTACGTTTCACAGCTTACTCTTTGCACTTTTAATCCTAGGTAAATCGACATAATATGCACTACTGGACAGTTGAGAGTCCACGCTGGATGATAACTGTGGCGAATCAGCATCCATGATTAGAACCTCGGTGGTTCAGGGGTAAGAACGTGTGCCTCTAATTCGAAGGGTACTGGGTTCGATCCCAGGGTACTCCTTTCACTTTTTCAGTACAAACTGTAACATTACCATCAACCGAGGTTCTGGCATTGTATTTGAGCAAGTTGAATGTCTGCACGTCTTCGGAAGGGGCGTAAAGCCGTCGGTTCCGTGTCCATGCGATGTTGGACACGTTAAAGATCCCTACCCTCCTTACATAAAGACAGGGGTTCGGCAAAATTTCCAGGATAGTGGAGTGAAACTGTTCCTTGGCGTCGGTGATTGGCGATAGTCGCGGAAACAGGCCGACGTTAAATAAAAAAAATACACACAATACACATACACAGCATCCATGATCACCAAATACGTGGTGTGGTATAGTTGAACCATGTTTTGTCGATATTCACGGCAATGTACAATTAGCTCTGAAGGAACGAGACTTATTCCAAATTCTAAATCACGATGGAAAACAGAAGGGACAGGTTAGGTTCTAGGAAGATGGAGCTCCGGCACACTTTGGGCGACAAGTCAGAGACACCCTCAGTGTTAATGGTTTAAAGATATGTGGGTTAATTGCTGAGATATGTAAGCTGGTCTGCCAGATCTCCTGGTTTGACCGCCTTATATATTTGCCTGTAGGGATTTTTAAAAGAGAAAGTTACAGCAGTAGCAACAAGTACACTGGAAAATATGAAAAGTCGAAGTCGACAAGCATGTTCCTTAGTAACCTCGTAATGTTAAATCGCGTAAGGAACTTCTTCCAAAATAAAATCCTACAACGTTTAGAAATAGATTAAGGTAGTTTTTGAACAACTATAGCACGACCGTCCTTAAAATTAAGGTATGTAATACTAGGTTTTATTGCTGTTAGGAAATAATAACTAAGCAGCCAATAAAGTAAATGTAACAATTATCTACATAGTTACGTAGTTTTTAGAACATTGTGAGATGTGCGCCAGGGTCGCCATCTCCGTGCGGAACCGGGTAGTAATTGTCACGACAGCTCCAAATAACACAAAATGTTATAAAATAGAGACTGTGTACAACCAACTAACAATTTTGTAATTGTCAGCCATGGCCCATTTCTTCCCTAATATAGGGACAAAGTTAGATACGTAGTTTTTGACAAAGGATAGTTTTTTTTAAATTAGTATTCTTTTCAATTTGATATATCAAGTTTAGCAACGCCATTCGAAATGTGCAGAGGAGGTAAATGCCAAAAGTATATTAAAATATGTATCGCTCTCTCCCATTTAACTAACCAAATTTTTATTAAATTTTTCCAAACCGTTTTTTCGATATTGCCACATTAAAATCCCCACCTGTAAAATATTAACGTTTTACACCACTATGTTGTGAGGTATTTCGTCTTATTTCCAGTTCCCAAACACACTGAATGTTTCATCTTTACCAAAAGCGGTGTGAAAATTGATATTACTAATTATTAATCGCCAACCTCATCTCTTCGGATTATGCAGTCCACCATTCGATCAACTCTCGACTAGAATCGCACAATCACGTTTTAATTTTAGAATTTAGGTCTTGCAATTTTCACGATCAACATTTACATTCCCGGATGGTGGCCTGGCCGGATTATGACGCGTACCCACTTCTGGCGTTTCCGCGCTCCTCGTTTTGGAGTTTGCAGGATTATGAAGTGTACCCGCTCTGTATGTCCGTTCAGCTACTCTTCTATTCAAAGCTCTTGAAGTCCACTGACCTAGTTCTAATCAAATATTGGAACTAACAATCAAACGTAAATTCTAACTTCCCGAAACTAGCAGAGAGCAGGAGCTCTTTTGCAATTTCCAACGAAAGGATGTGCGCGCTCCGAAGTCTCGAACTTTCGAAGCTAAGATCTTCGTGAGCTTCGGCTTCCAGTTAATAAATGTTGCCCGTCTCCGTTTATTAGGAAATTATGCGCCACTTTTAATATCGTTCCACTTTCTTACGTCCTCGCTTCATTCACAGAATCGGATTGTTCAAATTCTAGGGAAATTTTGATTTTCAGATAAATTTTTTTAATAACTGGTGAAACAAGTATCCTACTCCACTGTCTGTAAAAAATTTTTACGTTCGTTACAAAAATACGCACACCCATTGCTGGTTTAGCTTTCTTAATAAAGAAAGGGATAAATATAACAACACAGAATACAAAGAACTACTTAAAAACTAAAAAACTCGGGACGCAGCAAGTGCGTTATGGTAGTGAATTTTCTTAAATATGTTTTTATTGCAAATATGTCTGTTTTCTTTTTATTTAAGAAAGCAGGCATCAATTTTGGTTACCAGTATAACCTATATAGTAAAAACAATGTGCCATGTTTCATAAAAATAACTTTATTGTGTGAAAATGTACAAAAATTTCCAAAAGTAAACTTAAAGTGTTCCCACAAAAACTCGTTTCTTGGTCAACCTTATAGGTTAATAGCAAATTGAGCTATTCAAATATGAAGCATTTGATCAAAATTCGCTACCATAACGCACTTGGTGCATCCAGAATTTCTTTTCTTACAAACATGCATTATATTTCGATGGAAAATGCAAAAATTCAATAACATAAGGCGTGTTTGATTAAAAAAAATAAGAAAATTTGTATCACCAACGACTTATGGGCCATCCTATGAGTGTAGAAATATTTTTTTAAGATGTAGCTCAAGACAACCTATAATTAATATATATATTTTTTTTTCATATCTTGTATAATAACGGATATATTGAGCTTTATTGATTTTTTACGAAAATTCGACAAAAATTATATACCATTAAACGATAAACTCTATAGCTAAGGCTACTGCCAAGCATCAGAGAAAGGGTCTATTTGAAATTAATTTTCTGGAAATATTTTAGTAAAATAATGACGGTTGAAACTAAGACTTCAGGGTTTGTAAAACATTCTTCTTGAGACATTTTCTTTCCATAGCCCGTATTAGATTCAAGTTCTTTGCCTAAATGTTGCCAATTTTTGACGTTTTAAATCGCAACTTTGACATTTTGAGGAAAATCCCAATAATTTTTTATTTAAATGCCTATAACTTTTTTGTCTTTTGATCTACTAAATTTTGGTAGGTAGCTTATGTATAATGATATAAATTCGCGTACCAAATTTGGTTGCCCTTACTTTGTTAATTTTGGAGATATAAATTTTTTACAATTTTTTTCGAAAGAAAACTCAAAATTTTCCGGGAAAACCTGGGCCGATTTTCCTGGCTAACGAACTTATCCAAGCCATTTGTAAAAGGAAGGTACTCACCAAATTTAATCAAAATCGGCCCATAATTTTTTGAGTTATCGGTGTGATACATATATATATATATATATATATATATATATATATATATATATATATATATATATATATATATATATATATATATATATATATATATAAATATATAAAAATTGAAACTGACCCCGGATATGTGTTCTGGGGGGCCTAATTAGCGGTCATTTGAAGAAATTTTTTCAAAATTCAAAAGTCGGGATCTCCTCATTAGTGAATTTTTTAAAGAAAATTCACTAATAATGTGCGCAAGACATTGTTGAACAATCTTATTTGAAAAAACTATATCACAAAGGGAAAACTATGTGTGAAGTAGATTACACACACTTGACATATTTATTGTATACTTTTTCAAACTTGCACAAAACAACTTCGTGTACCATTGTGTAGAAACAAAATCTCTTTAATTAATTTAACATACTTTCCAATTACACTATATATGAAAAGTTGAACAAGCTATAGGATAAGGAATATCAGTTATTTTTTCTGTAAGGGCTCGTTTTTTTTTTCAAGTATACTGAACGCAACCATTCGATGACATAATGTTGTAAGTGTGTTTTGTTTCTTTAACGTCTTTTCAGTTTCACCTCACTCTCCTGGAAATTTTGCCGAACCCCTGCCTTTCTGTAAGGAGGGTAGGGGTCTTTAACGTGCCCAACATCGCATGGACACGGGACCGACGGCTTTACGCCCCTTCCGAAGGGTGGAACGGCAGATATTCAACTTGGTAAAATACAATGCCAGAACCTCGGTTGATGTTAATTTTACAGTTTGTACTGAAAAAGTGAAAGGAGTACCCTGGGATCGAACCCAGAACCCTTCGGTTCAGAGGCACACGTTCCTACCCCAGAACCACCGAGGTTCTTATGACATAAGGTTACAACCCTCTTAATTAAAAATAGAGGTAACCTATTATAGTAGGCAGGTGGTAGTGGACTTTTCCTTTACGTGATAGTAAAGGATTTTTTTCACGCCCGAGGAGGTACCACCCCTTACATCAAGGGGCCGGTGAAGTCCCAACGGACGTTTCCGTTGCTGGTGTATGAGTCGGTTTCTCTTATGATGATGATGGCTCCTCCTTGTACAAAAGATTCAGGAGATAAAGTACCCCTCCATTCGGATCTCCGGGAGAGGGGTGTGCGGGGGCGCCGGCATCAAGATTTAACATATCCTTCTCGAATATATGTGGCCTAAATTCTAACCTGAACTCCGTCCACCATTTCCTCCAGGCTAATAGGCCCCAACTCCTCTTCCTCACCAAAACCCAAATCAGTGCCAAAACAGCCACTAATCACCTTAATTTCCCGGGGTATGAGCTCCTTACTTCCTTTAGATTGCAAGGAAGGGTGTGCGCATACGTCCGTAGCAATCTACCCTCCACCAGACTCCCCAATTTAGAAGCTGGAAGAAAATACATACTTTGGATGAAACTCTCTCTCTCAGGGCAGCAACTAAATCGTCTGTTGCATTTACCGATCACCTTCTGACAACCACTTTGTCGAGTTCTTCGACTACCTTTCTGAAAAAACCGACCATCTGATTTCTGAATATCCTTCAACCGGGGTCACTATTCTTGGTGACTTCAATGTTCATAATAAGGAATGGGTAGGATCTTCAAAAACCGATCCACAAGGGAGAGCAGCGGAGGCCTTTGCAGTCAGCAATTCTTTACCCAATATGGTTCAGCAACCTACTTACTTTCCTCGCATCCCAACACACAGCTCAAATCCCTTGGATCTCCTTCTTACTACAAAACCTTAATGCTATAAGACATCAGTTACAGCCCCACTTGGTCGCTCAGACCACGGCATGGTCACTGCTTCCTGCGCAATGCAACCCAAGGTCACACAGTCATCACACCCACGTATCGTTTGGCACTACAACTCGGTGAACTGGAACGAAATGCGGGATTACCATTCCCCATTTCCATGGACGTCTGTCTGCTTCTCTCATCCTGACCCCTCTGATATCTCACAAAACGTCACCCAAATGATCCAAGCTCGAATCATGCGTTATAGTAAAACTGATAGCTTCAAACGAGGATATGGAAAATGGAAAAAGAAGTGTACGGTGACAGTAAACGACCATTTCTTGTGCTTAATATGCTTAAGATATTGAGTAGCGGCCGCATCAGAGCTAAAAGTGCTTCTGCAAGCAACAGGAAGATATGTAGGCACTTAAACAGTTCAAAGGCGTTTCAGGAAGCAGGTATACATCCTTGACAACCAGTCAACATTCTTTGCGCCCTCCTGATCACAAAAAACGATGACGACAATTTTCGATAGGCGATTTGGATAGATATGAAGCAAATTGACACCTATTCAACTCTGGAAGCCACATGGACGTCATTTCGTATACAGAAGACAAGGTCAACGAATTTCTGAGTATTCTCCAGTTAAAGAAATTACTTTTGAAATAAAAAGGTCAATTAAAGAGGATTGAGCGACTGGTTGTATTGTGTTTCTTTAATTTCGGTCTGTTTCTGCGACTATAGCCAATCTCCGACGCCAGGCGGAGCAGGTTTACCTCACCATCCTGGAAATTTTGTCGAACTTCTTCGTTCCTGTAAGAAGGGTATGGTTTTTAACGTGCCCAACATCGTATTATATACGGGACCAATAGTTTTCGGAAGGGCACAACGTGTGAACATTCAGCTTGCTCAAACACAATGTCATAATTTCAGTTGATGTTAATTTTACAGTATGTAGTGAAAATAAAATGACACTTCTACTGATAAACGAACCCAGGAACTCTGGCTTCAGAGCGGCTACTACTATATGGAAGTACAGCTGAATTTCAATTCCATGCTGATTTAATATATCCCTATTTATGCCAATGGGGTGAAGCATCTACATCACGGCCAGCTGTCATATGTTTGTTTATTTACTTTTATTTTCTTTCTATTAATGTTCATAATGTTTATATTGTGGAATCAAAGATCAAAAGCGCTATATATAATCATTCCTTTACCACTGCGCCAGCGGCACTGCAAAAGTGACAAAATAAGTAAGGCGTGAAAAGTACTTACTAAACAACAAGGAGAGGGGAAAAGGCGAAATTGGTTGTATATATTTTGACACACAAAAAGTTTCTAACAATATTTGAAGAAAACATAATTGGAAAAATGGAAGATTGAGTTCAAGAGTCCTTAGAGAGTAATAATGGAAGAGCAGGAGGCTACCATTATTTACTTATAATAAAATGTTTAATTTTTTTTAAATTGCCCGGATTCGGTGTGATTTGATCATACATTAAACAAAAGGCTTCAACGAGAATCATGCAATATTCCACGTTCGTAACTTTAGGTTTTACATCAAATAATGCCTTAAGAGTGTTTAATGCAAAAGAATTCGCACGATTTTAATGAACAGCCCACGCCTTTGTCCGGTCCTGTTTTCTTCCAGTTAAGGTAGACTGAAATGACGATGAGATTAAAAGCTAATAAAAAATAAACGAATTTTATATTGGATTTGTCTAATTGATTTCGGCGGGATGTGAAAAAATTCACCACTGCGCTAATTAGGAAAAGAGGGAGATGACAGGCATGTCTCCTATAAAGGACTCCAGCGTTGTAGATTAGAAAATGAAAAGTAATTACTTTGTGGCCTACAGTAAAGTTCCGGTAACTTAAATATTGTTTTTTTAACAACGTGTCATTACAATTCAAACACAAAGATTTTGAGGTCTATGCTTTTAAGCAAAAAACAAACTACAGTATTTTAAACAAGACATGGAGTTAAGATTCAAGTCAAATCAATATTGACAGCTTTTAAAACATTACTAAATTAATTTATTATCTAAACATACCATCTATTCTCCGATTTTCAACTGGCAGTTTTTTACTTAGATATATATATATATATATATATATATATATATATATATATATATATATATATATATATATATATATATATATATATACTTTCAGTTGTTTGCTGGACTTTCTGCGATTTTATATTTGTTTACGTGGACTGCAGTTACGAACCTTCCTGGTTCATCATCAGCAAGTTACTGAATCTGATCGTTCCTGTGTGTTCTATTTCCAAGGTTGTATGTGACGCCTGCGTGCTCAGCTTCTATTGGTCGGTTTGTTTGATTGGCTGTGTTTTCGGTTTGTGTCGACTGTATCTGTTTTCTGTCCTTATTATTGTGGTTTGATAATTTGTCTATTTGTATAGCTTTTATTAAGTTTTGTTTAAATGTTTGCACTTGGATTTGTTCTGGGATTATTGTTTCTTACTGTCTATTGAATCTAGTATTGTTCCCAGATTTCCATTTTTTTGTGGTCTTTAATATGTTTTATTAGTCGTAGTTGATTGATATCTCGTTTTTTGGTGTTTTTTGACGTGAATGTGTGTAGCTACGTTTGGTTTGTAGCTAGGTATGTGGATTTTATCTAATGCTGTTATATCTTCCTTGAATCTTGTTTCTATTGATTTTTTATCATTACTATATATTTTTTTATTGCATGTGTTACATTCTATTTGATATATTCCGCTTAATTTATGTAGGTTGTGTTATTGTTTTTATTTATTTTGTTTATTATTTTTTGATTGGTTTTGTAGCTCACTTTTAAGCCCTATTGTTTGAGTGTTTGTGTTATTTTTTTGATGTGGTGGTTATAAGTGAATGTTGTGTATTTGGTATTTGTTTCTGTTGTTTTGTTTTCGGTTTTGTTGATTTGTTTGTTTTTGATTTCTTTTACTAGTGTTTCTATTGTTTTCTTGTTGTGTCCATTTCTTTGTGTTATTTGTATTATGATTTTGTATTCCCTTTATCCTCGTCATTATGACGAACATCATACACAAAATACACCTTCACTAATAACCACCACATCAAATGAAAAACACAAACACTCAAACAATATGGCTTAAAATGAGCTACACAACTAATCAAAAAATAATAAACAAAATAAATACAAAATAAGAACACAACTCACATCAATTAAGCGGAATATATCAAATAGAAACGCATGCAATAAAAAATATATATGAATGACAAAAAAATCAATAGAAACAAGATTCAAGGAACATATAACAGCATTAGATAAAATCCACATACCTAGCTACAATCAAACGTAGCTACACACATTTACAACAAAAAACACGAAAAACCAGATATCAACCAGTTACAACTAATAAAACATACTAAGACCACAAAAAAATGGAAATATGAGAACAATACTACATTCAACAAACAAACAGTACGAAACAATTAATCCCAGAACAAATTCAAGTGCAAACATTTAAACAAAACTTAATCAAAGCCATACAAATAGACAAATTATCAAACCACAATAATAAGGACAGAAAACAGATACAGTCGACACCAATCGAAAACACAGCCAATCAAACAACTGTAAACCGACCAATAGAAGCTAAGCACGCAAGCGTCACATACATCCTTAGAAATAAAACACACAGGAACGATCAGAGTCAGTAGCGTGTTGATGATGAACCAGGACGGTTAGAAACTGCAGTCCACGTAAACAAATAGAAAATGACTGCTGAAAATAGACTGTCCCCAACAAATTATCCTGTTGAAGTTGGGGGTAAAAGAAATATCTGATATGATGAAGCAAATAGCATGGTTGAAAAAGAAGGACCGTATAATTTTTGTTTTGATACAGCACACCAAACTGTAACTTTCGGAGATTATCTGACGTACTGAACCAAATTTCTGGGATTTCCGGATGACCAAATTTTCCTATTATGCTTATTTACCTTACCATTTAAGTGAAATGATGCTTGGTCGGACATAATTAGATTATCGAGAAAATGCATATCTCTTTTAAGTAAATTACGAATTATTGTACAAAACTGTAATCGTTTAGGAAAATCAGTTAGTTTCCTTTAATTCTTGATGGGTCTGAATTTTATAAGCATTCAAGTTTAGTACTTTTTGCATAACGGTATGAAGAGTAGATTTCGGAATACCTGTTGCAGATGAAATTTTTCTTGTTGATAAGGTAGGATCGTTTTTTGTTTTTTTCTAAAATGTAAATTGCCCTATTAAGTCTATTTTCACCATTTGAAGATCTTTTTTTACGCTTTATACAACCCGAATTCCAAAAGTTTATATACGATATTTTAATTGAATTTTATGTGTATGTATAAACGGTAGTTTTTGGAATACCTGTTGCAGATGAAATTTTTCTTGTTGATAACGTAGGATAATTTTCTGTTTTTTTTCTAAAATTTCAATTGCCCTAGTAAGTCTGTTTTCACCATTTAAAGTTCTTTTTTACGCTCTATACCACCCGATTTCCTAAAGTTTGTATACCATGTTTTAATTGAATTTGTTGTTGGAGGTTCCTTGTTAAACATAATTCTAAATCATCTTTGAGTTGTATAATATTTAGTTTCAGCATAAAAGTTGACACAGTTACCTTTTTCACTTAAAGTAAACATTCTTCTTACAATAATTCTCGTATCTGTGTTGTCATTAAACTAATTTGACGTTTGCAAGTGTTGCTGTCTTTAAATTCCAAAGTCGAAACATCCCTTTTTTTCGTAGATTTGAGATAAAACGCAATATTTATTTTAAAGGCTTGTAAAACCATCACTCTGTATAATAACTGTAACAAGTATGGCATTTTTGGCAAATATTGGGCTTTTAAACTGTGAATAAATATACAGGGTGTTCCATTTAAGATTACAATGTTGTCCTGTCCTTGAAAATACGTATTGTCATTTACGGTTAAAGCAAAAGTGAGTATAGAAAGACAGATACCCAAAAACAAATTTATAAAAATTAGAAGAAGACTGGAGAAAACCGCATTTCTTTAGATCAATTATTTCAAAAGTTATATAACTTTATAAAGGGTCAAAATATAATGGGGCACACGGTATATATGCGGATCACGACAAGACGTACATTTACCAAGTTGCGAAATGTTTTCGAAACAAAGCAAGATGCATATTGAGAGAAACCTTTTTTTTTGTTCCCTCGGGGCTCGTCCGCGGAATTGCCGCCCCGATAGCACTGCAACCTTTGGTTGATTGTGCATACCCTTCGTCTTACTCCACCCATTCCAAAATCACTGTGCCTTGAACTAGTCTGCACAGCAATTGGTAGGGTGAAGTTTTATATTGCTCTGTCTCCGGTCTAGACTAACCGTAGATCAGTTATCTTTTGCGGTCCAGAGCTTTACACTCGCACAAGATGTGCTGGGATGATTCCTCCCCCTCGTCGCAGAGTCTGCATGCGAGGTCCCCTTCGAACCGCCCCATTTTATGCAGGTGTTTCTTGACGGCCATGTGTCCCGTCAAGAGACCTGTTGTGTTTCTGAGCTGTCCTCTTCTAAGATTTAGCAGCTCCACAGCTCTCTTTGAACTGGGTCCGTCAATTATTGACTTTCCATGTCTGAGCCCTGGAGAGTCCACCCAGTACACCTTGTGTTGGTTTCTGACCGAGGACTTAATGGCTCCCCTGGCAGTGCTTTTTGACACGCCCAGAGCCGGTTCTGGTCCCATAAATGGTTCTGCTGACCGTCTCTTCGCGAGACTGTCAGCTTCTTCATTGCCTTTGACCCCCGAGTGACCCAGCACCCAGATGAGGGTCACCTCATTATTCCCAGCCAGGTCGCTCGTCTCGGCACGCACTCACCAGCCAGGAATTTACCCGTGGGCTACTTAGTGCTTTAAGGGCTGCCTGGCTGTCTGTAGCTATGAGGATCCGCTTGTTGGTGTAGCCCCTCCTCTTGTTCTCCCGCACACAGTGCAGGATGGCGTACATCTCGTCCTGAAACACCGTTGCATGGGCTCCGAGGGAAATACTATGACTTACCGTTGGTCCTTCCGAGTAAACACCTGCCCCCGTCCCACGCTCCCCGTCGGATCCATCCGTGAACCAGACGAGTGCGTCCCGTGGTATGCCCGGCGTCTCCTCCCGCCATGCCTCGCGGTCGGGGATTTCCACTGTAAAGTTGTTTTCCCTGCAGATACGCGGGCTCGCGAAGTCTGACCTCATTTCAAGTATGGGCTCCTTCATGATCTCCTGAATTTTGCAGTGGCCCCTGAAGCCTGGGTTGATCTTCAGTCTACCATTGCAGGGAGAGAAACCATGGTTCAGATTTCTAATTATGTCTTTGCAGTTTGATGACAAAATTTTCCATTTCATAAGGTACGGAGATGACATAGGGCTGCTGGAAACACGGGGAAAGAACTGCTAGGGGTGCTCAATTTACTGGATGCTATGTTGAGGTAGTTAAGAGGTATTAAATTAAAAATCAATATGACGAAAACAAAACCCAAAAGTAATAGAGATAAGTAGGGATATGGAACTGCGAAAATGGATGTAAAGCTAATCGACCAATAATTTGATAAGTAATGATGTTTACTGTTTCTGTGGAGATACAGCTTTTTCCCTTTTGTACATTTCTGTCTGTTAAAATCAATAATCTATTTTACATTCATACCTTCCCGTTCGAATAGCTACAAACGAATCAAAATATCGAAATGCAATATGAATGTATCCACTAATGTTTGATAACAATTCAAAATGGATAGTCGAGTTGCACTTTAAACGTTGGGCTGTACTGGCAATATTCTAATAGACGTATACGAGTCAAAATAACTAAATCCAATCCACAAATACCCGGACATCAATACCGTCATTCTGTTGGTAAATACAACAGGAAGACAGTTAAAAGCTGAAATATAATCCCGAATCCGGAATTCCCACACGAAATATTTACTGCTCTTTTAATGATAACTCTGACACCGGAAGATATCAATACAAGTGCGTTATTATTTTGAACTGGCTACGAGCATTGCTCAGTACAATTTGGAGAACCCAATTCATCACAATACAGTTACTGTATTGTGATGAATTGGGTTCTCCAAATTGTACTAATCAGTGCTCATCACAGGTTCCAATCTTCACTCATACGAGTATTACTACTAATACCCCAAGTGTACGAATATTTATACCACATTGAGTAGAGGAGATAATCCGATAATAATTTGGTTACATAACGTTAAAATGTTGGTTCGTAAAGATATATTTGTTGTACATTTACCCAAATAACCGCGTTTATTATTACAAAAATTTAATGCTTCTTACGTAGAACTTGTTAATTGATGGATCTGTAGAAATGAAGGTTAAGCGCTGTGTCATTATTTTAGTATGTGTCTTTATGTCTGCCTCAAGGTTCAATCTCCGGTCCTCTTTTATTGGTTGTATATACCTCTATCCTCTTGCATGCTATTAAAGATTGATTTATTAGATGTGGGTATGATCCCACTAAGCATGGTAACTTACAAATGCTTACCGCAACGTTAGATAATTTACCATTAAGCAAGTTAAGTTTGCAACATTTCTAAATGTTTGCAGCCATAAAACTAATTCAAACTTACAAATGAAACTTTAACATAGCTTTCGAATGTAATATCTCCTTTGCCGGCTTGTTGTTTTTCTCCATTTGTAAGCTCACGTAAAGTTACAATTGTAATGTTTCTGAAAGTTTGTTTTAATTAGTTAACATTTATTTGAATTCCCTCCATTTTCGTAATTGTATATGTTCGATCGTATGTCATCGTCGTCCAATAGCAACATACAAGACTAACGCCAACACCGAACTGACTCTGACAATGTGCCCGGTATTAATGATAATGGCGGATTGTTGTTTATATTATATTTATATCATAAGCTGTTATTTGATCTATGTCTATTCTCTATTTATTTTTCTGGAAGTTTTAAAGATTGAACAATCTTATTGTAGTCTGAATTGTTTGAATTTTGGGTAATTAAGTAATTCGTTGTCTGGAGTGTAGATAATGAAACATGGAGTATATCGGCAAACATGTCAGGTAAGAATCCCTAAAACAGCGGCGATCCTTGGGAGCCGTCTACTTAAGGATCGCCGGTGAATTATTCTAAAATGGCTGCATTTATATTTTAGTTTCTTTTTATAAAATATGCTCAATGAAAAAGAAAACCTAATTGCTAAATACGAATTTTGTTAAATCCTCAGAAGCAGCCTGGAGATGTGTGACCTGGTCAGACCAATTCATTTTAAAACGTTAAATATGATTGACCTATGGAAGAATGAGGCTTATCCAGAGCAATCGACATCATAAGGAACAGTACAGTACCGATCAAGTTGCCAGGATTGCTTATTTTGTACACTGTCGCAGTATCCTATCGTATGGAATATTCATATGGGTTAACTCGTCAGCAGCGGAACATGTGTTTATCATGCAAAAAAGAGCAATAAGGACAGTGAATGATAAAGCTCGCAACATCAATACCAGGTGCAAAATTAAAAATACAGTTGCACAAAAAGGAGAAAACAAAGCAGATGTTTGATTACTTGGGAATCAAATTCCTCATTTTTTTACCTAATGTTATTAAGATGCTCCCACTAACAAGATTACAGTAGGCACTAGTGGATGTTATAAAACAAAAAACAAGATGAAGGAATTTATTGGTGCTCTAAACTAATGTGTAGTGTGTGTGTGTGTGTGCGTTAGGCAAAAGCTTTGGAAGGCAAGTTACACTAGCTACAGACTTTTTTATATATACATAATTCATTGTAGTCTTATTTTGTTTTACTTTAATTCAATGTTTCTGAATGTACACAGTACTATACTTACTCGATAGGGATAGTTAAGACATATGCGTCAACACTTTCTGAGAGTGTCACCATATTTAAGCTATTTTCGCATTGAAGTTGTATTCATTTCCATGCGCTTGATTTATCCATTGCATATTCTTACGTTTGCTTAATTAAACTTTCTCTAAAATCGAAATGAACTCACCATTTTAGATATTTCTTTTTTCACAATGGTATTTGATATGTTGACTTTATTTTATGTCACATATGTTACCACATATTTTAGAAGCTAAAAAAAGTATCGCCTCCCAAAATAAGTAATGCTACTTCGTTTTTGTTATTGATGTTTCACACATTTTCCTAGACGACAGAGTTATTGAGTAAAACAATATCAAAAACAATTAATTGGTATTCATTTAGAAAAAAGAATTTTTGAAATCGGTCAATTAATAACGATATCACGAGTTCAAGTTATCTATTTTGTCGCTGAGTTTTGACTAGAACTGCATTTTAGCCTAAACATGGGCACTCTCGCTATATGTCTTAACTATCTCTATCTAGTAACTATAGTCGGTACTTATAAAGACAGTGACTTACCATGTACATTTGATGGTCAATAAAATCTATATATCTATCAGCAGAAATGAATAATATGTTGTAAGTCTTTAATTTTTTTATGTAATAAAGATTTTATTGTAATTAACATTGTCTTAAGTCTTTTTTTACAGTTTAATAAGAAATATATATATATATATATATATATATATATATATATATATATATATATATATATATATATATATATATTTATCAAAAAATTGTGGGAACGCCGTCAGTTGTGGAATAAAACTCTTTATTATAGGCCGAGCTTTCGGAAAAATTTATTCCTTTATCAAGGCTACAACATGGAAAGAAAAAAGTTAACAATTTACGTGGAAAAAATATAAAAGTTTAAAATACTTACATATAACATGAGTTTTACTAAACTATTTATCTAATAACAAACATAAAAAGAAAACCTTTTGATGAATTTGATTGAAGTCTAATAAATGCCAAACTGACATATAAAGCTAAATATTGTTTAATTGAATTTGTTTTTTGTTTTTGTCTAGGAAATATAAGAAGGGGTAGTGATTTCTAAAATTATTATCTTTCTTTAAGTTTATTAAATTTTCGTTAAAAGTAATTTCAAATTCTTCTAAACACATTCGAAAATTTAATAAACTTAAAGAAAGATAATAATTTTAGAAATCACTACCCCTTCTTATATTTCCTAGACAAAAACAAAAAACAAATTCAATTAAACAATATTTAGCTTTATATGTCAGTTTGGCATTTATTAGACTTCAATCAAATTCATCAAAAGGTTTTCTTTTTATGTTTGTTATTAGATAAATAGTTTAGTAAAACTCATGTTATATGTAAGTATTTTAAACTTTTATATTTTTTCCACGTAAATTGTTAACTTTTTTCTTTCCATGTTGTAGCCTTGATAAAGGAATAAATTTTTCCGAAAGCTCGGCCTATAATAAAGAGTTTTATTCCACAACTGACGGCGTTCCCACAATTTTTTGATAAATAACACTATTACCGTCACAAAAATTTAATACTATATATATATATATATATATATATATATATATATATATATATATATATATATATATATATATATATATATATGTATAAATACCTATACCTATACCTTCAGTACCTATATTCAGTATTAGTTTGTAACTTGAAATAAATTCAGTTAATCAAATACAGTTTCTTTTTTTCAAAAATGCTTGGACACTTTGATTAGTATTTCAAGTTGCAGTCTTTTAAAAAAGCTATACAGTATGTATAAATAAGTTGCAAATGTAAGTTTAAATTTTACAACTTTGCTAGGCCCTTTTAAAATTGAAGCTTGCTGTAAGGTAACATTTGTAAGTATAAAGAAAGTTTGTAACAGCTCACTACAGTAAACTTGCAGTAAAGTTACAAAAGAAACACTTACATATGTAAAGTCACTGGGGGGAAGATTTGCCATTTGCAACAAACTTGCAGGAAGCTTTCTGCAAGTTATCTATCAAACTTACACTTGCTTTGGCAAAGATTCTGCAATGTTAATGCAATATTACCATGCTCAGTGGGATGACACTCAGTTGGATTTAGATTTCAAACCCCCTTGAATACCACAATTTTGAATATCTAATTAAATCAGATCTTAAGCAAATAAGTATGCTTCCAACTCAGCCAATGATAAATTAAATCCTAGATTAGATAAGAGGGAGAAGGGGGCTGCCCATGCGGCCTTTGCAGAGCTATCTTTATTGTCTATTGTGACAATTCCATGCAAATCTCGAGTGCATCCTCTCCAGCTTTATCACATTCCATAAGTTCGAAAGGGTTTCTTCTGTAAAACTTACACCCATAGGCTTTTCTGGCCAAGCGACTAGAACCACAACCTCGTTAAGCGTACACATTCGCAAATCGTTTTAAATTAAATCATTTTTGCTTAAAATAAATTTTAAACGGGGGGGGGGGGGTATTAATATATATATATATATATATATATATATATATATATATATATATATATATATATATATATATATATATATATATATATATATATATATTCTGAATTTAACGAGAAAACTTTCAAGCAACGGCGGTGGCGCGGTAAACTAGTACAGTAGTTCTGAAAACAGAACTTTATTGGCTTCCTATTCTCTTGGAATTCTATCTCAACAGATATCGTGCGGACTGTACAAGCTATCAAAAAATGCAAGAACAACCAATTCATTAACATTTACAATCTCTAGTAAATTTAAAATCTAAGATTGAACTCATCTGGTTCTTTCTTACCATCTTTTACCATGCTCCCCCACAAATGACTCTCCAGCGTTAACATGTCTGTTTGAGATTTAAATTAACATCGTGAAATACCTGAAGCGGGTCCGATTAAGTTGTAATATTAAATTTATTCTCCAGTACTTTGATCAAATTTATAAAATATTTGATGTAGCGTGTGTATATATTAACCGAGGCAGTGAAGCATTAGGGTATAAGGTACAAGATAAGGGGGGAATCAAAGAGAGGGAGCCAGATAAGGCGGGTATTCGTTCACAGGTCGAAGAGCCGACTCTTTCATCCGCTTAGAACAAAGAAAGCTAGGGGTTGAGAGGGGGACCATTGAAGGCAATGGACCGAGAACATCGAATACCAAATTATGGAGGAACCACCCGCATGTGCATGAAAAGATGAGGAAAAATACATGGAAAATATCGGCTATAGAAGATAAGACAAAGGGAAATGCGTCTTTTGTGGCTTCATTGCAAATTAATATTAGAAAGCTTTGAGCAGAAAAAACGTAACTTTGATTTCGTTTGAGGAAGAGATTTTCATCAGAAATAATAATTGTAATTCTTCATTTAGGTTACTAAAAAATATTCAATGTTCCAATAATTAAACAAGTAATATTCACATGTTGTTGTGAACAGTTCTTTCCATAATCACAGTCCAACGCAATGTCGCAACCATGACATACAGCAGTTTTCTCCGCTTGATTGTTGCTACTGCATTTCTTCAAAGAGGCCAGATTATCCAGAAGTTATCCTCTTCCCTTTTTCAAGTATGTGTTATTCCAATAAAGATTATAATAATAATAATATATTTAAGCCACAGGGAAAAGGAGCGTGTATTACAATTACAAATAAAGTATTTCATTTAACATTAGATGGAAGTGCAATATTTAATATAAAATTTTTAGAAACGTCAAAATTATAAATTTAATGTCAATTTCTCAGTGTTAAGATAACTAATTTGGGTTATGGGTTATGTCAGAATTGTTGCTGATAAGCACAAGTTGCTATATTGTTTGGTTAGGTAGAGGGAGTAGCGACCCTCTGGCAGCTGCGTCGAGTGATAGGGAGGACTTGGGGACTTAATCCTCGGATCCTTCACTGGATTTACACTGCGATTGTCAGGCCGAGAATCCTCTATGGGGCGTTGGTCTGGTGGTGTGGTGTCAACCAAACTACCAGCAGGAAGCTGGCCAAACTCCAAAGGCTGGCAATCCTGGGTATCACAGGCGCTATGAGGACGACACCATCAGCCGCGCTAGAGGTCTTGCTGATGCTGCCACCGCTTCCCATCTGTATCAGAAGGGAGGCTATGGCGTTACATCTCAGAATGCGAGACTCTGGAAACTGGTGCGGAGAGGGAGCAGTAATAGTTGCCAAGAAGGTGGAAAAGGAAATTCCGATTTCCGCCATCAAGGTACGGGAGGCAGATGATGATATTAGATTGACGAGGCCATATATCCTCAGGATCCCCAGTAGGGATCAGTGAAGGGAAAATGAGGTTGCATTCCAGCCCGCAGGCCGGGTCTGTTTCACCGACGGATCGCGGCTGGAGGATCAACAATCCTCCGGGGCGGGAATATACATCGAAGGCCTGAGGGTGCGCGAGAGGTTTGGTCTTGGCGCATGTACCACGGTATACGAAACAGAGGTGTACGCTATCCTGTCTGTGGCCAATAGACAGGATGTGAAGAGGAGCCCCGAGAATGTGTGCACATTTGCTCGGATAGCTAGACGGTCCTCCGGGCAGCCTGCGCGGCCATAATCAGGTCAGCACTGGTTCAGGAGTGCGCTGCCGCCCTTAAAGAACTAGCCAGGACAAAGGAGGTGCAACTGGTGTGGGTTCCTGGACACTGTGGCGTAGCGGGGAATGAGGTGGCGAATAATCTCGCTAGGCTTGGTTCCCGGCGGTGGTTTTGTGGCCCGGAGCCTGCGATAGGCATAAGCAGGAAGACGGTCTCTGTCGCCTTAGACAGGTGGACAGAGGAAGCAATGTAGAGGCACTGGGGGTCGGTTGGTGGCTGTAGGCAGGCGAGGGACTTCGTGTAGGGGCCGGACAGAGATAAAGCTGTCTGGCTACTCGGTAGGAGTCGACCTACGCTTCGCCGCATCCTTGGGGTACTCACAGGCCACTGCGCCCTTAGAAGACACCTCACATTGATAGGGGTAGAGAGAGAAACATCCTACCACTACCTGTGCGAATGCGAGGCTTTTGGGAGTCTTCGATCAGAATTGTTCGAATCGAGGACTCTGCAGAGAAACCAGGTAAGTACCGTCCAATTGAAGACCGTCACGGCTTTCATTTCGAGGTCGAGGCGGTTTGTCGACGGAACTTAGGAAGAGTAAAGCATGGTTGCTGGGTTGCTGGGGTTGGCAAAAAGGGCCCATTGTGGCCTACTTGCTTGGCGTTGGCCTCTCCACCACTGCTACCACTACTACTTGGTTAAGTTACGTTGGAAAATTAATATAAATACATAAAGAAAGATTTTCTATTGTCATATAAGCTCCCACGTGTTGTTAGGTTAGGTCTCTGTTGACATATAAGCCCCACGTGTTGGCAGTTGTTAAGTTAGGTCTCTGTTGACACATATAAACCCCCACGTTCTGTCAGTTGTTGCTGTTTATCTTTTGTTTGGTGTTTGACAGCAAGATGGTTGCTGGCGTTATTTCCCGCCGCTTGCCTTTAGGGTTATTGAGAAAAGCCCCACGTGTTGTCAGTTTTTAGGTTAGGTATCTAGTGACATATAAGCCCCCAGGTGTGGATTTTGTGGTTAGGTCTCTATTGACATATAAGCCCTAGGACTTATGTTTGTCATGCGCGAGATCTTTGATTTAAATGACATATGGCGGGATATTTGAATTTTAATGAAAATTTGTGCCTGTGTGTGTGGATTACGGCACCTATATATAGGATTCTGGACACCCCATTTAAATACATGTAAAATTTATAGTCTTGCTTGGACGACCAAGTCTGTCTCTAGAGATTTAAGTCAACCCTAGACATATTTATAACAGTGTTTAAATGTTAATAGATTCAATTATTTCGTAGGAAGTCAGGTTATGGACAAAGTATTATTAATAATGAAAACAGTATTAAAATATAAAATTATAATATCATTGCTCATGTGTACACTACAGCAAGTTAACTAATTTTAAAATTCTCTCTTTTTGCAATTTTGTTATTTAGTGAATTTTCTTTAAAAAATTCACTAATGCGGAGATCCCGACTTTTGAATTTTGAAAAATTTCTTCAAATGAGCGCTAATTAGGCACCCTAGAACACATATCCGGGGTCAGTTTCGATTTATATATATATATATATATATATATATATATATATATATATATATATATATATATATATATATATATATATATATATATATATATATATATATATATATAATGGGTCGATTTTGATTAAATTTAGTGAATACCTTCCTTTTGCAAGTGGCTTGGATAAGTTCATTATCCAGGGAAATCGGCCCAGGTTTTCCCGGAAAATGTTGTGTTTTCTTTCGAAAAAAATTTATATCTCCGGAAATAATAAAGTAAGGGCAACCAAATTTCGTACACGGGTTTATACAATTATAGGTAAATTACCTACTAAAATTTAGCTATGTAGGTCGAAAGACAAAAAGTTATGTGCATTTATAGAAAAATAAATTGGGGTTTTCCTCAAAACGTTTAAAGTCGCGATTTAAAACCTCAAAATTGGAAACATTTAGGCAAATAACTTGAATCTAATACGGGCTATGGAAAGAAAATGTCTCAAGAAGAATATTTTACAAACCCTGAAGTCTTAGTTTCAACCGTCATTGTCTTTCATTTTATTAAAATATTTCCAGAAAATTCATTTCAAATAGATCCTTTCTCTGATACTTGGCAGTAGCCTTAGATATAGAATTTATCGTTTAATGGTACATAATTTTTGTCGAATTTTCGTAAAAAATCAATAAAGCTAAGTATTTTAAACATTTATATTTTTCCTAAGTAAATTGTAAACTTTTTTCTTTTCATGTTGTAGCCTTGAGAATGGAATAAACTTTACCGAAAGCCCGGCTTTTAATAAAGAGTTTTTATTTTGCAACTGACGGCTTTCCCACAATTTTTTAAGTATATATATATATATATATATATATATATATATATATATATATATATATATATATATATATATATATATATATATATATATATATATATATAATCTATTTTCTGCCAAACAACACAGCTACTTTTTTCATTATTTCAAATGATCTAATCTTGTTTATTTTGCTGTCGAAGTCAAAACGGCGTATCATTTGAGGAAGTATATTTCGCAGGAACGGTCGTAAAGCCGATCCTAACAAGATCCGCTGGATGCAGGAACTTGATAAATAAGGCGTCTTTTGTTTTTCTGCCCCTTATATCCTATTTACCATGATAAAAACATATTACTTCTAAAAGAATATAAGACTTCGGTCCATTTAACATGCCAAAACGTCATGTATAACATTGAAAATAACCTTTTCCTTTTATCTGTTACCTCTGCAGTTTACATAGATTGGAAATTCTTCGATAATATCCCTTATAGTTTCCGTTTCAGTTCCTCGTTCAACATTATGAGAAATATTGAGGTTTGGTTGAAGTTTTGCTTTTACAATGTAAATGACGCATGAGACTGGTCACAAAAGAAAACATGTTATGAACTAAACATTCTTGAAAAGTTTAACTAAGTATTTACTGTACTTTTAAAACCTGAAGACCATTTTCTTGGAAAAATTGTGAGCATGTTCAATAATTTTTTTAAAGTTTCGTGGAGAAGGTTTTTGTGAACATTATATTTTGGTAGATGGATAAATGAAAAGGGTCGTTGGCAAGAAAAATCCGGACTAGTTTTTCGGGAACATTTTAAGTTAATTTGGGAAAAATGTGGTAAATTTTTGTGCAAAAAACATTTTTGGGAGTTTTGTCGAAAAGCTTATTTGATGAAATATTGTACATTATGTCTCCTATATAGGTTATACCAAATTTGATGGCTGCTTTTATTAAAAAAGTTGCTTCTTTGTGGAAAAAGTTTGGACGCAGCAAGTGCGTTATGGTAGTGAATTTTCGTAAAAATGTTTCTAATAACAAATATGTCTTTTTTTTAAATGAAAGCAGGCATCACATTTGGTTATCAGTATAACCTATATAGTAGAAACAATGTACCATATTTTATCAAATAAGCTTTTCGACAAAACTCCCAAAAAAGTTTTTTGCATAAAAATGTACCAACAATTTTTTCGCGAAAATCCGAAAACCTTTTTTTAAATAACATAATAAACATTTATTATTATCCCCTTTCATTGTGAAACACAAAATACAGACTGTTCTATTTGAAACAATTGAGTTAACGAGTATTTGACTTTTTTTAATTCAGTCACTATTTGAGAGCGCCCGGTGCATGGCATCTTGATTTTCTCATGAAATAATATAAACGAAAACCTCTCTGAATGCGTCATTTTCATTAGACTCCGATTTTGGTTGGTAAAAAAGCCGTATCACAATTTTTGATATGTGCAAAAAAAGGGGAAAAATTGCAAAACAATTGGAAAAGCTCGAAGACAAACATGCATTACAATTCGATGGAAAATGTAAAACTGCAATAACATAACAGGTGTTCGATTTAAAAAGAAAATTTGTATCGCCAACGACTTATGAGCCAGCTATGATTGACGAATTAATTTTTAAGATGCCGCGCAAATTGCAGCTATTCAAATTTGAAGCATTTAATGAAAATACGCTACTATAACGCACTTGCTCCTTAATTTCTTTTCTTACAAACATGTATTATATTTCGATGGAAAATGCAAAAATGGAATAATATAAGGCGTCTTCGATTTAAAAAAAAATTGGATCACCAACAACTTATGGGCCATCCTGTGATTGTAGAAATACTTTTTTATGATGTAGCTCAAGACACCCTATAAATGACTTATACAATTGTTTCTCGTATCTTGTAGAATAACAGTAATATTGAGCTTTACCGTAGATAGCCTGTATATATGTAAACACATAAAATCGGAAACCAACCCCGGATATGGGGGGACCTAGTTCGGCTCAATTGAAAAAATCTTTTCAAAATTCAAAAGTCGCGGTCTCCTCGATAACGAATTTTTTGTACGAAAATTTGCTAAAAATTATAGGGAATTAAACCGTAAAGTTTATCATTAAAACGACTGCTAAATCATCAGAGAAAGGGTCTATTTGAAATGGATTTTCTGGAAACATTTTAGTAAAATGAAGGACAGTGACGGTTGAAGCTGAAACTCAAGGACTTGTAAAACACATTTTTTGAAACATTTTCTCTACACAGCCCGTATTAGCTTCAGATTCTGTGTCTAAAAATTGCCGATTTTGACGTTTCAAATAGCGAATTTGACGTTTTACGGGGGAAAGGTGTCGAATTTTCATAGTAATTTTTCTGGAATTTCTTGAGCTCTTTGCGTAAAAAAAACGCAGTCTTTGTCTGTAGCAAACATAGGATCTTGTTATCCACACAAAATATTTTACTTTAGGCGTTTATCTGGTCATCAGTGGCACCCATTTTTTTTTAAATGTCTATAACTTTTTTCCTTTCACCTTATACGTCTAAATTTTGTCACATAGTTTACTTTTTATGACATAAACCAGCGTACCAAATATGGCTGCCCTTACTTTGTTATTTGCGGAAATATGAAATTTCCCGGAAGAAAATACAAAATTTTCCAGGAAAAACTGGGCCGATTTTCCTGGCCAACGAACTTTTTCAATCCAGTTGCAAAAAGAAGGTACCCACCAAATTTTATCAAAATCGGCCCATTCGTTTTTGAGTTATCGGTGTGATATATATATATATATATATATATATATATATATATATATATATATATATATATATATATATATATACTCGTGGTCAGCTGTTTTCGTGAGAGTTATGCTACATTTTACTGGGTTTAGTTTCGTGGAAACTTCTAATAACAAAGTGTAAAACTTGGTGCATTCTACATTTACGATTGATTTTTACAGCCCTCAATCGTAAATGTAGAATGCACATATTTTTTTTACACTTTCCGGCGAGATTCAAGGAGTAGGCAGATTGAGTCCCCGTAATCGAGCTACAACAACCCAACCCACCTTTCTCCACCGCTCTAAGGAGTTAAGTTAAGTTAAGGCCTTAGAGTTCATGTCCTTACATATTTTCTTTACCTCTTGAAAATTGCTCCAAAACAGGAGCCGAAACGTCGAGTTTCAATAAATTCTGGACACGGTTCAACCCGAGAACCAGGTATATATATATATATATATATATATATATATATATATATATATATATATATATATATATATATATATATATATATATATATATATATATGTATATATATATATATATATATATATATATATATATATATATATATATATATATATATATATATAAACATATTAAAATTGAAAAGTCGCGATCTCGTTAGTGGATTTTTTAAGAAAATTCACTAAAACAAAAACTGAATCGTAAAATAATATATAATATACAGCAACAAAATACTTTCTGCATCTATTTACATTCCAGTGGCGAACAACATTTTCTTAGAAGCATTTTATTTATTTTCCATAAATTTGTTTATTTATTTACTTGAAATTTCTTATGATTTGTATACAATAATAAAACAATACAACATTATCAGAACTAAATAATATCAATATTATCAAAAAGTTGCTTAACATCGTGTAGGTATATTAGGTAAAGCAGATAATTTTATGTGGTCGTTCTTTAGTTATGAAAGGAAAAGATGATATCTTGTGCTTTTTCAATCTTTTCGGCTCGTTCTGGAAGCGACCCGTATTCACCAGCATAATACGCTGTCTTCAGACTTGGGAATACTTTATGTCTGTGAATGTTATAGGAAACTTTAAGATTTGTTTTGGAGAGTCGAACTTTACACACACAATAACTCGAACTTGGGGGTTCTGAAGCAGCCTTCTATGTCTGACATGAATTTATCTGGACTATCTGTCGATGTTCGTTTGTTTTCTTACAAGGCCCGTTTTCATTGTGAGGATTGCGATGCAAACAAAGTTTTATTACACAGTGTTCTTAACATATGGCGCCGTCTGTGCATACATGGTCACAATATGTGTTAGTGTTATATTTTTTATTATTTTTACTTTGTCACTAGACGGCCAAACTCTCAATGTATTTTTCTCTGTGCGAAGTTGAAAATCTATCACCAACCCGAATAAGTACATTTTGGAAAAGTTTACTTTACTATAATAGTAAGACTAGTAACTATTTTAGAGAATTTTTGTAAAAAAAATGTGACAAGTATGGTATACAAAACTAAAACACGCGATTTAACTTACTTAGAAAGTGCGCTATGGTAGCGAATTTTCATTAAATGCTCAAATTTGAATAACTAAATTTGCAAAACACAGTCTAATCCACGACAGGCAGTATAGATTCCGTCAGCGCAGATCAACGGCGGACCTCCTTTCCTTTCTCACCCATTCATGGAACGCGTCTATGGAACTACACCGTGAATCCCAGATTGTCGCTCTAGACATATCCAAAACATTCTACCAAGTCTGGCGCGCAGCGCTGCTTAATAAACTTCCGGCCTATGGCCTACCACCAAAACTCTGTATCTGGACAACATAATTTCCTGTCCAACCGGAGCATTTCTGTTGTCGTGGATGGCCATTCCTCTAAACTGTATCCAGTTAATGCAGGAGTTCCTCAAGGTTCAGCTTTAGCCCCTACTTTTGTTTCTTCTCCACATCAATGACCTCCTCTCTAGCACATCCACCGCAGTTCACAGTTACGCGGACGACAGCACCCTCCACTCAAATATACAATATTCTAAGCCTGTCTCTTAAGCCCAATTAGATGAGAATCGCAGACTCATGGAGGGTTCTGTCTCCGTGGATCTCCAAAAAATATTAGACTCGGGAAGTAGAAATCTTGTACAATTCAAGCCCACCAAATCTGTCTTGCTTATAAGCGATACACCAGCCCTAGACCCATTACAGTGAACAACCAAGTTATTCAAAGTAATAAGTCCTTTTCACTTGTTGGCATTTCTGTGGATCGAAATCTCAATTTGCACCAACATGTCACATCAATTGCAGAAGCGGCTGCTAAGAAATTAGGTCTCCTCTTTCGGGCTCGCAAATAATTTTCACCAGCTAATCTCTATACCTTATATACTAAGGCCAAACCTCGAATACTGCTCCCACATCTGGGGTGCCGCTGCCGCTTCTACACTCGCTATCCTGGACTCCATTCAGAAGAGAGCTATACGTATCATCGGTGACCCTACCCTCATCCAAAGGCTGCCTTCCCTTGCCCACCGACGTGCCGTTGGTGACTTCTCTCTCTTTTATGATATATGCACGGGCACTGCTCAGAGGAGCTTTCTTCCATAGTTCCTCCACATGCTGCCCCCAACAGATCTACCAGGGGAACAGAGCGAATGCACCCTTTTACTGTCCAGGTTTCCAGACACAGAACATCTTGTTATGCCCGCTCTTTTGTCCCGATGAATTCCTTGCCGGCACATGTTTTTCCTTCTCCTCCGAACCTCCAAATCTTCAAGTCCAGAATTAACAAGTTGCCTCTTTATTCCTTGTAGACACCCACGGTACGATAGTATTTAGGCTGTAAGCCCTCGTGGTGTGTTGTTGAAATAAATAAAAAAGCTCAGAAAGCTGAATTTTGGTACATAGTAAGGTCTTAGCAGGGCAACATACCAATTGGTTATTATTTAAGACATTTTTTTCCAGAAAAATCAACAATGTTTTTGGACCGAGCTGGCTAACGAACTTGTCCGCGGTCTTAACATAATGAGGATATGTGCCAAGTTTCGTTCAAATCGGTTGTAGGCGCCCAAATTCGCGCTCATTTGATTTTTTTTTTTTGGAAATCTCACTATTGCTATCTCTCTATTAGTTAATTTGTTTTCCTAAAAAACTTTATTAACAAATTATAAACACATTTATGTCATAGTGAGTAATAAAATTATAAACAATGCCAAAATTTCCCTAAAAATTTTTTACAAAACTTTGCCGTCGCTAGTTTTACATACTTATTTTTAGAAGGATCTACTGTTGTAAAAGACACCACCTCTATTAACTTTTCATAATATCTCCTTCCGATACATCTATGTTTGAGTGTGTTCTCACACGAACGCAAGAGCACACACAAACATGCACGTACAGATATCACCCTCCCCTTGTTACTTTTAAAAAGTAAAAATTTTAGATCCAATGTAGCACCACACTTTGTCCCTATATTGGGGTAGAAATGGGCCAGGGCTAACAATTTTTAAAATTGTTGGTTAGTTGTATACCGTTCTCTATTTTTAGCACTCTGTGTTAATTGGAGCGGGCGTGACAACATAGTACTTGGTTCCGATCTAGGTGGCGACACGTTCACCACGCTTAGTTTTTTATCAAAGTAAATCTTTTTCTCTTAACATATGTATAAATTGTTGCAAATCAGTTTTTACATATAAATTAAAATATATCATGCTACTTACATACCAAAATTTTTGTTGAAATTTGTCCGCAAGTTTTAACTGGAAAATTTCTATCATATTTTCCATCTGACTCAGTTGTGTTTTCAAATGTTTCGATGTTTTTATTCACCCATTGCCAAATGTCTTTTGCCTGATCGCACTCTCTTATTCTGTGCATTAAAGTGCCACGAGTTAGGCACGCCTGACACATACTGGAGTTGGAAATTCTATGTCTTGTTAATTTTTCAGCAGTGGGATATACATCATTAATTGCTCTATGTTTTGCATTTAGTTGTAATGTTTTTGTTACTGCAGTGTTTTCAAATATTCTTCCAGATATATTTTGTTCTATATTTTTGTTTTATATGTGGTTCAAATTGATTTCCTTCTTGTAATTTGTTACACATCTGTGATGCCTTTGCCGTATTTGATTACTTTAGCTTTCAGCTATCCCAATAGCTTTATATACTGGTGCAAATATCCTATGTATTTCTCTATTATCTAATTTGTCATTAAATAGATTATTTAGTAATGATTTATTGTAAATATTATCCATTTGGATACGACAGGTACTGTGTTTTTATAATTAAAGCCTTATTTTCAATAGTTATCAAGTTAAGGCCACCTTTTGCTTTTCGCTGGTATAATTGGTTTCTATTTATTCTGTACAGCTGGCCCTGCCAGATATACGAGGGCGGGTCAATAACTCCGTGACTTTTTGAATGAAACACAGGTTTTTTGACAAAAAATCATTTTATTTCTCAACATAGTCTCCTTTGAGCTCTATACACTTCGTCTAACGTTTCTCCAATTTTTTCCCTTCCAAAAAATAAGATTTGTCGAAGTCTTCAAAATAGGCATTTGTTTGTGAGATGATTTCATCATTGGAGTCAAATCTCTTTCCACCGAGCCATCTCGTTAAGTTTGGAAACAAGAAATAGTCACTCGGGGCTAAGTCCGGAGAATAGGGCGGATGAGGGAGCAATTGGTAGCCCAATTTATGCAATTTCGCCATGGAGACTACACGTGTGCACCCTTGCATTCTCTTGGTGGTAAATAACTTTTTTCTTGCCAAAAAGCAGTCGTTTTTTCTTCAAATCGTCACTGAATCGGTCCAATAAGTTGGTATAATATTCGCCATTGATCGTTCTTTCATTTTGAAGGTAATCAATGTGGATTTATACCGCGTGCATACCAAAAAACGGTCGCCATGACTTTATTGGCTGACAAACTCACCTTGGCCTTCTTCGGCGCCGTTGCGCACGGAGAAACCTACTCTTTTGACTGCTGCTTGGTCTATGATGTGTTGTGGTGAATCCATGTTTCGTCCACGGTTACGAAACGGCGCAAAAAATCGTCCCTATTGCGGTTGAGCAACGCCAAACAGTCCTTCGAAGTTGTCACACGATACCCAAGTGATCATGCAAAATCGAAACCGCCGAGCCATGTTATCTGCCTATGGCTTCCACAATCTCCCGCACTTTCAGTCTCGGATCGGCCAAGACCATATTGTGATTTTTTCCAATTGTTTCAGGTGTAGCGACCTCAACTGGGCGTCCACAACGTTCGGCGTCATTTGTGGATGTACAGTCGCAACAAAATTCAGTAAACCACTTTTTTACCATGGAAATTCATGGTACAGAGTCCCCATAGTATTTATCAAGCTTAGCCTTGGTTTGAGTGATTTTTTCTTCCGCAAAAAATAATGTTTGATGAGCACACGAAATTCACTTTTTTCCATTTTCGTTATAACTCAAGAGGTTGTCAGCTTTCAATGGCTATCTAACACAAACTAAATGACGCAGTTTGTCAAAATTAGACAGGAGTCAACTGACAGGTGCTTGTTGACAGGAGTAGTATTGCCCTTCCTGCGAAGAGGCGGGAAATTCAAGAAGTCACTGACTTATTGACCCGCGCTCGTATCTTCCGGTTATTAACACAACTCTTTGGCTGAATTCTTCCGGGAGTGGTAAAATCTAGGAAATATACCACAATTTTGAGAGCAGGTATGTATTTATGTACCAAATTTTGACGCCATAGTGATGGGTGATGGAAGGTGGCTGGTGGGCCCAGAACCGGCTATCTATACTTACCACCTCAACAATTTGGGAGTTGAAATTGTCACTCGAAGGGGATTGAAAGTAGGGGTGAAGTTTTTATGCTGCAGGATGATTTTATAATTTGAAATTTGCGTGTTTCGGGATGTTTTATAAATATGCACAAAAATTGAGATACTACTGATTAACTAAGACTTATATATTTTATACGGTGAACATTTCCGATTTCAAATAAAATGAAAACAAACTTAATTTTCCATAAATCTGTTATTGTTAGTAGATCCTTTTGTTGGCGATAACAAAGTTTAATGTTTCTAGAACATGCAGAAGGCATTTCATTGCATATTGTTAGAGTCTGAATGTAAATTGCATTGTTCAAACCTACAGATAAACAGGCCATCATACTCGTATCATTAATATTCAGTTATATAGTGTGTATTGTCTTCTAGATATGGGTATTGTCATAAATATTGAATACAAGAGTTTATTCGTGCACTGAAAATGGGTCATACCAATAGTCAATATCAAATATTCCATATGAATTAATATTAATATTATGTATAAACCCATCAGCTTAGTGGCGTGCGGTCCGTGGAAGCAAGGGAAGCATTGCTTCCCTTAAAATAACGACTACATACCTACTAAAAAATAATATATATTAAACCGCAATATTTAAAATCTCCTTTGTATTTTAAATATTAAATTTCAAATTCTGAAATTAATTTAATTATGAAAATTTTTAATTCGCAACCTCACACACATAATTATTTATTATGCATCATACTGTACTTGTTTGTATATGCGCTCTTAGCGCAAGGACGTCGTCGCAGTAAATACGACCAGCATGAACCTGATACTACGGGTGGACGGGTGGATGCAATGCCTTCAGTTAAATACATGTAGTCAGCAGACCACTTGAGGAGAAACGCTCGCTCGCTCGCTCGACGCGTGTACGTGTATTTTTAGAACGTATTTTACCGGGAAGAGCCGCTACACATAGAAAGAGAATGTCTCGCATTATTTCGCAGATATAAGTAGTCGACTAAGTTGAATACATTGACATTTTACGAGTATTAATATGGCTACAAGTTCATCAGCTTTTAACAGCAGCGACGGTGGGGGTGGTGATTTACAAACTTTACAAACAAGTGGTAATAATAACTGTGATTGTATTGTGTGTTGTTTGATGACCAAAGGATTTTCAGGTTTACAGTTTGCTGAAAAACTTGCTATTATTAATAAAGGTAGGCCAAAACCTACTCTAAAAAACTTAATTACATGAATTAAACCATGTATTCGACATTTCAACGCCGAAAAAACTTATAAACAATATGAATGGTTAACGGGTTGTGAAATCAGGAATAAACTGTTTTGTTGGCCTTGTAGTCTATTTGTGACTGAAAAGGGGGTGTGGAATTAAAGTGGGTTTTCCGACTTGAATAATCTACATAAAGTAGTAAAAAGACATGTTATGTCTAAAGCGCATTTACAGATTATTTTAAAATTAAGTGTCTTTGGAAAAACGCGAATTGGACACGCCGTTGACAAGCAGATAGAAATTAGTCATCGCCTACACAATGAATTGGTTGATAAAAACAGAAACATATTAAAAAGACTTATTGGAAAGTCTGAATCGACTTTCCCGCACGGCCACGGAGGCGCTTCAACTCGCGATAAAAGTTAATATATTTTGTGTATTGCCAGGTGCTGTTAAAAAGAAAAATGAATATTAAGCGTGAAAATACCATTTGTTTAGATTTTAGAATGGTTGGTAGAAGACCTTAAAGCATAATGTTCCACAGATTTCTTAAAAACAACCTGAAATTTACAAATGACCAAGTTCTTTGTATTCAAATGGAACACATTCAGTCCAAGGTCTTTATTAAATTATCTTCGAAAAGCCTAGTGGAGAGAACAATTTGTAAATGCGAAGAAGAAGGGCTGTTTTTTACAGACGAGGAGGGTAACAAACATGAAATTACAATTACTGAAGATGGCGAAGAAAAATTAATAAGATTATATGACTTTCCTATCGAGTTAGAAAATAAAAAAAATGCACATAAGCTTTCTAAATACGGAAAAGTGAGATCCATAGTTAATGAAAAATGGAAAGGTAGTGAAGACTTTTACGAGTGCCAAAGTGGCGTTCGAACAGTAACTATGACAATGACAAAAGTGATACCCTCTTATCTGAAAATACAAGGCTATACATCATGATACAAATAACGAGATATATGATACTCAGACTACCTATTTTTAGACCTGTCACGCGCCTGGTGTCAAGTGGTGAGTCCACTGCAACAATAATATGCTGTCGTTCAGTGGGGTTTGACGTTTCGTCACAACCTCTTAACAAATTACGTATTTTACTAATATTTAATTGCATACAGTTGGAAGTAATAACAATGAAAAAGATTAAATTTAGTGCTGCGATCTATATTATCTGAAAAAGACAATATAGGCGTAACTTCAACCGCATTAAACTGACGTATATAAACTTTTTGATTGCGAATTACTTTGTTTTAAGTGTGTAGTTGGACTTCTATAACGTTACTCACCGCGTGACGTCATAGGAGGAGGCGGGGCATATGCGCAATATCATATCTCTTCTAAGTCATTATATCATGGCTATACATCACTAGTGACGTATTTCCACAGAACACTCCCTATAGAAGTTTCACCTAAATGGAGCTAACCTGGACTTTATTAGGGCTCTAGTTCGGACATCGCATATAGTAGATGTCGCTAGTAGTGCTACAATTCTACTGAACAAGCTGTTCAGTGCGCCATTTTATCATACATTCAAAATTCAAATGTTTTGAATGCAAAATTTTTTGTTCGCTTCTAGTTCTTTCATTTTATAATTATAATACAAGTTTGTTGCTAAACGTTTCTTTTAATTAAGTTTTACATATATTAACTTTTAGTATATACTTTACAGTGTTTTCATTGTTCGTCGGTTTTGTGTTTTAAAGGTGCGTTTTCTTGTGAATCAAAATATGATCGTTATCATAAGCTTTGTGTTTAAACAATCATGTCATTTCAATTCTATTTTCTGTTTTCTTATCAAAAAAGCAAGGTGCTTTCAAAGTTCAAGGTGTTTTGGTGAAACATAATTACAACTGTTTTAGTTTTCAGGCAAGTTTAGAACGTTTTAGTAGTTCATAAGTTATAAGTAAATAACGTTTTCTTACAGAAGCTTTGTGGATATAAATATGATACCAACCAAGAAAACGATTTATTGTTGTGTTCCGGGGTGCCTGGATTTATTTAGCAAAAGACATTGTTTTCCGTTGAAATCATCAGAAGACCATTTTGATGACTGGGTGAAAGCTGTACAAAACCCAAAGATGCTTGGTTTATATCCACAAGATATTTACGATAGATTTTATGTTTGTGATCGTCATTCCGTTGATGACGATAAAGTACCTGAAATGAGAAGAGTCCTGAAAAACATTGCTGTTCCCATATTACATCTTCCTTTGAGTAAGTATTCCTATATTTCAAAGTGTAAATAAAAATTTCTATTTCTATTTATACAACATCTCAGAAGTAAACAATGGATCGGGTGGATTCGGAAGGCGACCAGAAAGCCTGATAGTGTACACTGTTGCTAGATGAATATTACCAAGTGTCATTTTAAATAAAGAAGGAAATTAAATGGTGCACAAATGTTTTTCTAATAAATGACAATATGAAGTCATATATATATATATATATATATATATATATATATATATATATATATATATATATATATATATATATATATATATATATATATATATATACATGTATGAATCCGAGTAACTCAAAAAATACTAAACTTATTTCAATCAAAATTGGCAAAATATTTTTTGGACGAACACCGAGGTTGAGTTCGTTAATCAGCCTTTATGCTCAAGTTTTTCCGGTGGAAACTCGGGGAAAACTTTTTGAAAACGCTATATTTTTGTAAGTATCAGAGTAACTGGATATATATATATATATATATATATATATATATATATATATATATATATATATATATATATATATATATATATACCCTAAAAGAAAAAAACCAACCTTGCCATACATTGTGGTCATGTTAGTATATTTTTTCTTCATAAGCTTTAGACAAACTGATGTAATGGCAAGTCAGGAAGGTTAATTCCAGCTGGAATATGGCAAAACACCTCAAGCAGATCTTTCATTTCGTAAAATGGCAAAACACGATACTAAGTTAAAATATGTTGCCGAGAATTGAGTTCTACAAAGTGTACTTTCATGACATTTTTTTCTTTATTATTATAACACATACTTGTCATTATTATGTAAGGACAAATGTAATATTGTACAAGCACCAGACTGCTGTAATAAAGCTACCTATCGTTAAGGAATGGCAATATATACTTCATCTCACTTTCAGAATTAAAATGGTTTTTAAATAAATGTAATGGGAATACTGTTCTAGGTTTTTAAATAAATGTAATACTAATACTGTCCTAATAAAACACAAGTGTATTTTATCTTGTTTGATTTTCCATTAATCATATCGATAGTAAAAACTGAAGCTGCAAGTGTTAGAAGGTTCAAATTGCCAATTAATTTTTCCTATGATTGCAAAGCTTAAAACAGGCGTATGTGTGTTATTAAAACATAACTTGTTTTGCTTTCACTATAAAAATCATAAAAAAAATTATTTGCCTAATTTAACCTCTTTACTGGCAGTGGTATAAAATTTAATAGAATTTATTTGGATTTGCTAAATGAAAATCAATTTAAATTTCCCGCGTGTGACTAAAATTCATCGCATCCGCCAGAGGCGCTGCAATATTGTTCAAAACGTCAGCATTGGCGTTTCCCTTCTATAGGGGCTGTTCTGTGCGTATTACGGACAAGTGAAGACCTGTATGTTATGTGATGACCCGGGTCATATAAAAAAAGATGGCCCAAAAAAGCCAGGTAACCGAATAAACCAGATAAGAAGACCAGCAGCTCCCGTGCCAGATAAAGTTGATGTAAATGAGGAATTTGCTATGGTCAACCTGTCATATGCAGCAAATATTACTAAAATAAAATGACTTATTTTCCTGATCGTCGTCTGACGTTAAATTTCATAGTCAACGTTTGAATTTTCGATAATTTTATATAACACAGGTCTAATACGTGTATCTAGTTATTAGGAATTTTGTTTAAAACGACAAAGTTTTTTGCAAATTAATAAGACTCATAAAAGTTTTAGAATTAAATTCCTTATAAAATTAAACAAAAATTTTTTAAATCCGCCAATAGGTTAAACAATTTTGTCACATTTTAAGGGTTATCATCCCTGATCAACCCTTTAAAATGCTTCAATTGAATTCTTATTACTGTGGATTGTTGCTCTTGGTATACCCAAAACGTGTACCAAATTTATTCCTCTTAGTTCAAGCATAACTGAGATAATGATTTTTTTTTTTTCGTAATTAGAAACCCCACTTTGAGGACCTATAAATTCTCAGGGGTGCAACTTAGTATAGTGGTAAGTTGCATTAAATCACAATATTTTGGGTTCCCCTACATGCCCCTGCTCTGTGTCGGCCCTTATGCGAATCACCCTGTATATGGGGGTTTTTGATATCACGGCTTAGGAAATAATTGTTTTGTTCGTTTCCAATGAAACATTCTCGTTTTTCGATCGTTCTTACAGATCTCGTGTAGCCTATACGGTAGCTTTCCCTGTGGATGTATCGAGTCCAGTTTAAAAATCAGCGATATGATAATTTGCTGTCGATTGTGAAGGAGAGAGCTTTCTGGGCTGTATGAATTATTTATCTGTCCTGAAATTGTGTATATATGGAGCTGTGTGAGTTATGAATGTTTGATGTATGCATTAGGTAGAGCACAGGACAGATACCGCTGACATATCAGGATCATTTAAGGATAAATACCACCATGATTTGGTGCCACCGCGAGCGGCAGGACCTTCTGTAGAATGAGAGAATGGTTCTTTCCGTAAAATACGGTTTTAAATTTATTGATATTCCAACAAAAGATTGATACAAGTGAGTGGAGAAGGGTATTTTGTGGTTGACAATGAGGTTGTCGTTTCTTGCAAAGTATATGTATGATCAGGAGAGGCTTTATAAAGTAGCAGAGGATGTCATACATAAATATATGGGACACAAGGTTATTTATTCTGAAATAAATTTAGAGCAGCTGTCACGATCTGTGAAAAATTACATATACAGTGAAATTTGGTTTGTTAAATGATGTGGTTATAGACCTCTTCTTTGGGTTAGCAACATACTAGACACATGGATTTGTGTGATCATCACAGTCTAAAGGAAATATCGTCATATCGGTGCTAAAAGTTGCTATCTGTATAGTGGTAAAGACATTATCATTCTAGTAGGTTGGGTGAGCCAGTTGCCTAATAAAATAGGAGATATTTAAACCGAGATACTAAAATTTAATTTGTGCTCACGTCATGGATATAAGAATGGTGAATTTTCAGACAACCTTCCGAACAGTTTTATATCAAACGACTGCTGATAGATAAAGTTACGGATCTTACATGCACGCTGACACTATTCCTACCTTTTGTTCTCTTGTATTTGCATAGTTATTTACGTTTAAAGTTTTTTACACATTACACATTTTTTAAACAGGTTCCCAGTACGGTTCTGTTTCGTGAGACCCCTTCCCCTCATTTCACATAAAGTTTACATTGACTTGGGGATCTTGGTGTGAACAAGATATTTTTCTTGCGATTTGTGCATCCAGGGGGCATATTCCTGAAAAGATTTTTCAAAAAAGCGTTCGGAAGGTTGTCTGGAAGGTGAATCTTGACTGAAAATGCAGTTCATGACTTTTCGCAGGTATATGACGATCTAAAAGTTCTAATCTCAAATTTAGGTGAAATGTATTATATGTCTCACATACAATAAGTATCCTTTAATTTACACATGTCATATTTTGTATCTGCAAAAAACCTATAAGGGTAACTTCCAAATACGGTTGGAAGCTTTTAAATAATTAGCAAGTAAATTAAAAGCATTTATAAAGACGTATTGTTTATCTGTTTTTAATAATACAAAATGTTCTACTTACAAGTCAATCTGTCAGGATACTAACCTGGAACAAAATGAAGGCATTTTATTATTCGCATATTATTAACTAAAAGCAATATAAGATAGCTATGTCATAAGTACAGATTTAACATCATTTGTTTATACCACAGTAATGTCATTAAATTTAACAATATAATGAATAGTATCCATAGATTTCCTAACCAGAAAGGGACCTGGAAAATTTTCCGAAAATAAATTAAAAATGTTTCCGAGAAAACTGCTTTCCTATCCAACAAACCTTAGGTTAATAGCAAATTGAGTTATTGAAATTTGAGGCATTAAATGAAAATTCGCTACCAAAACTCACTTACTGCGTCTAGATTTTTTTTCCTACAAACATGCATCATATTTCGTTAAAAAATACAAAAAATATATGCGATGTTAAAAAAAACATGTAGGTATCACCAACGACTTATAGTTTATCTGTGATTGTCAAAACAATTTCACAAGATGCAGATCAAGATACCCTATCATTAACGTATACAATTTTTTGTCGTATATTGTATAATAACAATTATATTTAGCTTTATCGTAGAAATGCGTCACCCTGTATTAATGTAAACAGATAAAAATTGAAACTAAACCCGGATATGGATTCTAGGGGCCTAGTTTGCACTCATTTGAAGAAATCTTTTTAAAATTCTAAAGTCGCGGTCTCCTTAATAACCATTTTTTTCTACAAAAACTAGGTAAAAATTATAGACCGGTAAACCATAAACTTAACTAAAACTACCGCCAAAGCATCAGAGAACGGGTCGATTTGAAATGCATTTTCTGGAAATATTTTAGTAAAATGAAGGACAATGACCGTTAAAGATGAAACTTAAAGGTTTGCAGAACACTCTTCTTGCAACATATTTTTTCACACAAACACAAATATATATATATATATATATATATATATATATATATACATATATATATATATATATATATATATATATATATATATATATATATATATATATATATATATATATATATATTATATATATATATATATATATATATATATATACATAAAGTGAAACGGAGTAATGGTCCACAATACTCATATGAAACTGTATTGATAATTTAAGGGGTATGAGACCAATAAGGGCAAAATTTTACAGTAAGATCTTTGTTCTATACCTAAGGATTGCTGACTGCAAAGACCTCCGCTGCTCTCCCTTGTGGATCGGCTTTTCAAGATCCTAGCCATTCCTTATTATGGACATTGAAGTCACCAAGAATAGTGACCTCGGAGGAAGGATATTCAGAAATGAGATGGTCGGTTTTTTCAGAAAGGTAATCGAAGAGCTGTACAAAGTTGTCGTCAGAAGGTGACCGGTAAATGCAACAGATGAATTTAGTTGCAGCCCTGTGAGAGAGAGAGAGTTTCATCCAAAGTATGTATTTTCTTCCAGCTTCTAAATTGGGGAGTCTGGTGCAGGGTAGATTGCTACGGACGTATGCGCACACACCTCCATGCAATCTAAAGGAAGTAAGGGGCTCATACCCCGGGAAATTAAGGTGATTAGTGGCTGTTTTGACACTGATTTGGGTTTCGGTGAGGAAGAGGAGTTGAGGCCTATTAGCCTGGAGGAAATGGTGGACGGAGTTCAGGTTAGAATTTAGGCCACATATATTTGAGAAGGAATCTTGATGCCGGAGCCCCCTGCACACCCCTGTCCCGGATATCCGAATAGATAAGATTGGTTACGGAGAGAAAACACGATCACAGATTGAAGTTCCTGCCCTATTTTAAGAAAAATTTCGTGATTTACCGCCTATATCCCAAGGGAGCTTGGACATGTAAAGTTTAAAGATATCCTAAAATTTATTTCTGGCAATTGATTTTTGTCTTTCAATATTAAATTGGAAAATTCATTTTTAATCGCCATAAATAAACCAGTTAAGTAAACAAAATTAGAAATGAAACAGCAACTTCACTAGTCACGATATCGCTGTCGATAAATGTTTAAATAATTATTTAATGCCTTTTGTGACCGAATAGGGTATCGCGTGTGGGAGATGACCAGCCAACTGGATTAGGATGTAAATATTTGATGAGTGGAAAGGTCATGTTGCCAAACGCCAACAATACCGTCGTCTATTTGTACAGTAATCTAACTTGTTATTCTAGAACTGCCGATCGTTGGCCAGTTAATTTAGTATAGACCTTTCATTTTAGTGAATTTTCGTAGAAAAAATTCACTAATGGGGAGATCCCGACTTTTGAATTTTGAAAAAAATTTTGCAAATGAGCGCGAACTAGGACCCCTAGAATTCATATCCGGGGTCAGTTTCAATTTTTATATGTTTAGATATATATATATATATATATATATATATATATATATATATATATATATATATATATATATATATATATATATATATATATATATGTATGTATGTATGTATGTATGTATCACACCGATAACTCAAAAAATAATGGGCCGATTTTGATAAAATTTGGCACGTACCTTCCTTTTGTAAATGGCTTGGATAAGTTCGTTAGTCAGGAAAATAGGACGATGTTTTTTGGGAAAAGTTTGAGTTTTCGTTCGAAAAAAAGTTTTATCTCAAAAAATAAAAAGATAAGATAACCAAATTTGGTAGGTAGGTTTACGATATAAAAAGTAAGCTATACACCAAAATTTAGATTTCTATGTTACAAGAAAAAAGTTATAATAAATATTTTCAGATCATTTCTATTTTCCTTACAACTCGCATCGTTTTTAGTCTATTGTTATTATTAAAAGTCAATAGTTTCTTCCTAAAATTTGCTCTTACAGAACACACGTGGCTTCCATTGACTTCTGCTTCTGCCGCTGTTACAGTCTTTACTCTTAACATGACGCTTTGCTTACTCTTACTGCTAAACTATTTTACATACGTATCACCCTACAAAAACCTACTTGTATTCCACCGCATAAGACGTTCCTGTAGCTTCACTTTCGGTTTATTTTCCTCTCTTTCTTCTTTATGATTCATTTGCAAAGCTCACTAGTCTGTTCTATCGAGAATGAAAATTGTAGAAGCATCCTCTTACTAGGCATCGTGTGTCCATTTGCTATGATTGTACCTTTAATTTACACTGTTAGTCAATGCTCGCTCTCTATGTAACTTTTATTTTTTATAATGCATAGAACACATTCATAGAAATGTTTCTGTATAAGAGTGAAATTAAAAAAGGTTATTTTATTATATTTCTTAGCATGATTCTACGAAACTTTTCAAATTAACTGCGGCAATTGTCAGATGTATTTTTTCAGAGTGCGTATTTAAAACGTATGTTTAACCAACTTCAAAAAAAGGAGTAGTAGAACTTTTTTCTCGGCGAACCGATGATTCTTTTTTTATTTGAAACCTGGTGTTTCTCATGTGGTCCCATATAAATTTGATCAAGATCGGAACAGTAGTTTCTGAGTTATGCTTAATGAAGTCGGTTTTATATTTTTTTAATTTTTACTTGTTTACAAGAAAGTTAAATTGGTTTCTGTCGACCATTTCATACTTATATGGAATGGTACAGCTGGCAGATCGATTTGAAAAGAACATTACGTAGTTTTTAGTAACGAGCATTTCTTACTCATATGGAATGCTCAGAGATAACTCTCTGAGGCCTAGGGTTGAACACACTGAGACCTCACAGACGATCTCCGGCAAGATTTGGGGAGTAGGCAGATTGAGGCCCCGTAATCGAGCTACAACAACCCAACCCACCTTTGTCCACCGCTCTAAGGAGTAGGCAGATTGAGGCCTTAGAGTGTCTTTACATATTTCCTTTACCCACCTTTGTCCACCACTCTAAGGAGTAGGCAGATTGAGGCATTAGAGTGTCCTTACATATTTCCTTTACCCACCTTTGTCCGCCCCTCTAAGGAGTGGGCAGATTGAGGCCTTAGAGTGTCCTTACATATTTCCTTTACCCAGCTTTGTCCGCCGCTCTAAGGAGTAGGCAGATTGGGACCTTATAGTGTCCTTACATACTTCCTTTACCTCTTGAAAATGGCTCCTAAACAGGAGTCGAAACGTCGAGTTTTCATAAATTCTGGACGCGGTTCAACCCGAGAACCCAGTATGTCTCACATTAATGACTGCGGAAATCTTTCTGAATATATATATATATATATATATATATATATATATATATATATATATATATATATATATATATATATATATATATATATATATATTTGTGTGTGTATCCGAGCGATAACTCAAAAAATACTCAACTGATTTGAACGAAACTTGGCACGAGCCTTCGCTTCGTTACAATCGCGAACGAGTTCGTTAATCAGCTATAACGGACATATTTATATTCCAACTTATACGGAATGGTAAAGTTAACAGATGTATTAGATTTGAAAAACGCATCATGTAGTTTTTAGTGACGAGCATTTCTTAGTTATATGGCTTAGTAAAGTTAGCAGATGCATTCGATATGAAAAGGGCATCACGCAGTTTTTAGTGACGTTCATTTCTTATTTATATGGAATGGTAAGGCAGATCGATTTGAAAAGGGCATCGCGTAGTTTTTAGTAACGAGCATTTCTTAACCATATTGATTGATAAAGTTAGCAGATGCATTCGATTTGAAAATGGCATCAGGTAGTTTTTAGTGATGAACATTTCTCACTTATATGGAATAGTAAAGTTAGCAGATGCATTCGATTTGAAAATGGTATCACGTAGTTTTGAATGACGAGAATTTCTTACTTATATGGAATAGTAAAGTTAGCAGAGGCATTCGATTTAAAAAGGGCATCATGTAGTTTTAAATGACGAGAATTTCTTACTTATATGGAATAGTAAAGTTAGCAGAGGCATTCGATTTGAAAATGGCATCACTTAGTTCTTAGTGACGTTCATTTGTTATTTATATGGAATGGTAAAGTTAGCAGATGCATTTCCAAATGTTCCAGAAAATTATTCAGGAATTTATCAACTTTTTCCTTAAAATGTCGTTCAAAAATATATGTATATGTGGTGAATTCCAAATGTTTTTAAATCAATAGAATTTCGCATATATAAAATTTGAAATGACAGCTACTACATAAATAACATATTACAACGCAGTAAGTTCGTTATGGAAGCGAAGTTACATACGAATATTTTCAGATGTCAGTTGTACAATAATACTTTAGTTTTAACTGAATACAGATATAGAGATTTATTCTCAAACTTCATAATTGCAATTGTGAAGCCAGAAAAGAAGTATTTATATCTGTATTTAGTATGAAACGGTTTCACCAAGTGAGGGCAACAACCATTAAGAAAACTAAAACATTGGGAGCTACTGTATTCCTAGTATTATGCGACTGAATAGTAGGTTTGTTGTTGAAAGACTATATTGCATAGTTGGAGTGGACACCATATATAGAAAATGACTTTAATAATGAAAAAATCCATACAAATTAATAGAAGCTTGCCTAAGAAAAAAATATATTGCATTTGTAAAAAACACAAGCAATTATCTCTATCAAAGAAAATGACTCAAAAGCTACAAAGCAAAGAGCACAAAGTTCGAATGATAAAGGAAACCAGCAAAAGAAAGAATCACTGTTATCTTTTAGCGACATCCCAGTGGCAATGCGAGAATTCCAGCGATTAAGAACTCTCTGGTGAATAACTCGTTAATCAAACACAAAAAGCCAGACAATAGAGTCTCGATACAGAGAGTAGAGTTAGGACATACAAAATGACAATCAGTAATCCTGTTAGATGCAGATGTATTTCGCTGGAGTTGAAGGCGCCTTTGAACCTGCTGGTGCACTGGAAATGAGACAATTATTGCTTCTGTCTGGAGAGAACGCGTATGATAATTATATACTGACTGTTAATGCTAAGAGGATTCACAGAAACTTGCATACAATTATTTAGCTTAAAGGATTATCTTACTAAATTGAATATGTATAAACCTATTATTATTATTTAGAAAATAATATAATCTTCCTGTTTAATGTTATCACATAAACCACCTGTGTTTATTAAAGAAAGTCTGAACACAGCTATTATTATGGCGAATCGTCAGAGAAATCTAAACAAAGAAGAAGAAGAATAAGAAGATGACCTCGAAATCTACTCCGCTAATCCGTTTATACTTTAGAATCCGGTAGTTAGTTTTTACTTTTAGTTTTTACTCCTCATGTAGTGTATGGAAAATATGACGTAAATGAAACTACATAATACCATACAGGAGTTTAAATTAAACCTATCAACAAATGTTCAGTGCAAATTATTAAAATTTTAATTTCGCAATTTTCTATTTACATTTATTTCATTTTGAAAAATTATGGGTACAGCAATAGTAAATAAGTGTTGAAAAGAGTTTAGGTGCAGCAAGTGCGTTATGGTAGCGAATTTTCGTAAAAATATTTCAAATGGTGATATTTTAATTACCCATTAAACTAGAATCTTCAGTTTTGATACATACTAAAACCTATATGAAACCAACGTGGGTATTAAATTTAAAAAATAACACAATGAGCTTCACAGGCAACCACAAATTTGTTTTAAAAATCAATTTTTGTTATTTTGTTTGCAGAAATTGGTTCCATTGAGTTGACCAAGCGACTAATAAGGAAAAATACCTGCTATGTTTATAATTTGGCAGGTACATTCCTTTTGTAAATAAGTGTTCAGTTTTCTGTTTTGCAGATTAGCACACGGGGGCTTCTTAGAAAAAAATCAGAAACATGCTTAGATGTCCTTCTTGATGCACAAACTACATGAAAAGTTTCTTGCAAACAGCCCCCAAGAATGTTACGGGACCAGGAGTGAATAGGGGTGCTGTGCGGGGAAGAAGATAAAAAGGAAATATGAGCGGAAAGTGCGAAAAAACAGCTTAGTTGGACTTCTCTAAGCTACCTTTATCCCATTTTGCAGCTATACCTCCTTCTAATCCTGTTTAGCCCGCCCAGAACCCCTATATTCACCTCAGGTCCCGTAAAATTCTTGGGGGTTGTTCCCAAGAAATTGTTCTTGTGTACATTGTTCTTGTTTATGCATTGAGGGTGGTTGTAGGCATGCAGAAGGGGGACGAGAACTCCCGCGACAAAGCAGCGAACCAAGATTTTCAATTTATGTTTAAATTGTTACCCCATTTCATTTGTTTAAAATATTTTTCCAAAAAGGAAATTGAGGGTGCCTTGTTTGTCTCACATAGAGAGCTACAATGTTTCAACATTTTCAAAAAGTGTGGATACGGCAACAGTAAATAAGTGTTGAAAAGGGTCTGGGTGCAGCAAGTACTTTATTGTAGTGAATTTTTGTAAAAATATTTCAAATCCGAAAACTCAATTTCCCATTAAGCTAGAATTTTCAATCTTGGACCATAGTAAAACCTATGTAAACGCAGCGTGAGTACTAGATTAAAGAAAAATAACACAAAGAGCTAACTACAAATTGGTTTTAAAAAAGCTTTTTTGTTGTTTTGTTTGCAAAAACTAGTTCGACTGGGTTGAATAAAACAAAACCACCCAAGGAAAAATACCTGCCATATTTATAATTTCGCAGGTACATTCCCTTTGTAAATAATTATTTTTTTTCCGAAAAACTTTTGTTTAATGAAATTTGTAGCACAATTTTTTTAAAGAGATTTACATATATCTCTACCAAATTATAATTTCCTATCTCTATAAAAAATAGAAATTTCTAACAGGGGGACCTCTAAAACCTATCTCCAAGGTCCATTTAAATTTAAAGAATTCGTTTTAATAATATAACTTACTAATAGTGTACAATTTAAAATTCACTACTATAATGCACTTGCTGCGTCCCGAGCATTTTTACTCTTCACATGGTACGCGAAATCTAATATCTTGTAAGTAATTACGTCCCTCATCTTCGGAGTCCAACTTTTGAAGAATTCATTTAAGAGCCTCGGAGGTCTAGTGGTGAGAACGTGAGACCCAAGGGTACTGGGTTCGATTCCCAGTGTCCCTCTTTTACGTTTTCAGTACGTACTGTAAATCTGTCGGTCCTGTGAACCATGCAATTTTGAACACGTTAAAGATCCCTACCCCCCTTACCGATAAGTAGGGGTTTGGCAAAATGCCCTGGGTGAAACTGCTCCCTGGCGTTGGTGATTGGCCGTAGTCGCAGAAATAGACCGACGTTAAGGAAAGGAAAAAAATAATTCAGTTCAATCAATCAATCAAAATTTATTTGTAGTAAGATTACAAGAGTTTGGATGAGGTATTCTACAATTACAAAAGTTTTCGTTTTTAAACCCATTTTGTGATCGTTGTAATGCAAATATTACTTAAAAAATACTTTTTATACCCAAGAAAACAGCAGATTCTCCCTCGCCCTCACCCCTCCATAATAAAGAAACGAATCTTACACACATTACCAATATATGTGCAGAGCGCCCTTAGTCCGAGCCTATCCAAACTCGACAAGAGTCGGGCCAGGCCATCATAATCTTTCAAAGTTTTTACTGTCGATTTGCGGACCGGCTTGTAGACCGGACACTCAAACATGATGTGCTCCAAAGACTCTGGTTTATTCATATCACAGACTGTACAGAAACTATCAAGACTAATTACGTGATTGATACCGTTAACTGTTAATTTGAAAAAGGTACTCGAAGAGATTCGTAACTGAGCCAGGATACACACCGAGCTAGACGGCAATCATAACATGAAGTAAGGTTGGAAACATTGCGCCGCGAATGTCAGTAGAGTGTACAGGATTGTATAAGAAGACCCCGCGGCTAACTGACGGTCGTTTTCAAGTAGCCTATCCTGTAACTTTTGCAGAATTACAGCCCGACTTGAGATTAGCCATAAGAGAGATACATTTTCCCACGTAAAGTCTATGTCCAGATGTCTAAGCAGTTCAATCGTCTGTGCACACCAGTTATATTTATCAGGAGCATCTCTAAGAGTCAACATACGTTTGAGACAAATTTTAGGTAAACGACTATCATCCATCGCACAAAGCTTGATCGTCCACCAGCCAAAAGCTAGGCTAAAAGCAGTGTAGAGTATATGAATTGCTCCAAACTTAAGCCTGACCATCGCGTCGGCTGTAGATCGCGGGAGGTGAAAAAGATACTTAATGAAACCAACCTGCACCCTCTCACGCAAACCGCAATATCGAAGACCCCAAACACCAAAACGGTGGCGTATGGAACCCACAATAATAGAGTCGTATAGACGCACCCTTGACAGATGATCTACAATTTTTGTTCAGTTGACATAAAATAATAAACATTGTAAACCAGCACCCAGCATTATTTCGTCGTTATTTCAACTTTTTAATTACGCTCCAGCGAAGATGACATCTTTTAGTGCGACTTCTAAAATATTTAAAAATGGCTTGTCATATCGTTTGTTGGGCCTTATTTCGTAGACAGCTGTATATGGGCTGACGGTACTGCATATACGCATATACATAAGTGTTATCTTATTGTACAATTTTCATCTCGTGTTGACCCTGCTTGCGAGGTGCGGCTTGGGGCACTTACACTCGTTGCACTGTCGGACTCTTTGACAAGCCGGTCGTGCTGTATGGGATGAATTGCCACACCTACACATAGATAACATTAACCAACATATCTCTCTCTATCCCGGTATATTTATAAGGTAACAAAAAGAGACGGAAAATTCTCTAGTGTATATCTTTGTGTGTATGAGCGTGTTGAAGATCACCTTTGATCCGATAAGAAGACCTGGGAAAATACATTATTGTAAGTAAGGACTGTTTACGATGCATACAAGAAATACAAATATTTTATCGGATACACCTGTGTCTTACGAATAATACAAATTATGAATTATTTTTTTTTGTGCGCTTGAACATATCTTGTTAATATTTAGCTTAAAATACTGAACGTCTTATGTTTTATCTCTATGTTCTCGTATTGGTATATTTTATATAAAGGGTCATATAACATTAATAATACCTAATAGTAATAATAATGATAATAATAATAATGATGATGATGATAATAATAATAATAAATAAAAAACTCCGCCATTGCCGTTCTCAAGCCCGAGTGAGAAAGGAGGAGGGAGTGGAGTAACAACCACGTCCCTCTGGCCCGGACGGTAGCACCCTGTAAGGGCCCCTGGCTAGGGTCACAGGTTTGCCTGGCCGGTGGGTATACTGCTTCCAGCAGTATGCTCGCCGCTACTCGTAACGACGTAGACGGTACAGCCAGCGACGCCAGCATTCCGCTATCAGCTGTCATATTCATCCTCTTTTTCCTTAACCATATTACCTTCTTCCTTTCTCCATCTCCACCTGGGCCACCATGGTTAATTGGTGGCACATCCATGAAAATGGAGCAAAACCAAAGCCTCGAAAAAATGCCGCTGCCTTGGGTTCGCCGGGGCATGTCTGCAGCCGGCGCTGGAGATGACAGCATGCGGGACGTCGGTGGCGGGGTGTTGATGAGGCGGGCCCCTGTTATGCAAGAAATTACAGCCCGAAATCAACAGCAGGAGAGCCTAGTAAGACCAAGAGCTCCACCCACTGAGGATGCTGCGCAGGAAAATCAGACAGCGTTCACCCAGATGGGATTACCAAGTAGGCGCATGAAATGGACTACGGATATGAATGAAACAATTATGCGCATTTACTACAGAGTACACGACTCGGACAACAGACGAGCGTATTTAGGCAACAACTTCACACCGAATTTCTTAGAATGTATCCACGCATACAAGTGACTCAACAGAGGGTAGCGGATCAGTATCGTGTCATACTTAGGAATAACCTCATTCCAAAAAGGAGGCTGGATACCATCAAACTGGAAGTTGAATGTGAACTTACTAACATAGCGGTTACGGAAAATAACGAGATGCTGTTTGATGGTAGTAATCTGCAACCTGTACAAGAAGAACACATCGAGGGTACTCAAGAAAATTAGGAACTCATCGACAAATTCTCCACAGAATTGAGACGTGCAGCCGCGGAGTATAAAGGAACAAACCCTCTTAGTAGACCACCATTACCTAGGCTAAGATCATCTAGAAACTGGCAATTGTACTGAAACCTTTGAACAGCATAATTTTGCCACCCCACCTTCTAGGGATCAACACATTGAAGCACATGCATACGCTGATTTACTGTGCAGCAACCGCAGCAATTAAAACTCTAGGCATTAAGACTTCTGATCGAAAGTACAATCACAGAGACTCGCGTCAAAGGGTGTCCTCGTAGGAAAAAGGTTGATAAATAGAGTGGAAACGCTTCGAAAAGAAATTGAACTAACGCAATACATTGGGGGAGTACATACAAGAAAATTGCAGAAACGAGTAGAGGAAATAATAGGTCCAGTTCGACAACACTTAGCACAAGATCCAGTCAACCACATGCACTAGAATGTTTGGACACCTTAAAACAGAAGCTTTCTGTATATGCGGAACGCTTGAGGAGATATAAAGCGAACAGCAATATGAAGTGCCACAATACAACGCCCTGAAAGGACTTTCTACCGTCAACTTAATTCAGCTACAAATGCAGCCACCGATACTTTTCCAAATAACAGTTCCAAATTGAAGAGTTCTGGAAAAGTCAAGTAGCCACACCAGCCTCCTCCAATATTGGCGCCAGCGCAACGAAGAACACCGAATTTGACAGAATTATGAACAGATGCATCATGAGCCGTTTACCAAAGATGAAGTTTCCGAGGTTACTAAAGAGCTTCATAATTGGAAGGCACCCGGGACTGATGGCGTCCAAAACTTTTGGCTGAAGAAATTTGGGTGTACACATCATCTATTGGCGGTGTTAATAAATGATGTTATAGTTGACCCAAAGAAGATGCCATTATTTTTTACACAAGGCGATACGTATCTCGCGCCAAAGGACCAACAGTGTTCTGCAGGCCCTGGCAGACACCGATGCAAAGAACAGCTAATAATTGATTCGGTTGTGTGCAATCAAGCTTAAAATGGACTAAGAAATTTCTTTGCTGCCTACGTGGATTACAAGAACACACAATGTCTACCTGGAGAACAAACGGGTCATGACGTCGTAACAAGCACGATACCAATTAGAAGAGGCATATTTCAAGGAGACTCGCTAAGTCCATTGTGGTTCTGCCTCGCATTGAATCCACTATCAGACCGCCTGAACTCCATCAGATATGGCTTCGGTATAAAAATTAACGGCAGGGAGCAAATGAGGCGAAATCATCTACTGTATATGGAGGATCTAAGCTGATGGCCTGGACACAGAACCACCTGGAACAACCCCTTGAAAACGTGGAAGGGTTTTCCAAAGATATTGACATGCAGTTTGGCCTTGACAAATGTCGCACCTTATGTGTAGTCAGAGGGAGGATACAACCATGTGTGCGTGTGTTTCGTTTCTTTAACGTCGGCCTATTTCGGCGACTATGGCCAATCACCAACGCCAGGGAGCAGTTTCACTTCACTATCCTGGAAATTTTCCCGAACCCCTGACTTCCTGTAAGGAGGGTAGGGATCTTTAACGTGCCCAACACAGCATGGACACGGGACCGACGGCTTTACGCCCCCTCCGAAGGGCGGAACGTGAAGACATTCAACTTGCTTGTCTTGAGTGCATTTGGAAGACTGAAAAGTCTGGTAGCTATATATAACTATAGTGGTTCCAAGATGGTCCCTTGTGGAATCCCAGTAATTACAGTACTGTATTCACTAAAATTTTCATTTATTTTTCTCTCTGTAATCTATTATTCAGCTAACTAGTCAGAAGTTTATGCTCACTGCCTCTAATCCCATAATTATATGGCTTATCCAGTAGAATTTTGTGATTAACGGTATTGAAAGCTCTTGCAATATCTAGAGAAGTGATGGAAATTTTACTACTTTTGTCTAATTTATTATATGTCATATTAATGGATTCCGGAGGTAACTCAGGCTCATTAAAAGCAATTTTTGAAAAATCGTGACGTCAGTGAATTTTTTATACAAATTCGTTAAAAGTATGTATATGTGTAGTTTCTATTTTTGAAATATTCTGTTTGGATCTCTATCGATTTAGTATATTATTTTATTAATCGTCAAGGTGAACTCCCAGGTAACATGATCCACATTATCTGGGACCGAACACAGAATCCATCTTATCCAATATAATTTCTTAATGTAGTCACTTAACTTTTCACCGTAGCCATTTCTGGAAGACCTACTTATATCATCCCGTTTTCAGATTCGGGAATTGAGCAAATCAGGAGTGACAGGCCCGTGTCTGTGAGCTTACTGCAGAGTGCAAGAGGCACAAGAACTGTCCTGTATTTTAAACACTTATCAATAATTGATGACACGCCCCGGTAAATTATTCACGACACGCCTGTCACCAACACACTCCCCACTTTACTCTCTAATCAGAACTTTGAGATGAAGACACGAAAATATCAGGTGAAGTTTCACACAGCGGCACAACGGATTTAAAGGCTTTGTCGGTACCTGTCAAATAAAAACAATTATAAAATATAACGGGTGTTCTAAAGTATTTGTAATCAGCATGGTTATACAGGATGCCCCATAATTAATTAAACATTAGCTGAGGGGTGATAGGTAGCACAAAAATAAAGCGATTATGCTCAAAATGCCTTAGTAAAATGTTACTCATTTTCATTTTACAGGGTATTTAAACATTTTTTCTTAAAACTATTTTTTTAAATATCTTGAAAATGGTTCAACACATTATTACGAAATGTGACATGGTATTATTAGCCATCATGCGTAATACTATGACGGTTACATGCTTGACGGTTTTCTTGACTGGGATCGTGTAGAAGCGTTTGGTGAGCTTTGACCTTTTCAAGTCTGGCCTTGTCACCGGATTTAGAGAACCAGGGCTTTTGAGTGGATAAAGAGGTTTTCTGTGTACGTGGAATAAATAATTCCATGCCAGCTTGGATAATTTCGGTGACGTTTTGTGAGATATCAGAGGGGTCAGGATGAGAGAAGCAGACAGACGCCCATGGAAATGAGGAAAAGTGATCCCGCATTTCGTCCCAGTTCGCGGAGTTGTAGTGCCAAACGATACGTGGGTGTGATGACTGTGTGACCTCGGGTTGCATTGCGCAGGAAGCAGTGACCATGTCGTCAAGGGGTCGCCCAAGGGGGGCCGTGACTGATGTCTTGTAGCATTCAGGTTTTGTAGTAAGAAGGAGATCCAAGTGATTTGATCTGTGTATTGGGATGCTAGGAAAGTAAGTAGGTTGCTGAACTATATTGGCTAAAGAATTGCTGACTGCAAAGGCCTCCGCTGCTCTCCCTTGTGGATCGGTTTTTGAAGATCCTAGCCATTCCTTATTATGTACATTGAAGTCACCAATGATAGTGACCACGGAGGAAGGATATTCAGAAATCAGATGGTCGGTTTTTTCAGAAAGGTAGGCCAAGAGCTGGACCGGTAAATGCAACAGATGAATTTAGTTGCAGCCCTGATAGATAGTTTCATTCAAAATATGTCTTTTCTTCCAGCTTCCAAATTGGGGAGTCTGGTGCAGGGTAGATTGCTACGGACGTATGCGCACACACCTCAATGCAATCTAAAGGAAGTAAGTAGCTCATACCCCGGGAATTTAAGGTGATTAGTGGCTGTTTTGTCACTGATTTGGGTTTCGGTGAGCAAGAGGAGTTGGGGCCTATTAGCCTGGAGGAAATGGTGGACGGAGTTCAGGTTATAATTTAGGTCACATATATTCGAGAAGGATGTGTTAAATCTTGATGCCGGCGCCCTCTGCACACCCCTCTTCCGGTGATCCGAATGGAGGGGTATTTAACCTTTTGTATAAGGAGGAGCCGTCATCATTTTTGTTTATAAGGGAAACCGACTCATAGACCAGAACCGGAAACGTCCGTTGGGACTTCACCGGCCCCTTGATGTAAGGGGTGGTGCCTCCTCGGGTGTGAAAAAATCATTTACTATCACGTAAAGGAAAAGTCCACTACCACCTACTAGACCGACCATTAAAAAAAACTTGCATTTAGTTAACTGAATTTACTTCTAGCTACAAATTCGGACTGTATATAATATTTAATACTTTTGCTGAGTTGAAAGCTAATATATATCAAAATGTCTTGTAACCGTATTCAACATGTTTTAACAGTTACACGAACTATTTGCGGTGATGTAAAAGGCAGAGTCGGGAACGCGCGTTTATCGCACCATCATCGTCAATTTAAATCGCAACTAAATCGTGAGAGAGTTTATATGGTAAAATCCCTGAACTGTCTGTGAAGTTAACTGGTTGAACAGAGACAGATTATAAATGTGAACTGAAACTAGAGTAACTGTCGTCATGCTGTTGTTAGCGCTGGTGCTATGACCATTTATCCTTGACCTGTGAAAGTTTAGCACTGTGGTCTTGTCGGGGATGACACAGGGTCTCTGAGGTGACAATAGTAGTCTCTCTCTGCGCCGCAAACTGCACTCTGATGTATTGTCGCTCTTCTGAGTTTGTTGGTAATGTTTGGGTAGTTTGTTTTATTAATAAGATTATGAATATTCATCATTGCTTTCGTTTAAACTCTATACTCCCAGAAAGAAATCTTCTTAATCTGGCTCTAATGACCTCACAATTTATGAAGCGTCATGGCAGATTTCTGAATTTGCTAAAAAAAGTTATTTCTTTTAAAATCTTATAGATGACGTACCATCGTCATCATCACAGTCTAAATGCGATGTCACCCTGTCATCGTAATCATTATTTTCTCTTTCTATCAACTCTTTTATTTTAATTGTAGCTTCCACACTCCAGGTGTGGATATATATATATATATATATATATATATATATATATATATATATATATATATATATATATATATATATATATATATATATATATATGGATGTATGTATCACACCGATAACTCAAAAAATAATGGCCCGATTTTGATGTGTGTGTATACAGAGTGTTTCATAACATGTGGGACCCACGCCGTGTGGTTATTTCCGAGATACAGGGTGTTAAAAGTTTGAGAAAAAAATTGATTATTTTTCATATTTTGTGACAAAATTAAGATAGACAAGCTAAATTTGGTACACAACATTCACTCATAGGTTGCCATATTTGGTAGAAATTTCAAGCCTTTTAAGCAACGAGTGGCGGATTTATATGGGTTCTTTATCATTCAGTTACATAAAAAATGTTTGTACGGCTCTGTAGAAATATTTTGTTGCAAATTTTAAAGAGAGCATTTAATTTTCTACAAAAAGTATGTGTTGACTTATTTCCATATTTGTCTTGGTTTGTCAGTAAAAAGGGGTTAGAAACAAGTTGAAAAAAATGTTAGTACCACCTTGTAGAAAGTTTTCATAATATGTGGAACATACGCCACAAGATGATTAGAGACCTCAGAATAATCACAAAAGGTTCTATAAACATAAGTCCAAAATCCTGTTCTTTTCACGATACAGTGTGTTGAGAAAAACCATACTACGAATTAAATGATTATAATTCCCAATATCGTGTTTTTCCCCTTGTAGCGTATATTCCACATATTTTGAAAATTTTCTACAGGGCCGTACTAACATTTTTTTCAACTTGTTTCTAACCCCTATTTACTGATAAACCAAGACAAATATGGAAATAAGCCAAGATATACTTCTTGTAGAAAATTAAATGCTCTCTTTACAATTTGCAACAAAATATTTCTACAGAGCCGTACAAACATTTTTTATGTAATTGAATTATAAGGAACTCATATAAATCCGCCACTAGTTGCTTGAAAGGCTTGACATTTTTGCCAAAAATGGTAACCTATAAGTGAATGTTGTGTACCAAATTTGGTTTGTCTATCTCGATTTTGTCACAAAATATGAGCGATAATCTTTTTTCAAGCTTTCAACACCCTGTGTCCGGGAAACAACAGGATTCCGGATATATATTTATAGGACTTTCTTTGATTATTTTGAGATCCCCAATCACCCCACGGCATGGGTCCCACATGTTACGAAACACCCTATATAGGTATTCGCCAAATTAAATCAAAATCGGTCCATTATTTTTTGAGTTATCGGTGTGATACATACGTACATACATATACAACATATAACAATGGAAGCTGACCCTGGATATGGGTTCTAGGGAGCCTAGTTCGCGCTCATTTGAAAAATGTTTCCAAATTCAAAAGTCGCGATCTTCTCTTTAGAGAAAAGTCTGGACGCAGCAAGTGCGTTATGGTAGTGAATTTTCATTTAAATATTTTTATTAGCAAATATGTATATTTTTTAAAGAAAGCAGGCATCAAATTTTGCTACTAGTACAACCTATATAATAGAAAGAATGTGCCATGTTTCAACAAAAAATCTTTATTGTTTGAAAATGTACAAAAATGTCCGTAAGTAAACTTAAAGTGTTCCTAAAAAAACTGGTTTCTTGGTCAACCTCATAGGTTAATAGCAAATTAAGTTATTCAAATTTGAATCAATTAATGAAAATTCGCCACCATAACGCACTTGCTGTGTCCCGAATTTCTTTCCCTACAAACATGCATTATATTTCGATTGAAAATGCAAAAATGCAATAACATTAGGCGCGTTCGATTAAAAAAAAAAGAAAATTGTATCACCAACGACTTATGGGCCACCTTGTGATTGTAGAAGATTTGAAGATGTAGCTCAAGACACCCGATAATTTATATATATATATATATATATATATATATATATATATATATATATATATATATATATATATATATATATATATATATATATATATTTCGTATCTTGTATAATAACAGATATATTGAGCTTTATTGATTTTTTACGAAAATTCGACAAAAATTATATACCATTAAAGGATAGCTATAGCTAAGGCTACTGCCAAAGCATCAGATAAAGGGTATATTTGAAATGAATTTTCTGGAAATATTTTAGTAAAATGAAGGACAATGACCGTTGAAGCTAAGTAAAACATTTTCTTGAGACATTTTTCTCCAAAGCTCGTATTAGTTCCAGGTTCTTTGCCTAAATGTTGCCACTTTGACATTTTAGATCGCGACTTTGACGTTTCGAGGAAAACCCCAATTTATTTTTCTTTAAATGCCTATAACTTGTTTGTATTTTAACCTGCAGAGCTAAATTTTGGTAGGTAATTTAAACCAGCGTACTAAATTTGGTTGCCCTTACTTTGTTATTTCCGGAGATATAATTTTTGTTTTCAAAAGAAAACACAACATTTTCTGCGAAAACCTGGGCCGATTTTCCTGGCTAACGAACTCATCCAAACCACTTACGAAAGGAAGGTATTTGCCAAAAGGTATTCGCCAAATTAAATCAAAATCGGTCCATTATTTTTTGAGTTATCGGTGTGATACATACGTACATACATACATACATACATATACATATATATATATATATATATATATATATATATATATATATATATATATATATATATATATATATATAACATATAAAAATTGAAACTGACCTCGGATATGTGTTCTAGGGGGCCTAATTAGCACTCGTTTGAAGAAATTTTTTCAAAATTCAAAAGTCGGGATCTCCTCATTAGTGACTTTTTTTAAATTCACTAATATTTAAAATAAAATTCACTAAAAGATGTCAATTGGCCAGAAGCCAGAAATAATAGAATTCTACAATAACAAGCAGCGGTGTAGATACGTTTGATTAGATCTCATGGAAAACGCGAAGATGTAGTATGAGATTCTTTACGATAATGTTAAATCAGGCTAGAGTAAACTGTATGATACTTTTCAGATCTGCTACTTAGCATGATTAAATTACAAGAAGTAAATGTCTTGCTGAACTCGGATGCTAAACAACTCACCCACATATTTGAAAATATTTCGGAATTTGCCAAATGAAGTAAATCAAGATATTGCTGACTTTTTAATATCGCTAGAGATCAAGTAGACAGCAACCTCCCAGAAACACAGAAAGTGTCACCTGCGTCTCCCCCAGGTCTCGTGATTAGAACTTTAAAATTGTCTGTGACAAATGTTTTGATGCGGTATTCCCTGATCACCATGAATACGTGTACAATTCTTGTATATATTTCAACAACCCACCACGAGGGCTTACAGCCTAAATACTATCGTACCGTGGGTGTCGACAAGGAGGAAAGAGGCAACTTGTTAATTCTGGACTTGAAGGTTTAGAGGTTCGGAGGAGAAGGAAAAACATGTGCCAGCAAGGAATTCCACAACTTGGAAGTCCTCGGGACAAAAGATCGGGCATAACAAGATGTTCCATGTCTGGTGACCTGGACAGTAAAAGGGTGCATTCGCTCTGTTCCCCTGGTAGATCTGTTGGGGGCAGCAGGTGGAGGAACTATGGAAGAAAGCTCATCTGAGCAGTGCCCGTGCAGATACCTATAAAAGAGAGAGAGAGAGGTCACCAACAGCACGTCGGTGAGCAAGGGATGACAGCCTTTGGGCGTGTGTAGGGTCACCGATGAGACGCATAGCTCTCTTCTGAATGGAGTCCAGGATAGCGAGTGTAGAAGCGGCAGCGGCACCTCAGATGTGGGAGCAGTATTCGACGTTTGGTCTTATTTGTGAAGTATATAAAGTATAGAGATTAGCTGGTGAAAAGTATTTGCGAGCCTGGAAAAGGAAACCTAATTTTTTAGCAGCCGCTTTTGCAATTGATGTGACATGTTGGTGCCAATTGAGATTTCGATCCACAGAAATGCCAACAAGTGAAAAGGGCTCATCAATTTGAATAACTTGGTTGTTCAATGTATCTGATATTCCTAAATGTTAGCTATTAGTATTTGTTAAGAAATTATGAAGTTATTATAAATAAGTTAGTTAATTATACTCTATCTTCCTCTTGTGCAAAGTGCTGTTTTTTGAAGCGTTAAAAGGCAGTTCAGAAATGTACTTATTAATGCAAGATTCGCTGGGTTTATTAGCAAAATAATTTAACTGACAACGCCGTAGTGCTTAGAGAACCAAACAAAAATCATAAGACTGTACCAGAGAAGAACTGGTTCTTGTTGCAAATTCAATTATTACTTAACCTTGTTTCGGATGGCGGTCAGTGATCTCTTTTGTATTATACCAGAGAACCTTCGGCGAGAAGCAGCACAAGAACGAAACCCTATATGCAGATAGTGGACCATGAAACGTGAATAACAATAACCATATGTGGCAGGTCAACACGAAATGTCATTACCATCTACATCAGTTCCACGGTGACTTTTGTGAGAAAGAAACAAAGAATCTAACCAGACTGGTAAGAGATCTGCAGTATTGTAAGGTAACATAGTAGAACAGTTCTAACTACTAGTTTCTCCAAATTTTGCGACAGCAAAAAAAGACCGGTATAAACATACAATATCTATAAATCTAATTTGCGGATCTAATGGATAAAAAGGTTATACACAGCAAGTACTTTATGATAGCAAATTTTCACTACAAAAGATACAAAACAATTTTTCACTGAAAAACACAGCATTAATCTTTGTAATAGTAGTTTATGTATCAAATTTCATCAGAAAAATTGGTCCGATTTTCCCAGCCAACAAACTTATCCAACATTTTGACATATCAATGTTAACCTTTGTTTTCGTTCTTTTACTATATCTATTTCTTCCCGATTTAGGTCGATCTTCGATTATGACATTTTTTTATATTTCAACAACACACCACTAGGACTTACAGCCTAAATACTATCGTACCGTGGGTGTCGACAAGGAGGAAAGAGGCAACTGTTTAATTCTGGACTTGAAGGCTTGGAGGTTAGGAGGAGAAGCAAAAACATGTGCCGGGAAGGAAATCCACAACTTGGAAGTCCTCGCGACAAAAGAGCAGGCATAACAAGACGTTCTATGTCTGGTGACCTGGACAGTAAAACGGTGCATTCGCTCTGTTCCCCAGGTATATCTGTTGGGGGCAGCAGGTGGAGGAACTATGTAATATAGCTCTTCTGAGCAGTGCTCGTGCAGATATCCATGAGAGAGAGAGAGAGAGAGGGGGGGGGGTCACCAACGGCACGTCGGTGGGCAAGGGATGGCAGCATTTGGGTGAGGGTAGGGTCACCGATGAGACGTATAGCTCTCTTCTGAATGGAGTGCAGGATAGCGAGTGTAGAAGCGACAGCGGTACCCCAGATGCGGAGGCAGTATTCGAGGTTGGGCCTTATTTGTGAAGTATATAAGGTATAGAGATTAGCTGGTGAAAAGTATTTACGAGCTCGGAAGAAGAAACTTAATTTCTTAGCAGCCGCTTCTGCAATTGATGTGACATGTTGATGTAAATTGAGATTTCGGTCCACAGAAATGCCAACAAGTGAAAAGGGCTCATTACTTTGACTAATTTGGTTGTTCATTGTGATGGGTCTAGGGCTGGTGTATCTCTTATGAGATAAAAAACAAGACTGAGATTTGGTGAAGTTGAATTGTACAAGATTTCTACTTCCCCAGTCTAATATTTTTTGAAAAATACACAGAGACAGAACCCCCCATGAGTCTGCAATTCTCATCTAATTGGGCTAAAGAGACAGGCGTAGAATAGTGTATATTTGAGTGGAAGGTGCTGTTGTCCGCGTAACTGTGAACTGGGTTGGATGTCCTAGAGAGGAGGTCATTGATGTGGAGAAGAAACAAAGTGAGGGCTAAAGCTGAACCTTGAGGGACTCCTGCATTAATTTGATACAGTTTAGAGGAATGGCCATCCACGACAACAAAAATGTTCTGGTTGGAGAGGAAATTTGCTGTCTCGTTACAGAGTTTTGGTGGTAATCCATACTGCCTGTCGTGGATTAGACTGTGTTTTTCAAGAAATTTTAGTAATTCGGTGTTTATATACTTTTCCATCACTTGAGAGATGACTGAAAGGAGAGAAATAGGCCTGTAGTTGCTAGGAAGCGCTTTCGATCCTTTCTTGGGGACGGGTTGTACTCGAGCAGTTTTCCAATGAATAGGGAATATGCGTCTATTGTAAGATGTCTGAAACAGACAAGTCAGGACAGGAGAGCAATTGCTGGGATCTCGTCAAGGCCAGAGGCTTTCCTGGTATTAAGAGAAGAAAGCATCTTTCGTGCCTTTTTAGTTTTGAAAAAGATATCCGTCATTTTATGCGCGACATTGGGGACTGTTGGTGGTTGAACATTTGAGGTGGGTTGAGAGTATAATTCGCGACGAACAACGAGGCAAAAAGTTCAGCCTTGCCCAGGGCGGTAGAAACAATGTCAACCCCTGAGGTGGGAACGTGCTCTTTCAGAAATTATTCCCAATAGATTTAGCAAGAGTCCAGAAGGGTTTGCTGCCGTTGGAGCTTGAGAGGACTTTGTTTTTGATGTGGTTATTAAACGAGTTTTTTTTTCCTCAGAAAGAATGCGGACATAGCGGTTTCCTGCGTCGTTAAATGCTTGACGGCTTTTTTGACTGGGATTGTGTAGAAGCGTTTTGTGAGCTTTGACCTTTTCAAGTCTGGCCTTGTCACAGGTTAGAGAACCAGGACTTTTGAGTGGCTGAAGAGGTTTTCTGTGTATGTGGAATAAATAATTCCTTGCCAGCTTGGATAATTTCGGTGACGTTTTGTGACATTGCGAAGACTCAACTTTTTTTTAGAAGTAGAGGATGTGTTTAACTAAGTTGTCTAAATTAAAATAGTAAACTAGTGAAATAACTCATAGGTCGTTACACTTTTAGCATAAATTGTATTTCGAGTACAAATATCTATAATACGATTTACACGTAAATAATTTAAATCCTATTAAACTTTCTTATTTTTTTTTAATATTATTTAAGTGTTTTAATGAATATTTTAAAACCTCTGCAAAACCTGTTTTTAAGAGAGCTTTAAGGTTTGTGTGTTTTTCCGGTACTATGGTTTAACTGTAAATAATTACAGCTGGCATTTAGTGGTGTTCTATAATTCAGAGCTTCTTCTAGTGACAACTTCTGCCTGTTAATAAACAAAAATCTGAGTCTGAAGGTACAGTTCACGATACACCAAATAAGTTGCGTAAAGCCATAAAAGAAAACGTAACGCAAAAAGTTAGAAAAATGGTACCCTTTTATCAAGATAATGCACCAAGTCACAAGCCAAATATATCGGTCCGTCATTAACAGCATTGGTTTCAAACCATTAGACCATCCACCTTATTTGCCAGATCTGACAACAAATAAAGAAATAAAGAAATAATTATAATCAACTAATTGACACAGAATTTTTTTGCGAATTTTCGTGGATACGATTTTTTGAATGAGTGAAATTGGATAAATTGGTTTTGTGATTTGTGAAATTTTAATCTTGTGTCCTCTTTTGGTCTCCTGAATGAAAAACAATAACGCATGTAACTCAATTTTCTATAAATCTAGAAACTAAAATCTCGGGACGCAGCAAGTGCGTTATGGTAGTGAATTTTCATAAAACTATTTTTTAATAGCATCAATGTGTGTTTTTTTAAGAAAGCAGGCATCAAATTTGGTTACCAGTATAACCTATATAGTAAAAACAATGTGCCATGTTTCATCAAAATAACTTTATTGTTTGAAAATGTACAAAAATTTCCGAGTAAGTTTAAGTAAACTTAAAGTGTTCCCTAAAAAACTCGTTTTTTGGTCAACCTTATAGATTAATAGCAAATTGAGCTATTCAAATATTAAGCATTTGATCAAAATTCGCTACCATAAGGCACTTACTGCGTCCAGAATTTTTGTTCTTACAAACATGCATTGTATTTCGATGGAAAATGCAAAAATGCAATAACATAAGGCGTGTTTGATTAAAAAAAAAAGAAAATTTGTATCACCAACGACTTATGGGCCACCCTGTGATTGTAGAAATAATTTTTTAAGATGTAGCTCAAGACACCCTATAATTAATATATACAATTTTTTTTTTTCATATCTGGTATAATAACAGATATATTGAGCTTTATTGATTTTTTTTACGAAAATTCTACAAAAATTATATACTATTAACGATAAACTCTATAGCTAAGACTACTGCCAAGCGTCAGAGAAAGGGTCTATTTGAAATGAATTTTCTGAAAACATTTTATTAAAATGAAGGACAATGACGGTTGAAACTAAGACTTCAGGGTTTATAAAACATTCTTCTTGAGACATTTTATTTACATAGCCTGTATTATATTGAAGTTATTTTCCTAAATGTTGCCAATGTTGACGTTTAAATCGCAACTTTGACGTTTTGTGAAAAAACCCAATTTATTTTTGTTTAAATGCCTATAACTTTTTTGTCTTTTGACCTACAGAGCTAAATTTTAAAAGGTAACTTGCCTATAATGATATAAACCCGCGTATAAAATTTGGTTGCCCTTACTTTGTTAATTTTGGAGATATAATTTTTTTTCGAAAGAAAGCACAAAATTTTCCGGGAAAACCTCGTCGAATTTTCCTGGATAACGAACATATCCAAGCCACTTGCAAAAGGAAGGTACTTACCAATTTTGACGTTTAAAATCGCGATTTTGACGTTTTGAGGAGAACCCAAATTTATTTTTCTTTGAATGCCTGTAACTTTTTTGTCTTTTAACCTACGGAGCTAAATTTTGGTAGGTGACTTGCCTATAATGATATAAACTAGCCGAATTTGGTTGCCCTTACTTTGTTAATTTTGGAGATATAAATTTTTTTCGATTTTTTTCGAAAGAAAACACAAAATTTTCCGGGAAAACCTCGGCGGATTTTCCTGGCTAACGAACTGATCCAAGCGACTTGCAAAAGGAAGGTATGTGCCAAATTTTATCCAAATCGGTCCATTATTTTTTAAGTTATAGGTGTGACACACACACACACACACACACACACACACACACACACACACATATATATATATATATATATATATATATATATATATATATATATATATATATATATATATATATATATATATATATATATATATATATATATATATATAAACATATAAAGTCTGAAACTGACCTCGGATTTGGGTTCCAGGGGTCCTAAATAGCGCTCATTTGAAGAAATTTTTTCAAAATTCGAAAGTCGGGATCTCCTCATTAGTGAATTTTTTTTAAGAAAATTCACTAAAAATTCTGGTTTGCACTAGTGTCTATAAAAACGCTATAAAAACTATAGGAACCATATTAGGCTAGAAATGGGCCAGGGCTGATAATTTACTAAATTGTTAGTTGGTTGTATACAGTCTCCATTTTTTAACACTTTGTGTTATTTGGAGCTGGCGTGACAACATACTACTTGGTTCCGCACGTGTCTCGTTTCTTATATCTCACTTAGTAACAATATTATTTGTAAAACATATGGCAATGTTACGATATATTAATAGATGTAATTATTTCAACTGATTTAATAATGCAGCGACGTGCACAAGGTAGATGATAAAACAAGGACACGGTCCACGTGTTTTATCGTAAATACAGACACTACCACCAAATGGGACACACACACACAACAGGAAATACTTGATGAGATTAGCACTGCATAATTCTGCGAAATATGCACAAAGAACAATTCTACACGTATTAAAACAATGAATAAATCAATGAGCTGGTTCAAAATAATCCGGCTCGAAGGACCATATGAACGGAGCAGAAAGGGGATTAATGTAATGCCGCGAAATACTGAATGTTTCAATTAAGCTAAAGTGCGTGCATTAGCATTACTAGTTTAGCAAGACTAGCATAGTGGCTCTAATTACCCATTTAATAGTCGAGAAGGAACAGAGGAATTGTTCTTTGTGGGTGCAGGTTTATCATTAATACACGTGGTAAAACAATAAGAATTTAATATTACAAAGTTACAAAATTTACAAACAAAAATGAATGGGTGAGTTGTGATCCAATAATACAATGAAAGGTGACTTACAATTGGAGCCGGGAGGTTGCCGTAACTAGCACGTAGTTGATGTCACTGGTAGCTGGGGGGATCGTCCAAAGGGGGCAAGGTGTCTCATATATCCAGATGACCGATGTGAATTGCAGTGTGTTGATGCCGCGGTTGAATCGATTTCTAAGCACGGGTCAGTTGGAATATTGGCTCTTCTCACAACGAGACTCACTGACCTGCCCACGTGTCAAAGATGACAGTGGTGGGTTTTGATGTCTCGACGACGTGTCGCGGGTCAGGCAATCTTCCTATGATGCTCCATGACCGCTGGACGACGACGAAGTTATGTTTGATGAGACCATAGCATAATCAACTATTGTACTGCGTCTGACTACCACTCACGGTTCAGCCGGTCTTGCCACGACCTAATTGGACGCTGGATGACGAGGAAGTGATGGAGTCTTGGATACTCTTGTAGCTGCTCCTCTCTGTTGTTGCCGCTTGATGACACCTGTCACAGGGGCGCCACTATCGGTACCTGCGCCGCTGGTGGCTGTTGTATACATTGATGGAAGTCGCAAGCTAATAAAGGGACAGGGCTGGACTGGGGGATGTTAGGCGTGAGGATTCAACAATATTAGAACACAACATCGGTTGTATTCTCAAAGGTGTTCACAATGTCTGCCATTTACTTGCAAACATTTTAAAATTCTTCTTTGGAAAGAGTAGCGCACATATTCAACATTTCGAGGGTTACAAACGTGCATGCTTGTCTAATCCGGCCTCTTACATTTTCTGGCGTGGTTGGTCTTATAGCCATAACTTACTCGTGTATAAAACCCCAAAAGGAAAAATCTAAAGGCGTGAGATCAGGAGACCACCCCGAGGGCCAGTTTACCGGACCACCACGACCAATCCATCTATCTCCAAACATGTTGTTTAGCGTGTCTGACTTGGCGCGTAAAGTGTGGCAGGGCTCCGTCTTGCTGGAACCACACCTCTTCTTGTTGATTTTCTACGTTGTTCAGAAGAAAGAAGAGTTTTTATTCCAAAATTATTGAAAAATTCATAAGTATGCATTAGAGAATATTTCGAGCGCCTTTTACAACTGTCGTTAAACTTAAGGTATTTCATGCTAGTTCTTACTCTAATTTTATGTATATACCAGTGGAGTGTGTACGTGAAAAATACGACACGAAATGACTAACAAGCTGCTAGATCTGTGTCAAAGTCGTTATTTTCCTTGATTTCGTTAAAATATGAGCAAAAATCCATTTTAAATAAAAATTGTTTGGTATATATGTTTTTTTTTGTATTATAAAGGGTGAGCCATGTACCAAAATTGACGTCTGTAAGTGTTAAGACAAAAAGTTATAAGCATCCTAAAAAAATATTGTTTTCTCAAAACGTCAAAGTCGCTATTTGAAACCTTAAAATTGGCAACATTTAGGCAAAGAACCTGAAACCAATACGGGTTATGTAAAGAAAATGTCGCAAGAAGAGTGTTCTGCAAGCCCTTAAGTTTCAGCTCCACCGTCATTGTCCTTCATTTTACTAAAATATTTCCAGAAAAATCATTTCAAATAGACACTTTCTCGGATGCTTTGGCAGTAATTTTAGTTAAGTTTATGGTTAAACGGTTTAGAATTTTTAGCTAGTTTTCGTAGAAAAAGTTCGTTAATGAGAGGACCGCGACTTTTGAATTTTGAAAAGATTTCTTCAAATGAGTGCAAACTAGGCTCCCTAGAATCCATATCCGGGTTTAGTTTCAATTCTTATCTATTTACATATATACAGGGTGACAATTTCTACGGTAAAGCTAAATATAATTGTCATTATACAAGATGCGTCAAAAAAATGTATACGTTAATTATAGGCATATCATAAAATTATTTTGACAATCACAGGATGGCCCATAAGTCGTTGGTGATACCTACAATTATTTTCGAACACCCGTTATATTATTGCATTTTTGCATTTTTTTTATCGAAATATGATGCATATTTGTATTTTAAAAATATATAGACGCAGTAAGTGCGGTTTGGTAGCGAATTTTCATTATATGCTTTAAATTTCAGTAACTCAATTTGCTATTAACCAGTTTTCTTGGAAACATTTTAAGTGTGTTTTTAGACAATCTTTGTACATTTTCAAACAATAAGTTATTTTGATAAAATATTGTACATTATTTCTATTATTTATTGTTTAGCGCTTCAAATACAGCTTTCTCATTCCTTGTTAAATAAACACTTTCGCCCAATGTAGCTTTATGAAAACAAGAGCCCTTCACGTTTCTGTTTGATGAGTCATTCAGGTTTCGAGGCATCTGACATGCCTAGAATCCTTAACGAATGCAGCGGAAGGTACTGAGCCACTTTCATTAACGTAATACTGTCGTTAGTGTGCAGGTCGTAGGTCGCTATTGTGGATCACAGCCACCCGTTCACCTTACCACCGCCCACTAAGTTCATTACGGCCGATTACGACCTCCAATAAATTACAGAATACTAGATAGGAAGGACTGGACTTCGGAACTTCCGTGTTTATATAACTACGCTGATGCATTTGATAGCCTTTAAAGTTTTACTTAGTGGATGTGGTTGTAAAAATTATTTTAAGGTACAATTTTATTTATATTATCTAATATAATAACCTAAATAGGCACTGCTCCAAGACACAATCGTATTTAAAAAATATGCATTGAATACTTATTTAATATTAAAATTATTATCACAAATTAATTATACAACGTATTACACAAAGAAACATATAGTGCGTGTGTCTGTGATAATAATACAATTTAAAATATGCATATACAGGCTAATTCACGTAGCCCGTTCGTTAGAAAATTATTGATTTCCCAAAATCGTATTATTATGAAATTTGACAGCCGGCCAGAATCTACTGCTGCAAGTCTAAATGAAATATTTACAAAATGGCGGCACTTCCGGAAATACGGGAAATCGGCGCCATCTTTGTTTTTTTTTAATGGAAATACCCCATTTTGATTCCATGCCTGGATTCTACATTAAATTCTGAGTTCAGAACGTCCCAGTTGTCAACACTTATCTGTCATGGTTTTTGAGATATGTCACATTTTTCGCAAAAAAATTGAAGTTGCAGGGGTCCATTAAGAAATTCGTAACTCCCGAACCATTGAAAATAAAGAGATGATTTTTTTAATTCGGTTTACAAAGGTGTGGCCAATATTTTGTATCGCTACGAATACTTTTGTTATGTTTCATGCGCCTACTGCGATTTTTCAAAGTTGACAATCAAATAATGTCAAAAACTTCATTTTTTCAAATGGCACCTGCCATTTTTGACGCCAGAAATCAATGTACAATTAAATTTCCGTGCCACTTTTATTAACATTATACATGATTATCTTTAGCCGTTTTTGAGTTATTGTCATTTTTTTTAATACATTTTATTATTTTCTCCTCAAGGTTAGTATGCTTTGGAAAAAATAGCAAATGTCAAACCCAGCCACTGTCCTGTCATTATTATCTTAGTGTTTTAATTGATTAGTGCAGTTTTTTATCATGGAGCATTATCCGAATGATGTTGTCTTTGATTTCTTTGTAATTTATGGGCAAAATAACAGATTAGTTGACAGAACATGCCGCGCGTTCTATGGTAGCCATATTACTTAATAGGTGTATTTTCGCTGCAATTAGTATGCCGTACTGACGAGCTTTAATTAGAGCGAAACCGGTCTACGGTTCTAATTGTGGTGAGAATGTATCTAGCCATACATACCTTGTCCCTATATTAGGGTAGAAATTGGCCAGGGCTGACAATTTACTAAATTGTTAGTTGGTTGTATACAGTCTCTATTTTTTAACACCTTGTGTTATTTGGAGCTGCCGTGACAACATACTACTTGGTTACGCAACGAGGTGGCGGCACGTGCTTCGTTTCTTACCACTCACTTAGTGTTGGAAGGCTGGCTACCATAGCCGTTTTATTTTATAGGTGTATTTTCGCTGCAATTAGTATGCCGTACTGACGAGCTTTAATTAGAGCAAAACCGGTCTACGGTTCTAATTGTGGTGAGAATGCATCTAGCCTGGCCTAACATATTTAAAATATGGATACAAAGTATTGAAAATAGATGGTTATAATTGAAAATTGTGAGTTAATGACTTTTAACTACCCTAACATATATAAGATATCGATATAAATATTAGGTATTGAAAATAAATTTTGTACGATGGTTATAAATGAAAATTGTGAGTTAATGACTTAAAACAATACAATTTTGGGTAAAATAGAAAATCAGTATATCAGTAAATCATATTCGAAGAGCACTCGGTTTTAATGTTTCTTAATTGAGTCACGAAAACAGGACCCCATAGCCATTATTATTATTGTATAACCGGGGGAAATAACTAATGCGTTATGTATCAATAGTAACAGTATCAGCATTTTTTATAGTTTGTCTCGGTACGGGACAATATTTGTTAGGTTCGTTGGGTCAAATTTAGCCCCACGGGCGTCAATGTGCTTTGCAAGTATCAAAACCTGCTTACAAAATGAGAAGGGTGCTGATAGATAAGCTACTAAATCCATCATTTTCATTATCGATGATTTCGCAGGTTAGTTGGTCAATGTGTTTTTAATAAATATGACTTTAAAGCGTATTTTTGTATTTCTCATATTGTATGTCTCAAACAAGTACAGTCTCTCGCTTAAAATTAGACATACCTGCGTTTGTTAACAGCCCAAGCCTATCGAGGTTAATTTACAAGCTGCTTGCTTGCTTTCGACCGGATTTCAGTGTAGTCTTGGACAAAAGCTAGGTTCATACACTCGCGAATTGCGAAATCGCCGCGAAACGTATTCCTATTGGTTATTTAAAATAATATCGTAAAACTGTTGTTTTTTATTAGATTTTATAAATGTACTTTACTAATTTTTGTGTGCATACAGTTAGAAGTATTTTTTATGATCAGAATACTACTGTGAAAAGGAGTGAAACAGAGTGAATTTATTTACTTTAGTGCTGTATTCGATATTATCTGAAAAATACATTATAGGCGACAATGTGGAATGTAATTTCGGTAAATTTACAGTTTACTGCTAGGAGGGTTTTTAGAATTTTTTTTCAGAAACATACTGAGAACCCCCCTTGTATGCACAATCCGCAAGGCAAATTTGCTGCAAACAACCCCCAAGAAAGGTAAGGGACCAAGAATGAATAGGAAATCTGAGCGAAAAATGCTTAAAAAAAACCATTGAGTCGGACTTTGAAAAGATGCGCTTTTCACATTTTGCAGCAATACTTCCTTTAAACCCTGTCTGCCCCGCACAACACCCATATTCGTCCAGGTCCAGTAACTTTCTTGGGGGTCGCTCCCAAGAAGTTTTTCTTGTGCTTTATGCTTTGAAGGTAGTTTTATGCACGCACCAGGGGAAGAAGAACCCCCCGTGTTTTTGGGCGAGGGGACGGAAACCTTCGTCCTGGGGGTTCTTCTTCCCCTTTATCATGCATACAATCACCATCAATGCATGAACCACAGGAATGTTTTGTTCCGCTTTCTAGTGTATTTTTTATTAAGTATACTTCCTGTTTATCAACTATTTTGTTAGAGTTTTGTATCCAAACTACTGTATAAATATTTATGTTAGAGGTCATGTTTTTGCTTCGCCTTCTTTTTTACCGTTCCTAATTAAATAAAGTAATGTTTTAAAACTTTTAGTATAAGGCTAAATCACTATAATACATTATTCTTATGAACATTCACTACAATAATGCACTTGCTGCGTACCTAACATTTTTTAAAATTTTACCAATATATAATGGTTGATAATCACAGCGAAATAATAATGACCTGACAGCGAAACCTCAACCTCTGAACCTTGGGATGAAGGTTCAGAGATCTCATCAACGATTTTGATGAGTATGAATTTGTGTCCAGAGAAAGAGATATTCTACGTTGCTTAAGTTATTATGAACAAACTATTCCCTGCTATTTACCAACCGAATTTCCAAATCATTTTAGGATGACTAATGATGCCTTTCAAGCTTTATGTAGCCGACTAATTTCCCTATTAAGTTGTAATGAAGTCCGATTTATTACGGTTATTTGAATAACTAATAATTCATTTAGGCGGTGTAAATAACGGCTAGGTAATAAATCTGACTTATTTTAGATACACTTCAGAGTATGAAAAGTCGCCACAAGCGGAACGTGAATTTTGTAGGATGGAACGCATAGCGCGATGAGATTCATTTCTAGGTACGTCACGGAGCGCATGGCAAGTAGGTGAACAGAGAAACGGAACGCGGTCCAGGAAAAGCCTTCAGCCTGTGCTCGCGACAACAGGTACCGGCGGTCGTACGTTGATTGTAACGGTTTAAAAAGGGTCAGTTAGGTGTAATACCTGGAAAGTTTATTTCGATGTGCTACAGAGTAGTGAAAAGCAGCGGGTTAGTCATTTAATAGTAAAGAACGAGAGTCTAGGAAGACTGTGTTCTGTTATAATCGTTTGCAAGGTTAGTTATACATCGGAAAACTCGAAGAAGTATAATTTGCAAACTGGTATAATTGTTTGGGTGTTTTATTAATGCTGTTCTATGTGAAATATTAACAGCGTGTGAGGATTTTGCGCGTATACAGAGTGTACTGTATGTAAGGGTGACTAAACTGGTCACGGGTTACCCATTTAAGGAAGGTCGAAGTCAGGTAAATAATTATACCGTATTATAGTGGAATTATGGTGTTTTAGCGAATTATAGCGTGATATACAGGTGGACTACGTTTGTTTCGAGGGACGTATTGTCCTTGAACGAAACATGGATCTGGTATGCGCTCGCTAGACCAGGTGGTTAATTATATAGAGTGTCCAGCCTAGTTGAGCGACAAGCTAGTCACGTTTATTACCCATATAAGGGAAACGGGAGCACGGACAGTGCTGATTAAAGGGGTAGTATTTAGTGTGCCCGGCATCATGTGCTGTATTGGGTCGACTACGTTTGCTTCGAGGGACGTATTGTCCTTGAGGGAAACATGGATCGATCCAGAATGGTACGTAACTGCTGGATGGCACTGTTAGCTATATAGGGTGTTCGACGGAAATTGTGGACAAGTTACCCGGTGGTATTAGTTAGCAAGTTAGGGTATTATAAGCGTGGGAACCGTTTGCCTACCCACCTAGCAGAGTAGGATTGCAAGGGAATTGCGGGAATAAAGTCCAGGGGAAAGTAAAACCCCGACTGAGGCGGAATTTATAGCGGGGCCATTTTTCGTTTGATGCATGTGTATGTCGCTTTTCGCTTGCCGTTGCTTTGCTATGCCTTATTGTTTGCTGTGCTAATGCTAATATCACGCTTTATTTGTAATAATTAGCACAAATATTATTTTAGTCGAATATCCTTGTATTTTTAAATATTAACATATTTGTGTCATTTCCACTAAGAAAGAATGTCTTATCAGAGATAACGTTATCTGACCTGAGATATGTTTTCTCTTTATTCGCATGAACTGTAGCGAATTTTTGTTTTTAATAATTTATGGATTTTTATTGTTGTCATTTTCTTTTGTAAATATTTTAAAATATTATTAGAGGGTTTTATGAAATTAGTTGCGTTTCACTGCACTGCCTGTAGATAGTTGCGCTTGTGTAGGTGTGTTTAAGCTAGAATCATGTGACGGATTGTAACTAGCTGAGGTATAACGAAATTGATATTTACCTGTTTATAATATTTCTGCTTCCAACTTTGTAAGCTAGGAAAACAGCCATTATTCAGGAGTAGGTAATTAAAGCCTACTTACCTCCCGAGAACTCTACGGGATATAATAACTTTCTATCCCTGGCTATAGTTTTCTTCTCCACTCGAGTTACCCTGGAACAAGGCTGTTATGAAACAGTAACTTTGTGGTGTTCTACGAGGGCCTTAGCAGAAGTTCTCACGGGGATCTGACCTCGTCCTATTTAATAGGGAATAAAGATGGCGCCCGAGGATATGTAACTTAGAATATTTAGGTCACGCCCGAATGACGGATTGGCAACTTATCCTCGGGCCTCTGCTTAGCCGGGGGCATCACAAAGTGAATAGGAAAGTAAAGGTAGACCTCTCAAAAATCCACAAAAAACACACCTTAGCTTTAATATGGTTGTTAGCTACACCAGATTATTTAGAATAAGTTTTGATGCTGCTAACATGGTGCTGTTTAAATTCATAAGTTGATGAAAACGAAAAAGTTGTGGGTCATAAATCGAAGGTTAAGGTCAGGTTAGGCCCTTTGGCTCTGGAGTATTTGCACCCTATTTGAAACATAAATCTACAAGGGCACTAGTAATACATGTGGAAGATTTGAAAAATGAAATCAAAACACTAATAAAAAGTTTATCTAAAAAAAAAAACGTTCAAACAAATTTTTTTGACACCTGTATCTCAGTTAATATTGAGTTTTCGAAAAATTGTTATAGGACCTCCTGAAGTCTTGACGCATAATTTCCAGAAATCCTGTATATTTCGGTAATCCGTTGGTTGTTGCTTGCTTAGTCAGATTATCCACTATTTCTTTCACTGTATACCAGAATGTGCCCTTGTGCGTACCAGTACAATATTTTTACCCTGAAGCACTAATTTTTGAAAACAAGTGACGATTAAAAATTGATTTCCTCTGTCTTGTAAAACGTTTCTCGGTTATGTGAACACTTCAAATTATTAAATTTGTAGAGGCTTTAATGCCCGGCCATATAATGAATGAGGAATCCCGCAATATAATATATCTAATCCCATTAGAATAATCTATTTTGATATATAATTTATGAAAACAGGAGAGTTTGGTGTCGCAGTGCGCCGGCAAATATCAAATCGGTATAACACGTTTATTATGTAGATCACATACATATGCCATTATATCCCAAACACCGACTAATAGTTAGAATAAATCAAAATGCGGTTATTTCAGATGACTCCAGTCCTGTTCATTATATTCACTATTATATGTGTTGGCAGCTTTAATAAAACTCTAACGTCATTGTGGTGGCAGTGCGGTGTCCCTATGGACATTTGGCATTTTAATTGTTAAAATGTTCACATTTCATGCAGTTTTCGTCACTTTCAATTAGCATATTATGCACTGGTCAAAATCTAGGTAAATATTACTTCCACATTGTCACAACGTGTGTTACTTCCACATCGTCATAACGTGTGGAAGTCTCGCACCGGCGACAAAAATTTCAAAAAAATTTGTGGCGCTTAAACGTCGTAATACGTATCATAACATATAGAAAACATGATTTGGAAACGAAAATTTTTTTGTCTGTATGTCTGTCTGTTTGGAGCCACGACAACTTTAGAACGAATTGAGGTATCGTCTTCAAATTTGGTATATAGTTAGCACCCGACAAACGAACGGTTCTGATTGTTATTGATTAAAATCGCTTTAGCGGGTAAGAGATAGTCGAGGGGTGATTGGGTGAAAATTGACATTTTAGTGAATTTTCTTTAAAAAAACTCAGTAATGAGGAGATCCCGACTTTTGAATTTTGAAAAAAATTTCTTCAAATTAGGCCCTCTAGAACACATATCCGGGGTCAGTTTCAATTTTTATATGTTTATATATATATATATATATATATATATATATATATATATATATATATATATATATATATATATACATTGTAACATTGACAAACAAGTTGACAACTTGTGCTTGTCGAAGTCACAATTTTGATAGGTTTATCCAAATAGAGTAATCAAAACTTGTAAAGATGACATTGACTACTACAATTCTGACATACCAAATAGTTCATTTTGCTTCCGTAATAAATCTGTTCATCGTCAACCCCATTTTGTGCATTTACTTCCCAAAGCTCAAAGACCATTTAACACTTTCTGCATATATATATATATATATATATATATATATATATATATATATATATATATATATATATATATATATATATATATATATATATATATATATATATATATATATATATATAGATGTATGTATGTATCACACCGATAACTCAAAAAATAATAGGCCGATTTTGTTTAAATTTGGTGAATACCTTCCTTTTGCAAGTGGCTTGGATACGTTCGTTAACCAGGAAAATCGGCTCAGGTTATCCCGGAAAATTTTGTGCTTTCTTTCAAAAAAAATAATTATATCTCTTGAAATAACAAAGTAAGGGCAACCAAATTTGGTACGCAGCTTTATATTATTATTAGTAAATTATGTACCAAAACTTAGCTCTGTAAGTTAGAAAACAAAAAAGTTATAGGCACTTAAAGAAAGATAAAGTGGGGTTTTCCTCAAAACGTCAAAGTCGCGATTTGAAACGTCAAAATTGGAAACATTTAAGCAAGGAACCTGAAACTAATACGAGCTATGGAAAGGAAATCTCTCAAGAAGAATGTTTTACAAACCTTGTAGTCTTAGCTTCAACCGTCATTGTCTTTCATTTTACTAAAATGTTTCGAGAAAATTCATTTCAAATAGACCTTTTCTCTAATGCTTTGGCAGTAGTCTTAGCTATAGAGTTTATCGTTTAATGGTACGTAATTTTTGCCGAATTTTCGTAAAAAATCAATAAAGCTCAATGTATCCGTTATTATACAAGATACGAAAAAAATTTCCATATATTAATTATAGGGTGTCTTGAGCTACATCTTAAAAATTATTTCTACAATCACGGGGTGGCCCATAAGTCGTTGGTAATACAATTTTTGTTTTAATCGAACACGCCTTATGTTATTGCATTTTTGCATTTTCTATCGAAATATGATGCAAAAAAAATCGAGACGCAGTAAGTGCGTTTTGATAGTGAATGTTCACTAAATGTTTCAAATTTCAATAACTCAATTTGTTATTAACCTCAGGTTAGTTGGCCAGGAAACCAGTTTTCTCGGAAACATTTCAAGTTTATTTTCGTAAAATTTTTGTACATTTTCAAGAAATAAGTTACTTTGATAAAATAAAATACATTGTTTCTACTAGGTATATAGGTTATAACGGTAACCCAATTCATGCCTGCTTGCATTAAAAACATTTTTATGAAAATTTACTTTCATAACGCACTTGCTGCGTCCAAACTTTGTTTAATCGACCACGGCTTATATTAATGGATCTTTGCATTTTTCTTCAAAATATAATGCATGTTTGTAAGAAAAGAAATTCGGGACGCAGCTAGTGCGTTATGGTAGCGAACCTTCATTAAATGCTTCAGATTTCAATAACTCAATTTGCTATTAACCTAAGGTTTAAGTTTATTTTCGGAAAATGTCTGTACATTTTCAAAAAATAAAGTTATGTTGATGAATTATGGTACATTTTTTCTAATATACATATAGGTTGTACTAGTAGCCAAATTTAATGCCTCCTTTTAAAAAAAACACATATTTGATATTAACAACATATTTATGAAAATTCTCTACCATAATGCAGTTGTTGCGCCCACACTTTTTTTATTATTGGAATAACTGTAAACCATCCGACGATTCATAATTTTTTAAATTTTATGATTATTATGAATGTTCGCAAAAAATTTTAGGTATCACCAACGACTTATGGGACACTGTGATTGTCAAATTAATTTTATAAGATGCAGCTCAAGACACCCTATAATTAACGTATATAATCTTCTCTCGTAGCTTGCATAATAACAATTATATTCACCTTTACGCAGAATGAGTCACCCCGTATTTATGTAAACAGATAAAAACTGAAACTAAACCCGGATATGGATCCTAGAGGGCCTAGTTTGCACTCATTTAAAGAAATCTTTTTAAAATTCAAAAGTCGCGGTCCCCTCATTAATGAGTTATTTTATACGAAAATTAGCTATAAATTATAGACCGTTAAACCATATACTTAACTAAAACTACTGCCAAAGCATCAGAGAAAGGATCTATTTGAAACGCATTTTCTGGAAATATTTTAGTAAAACGAAGCTCAATGACGGCTGAACCTGAAACTTAAGAGTTTGTAGACCATTCTTCTTGCAACATTTTCTTAATATAACCCATATTTGGTTCAGGCTCTTTGCCTAAGTGTTCCAATTTTGACGTTTCAAATCGCGACTTTGACGTTTTGAGAAAAAAAACCAAATTTTCTTTCTTTAAATGCCTATAACTTTTTTGTCATTTAACCTACAGACCTCAATTTTGGTATATGGATCACTTTTTAGAATACAAACACGCGTACCAAACTTGGTTGCCCTTACTTTATTATTTCCAGATATAAAAATTTTCCGAAAGAAAAAACAAAATTTTCCCGGAAAACTTGGGCAATTTTCCTACCTAACGAACTTATCCAAGTCACTTGCAAAATGGAGGTACTTACCAAATAAATTTGATCAAAACGGGTCCATTATATATATATATATATATATATATATATATATATATATATATATATATATATATATATCATTATATATATCATTATATATATCATTATATATATATATATATATATATATATATATATATATATATATATATATATATATATATATATATATAGGGTGGCGCATTGAAAACGAAACAGACCGATTTGCGCCCAGAGAAATTTTTTTTTAAGAAACGCTGAAACACGTCAATTTTAATATTGAGGGAGACATGTTTTGACATAAAACTCAACTTTCTCACATCAACCCCTAAAGGGTGGTGATAACAACCCTTATATTTTAAATAGGGAACATGGGGCGAGTGTTACATCATTTGAAAGCTCTTTCTTTTCTGAATTCAGCAAACTAATTTTCTTGGAAGTTTTATCAACTGGTTTAATAATTATTCACAGTTGAAGATGCAAAAACGCATTCCACTCATTTCGATAAGAAATGTGCTGATAGTCAATGTTTTGTTGGTTTGTAAACAAAACATTGACTATCAGAACATTTCTTATCAGAATCAGAGAAATGCGGTTTATTATTTCAGTTTATCGGTCGGTTTGATACTTGATAGTACTACCGAAAATTAATTTCACAATGGTGTATTCTGTAGAAGAAAGAGTTGAAATAATTACTCTTTTTTTTTCAAAAATGATGACTGTGCCAACCGTACCGCCAATTTGTTTAATGAACGACATCCGAACAGACATGTTAACAGAAAATACATTTTGGAATTAGTTGCAAAGTTTCGACAAAGTGGTTCAGTAGCCAACAAAAACGTGAATTTCCGGTAAGAAATGAGACTCCTGAGATTGAAGTTTTAGGACAAATTGTTGCAGATCCGACTTTGAGCACGAGAAAATTGGCCGCTGTTTCAAACATCAAAAGAAGAACTATTCAGCGAATATTGGAGCATTATAAATTTCACCCATATAAAATTCATCTTGTACAACAACTGAATGAAGATGATTTTGATCGGCGGCTGGAGTTTTGTGAAGTTATGACTGCACGAATAGCTGATAACGGGAACTTTCAGTTCAATATCTGTTTTTCAGACGAGTGTACGTTTTTATAAAACTCTACAGTCAATCGTCATAATTGTCGTTATTGGGCAGATAATAATCCAAGAAATTTTCACGATGTCCACATTCAAACTCCACATAAATTGAATGTCTGGACTGGCATTTTTGAAGACCGTTTAATCGGACCAATTTTTCTTGATGGCAATTTGAGTGGCGAAACGTATTTGGAGTTACTAGAAGATATCGTTTACCCTCTACTAATTGACATTGTTGAAAATGATTCAACAAGATGGAGCACCTCCGCATTTTTCACAACGTGTTAGGGAGTTTTTGAACAGACAGTTTCCAGGACAATGGATTGGGCGTAGAGGTGCTATTGAGTGCCCCCTAGATCACGGGATTTAACTCATTTAGACTTCTTTCTATGGGACCATTTAAAGAGTAGAAATTACGCAACAGAACCGGAGTCTCTGGAAGAATTACGACGACGCATTGTTGAAGAATGCCGTCTAATAACTCCACAAATGCTCCAGAATGTCAGAGCTCGTTTTGAACAAAACTTGTACTTTTGTATGGAAGCTGGTGGTCAACAATTTGACCACTTACTTAACTGAATAAACATTTTTGAACGTTTGGTTTTGTTTTTTAGTTTTTTTTAACGAAAAATTGACTAATCAGTGCATTTCTTATCACAATGAATTAAATACGTTCTTGCAACTCCAACTGTGAATAATTTTTAAACGAGTTGATAAAACTTACAAAAAAATTTGTGTGATGAATTCAGAAGAGAAAGAGCGTTCAAATGATGTAACAACACTCAACCCATGTTCCCTATTTAAAATATAAGGGTTGTTATCACCACCCTTAAGGGGTTGATGTGACAAAGTTGAGTTTTATGTCAAAACATGTCCCCCTCAATATTAAAATTGACGTATTTCAGCGTATCTTAAAAAAATTTCTGGACGCAAATCGGTCTGTTTCGTTTTCAATGCACCACCCTGTATACAAACATATACAAATTGTAACTGACCCCGCATATGTGTTAAAGGGGGCCTGATTCGCGCTCATTTGTAGAAATTTTTTCAAAAGTCGAACATAGCGATCTTCTCATTAGTGATTTTTTTCTAAGAAAATTTACTAAAAACTCTGTGGTTAATAAATGTAACACTTAAAACCATCCAGTTATGCAACATAGGTACACACACACACCAATAATACTAAAACGTAGTAGATGGAAAGATTTGAATTAAACTTGCATTGTTAACTACAGAAACAAGTGTAATTTAGTTTAATTATCCCACACGTTTTTTAATCTCAATACAAATTACCGTTGTATATGCGGATGATTAAGTACGGTGAATGTGGGTGGTAATCTAGGATTGACATTACAAACAGTTTTTAAGTGTAAATTCTGCACGCTATTTTACCGTTACCAATACTATCTCCAGTACTTTCAACGTTGTTCTATTTTTATACCGTGTCATCAGTTCTGTTCTCAAATTATGGTGTCATTATAATGATACTTTTTCTATAATACATTCACCTCCGCTTAAAAAAACAACTTCGGAAGACACTCGTCATTAAATAATAAATTTTTTAAGGTACGTGTATAAAATTCTTCTAAATCTGTTGGAAAATATCATTGGTGTCAATTAATTTCTATCCAGCTGTTTAAAGTAAAATCGGCCCATAATTTACTAGAAGTCAAAAAATCAGTCTCCCTTAAAACCTTGGTTGCAACAAGTGTTTGATTTAAAGCGCCATTCTAATTAATTTTTATTAAGAAAATTCACTAACAGAGAGGTATCGATGGTAAGATTTTTGGGAAATTTCTTCGAATGAGCGCGAATTAGGGCCCCTATTATATATATATATATATATATATATATATATATATATATATATATATATATATATATATATATATATATATAATTTTGAGTTATAACTAAATAATATATAAATAATTTACGATATGACCTGAAATTACCTCTGAATGGGTGCCTATAATGTTAGACAAGGTCAGACAGATATACCAGTGTTGCGCTGCTATTGCAAACAAATGCTCCAAATCAAACTTCAAACGAATAGGCTACAAAAATGTGTCACAATAAACAATCAGCGGGGTTGCCATTTACCAAAACTATCATCTGAACCTGAAGATATCAGAAAAATACATAGTAATAAATAAAATTTTTAATGAAAGTGATTCAATTTGTTTAAATGCAATCTGAAACTATGTTTTACTATGTAATATTAGGCTTCCCATTCTTCACGGTATTTAAAATCCATCTTCCTCTCGCAGTTTAATCTGTAAACACCAGTTAGCTATTTATCATTTATTATTTTGCCAACTGGCAGCAGGAACGGAGTCGAATTCGAGGATATCTTCTTCTTCTTTGTTTACAGACGTCATAAACAAATAAGAAGATAACCTCGAAATCGATTCCGCTAATCCGCTAATACCTCAAAATAAGGTACTTATTGTTTGCTTTTGGTTTTTATTTACTCTTCATGTAGTGTATGGAAAATTTGAGCTAAATGAAACAACATAATATCATACAGTAGTTTAAATTATACCTATAAAGAGATGTTCAGTGTAAATTATTAAAATTTTAATTTCAAAATTGTCTATTGTTTATATTTATTTATTTCATTTAAAAAAAGTATGGATGCAGCAGTACTGAAAAGAGTTTAGGGGCAGCAAGTGCGTTATGGCAGAAAATTTTCCTAAAAACATTTCAAATTGTTAATAATTCAATTTCCCATTAAACTGGAATGTTCAGTTTTGATGCACACTAATATTTGTATATATGTATATATATATATATATATATATATATATATATATATATATATATATATATATATATATATATATATATATATAACCTATATAAAAGCAGCGTGGGTACTAAATTTAAAAAATTACACAATGAGCTTCATAGGCAACGATAAATTTGTTTTAGAAAACCATTTTTGTTATTTTGTTTGCAGAAACTGGTTCGATTGAGTTAACTAAAACGGATGATCCAACCGATCTAATAAGGAAAAATACCTTCGACGTTTATAATTTAGCAGGTACATTCTTTTTGTTAATATAAATTAAATTTTCGGTAAATTTGCAGATTGGCACACGGGGGCTTTTTAGAAAAAAATTCTGAAACATCTTTAGATTTCCCTCTGGATGCATAAACCACAAGAAATATTTCTTGCAAACAGTCCCCAAGAAAGTTACGGGACCAGGAGTGAATAATGTATTTGCCGTCCGTAGTGTTTAAAATAGTTTTATGCTATAATCCGTCCTGCTGATGAAACCTTTCAATTTATTATTGAAATTAAGTATCCAGTAAAGGCACGGCAAGTCTCTGGTCTACCCACAGAGTCTGCCATATGGAGAAAAGCAAACCCAGACCAGGTCTCTCTGGTACTATTTGATTTCACTTGCTAATTCTAAAACCGTTATAACTTTTAACGAAAATCCTGTTGTTGTTTGCTGCCCGGCCTGGTAATGTACACAATTTATAGTTGCTCCAGCCTCTGAAAGTTCAAATCTCTCGCATTGGATACTGCCTGTGTGCACAGTGCAGCCTCTCTAGGCTGGTTTACTCAACCAGGTAATTCCAGCCAGGCAAATTCCCTAATTTGGATTATCTACGGAGAGTTAATAGTCTAGACAGCAATTTCACAAGTTGAAAATATAAAAGTCTGGCACTTATCTTGGGAATTGGTGTATGAAAATAAACGCTAGTGTATTAGCGGCATAAATTGTGTAATTGTTTTTGTGCGTAGATTTACTTATTATTTATTATTCAAACTATATATTATTTTAATAATAATAATAATAACACCACAGTAGACAAACTCCGCACACAGAAGTCTTATACTTGTGCGGAGGGAGCTTACATACACATATAGATAAAGGGGAGCACCCATTACTCATCAGAAGCCGACCTTTCCACATTTCAGTGAAAAAGACCGACTGTCTGAATACGGGACTCGAACCCGCGACCTCCTAGTCCGATTCTAGAGGTTGCTCACATCGCTAACTGAGCTATTCGGCCTGTTAGGTTACGGGTTGATATAAACGTTCACATGCCATTTAGGCATCAAGTTTGGTGATCTTTTTCCACTGCTTTTTGTCTCTTAAAATAACCTTCCAGTTGTGAAATACATTTTCTTGCAAGTCTTATTTCTGTTTTCACCCATGGTCCAGCCACTGTAGTCAGTGTGGTTTTAGTGAATGTTCTTTAAAAAATCACTAAGGAGGAGATCGCGAATTTTGAATGTAAAAAAAATTCTTCAAATGAGCGTAAAATAGGCCCCCTATAACGTTACGTCATAGTTTAATTCGCGATTTAAAACGTCAAAGTTGACAACATTTAGGCAGAGAACCTGAAACACATACGGACTATGTAAAGAAAAAAAGAAAATGCGCAAGAATAGTGTACTGCAAACCCTTACGTTTCAACTTCAACCATCATTGCCCTTCATTTTACTAAAATACTTCCAGAAAATCCATTTCAAGTAGACCCTTCGTCTGATGCTTTGGCAGTAGTTTTAGTTAAGTTTATGGTTTAACGGTCTATAATTTTTAGCGCTAACTCTCGTAGCAAAAATTCGTTAATGAGGAGACCGCGACTTTCTAAATTTAAAAAGATTTCTTCAAATGAGTGCAAACCAGGCCCCCGTAGAATCCATATCCGGGTTAAATTTCAATTTTGATCTTCTTTAATATATACAGGGTCACGCATTTCAACGGTAAAGCTCAATATAATTGTTATTATGTAAGTTGCGAGAAAAAATTGTATACGTTAATTATAGCGTGTCTTGAGCTGCATCTTATAAAGTTATTTTGACAATCACAGAGTGACCCATAAGTCATTGGTAATACCTAAAAAATGTGAACATTACTTACTGCACTTCTTTTTGTAAAAAAATCGAGACGCAGTAAGTGCGATTTGGTAGTGAATTTTCATTAAATGCTTCAAAATTTAATAACTCAATTTGCTATTAACCAAAGGTTCGTCGGCTAGGAAATTAGTTTTCTCGGAAACACTTTAAGTTTATTTTCGGAAAATGTTTGCACATTTTTAAACAATAAATTATTTTGATAAAATTTGGAACATTGTTTCCACTATATAGGTTACACCGGTGACCAAATTGATACCTGCTTGCATGAAAGATTCATATTTACATTTTTATGAAAATTCACTTCCACAACGCACTTGCTGAGTCCAGCCTTTATGTATTCTTTTAGCAAGTTATTGTGTAGAAAATATTTAGTCATTTTTCGCACAAATCATTTTCTTTTTTTTTTCGAAATTTTGGTAATTAATAATATATTTTTAATAAGTTATTGTAAAAAGAAAAGGTTTTGGGTTCTCGTGAATAAAATTGATTGCAAATTTGCATGCCAAAAATTTTAAATCAAAGTTTCGTGGAAACGCTTTTTGTGAATAATTATTTCTTGGAAAGGGGGTAAATAGTTTGAGGAGGTTCGTCGGCTAAGAAAATGGGACCAGTTTTCGGGAACATTTTAAGTTTATTTTTGGAACATTTAAAGTTTATTTTTGGAACATTTTTGTACTTTTTTAAACAATAAATTTATTTTAATGAAATATGGTACACTTTTTCTACTATACAGGTTATACTAGTAACCAAGTTTGAGGTCTGCTTTCTATTAAGAAAATATTTGCTATTAAAAACTTTTTATGAAAGTTCACTACCATAACCCACTTGCTGCGTCCAGACTTTTTCGATTACCTGGCCACAAGCGGTTCATCATACGTTTCATACACCTTTCATTTGTACGCCTTTCCCAAATGCTTTCTATTTTCCCAAATTTTGCGCAGCAAAGGTGAAATCTTGTTAATAGTTCTCAAAGCGCGTGTTCCTGAACAAAAATCATTATCTTCTAATATATTCTCAAGGTCCTCCAAGTTATTTTTCTAAAGACAGATATGGGTTAATTCCGTCACCAAAGGAAAAACATAGAGATAGATATTGTCAAATGTACATCTTGTCAGGTCTCTCTAAGACTATGTTTAAGCACCCAGTCTAAATTTGTAAGCTAATGCGCCCTTAGTTACTAAGGCTCGCGTCCCTAGTTACTACGGCTCGCCTGAATACAATAGTTTTGAAAATACTAAATCAGAGACACAGAAAATAGGTATCTAAATGCAACTTAACAAAACATGTGTGTTAGAACTACGCAGTACAACGTTTTTAGTGAATTTAAAAAAAAATAACTAATGAGGAGATCGCGACTTTTGAATTTTAGAAAAAATTCTTCACATGAGCGCTATTTAGGACCCCTGGAACACAAATCCGAGGTCAGTTTCAGACTTTATATGTTTATATATATATATATATATATATATATATATATATATATATATATATATATATATATATATATATATATATATATATATATATATATATATATATATATCACACCAATAACTCAAAAAATAATACATAGATTGTGATAAAATTTGGTGAATACCTTCCTTTCGCAAGTCGCTTGGATAAATTCGTTAGCTAGGAAAATCGGACTAGTTTTTCACGGAAAATTATATGTTTTCTTTCGGAAGATTTTTATACCTCCGGAAATAACAAAGCTATGGTAACTAAATTTGGCACGCTGGTTTATGCCATATGCACCAAAATATGGATCCCTACGTTAAAAGCAAACGAAGTTATAAGCATTATAGTTTTGCGTCTTAAAACGTCAAAAAGTCGCAATTCAAAACGTCAACATTGTCATGTTCTAAATAAAGAACTTGAAATTAACTTTACGGGCGATGTAGCAGAAATTTTGTAAGAGGTGTGTTCTATAAAGCCTTAAGTTTCAGCTTCATCCACATCCTTCATTTTACTTAAATATTTGCAGAAAATGAATTTCAAATATACCCTTTTTCTGATGCTTTAGCTGTGGTTTCAACTATAAGGTTATAATACATGAAGAAAAACTTTGTACCTACCCCTTGTTAAGTGCATTGCGCGCACGAATCAGTGTGAGATTTGGCATAGTTAAAGTGCATATAAACAAGGAGAGCAGAAAGATAAAATGTATGTATAATATGTGATTAATAGATTAAACATTGCTTTCTTCTAATTAGACGAGCGTCTCGCGACAGTAAAAACTTTGATTACTTTTCTGTCGTTTTAACGAAATAAAAGACCTCCCTGACTGTGCTGTGTACACACAATCCTCCCAACTGACCTTTCTGACCTGCCCTGACATCAGTTTGCCTAATCAAAAGCTAAAAGAAGTTAAAAGAGAAAGAAAAAGTTCATTATGCTTACATAACCTTGATATGTGGCAGGGTTGATTTTCCTTTTCCTATTAGCTTTTAATTAGGCAAACTGATGTCAGGGCAGGTCAGAAAAGTCAGTTGGTAGGATTTTTTGTAACATCACGTTAGGGAGGTCTTTTATTTCGTCAAAACAACAAGAAACTCATCCAAATTTTTACTGTCGCGAGACGTTCGCCTAAATAGACAGTAGGATTGATTCCCAGTGTGACGGGTAATATATTCATGTCAATGTAAAACACATATTACTCTGTGGTCGAACATATGTATGTATACGGATGCGTTCATACGTTCATATTAATGAATATTAAACTTCAGTGTTAGTGAATTTTCTTAAAAAAGGATACCGACTTTTGAATTTAAAAAAAAATTCTTCGAATAAGCGCTAATTAGGCCCCCTGAATACATCCGGGGTCAGTTTGAATTTTTATATGTAGATCAAATTTGGTGAGTACCTTTTTTTTGCAAGTGACTTGGATAGGTTCGTTAGCCAGGAAAATCGGCCCAGGTTTTCCCGGTAAATTTTGTTTTCTTTCTAAAAAAAAAAAATATCTTCGGAAATAACAGAGTAAGGGCAACCAAATTTGGTACACGTATTTGCATTACAAAGAGCGAACCATGTCCAAAATTTAGGTCTCTAAGCTTAAAGACAAAAAAGTTATGGGCAGTTAAAGAAACAAAATTTGGAGTTTCCCCTCAAAACGTCAAAGTCGCAATTTGAAACGTCAAAATTGGCAATGTTTGGGCAAAGAACGTGAAACAAATACGGATTGTGAAAAGAAAATGTTGCAAGAAGAGTGTTCTGCGAACCTTTAAGTTACAGCTTCAACCGTCATTGCCCTTTATTTTACTAAAATATTTATAGAAAATTCATTTGAAATAGACCCTTTCTCTGATGCTTTGGTTGTCGGTTTAGGTAAGTTGATGCTTTTGCTGTAGGTTTAGTGAAGTTTATGGTTTAACAGTCTATAATTTGTAGCTAATTTTCGTAGAACAAATCCGTTAATGCATTTTTGCATTTTTTATCGAAATATGATGCATGTTTGTAAGAAAAAATCTGGACGCAGTAAGTGCGTTTTGGTAGCGAATCTTCATTGAATCCCTCAAATTTCATAACTCAATTTTCTATTAACGTAAGGTTTGTTGGCTAGGAGACCAACATTTAAGTTTAGTTTCGGAAAATTTTTTGTACATTTACAAACAATAAGTAATTTTGATAAACTATAGTACATTGTTTCTAGTACATAGGCTATACCGGTAATCATATTGATGCCTGCTCGCACTTGCTATTAAAAACATTTTTATGAAAATTCACTTTTATAACGCACTTGATGCGTCCAGACTTTTCTGTTACATTTTTACATCAATCTTCCTCCATACGGATTTTAATCAAAGCTACATTGCTGCAAGACTTTAATACATAAATAACATTTGCTCATATCTGTAGAAATGTATTTCCCAGAAGCACAAATAGTTGCAGCAAGAAACTACGGAGATCACCTTTCATATAACATGAAATAGTCACTGGAGAATCTCGTATGAAGCCAGCCTTCTCTTTGTTTGGAGGTGAAGCTTCCGCATTGTGTTATGTGTATAGGAACACATAGCGAGTTATCTTGGAGTCCCAGGGCTACCGTATGGCTTGCATTACTCCACCGTAGATCGTAGATATCCCGCATTTCAGATTTTGCAGGTATAATGCAGAAATCGTATTTCTGTCTTGAATCGACATAGAAGGAAAACAGCAGGAGTATAGTTTACTTTGTTCCCGAATATGAGACGATATTACAGTAAGTACTGACTTCTTTTTCTAACGGTTAGAGCGAACTTTTAATATTTGTCTCATAAAGGAAAATGTAGGTTAATAATTCTGTATAGTAGCCTCGGTGGTCCAGGGGTAAGAACGTATGCCTCTGAACCAAAGGGTACTGGGTTCGTTTCCCAGGGTTTCCCTTTCACGTTATCAGTACACACTGCAACAAATTAACACCAACAGAGGTTGTGGCATTGTATTTGAGCAAGTTCAATGTCTGCACGTTTCGGCATGCGAAGGGGGCGTAAAGCCGTCGGTTCCGTGTCCATAGGATGTTGGGCACGTTAAAGATCCCTACCCTCCTTCTGTAAGGAAGCCGAACAGAAAGCCAGGGGTTCGGCAAAACTTCCAGGATAATGGGGTGAAACTGTTCCCTGGCGTGTGGCCATAGGCGCGGAAATAGGCCGACGTAAAAGTAAAAGAAAAAAATTTATGTATAAGTAAGGTAGCCGAGTTTGTTATCTGTAATAAAACGTTATCCTTATATAAAATAAAGTGTCACTTGATGATCCAGTCACTCCTGCTTTATAAACCCAGTCTAACGACATCTTTATACGGTAAATCCCCACCACTTTAAATGGATAAGTGTCGGAAAGTGCCGCTATTTCGTTACTCACCACCACCAAACAACAAAAATCCCTTTAGCAACTCAGGATTCGCGAGGCTTATGATGCTAATTGCATGGATTTTGTGACACTATGCCAAGAAGGTGAGTCTCAAATTAAATGTTTTGGGTTACTTCTTTAAAGACAACAAGAACATAAAATAAAATATATATAAAAAATTTCGGGACGCAGCAAGTGCGTTATAGTAGCGAATTTTCATAAGAATTGTACACTATTATTATACGGCATATTAGTAAAGTTAATACTTTAAACTTACACAGGCCTTGAAGGTCGATTTTAGAGGTCCTAGTACGCGTACATTTGAAGTATTCTTTCGAAAGTGTTACCATCGAAATCTCTGTATTATCAAAAAAAATAATCTTATGTTCGAACTCCTTTTGAGAAAAATGCCCAAAACGCATTTTTTATTAAGCCACAGAATTAAATTTTGCTATCTCTGTAGATAATGTAAGTCTCTTTAAAAGAAACTTGTATTACAAATTTCATTAAAGTTATACAAAAGATTTCCAGAAGGGAACTTCATTCATATTTAGAAAAGTTATGTATCTGCCAAGTTATAAACGTAGCTGATTTCCTTATTAATCGCCAGTATGATTTCGTTTTAGCCAACCTAATCAAACCGGTTTTGTCAATATCAGCAATAAGAAAATGTCTGCTGAAAATTATAATTTCCGACTCAAAGGTCACAAACATTCAGGCGTTTTAAACAAAAATTAGAGCATGTTCCAAACGTACGAAATCTGTGCACTATTGTTTCTCCAAATGTCTAAATAAAACATTAAAAAACATACATTCATCGAGCTGGATTCGATTACGTAGCCTTCTGTTAAGGAAGCAAACGCCATCTAAGCACACGTCAACTAACATTTTATTTGTGTGATACTTTAGGTCGGCTTCATGCCCGGGATATTGTTTTCAAAGTATACGTAACAACAAATGTCAAAATAAAACATAAAAAACATACATTCATCGAGCTGGATTCGATCATGCAACCTTCTGCGTAGAGGACCAACACGCTACCTCTGAGCTATCTGCTGATACGTCAACTAACGTTTTGTTTACATGATACATGACACGGGCTTCATGCCCAGGGTAGTATATGAAAAGTATACGCAACAATTAATTACAGAATTAGTAGAATTGCTATTGAAACCCATTCAAGGATTGTTTTGGTCGTATATGACGTCTTAAGTTTATGTATAAAGATAAAAGAAACTATTTTAGAATCATTTTTATAGACTTGACTTGAGTTTGTCTACATTTGTACTATATTATGCGACACTCTCAGTCTAAAACCACAGCATAATATATCTATGCTGCGCTAAAACTGTATTTGGGGCCGTTCATAAAGCTACAAATATAGTGTATTTTAATCATTGATTGAATCCAATTAAATAACAATCACTTGGCAAATTTTTAATTTCGTGTCGTCTATCATTTTCCATAATTGCGGCAGAGATTTCACGATTGTTGGTTCAGGTAGTATGCTTTATGCCTAGTATTTATTTAGTTTGGTTACCGTTAATGTGTGGTTTATACCTGTTGTATGAATCAATATACGCGTGGCAGTTAAGTACTCTGTCTGTCAAACATTGGACTTTAACCACTAAGTCGTTTCAACGCATGTCTTTGGGATTTTATTTTTAATTTGGAAAAAACTCTGAATATTGTGTACCAAATTACTTAAAATTCACAACATAGGTTTATTTGCACCATTTCTCGCCACATGTAAAGTCTCATTCCGATTACTCTGATACTTACAAAAATATAGCGTTTTCAAAAATATTTCTGTATATTTTTGGGGGAAAAAAATTTCCGTTATAGCTGATATAGGAACTCGTCCGCGACCTTAATACAATGAAGATATGTGCCAAGTTTTGTTCAAATCAGTTGAGTCACACACATACACACGCATGTTATTTTTCCTTATTAATCGCCAGTATGATTTCGTTTTAGCCAACCTAATCTAACCGAGTTTTTCAATATCAACAATAACAAAATGTCTGCTGAAAATTATAATTTCAGACTTAAAGGTGATAAACATTCAGGCGTTTTAAACAAAAATTATATATATATATATATATATATATATATATATATATATATATATATATATATATATATATATATATATATATATACATATAAAATTTTTAAAAGACCTTGGTTTTGGGTTCTAGGGACCGAAATTCGCGCTCATCTGAGGAATTTTTTTCAAAAGCTTTTCATCCTGACCTCTCTATTAGCGAATGTTTCTTAATGAAAATTCGCTAAAAGCTTTTAAAAACAACGCTTTTATAAATCTACTAAAAAGAAGCTAACAATTTTGTTCTGATCTCATACATTTTTTTAAATGTATATCGATTATTAAAACTAAAAGGGCTGATAGCAAAAAAAGGCTGTAGAAGTTGTTTCAATAGTTCTTGGGCAAAATTAACATTGTTATTATACAGGATGTGCCACTTGAAGCTTCCCAACTGTTTCATTTTGTTTTCAAGGAAGACACATAATGACGTAAGTCTTGGTGTCTTGTAACCTACCGCTTAGACTGGGGCGTAAACTACTCTTAAATTTTAAATGGCACCCTATGTTGAGTGACAACTCATTTTAAAGCTTTCTCAATTCTGCTGATGACAACATACAACTTTTTATGTTTTGGTATAGATATGGCAACAAACAATTAAAGAATAAGACAAAATATCAATGAATCAAAGAAAGTTATTTAATTTAATGTTCAAATTGTTTTCTCTCCACTTTCATACAATAAATCTTTACTCCACTCCCAAACGAACATTTCAAGGCATTTAGGGCGTTATTTGAAGGCATTCTTCCACAATTCGCCGACGAAGTTCTTTAATTGAGTTTGGTAGTGTTGCATAAATTTTCGACTTTACGTGCCCCCATAGAAAAAACTCCAATGGTGTTAAATCCGCCGATTTGGGAGGACACTCAATTGAACCTTTGAGTCCCATCCAGCGATTAGGAAAGTTCTGATCAAGAAAATCACGCACAGCTGCGGTATAATATGGTGGAGCACCATCCCGCTAAAACCACTCATCCTCTTCTGCCGAAGAGTTGTCATTTTACACCATCGTTGGGTAGATATGCGTTTCCTGTCAATCCAGATACATGTTTCCATCCCGATTTCCCGGTAGGAAAAAACGCCCTACGTGGTGGTCTCCAATATGCCGCACAAGCGTTCAATATCCCCGGATGTTGCGTAGGAGTTTCACGAAAAATTCCTGGATTTCCGTCAGTCCAGTATCGGCAGTTATGGCGGTTAACTTGGCCATCCAGTTGGAACGTACAGTCATCGGAAAAACAGAGTAGAAAAAGGTTGGGTTCCTTCTTTCACGATCACTCATTTCTTCGCAGAACTGCACGCAGCGATCAGGATCGTCTTCGTTAAGTTCCTGTACCAAATTAATTTTGTATGGGTAATACTTATTACTTTTTAATATTCGGTGGCAGCTAGATAAAGAAAAATTATTTAATACACACAGAACAAAGAAAATATTAGAGGAATCCACGACATTTAGGAAAGATAGAATAGAGAGAAAATTTGTTTGTCTACCTTTTGAACCGCGTATCACAAGGGGTCTCGAGAGTATTTTTAAGAAAGCCGATTTGCAGCTAACTTTTTCGACAAAAAAATAATTAAAAAAAATTGTTACGTAAAACGAAAGATAAAGATAAAGCCACTCAAATGTCGGGTATCTATGAGATAAGCTGTAAAGATCTTAAATACGTTAGGCAGACTAAGAGGACCATTCAGACTAGATTCAGGGAACATCTGGCACAGCTGAGATACGGTAGTGTGGACATGTCATGTGGGTCACAACATGTTGGGATAATAACTATCACATAGACAAAGAAAATCTGAAACTTATCAAAAATTTTAGACAACCAGCGAAGCTAGATGCGTGCGAAAGTATTTATATTTCCAAGGCAATAAAAAAAAGTTCCTTAAACGAGCGCCACGACTGGTATATCGTCCTTTGTTTCCGCTCTGTCTGTGATGCCTGTGTTTGGAAAATTGGCAAGTAAAGTTATGATGGAAGTTCAAAAACCTCGTTCGGCAATTAAAGTACAATACACAGAAAATTTGCCTGCGTTTTTGTCTCCCTCTCAGTATCGGTCTCTACCCGTGACTCATTATAAAAAGTGATGTTTAGTAGTAAGCAGTTTAGAATTTTTCATCCTCTGATGACACTAACTTTGTTAGTGAAACGATCGTCAGGTCTTTAAACAGATGTGTTGTGGTCATTTGGGTTCTCAAAGTGTACATATCAGTGCTCATCACAGGTTCCAATGTTCACTTAGTAAAAATAATCTATCTTTAAAAAATAAACAATTTTTAGACATTATAATGTAATAGATATCCCTACTCAAGGCGAGCTATCGGTAACGTATTTTATCTCCTTTGATGTAAACTTACAGGAAGTCAAAAAACCTGTAATTTCCGTAAATTTAATGTTTGGATATAAATTCGTGGCCATTTTCTGGAGTGTTAATTTAGATTATTTTTAAAGTAGCAGCGATATTATTATAAAAGTAACGACTAGAAGTAAGAAGACATTGCATTATGACTCGAGCTTTTGCCCTGCCAGTCAACGTACGGAATTAATTGGCTTTTCATTCACACGCAGAAGCAGCGAGAAAGAGTGTAACGGGAAAACACGAGAAGGAAAGAGATAGGGTTAGAGAAGTTTTATGACTTGAGCTGAGCGTGTTTTGCTTTTATTACTAAAACTTTCCCTACCGAGCGAACGAAATGAAAATTACCCGCTAACATGGGAGAGAAATGGTCGCTCGAACTGGTTAAATAAACCACCATGTTATATTACAATTTCATCACCTCTAATATAGGTACAGAGGAGATAATATATTTGTTCGCTTTCTCTAAAAAACAATTAAACTATTTGTACGAAGCAAAAAACAAACATAAATTTTCCGTCAAATAACACTTTTTTACAAAAATTTTAATTGGTGGGATTTAGATAGTTTGCATTTACCGGTCACCTTCTGACAACAACTTTGTCCAGCCCTTCGACTACCTTTCTGAAAAAAACCGACCATCTGATTTCTGAATATCCTTCCTCAGAGATCACTATTCTTGGTGACTTCAATGTCCATAATATAGAATGGCTAGGATCTTCAAAAACGGATCCACAAGGGAGAGCATCGGAGGCTTTTGCAGTCAGTCATTCTTTAGCCAATATGGTTCAGCAACCTACTTACTTTCCTTACATCCCAACAGACAGCTCAAATCCCTGGCATTTCCTTCTTACTACAAAAGCTAAATGCTATTGGACATCATTCACCGCCCCCTCGGTCGCTCAAACCACGGCATGGCCAGGTCAGGACAGGTTGGGTCCTGCGCAATGCAACCCGAGGTCACACAGTCATAACACCCACGTATCGTTTGGCACTACAACTCCGCGAACGGGGGCGAAATGCGGGATTACTTTTCCTCATTTCCATGGGCGTCTGTCTGCTTCTCTCATCCTGACCCCTCTCATATCTCACAAAACGTCACCGAACTTATCCAAGATGGCATGGAATGATTTATTCCATGTACACAGAAAACCTCTTCAGCCACTCAAAAGCCCTGGTTCTCTAAATCCTGTGACAAGGCCAGACTTGAAAAGGTCAAAGCTTACAAAACGCTTCTACACAATCCCAGTCAAAAAAACCGTCAAGCATTTAACGACGCAAGAAACCGCTATGTCCGCGTTCTTTCTGACGCAAAAAAACTCGTTTAATAACTACATCAAAAACAAAGTCCTCTCAAGCTCCAACGGCAGTAAACCCTTCTGGACTCTTGCTAAATCTATTGGGAATAATTTCTGCAAGAGCGCGTTCCCACCTCTGGTTTCAGGGGATGAAATTGTTTCTACCGCCCTGGGCAAGGCTGAACTTTTTGCCTCGTTGTTCGCCGGCAATTCTACTCTCAACCCACCTCCAAATGTTCAACCACCAACAGTCCCCAATGTCGCGCATAAAATGACGGATATCATTTTCAAAACTAAAAAGGTACGAACGATGCTCTCTTCTCTTAATACCAGGAAAGCCTCTGGCCTTGACGAGATCCCAGCAATTCTTTTCAAAAAATGCGGACCAGAACTTGCTCCTGTCTTGACTCGTCTGTTTCAGACATCTTACAATAGAGGCATCTTCCCTAGTAACTGTAAAACTGCTAGAGTACAACCCGTCCCCAAAAAAGGATCCAAAGCGCTTCCTAGAAACTACAGGCCTATTTCTCTCTCCTTTCAGTCGTCGCTAAACCAGGTCGGGCACGCAGCGCTGCTTAATAAACTTCCCGCCTATGGCCTACCACCAAAACTCTGTACCTGGGCAGCAAATTTCCTATCCAACCGGAGCATTTCTATTGTCGTGGATGGCCATTTCTCTAAACTGTATCCAATTAATGTGGGAGTCCCTCAACGTTTAGGTTTAGCACCTACTTTGTTTCTTTTCCACATGAATGACCTCCTCTCTAGCACATCCATGCCAGTTTACACTTACGCGGAAGACAGCACCCTCCACTCAAACATACAATATTCTAAGCCTGTCTCTTTCTCCCAATTAGATGAGGATCGCAGACCCATGGAGGGTTCTGTCTTCATAGATCTCCAAAAAATACTAGACTGGGGAAGTAGAAATATTGTACAATTCAACCCCACCAAATCTCAGCCTTGCTTTCTATCTCATAATAGATACATCAGCCCTAGACCCATCACAATGGACAACCAAGTTCTTCAAAGTAATGAGTCCTTTTCACTTGTTGGCATTTCTGTGGATCAAAATCTCAATTAGCACCAACATGTCACATCAATTGCAGCAGCGGCTGCTAAGAAATTAGGTTTCCTCTTCCGGGCTCGCAAATACTTTTCACCAGCTAATCTCTATACCTTATATACTTCACAAACAAGGCCAAACCTCGAATACTGCTCCCACATCTGGGGTGCCGCTGCCGCTTCCAGACTCGCTATCCTGAACCCCATTCGGATGAGACCTACGTCTCATCGGTGACCCTACCCTCACCCAAAGGCTGCCATTCCTTGCCCACCGACGTGCCGTTGGTGACCTCTCCCTCCCTCTCTCTCTCTTTTATAGATATCTGCACGGGCACAGCTCAGCGCAGCTTTGTTCCATAGTTCATCCACCTGCTGCCCCCAACAGATATACCAGGGGAACAGAGCGAATGCACCCTTTTACTGTCCAAGTCACCAGACATAGAACATTTTGTTATGCCTGCTCTTTTGTACCGAGGACTTGCAAGTTGTGGAATTTCTTGCCGGCACGTTTTTTTCCTTCTCCTCGGAACCTCTAAACCTTCAAGTCCAGAATTAAGAGATTGCATCATTCCTCCTTGTCGACACCCACTATACGATAGTATTTAGGCTCTAAGCCCTCATGGTGTGTTCTTGAAATATAAAAAAGTACATTTCCCTTGTAAATAATAAAAAAAATCTGGAAAACTTTTTTAGCTTTAATGAAATTTAACTTTTTTAAAGGGACTTGCAGTAGTTACATATATGTACCAAATTTTAATTTTCTATCTCCATAGAAAATAGAAATTTCCTCAAGTAATTGCTTACTGGGACCTCTAAAACTGATCTCCAGGGTTAATTTAAATTTAAAAAATTAGTTTTAATAAAATACGTTACTAATAGTGTACAATTCTTATAAAAATTCACTACTATAATGCACTTGCTGCTTCTCAAATTTTTTTGAAGTCTGTTAAAAATCAGAAATTGCCATAGATTGCGGTCTTGTTATCTCACTGAATAAACAAATCTTACACCCGGAGCTTTTATTTAGCGAAATAATTGTTACGTTTATAAAAAAGTGTCTTTATTTTATCTGGGCGCTATAAATTTTATATTATAATTACTTATACAAAAATGCATCGGCTGCACCAAAAAGATAAGCCATCATAAATACGTTTATCTGCGAAACAGTAAATTAACTTTGAAATTCACACACCCACTCCCCTGTCTTTGTTGTTTTAGCAGTTGTGTGTTCTGTAGAGATAATTCCTAGTAAGTTTAGAATTTATAGGTTGTCCTTGGACATGGAGACTATTAAGACATAATACCCACTTTCACTAAGGGTGAGACGGAGGTGAGCATGAGATGGAGGGCATAATTCAAGCCAGAGCTGAAGTCTGTCCGGGAGTGTTGTGTGGCCGTAACTGGTTAATATTCCGGTAAGCAGCTCGGGCTACCAGGGACCGATATGCATGAAAATGGCTGGTTACTTTGAGTTGATGATAATGGTATTGTAGGTTGTAACTATAAATTATATAAAACCGGGTACCAGCTTCAGACCCTTCAACATGAGTTAAAAAAGTTGATGAATATATTTTGGTTACCAAGATAAGGTCACAACTGCAGAAAACCCGACATGTTGAGAAGGTTTCATTTACATAGGAATAAAAAAAAACCGAAAGGTCTACAACTACTGGATATTTTTATTCAGGCCGTAGTCCCTTATTTTTTGTATAAACTTCAAAATACTCATTTTCAGACGATACTTATTAATTGTTTTGATTTTAGAAACGTATAGAAAAATCTCTGGAAGCAACAATGCAGGCAATATTTCATAAAAATATTGTAAATGTCATATTTTTTTACATTAAATGATTTAAACTTTTAGTGAATTAAAAAAAAGTTTTTCCCGGAAAATTTTGTGTTTTCTTTGAGAAAAAAATGTATATCTCCGGAAATGACAAAGTAAGGGCAACCAAATTCGGCACGCACGCTTGTATTATAAAGAGTGAACCATGTTGGTCTCCTCATTAACGAATTGTGGTGTTAACGAATGCAGTGGTGCACTTATTTTCTTCCAAAAAATGGATAAACTGCATTAGTAAGCCTTGATCAGGTGACATACAGAACAATTTTCACAGCATTAATAGAGTTTTCAGTCTTATATCTTTTAACTTTTCGTTCATCAAAATCGAGTTATAAATATAAAAGTTACAGGGGTGTTTTCATATTAAATGGGCCCCTCTGTACACACATACACACACAAATATATATATATATATATATATATATATATATATATATATATATATATATATATATATATATATATATAGACACCACACACACACACACACTTTATTTGTTTACTGTACTTTCTGTGATTCTTATTTGTTTATGTGGACTGCAGTTTAGAACCTTCCTGGTCCTTCCATCAGCACATTACAAGATGAACCAGGAAGGTTCGAAAGTGCAGTCCACGTAAATGAATAAAAATCACAGAAAGTACAGCAAACAAATAAAATGTATATGAAAGTGATTACAGTGTAGTGCAACATTCCAATATATATATATATATATATATATATATATATATATATATATATATATATATATATATATATATATATATATATATATATATATATATATATATATAGTGAACATGTAAAAATTGAAACTGACCCCGGATATGGGTTCTGTGGGACCTAGTTCGTCCTCACTTGAAGAAATTCTTCAAAATTCAAAAGTCGGGATCTCTCCCTTAGTGAATTTTATCCACTAAAATTCCCTAAAAAGAAATTTTCTAATTAGGGTCGCGTTTATATGTTTGTTTGTATGTAAAAATAGTAATTAAAAGTATATACACCTCTAAGAAAAATGCTTTCCGGTTTTAAAATAGGCTTTACATTTGGTTAAATAATTACAATGTTGCGGGGCTTTTTGCAAAGCATATTAGCTGAGTCATAACGAATATATTGACAGTTTGTTACATGAACACAGTGTGCAACTTCTACAGGTTTATTCAATAAGTGACTTACATGTTGGCATTACAGTATTGACTGTGTTCATATAAAAGAAGCAATTTTTGACTAGATTGGTAGCAACATTTTTTTAAATCAATTTTTGTGAACCCAAATTATCTGGAAATATTTATTAAAAAATATCATTAATAAAAATATTTATTACAAAACACATAACAGCTCAAACACACAAGTTTCGAAGGTCTGACAACAAATGGTGGAGGCGACAGTAGATCCTATTTAAATTATTTTTATTATTACTACTATAAACTAGACATGAAGACTTTTGTACTCACTACTCGTCCCAGATTTCTCCGCTGCCGAAGGAATTCAGCTGGGATAGGGTCCTCGTGGACGGCTGGGTCCTGTAGGATGATCTGTCGCTTTTTGGTGAATTTTCGTAGAAAAAATTCACTAATGGGGAGATTTTTGAATTTTGAAAATTTTTTTTGCAAATGAGAGCGAACTAGGACCCCTAGAACCCATATCCGGGGTCAGTTTCAATTTTTATATGTATATGTATATATATATATATATATATATATATATATATATATATATATATATATATATATATATATATATATATATATATATATATATATATATATATGTATGTATCACACCGATAACTCAAAAAATAATAGGCCGATTTTGATAAAATTGACATGTACCTTCCTGTTGTAAGTGGCTTGGATAAGTTCGTTAGTCAGGAAAATCGGACGAGGTTTTCCGAGAAAATTTTCAGTATTCATTCGAAATTTTTTTTATCTCAAAAAGTAAAAAAGCTATAATAACCAAATTTCGTAGGTAGGTTTACGATATAAAAAGTAAACTATTCACCGAAATTTAGATTTCTATATTGCAAGAAAAAAAGTTATAATAAAATATTTGGTGCCAGATCATTTCTATGAAAATGCACTACCGTAACGCACTTGCTGCGTCCAGACTTTTTTTTTAATTTACCGGAAATGTGGCTAGTGGTAATAAGCACTACTTCCTATGTAGCCTTATAACAAGGCGTTCTTTTATGTATTGTATTGTTCTTGGTTGATACGTGGACGTGGCTCAAATGTATATTGGCACCTACATAAAGTTGTCAAACAAATCGAATCTAAATCTAATCTAAAATCCGATTTGCACATTTCTTTTAAAAAATGAATAAAAATAAACTCATTTGTAGTATAGAAACCCGTATTTTGTTGATTAGATATATAAAAAATATTTTATCAAAGACACTATCAATTTCCAAAACAAAACCAAAATTCGGGCCGCAGCAAATGCATTAGAGTAGTGAATTTTAATAAGAATTGTACACTATTAGTGACGCAATTATTAAAACTAATTCTTTAAATTTAAATGAACCTTGGAGATCAGTTTTAGAAGTCCCAGTAAGCAATTGCTTGAGGAAATTTCTATTTTCTATGGAGATAGTAAACTAAAATTTGGTACATATATCTGTACTGCAAGTCTCTTTAAAAAAGTTATATTTCATTAAAGTTACAAAAGTTTTCAGGAACAAGGGGAATGTACCTTTATAAACATAGCAGGTTATTTTCCTTATTAATTGCTTGGACGGTTTTAGTCAACTCAATCAAACTAGTTTTTGCAAAAAGGGTTTTTCAAAACAAAGTATTAGTTATTGGCGAAGCTCATTATGTGATTTTTCTTTAATTTAGTACCCACGCTGCGTTTTACTACGGCTCAAGATTGAAGATTTTAGCTTAATGGGAAACTGAGTAATCAAATTTGAAATATTTTTACGAAAATTATCTACTGAATAACGTACTTGCTACACCCAGACCCTTTTCAGGACTTATTTACTGTTGCTGTATCCATGCTTTTGTGAAATAAAATACTGTAGCACTCTATGTAACACTGACAAACAAGGCAACCTCAAATTCATTTTTGGAAAAATACCTTAAACAAACGAAATGAGGTAACAATTTCAACATAATTTGAAAGTCTTGGTTCGCTGCTTCATCGCTGGGGTTCCCCTCCACCTTCTGCATGCCTACAACCACCCCCAAAAAAGAACGATGTAAACAAGAAAAATTTCTTGAGACCAACCCCCAAGAAAGTTACGGGACCTGCGGTGAATAATGGTTCTGCGCATAGTAAACAGGATTTTAAGGAAGTATACCTGCAAAATGGGATAAAGGCAGCTTAAAGAGGTCCAACCAAGCTGGTTTCTTCGCACTTTCCGCTCACATTTCCTTTTTATATTCTTCCCCGCCCAGCAGCCCTATTAACTCCCGGTCTAGTAACTTCCTAAATGACTGTTTGCAAGAAATTTTTCTTGTGGTATATGCATCCAGAAAGGGTCATAAGCACGTTTCTGAAAAAAATTTCTAAAGGTCCCCCTTGTGCTTAACTGCAAATTTACTGAAAATTTCATTTTTATTTACAAAAGGAATGTACCTGCCAAATTATAAACGTGGCAGGTATTATTCCTTATTAATCGCTTGGATGATTCGTTTAAGTCAACGGAATCTAACTAGTTTCTGCAAACAAAATAATAAAAAATCTTTTTTCAAACAAATTTTTAGTCATTTTTTACACATGCTGGCTTTATATGCGTTTTACTGTGTATCAAAACTGAATATTCTAGTTTTCTGCGCAATTGAGTTATCACCATTTAAAATATTTTTACGAAAATTCGCTACCACAACACACTTGCTGCACCTAAACTCTTTTCAACGCATATTTACTACTAGTGTTTAGTAATACAGTACCTACATGCATTGATTAACAACCTGAATCTGATGCACACAACCACTTTCTTATTTGTTTGATTGGATGTTAAAATCATAATACTGTAATACAGTCGACGGCCGAAGGCATTTGTTAATGTTAGGTTAAAATTAAAAGTTGGATTATTATTTACCTACTCCTGTTTGTATTAACCTTATAATACAGGTCGTTATTTTATATTGTAAGATTCTAAGGTATTAGCGAAGTCGATTTCGAGGTTATCTTCTTCTTCTTTGTTAATGACGTCTGTTAGTTTCAAGGTTATGATTAGAACGCACACGTTTTTCTCGTGACTCCTGTCAGTTAACAAATGACAAATTGTGGTGTTGTCAGAGTAAACTAGGGGAGGGGGTGGCTTTTAAATACTGTGAAAATAGGAAGCTTAATATTTATACATAATAAAACGTAGTTCCAGATTGCTTTTAAATAAATTGAATGACTTTCCTGGAAATTCTAATTTCTTAACATTTTTCTATCTTCAGATCCTGATGAAAGTTGTCGCAAATGGCAACCCCGCTGATTGCTTATTGTGACATACTTTCGTAGCCTGTCCGTTCAAAGCTTCATTTGGAGATTTTGTTTGCAATGGCAGCGAAACCCTGATTTATCTGTTTGACCTTGTCTAATATTATAGGCATCCATTTAGAGGTAATTTCAGGTCATATCGTAGATCATATATTTTTTATTTAGTTCTAACTCAAGATGTACTGAACAGATTGAGTTCAAATTTAGTAAATAGGGCCACCTATATGATATCTACGTGCATGTAAAGTTTTAGTTTAATATTTCTGGTAATTTAAAAGCTATTGCGTTTTCAAGCAGTTTTTTGTTTTTTCTCCTAAAAGTAATTCAGTGTCAAAACTGAAAACGAACTCATCCAAGCGATTAGGAAGATGAGGGAGATTTCCAAATTTGGTTTTGATTAGTCAAGTATTTTTTGAGTTATCGGATGTATATATATATATATATATATATATATATATATATATATATATATATATATATATATATATATATATATATATATATATATATATATATATATATATATATAGGCAGTAAAGGTTTTGGGTGAAATTTTAGATGGAGAAAGAAAGAGGCAGAACTAAATTTGAAAATTAGTATGTCAAAATTTGAAGTTCTAGCAAGAACATATATATGTTCAAGTCTAGCGCCTCCTGGCTACGTAGCAGTAGTTGTAGGCGCTACAACAGTTGTGAGAGAAGAATAGTGAGATGATGACTTTACCTGTTGACTGCAAACTAATATTGTTGTTATTGTTGTTAATAGTGAATGTAATTAAACAAACACTAAATTGTTAAACCTCGGGCCTTATTCAAACAACCCCCTTTACAAAGTATGTTATTCAGAGGATAGCTGTCAAACATTTTTGGAATGACGTTTGGTAAAATTATGTCGAAATACTTCACAAGTCAACGACTTATATGTATTGACATGCTGTATAATTATGACCAATAAAGAATATTATATATATATATATATATATATATATATATATATATATATATATATATATATATATATATATATATATATATATATATAAACCTTTTAACTGACTTTGGATTTGGATTCTAGGGGCCCTTATTCGCGCTCATTTGAAGAAATTTTCCAAAACTCTTACCATCGATACCGCTCTATTAGTGAATTTTCTTAATGAAAATTCACTACAAAAACGCAAAACGAAACCTTTAAATAACATATTTCACTCCAGTAAATGTATTTCACACAGGCGCTTTATTTGAACATAAATTATTTAGAGAGAATCGAAAACTTCCCTTAATCTTCTCGGGACCGTTACTCCTTAATTGTGAGTGGGTTTCAGACAAAATTTATTTTGTGGGATTCTTTCAAGCCACGATGCTTTAAAAAGGGTGCCCGGGTTAATGAAAATATGTCACTTCGTAATCGTTGCGAAACAGGCATTTTACAGACAAAATTAGAACAGTTTCTCGAAAATAATTACTCCACACTACAACTTGCTTATAGCATAATTTCTCCATATTACATATAACAGCGTATTTTAACAGCTACGAAAAAGAAAACAAGAAGCATGTTATAGAGCCACCTTCCAAATTATTGTAAACAGCAGCTATGAAAGTCTTCGCGTTATTAGGCATGAAGAAGATCAACGGAGATTCCATTGCACTCTCCCATACTTGAATATAAAGGTGATCTTATGTTACGGTCGACTTTTCAGGTACCGTATCATTTTGCTGACTCTAGAAAATATTTGAGAAAACTTCAATGCTCATCACATTCTTTAAATATTTGACGGCGAATAAACCATCAAACTAAAGGATTTTATGAAAACTCGGCATTATACTACTATCTAATACACTCCTGACCTTTCTGACTGTTCTTTTGTGAGTGAGCAATTGAAAGATTTAAGCGCGGAGATATCGATATAAAGAATTCTTATAATTCTAAGAAATAATGTGAAACTGCGTTGGTTAAGAGACCCTCGAGATGAAAACAAAATAATACGCACTTCCTTCCACAATGACTTCATACTTTTTAAATAAGAACGTGGTAGAAAAATCAATAATTTCCCTGTTAGAAGTCACCTTGTTGTGCTCCATCTCTGTCTGGAAGAGATGTATTAACAGGCAGTAGTTGTCCGTCAAAAAAGCCGTTGAGGTTAAAATATGGAAGTTTGTAGCGGACCAGAGAGAAACACGTGTGCCCCTCCTTTAGTGACGTATCGGGGTAGCAAGTCTATAAATACAGGTAACATCGAAGCAACAGACGGGATTTCGTCTGCTGCACTTAAAAGCAACACCACTTTTCCATTAAAAAAGTGCTTAAAAAATTATCAATCTTGCAAATTGAATAATTGTTAATGTCGATAAAGTAAAGTTAATGTTAATCTATTATTATCGTGTGTGTGTGTACTCATCTCGGAAACTGTTGGTAAGCCTCTTAAATTTTTTATTAGGTTACACGATTTTAAAGGGTATTTTCTCTTTTGACAGTGCAGAGGTTCAGACTGCAGGATATTGGCTTATTTTTCTTATTGTCCTGATAATTGGGCACTAACTGGCTTGAAGTAATTATTTAATAATCCTGGCTGGGCGATACTAGCTCATAAAAAGTTGTCTCCTGAGTGCAGCGTACTGTTGGTAAAACGCCTAGATACAGGGTGGTGCAATGATCGCTGGCAGATACCTTTTCTGTAGATAATTGATTGTCAGACAGGCAGTCAATTAGCTGCGTGGCACTGTAATTTTAATCGTGATTGATGTCGAGGGATAAATGTGAGTTATCTTTCATATTGAATGTCTGTAACTACCCTCGGGTTCATTTTAATTCTCATTCATTTTAATTTTTTTGTTATCCACAAAGGTAACTAAAGAAAATTTAAATTTCAATAAAAGAAATGGAAATTGAATAGTGGCTTTCAGCCTAATATTTGCTTGATATAGTTGGGCATGCTCTCTTAAAATAAGTAAGAGTTATCTGGCCAGACAAGTATTTTTGAAATAATTTTGTTTTACTTTGGTAATACAGTACCTACATGCATTGACCAAATACATTAAGAACCTCAATCTGATGCACACAGACACTTGCTTATTTGTTTGACTGAATGTTAGAATGGTAATATACTACAGTCTACAGTCGACGGCCGAAGGCATTTACTAAAGTTAGGGTAAAATGAAGAGTTGGGTTATTATTTACCTACTATTTGTATTAATCTTAGAATATAGATAGTTGTTTTATGTTCTAAGATTCTAAGGTATTAGCGGAGTCGATTTTGAGGTTATGCGCAGAACGTACACGTTTCTTTCATGACTCCTGTCAGTTAACAAATGACGAATAGTGGTGTTGTTAGATTAAACTAGGAGAGAGAGATAGCTTTTAAATACCGTGAAAATAGGAAGCTTAATATTTATACATAATAAAACGTAGTTCTAGATTGGTTTTAAACAAATTGAATCACTTTCATTAAATTTTTTATTCATTTACATTTTTCCGCCGATTGTTTATTGTGACATATTTTTGTAGCCTGTCCGTTTGAAACTCAATTTGGAGATTTTGTTTGCAATGCCAGCGAAATCCTGATTTATCTGGCTGACCTGACCTGACATTATAGGCATCCATTCATAGGTAATTCAGGTCATATCGTAGATTTTTTTTTAATAGTTATAACTCAAGATTTACTTAACCAATTCAGTTCAAATTTGGTATGTAGGACCACTGGTACGATATATACGTGCTTGTAAAGTTTTACTTTAATACTTTTAGTAATTTAAAAATTGCGTTTTCAAACAGGTTTTTTTTTTGTACTTTTTCTAAAAGTATTTGAGTGTCAAAACTGTCTAACGAACTCATCCAATCTATTAACAAGATGAAGGGGCTTGACAAATTTGGTTTTGGTTTGTCAAGTATTTTTTGAGTTATCGGTTGGATATATATATATATATATATATATATATATATATATATATATATATATATATATATATATATATATATGGTGGCGCATTTAAAACGAAACAGACCGATTTGCGTCCAGAGAATTTTTTTTAAGAAACACGTCAGTTTTAATATTGAGGGGGACACGTTTTGACATTAAACTCAACTTTGTCACATCAACCCCTTAAGGGTGGTGATAACAACTCTTATATTTTAAATAGGGAACATGGATCGAGTGTTACAGCATTTTAAAGCTCTTTCTTTTCTGAATTAAGCACACTAATTTTTTTGGAAGTTTTATCAACTCGTTTAAAAATTATTCACAGTTGAAGATGCAAAAACGCATTTCACTCATTCCGATAAGAAATGTGCTGATAGTCAATGTTTTGTTGGTTTGTAAACAAAAAATTGACTATCATAACATGTCTTATCGGAATGAGAAAAATGCGGTTTATTATTTCAGTTTATCGGTCAGTTTGATACCGAAAATTAATTTCACAATGGTGTATTCTGTAGAAGAAAGAGTTGAAATAATTACTCTTTTATTTTCAAAAACGATGACTGTGCCAACCGTACCGCAAATTTGTTTATTGAACGACATCCGAACAGACATGTTAACAGAAAATATATTTTGGAGTTAGTTGCAAAGTTTCGACAAAGTGGTTCAGTAGCCAACAAAAAACGGGATCCTGAACGTGAATTTCCGGTTAGAAATGAGACTACTGAGAAAATTATTCACAGTTGAAGATGCAAAAACGCATTTCACTCATTCCGATAGGAAATGTGCTGCTCAATGTTTTGTGGGTTTGTAAACAAAAAGTTGACTATCAGAACATTGCTTATCGGAATGAGAGAAATGAGGTTTGTTATTTCAGTTTATCGGTCGGTTTGATACTTGATAGTACTACCGAAAATTAATTTCACAATGGTGTATTCTGTAGAAGAAAGAGTTGAAATAATTACTCTTTTTTCAAAAACGATGACTGTATCAACCGTACCGGAAATTTGTTTAATGAACAGACATGTTAACAGAAAATATATTTTGGAGTTAGTTGCAAAGTTTCGACAAAGTGGTTCAGTAGCCAACAAAAAACGGGATCCTGAACGTGAACTTCCGGTTAGAAATGAGACTACTGAGATTGAAGTTTTAGGACAAATTGCTGCAGACCCAACTTTGAGCACGAAAAAATTGGCCACTGTTTTAAACATCAAAAGAAGAACTATTCAGCGAACATTGAAGCATCATAAATTTCACCCGTATAAAATTCATCTTGTACAACAACTGAATGAAGATGATTTTGGTCGGCGGCTGGAGTTTTGTGAAGTTATGACTGCACGAATAGCTGATAACGGGAACTTTCTGTTCAATATCTGTTTTTCAGACGAGTGTACGTTTTTATTAAATTCTACAGTCAATCGTCATAATTGTCGTTATTGGGCAGATAATAATCCAAGAAATTTTCACGAAGTCCACACTCAAACTCCACAGAAATTGAATGTCTGGACTGGCATTTTTGGAGACCGCTTAATCGGATCAATTTTTCTTGATGGCAATTTGAGTGGCGAAACGTATTTGGAGTTACTAGAAGAGATCGTTTACCCTGTACTAATTGACATTGGCGAAAATGATGATCGCTATCAAGGAAATCAATTAGTGTTTCAACAAGATGGAGCTCCTCCGCATTTTTCACAACGTGTTATGGAGTTTTTGAACAGAGAGTTTCCAGAGCAATGGATTGGGCGTAGATCTGCTATTGAGTGGCCCCCTACATCACCGGATTTAACTCCTTTAGACTTCTTTCTATAGGGCCATTTAAAGAGTAGAATTTTTGCAACAGAACCGGAGTCTCTGTAAGAATTACGATGACGCATTGTTGAAGAATTCCGTCTAATAACTCCACAAATGCTACAGAATATCAGAGCTCGTATTGAACAAAATTTGTACTTTTGTATGAAAGCTGGTGGTCAACAATTTGAACACTTACTTAACTGAATAAACATTTTTGAACGTTTGGTTTTGTTGTTTAGTTTTTTTAACGAAAAATTGACTGATTAGTGCATTTCTTGTCACAATGAATGAAATACGTTTATGCAACTCCAACTGTGAATAATTTTTAAATGAGTTGATAAAAGTTCCAAAAAAATTTGTGTGCTGAATTCAGAAAAGAAAGAGCTTTCAAATGATGTAACAGTCGACTCATGTTCTCTATTTAAAATATCAGGGTTGTTATCACCACCCTTAAGGGGTTGATGTGACAAAGTTGAGTTTTATGTCAAAACATGTCCCCTTCAATATTAAAATTGACGTGTTTCGGCGTTTCTTAAAAAAAATTTCTCTGGACGCAAATCGGTCTGTTTCGTTTTCAATGCGCCACCCTGTATATATATATATATATATATATATATATATATATATATATATATATATATATATATATATATATATATATATATATATATATATATATAACTTTTCAACTGACGTTGGATTTGGTTTCTAGGCGCCCTAATTTGCGCTCATTTGAAGTAGTTTTCCAAAAGTCTTACTATTGATACCCCTCTATTAGTGAATTTTCTTAATGAAAATTCACTAATAATATATGACCTGACCTGTGTTCATAGGGAAAGTTTCAAAAATAAGCAATTTCGGCTGTTTTTCAAAACAATTTGTGTTCCAGTCATAAAAATGAAAAATCAATCTATATTAATTCATTCCTTTATTTCTTTAAATCAGACATTACTTCTATAAGGTTAGTATAATATCTGCCAAAAATAATTTCTCTTCCGAACCAATTCATCAATGAAATTTGATCGAGGGAGTAAATAAATTGCAGGGAAGACGATAAACCTCAACCTATTGACCTCTTATTGTTACCCATACATCATTTCTGTGGCTGGTTTCGTCCTTCGCAACGACATATATTGGTAGAATATATGTGGGTCAGCACGAGACATAAAATGTGACCATAATAACCTATGGTTTACATGTAAGGCGGACAACAGCGTTATAATCCTTGATGTATGGCGGACTTTATGGTCCAAGAAATGATCTGTCTTTCTAGGGAGGTGTAGGACTACAAGACTTGCAGAGCCTGCAGGCCTTTCTAGAGCTACAGAAATAGCACAAGTGTGTATTAAGAAAAATGCCCGGTCAACTTAACGCAGAATAACTTTCAATTTGATGCTCGTAAGAATATTGGAGGTTGTTGAAATGTTTTACGTATACAAGATATATTGCAATTATAAACACAATGAGTATTCTCCAAGTCTGTATGCACAATGAGTTTATTTTCATTTGTACTCAAGCAATTATTTCACATAATAAAGAATTACGCAGTACACAATTAACTTTTTAACCGATATAGTTTGTTGAGCAGTATTTAGAATCTTTTTTTGAAAAGAGCTCACCTTATTTGCTTGCAATTAAATTATTTACAAACAATGCCTTAATAACTAATAACTAATCCCAGTCGAGTGTTTTACACTGTGTTCAAGATCTAGTGAACTACCTCAGAGTTCAGTTTGTCCGTGGATCTCCAAAAAATATTAGACTGGGGAAGTAGAAATCTTGTACAATTCAACCCCACCAAATCACAGTCTTGCTTTCTTTCTCATAAGAGATACACCAGCCCTAGACCCATGATAATGAACAACCAAGTTATTCAAAGTAATGAGTCCTTTTCATTTGTTGACATTTCTGTGGATCGAAATCTCAATTGGCACCAACATGTCACATCAATTGCAGAAGTGGCTGCTTAGAAATTAGGTTTCCTCTTCCGGGCTCGCAAATACTTTTCACCAGCTAATCTCTATACTTTATATACCTCACAAATAGGACCAAACCTCGAATACTGCTCCCACATCTGGGGTGCTGCTGCCGCTTCTACATTCGCTATCCTGGACTCCATTCAGAAGAGAGCTATACGTCTCATCGGTGACCCTACCCTCACCCAAAGGCTGCCATCCCTTGCCCACTGACGTGCCGTTGGTGATCTCTCTCTCTTTTATAGATATCTGCATGGGCACTGCTCAGAGGAGCTTTCTTCCATATTTCCTCCACCTGCTGCCCCCAACAGATCTACCAGGGGAACAGAGCGAATGCACCCTTTTACTGTCCAGGTCACCAGACATAGAACATCTTGTTATGCTCGCTCTTTTGTCCCGAGGAGTTCCAAGTTGTCGAATTCCTTGCCGGCACATGTTTTTCCTTCTCCTCCTAACCTCCAAACCTTCAAGTCCAGAATTAACAAGTTGCCTCTTTCCTCCTTGTCGACACCCACGGTACGATAGTATTTAGGCTGTAATCCCTCGTGGTGTGTTGTTGAAATATAAAAAAAAAATTAGGAAATTTAATTTTCTTGTACATGAGGCGACACTTTTCGAGGTCCACGAAACTTGTAAGATAAGTGAATAAATAATTGACCTATAAATAAACAAAAACACACAAATAAACACAAAAACGACAGTCCATTGTTGATAGCCCGCGTTAATAAACAAATTGAATCACTTTCATTAAATTTTTTATTTATTTCCATTTTTTTACATTTTTCTGATATCTACAGATTCAGATGAGAGTTGTCGCAAATGGCAACCCCGCCGATTGTTTATTGTGACATATTTCTGTAGCCTGTCCGGTTAAAACTTAATTTGGAAATATTGTTTGCAATGGCAACGGAATCCTGATTTATCTGTCTGACCTTATCTAACATTATAGGCATCCATTCAGAGGTATTTTCAGGTCATATCGTAGATTATTTATTTTTTATATAGTTATAACTCAAGATTTACTGAATCAATTTAGTTCAAATTTGGTAGGTAGGACCAATGATATGATATCTACGTGTTTGTAAAGTTTTAGTTTAATACCTCTAATTTTTTAAAAGATATTGCGCTTTCAAACTTTGCACTTCTTTCTAAAAGTATTTGAGTGTCAAAACTATCTAACGAACTCATCCAAGCTATTAAGAAGATGAAGGGGACTATCAAATTTGGTTTTGATTGGTCAAGTATTTTTTGAGTTATTGATTGGATACATACATACATATACATATATATATATATATATATATATATATATATATATATATATATATATATATATATATATATATATATATATATATATATATATAGTGTGACACAGTCAAGATTAAGACACGCCTGTATTTTCTTTATTTTCAGAGATAGCGATTTCAATTTTTGTACAGATATAAACGTCATTAGGCTGTTTGAATAGCCTACCCACTTCAAATGTCAGATGTCAGCCCACTCTACTATGATTTCAGGAATATGGACGCGATGCGTTAGAGATGTCAAAAAAAGTTACTTTAAAAAGTTATTTAGAATTCAATTCTAACTGCAGATACCGAGTTTCAAGTGAAAATTCAAATTGTTACTTATTTTGTAAATTTTTAGGCACAGTACAAATTTTCCATCAGATTTTAACAGGTAGATTGCCATGGAAACAAATTGTAAAATATTGCATTGAATGTCAAATCGACATTAACTTTGAGTCTGCCAGCAAAATGGCTGTTGAACGTCTCAGTGTAAGAGAAAAAATTGAATGAATAAGATTGTTTGGTGATGGTGTTCGAAATAGCAGAGAAGTTGCTGATGAATTCAATCGGAGACATCCACAGATAAATCCAATTAAGCGCGGAACTACAGCAGCTTTGAATGCACGATTTTCTCAAACGGGAAGTGTGGTGAACAATATCTCGGCTGTTAGAAATCGAAGAAGTAGTGATGATAGCATAATCTTGGCTTCAACTCAAGTCAATCCCCAGATGAGTTTACGTCAAAGGGTTGTTGCATTGGATGTAAGTAGGAAAAATATCAGAAGATGCCTTGTGCGTCATAAAATAAACATTTTCAAGCCAAAGTTTCTGCACTTGTTGAGAGGAGGTGATGAGCTAAAATTATTATGTTATTGCCTTTGGGCCTAAGCTAACTTTCTGAATGATAGAAAAATTTTAAATAAAATTTTATTTACGGACGAGGCAACATTTACTACCAATGGAACAGTATCTCCCCAAAATTTCAGATATTGGTCTGCTGAAAACTCTCACTGGGTTATCAGTTGTAAAGTCCAGTATTCACAAAAAGTTAATACGTGGTGTGGAATTTTAGATCATAGCATAATGGGTCCTTTTTTTTTACCACACCTTTAACGCAGGTCGATTGCTTCGTTTTTTTTTTTTAATAATGAATTATGAGACTGTATCGAAGGTGTGCCTATCAACGTGCGACAAGATATGTAGTTCCAATTAGACAATGCATCCATTCACAACTCTTAGTATACAGAAATTGGCTAAATATACATTTTCCATTAAGATGGATTGGCAGGAATAGTCCTTTTGAACAGTGGCCTCCTCGGTCTCCTGACATAACGCCACTAGACCTCCATTTCTGGGGTTCTGTTAAGAATAAAGTGTGCAAAGAAAGGCTACAAAGTCGCGAGGAACTTTGCGAGAAAATAAGGCAGGCTTGCCGTGAAATAAATATAGCAGAACTAAGAAAGTTTGCCAGCAATAGTCGTAAACGGATCGAAAAATGCATCAGGCTTGAAGGTGGGCTAGTTGAAGCAGACTACATTTAATAATTTTATATTCAATTTGATTGTACTCTTGTTACAGTTTATGTTTAACTTGGGTTGAATAAATCACGTACCATTATTTTGTTTTGATATTGACGGTGTTTGTTGTTTCCATGGCAATCTACCTGTTAAAATCTGATGAAAAAGTTGGTCTAAAAATTTACAAAAAACTAAAAATTCGAATTTTGACTTGAAATTGAATATCTGCAGTTAGAATTGAATTATGAATAACTTTCTAAAATAACTTGTTTTTGCTATCTCGCGAAATATAGGGAACCGGTCCTATTCCTGAAATCATAGTAGGCTGGGTTGACATCTGACATTTGAAAAGGGTAGACTATTCAAACAGCCTAATGACGTTTTACATCTGTACAAAAAATGAAATCGCTATCTTTAAAAATAAAGAAAATACAGGCGTGTCTTCATCTTGTGTCACACTGTATATATATATATATATATATATATATATATATATATATATATATATATATATATATATATATATATATATATATATATATATATATATATATATATATATATAAACTTTTAAACTGACCTTAGATTTGGGCTCTAGGGGCACTAGTTCGCGCTCATTAGAAGAAAATTTTCGAAAGTCTTACCATCGATACCTCTCTATTAATGTCAAAACTGTCTAACGAATTCATCCAAGCTATTAAGAAGATGAAGGGGACTACCAAATTTGGTTTTGATTAGTCAAGTATTTTTTTAATTGGATATATACCTCGATATTTTTAACTGACCTTGGATTTGGGGTCCTAGGGGCTCTAATTCGCGTTCATTTGAAGAAATTTTGCAAAAGTCTTACCATCGATACCTCTCTATTGGTGAATTTTCTTAACGAAAATTCACTAATGTCTTCTATCTAACGAAATGGCGGTATTGCTGGTTCAAATAGAATAAACCATCAGTCGGCGGTTTTATGGCTTCCCGAATTATAAGGCAGCCGAAAAGGTCAAGTTTTTTATTATTTCGGCGGCATTCATATGGATAAATGTAAAAAAAAGAACAGACCGACGGCGGTTTTTTCCTCCGTTGACCAAGAGCACCGCCGGCGGCTGTTTAGACAATGCGATTTGATAAAGTAAATACAGTGTACTAGTTTTTCAGATTTTTATCGAGAATCGGGAATAATCGAGGGCCAGAGCGATATCTGAAATAAATCTCTTTCCGATTTCCAATTAATAGAGAAGTCACAAAGGTTCATTTACCGTCTGTTCCGATCACCCGTATTTGTAGTTTTTATTTCCTTCGCTGTCCAAAGTTCGGCCACAATCAACCACTAACCGTATTATGTCATTAAAGCCCACCCGACCGCTTTCTGTTTTTCATCTTTTACCTGGACGATCAATTAAGACTTTCCAAACTTCTATAACTCAGGTTTTATTTTTCTGACAGGACGCCGTGTCTTATGGCCAAGCTAATGGCCTGTGATAGTGATATTCCACACCAGCTACGTTACACAACTCTTTATTGATACTCTAAAAGAAACAGCGTTGCCAAACCTGTATGCTTTTCCTATGAAATAAGTAGAATAAAAGATGCGGGTTGCATTCGACGTTGACAAATCCTAAATGTTCATTTGACCTTCTCGAGCCAATGTGTGGTGATTGTGGTCTAATAGCATACCTATACCCATTTTTTAATCAATAACGGTATTTCTGAATTTGCATGAAATAGGTCAAGCTATGCGACATGGGATTATACAGTTTTCTATAGTATCACCTGATTTATATCATGTTTTGAATGAATCCATAGCAAAGCTATATGCTTTTTTTTAATTCAAAAGGCTAAGCACAATTTGTATTTTTTTATTTATTTCAACAACACACCACGAGGGCTTACAGCCTAAATAATATCGTACCGTGGGTGTTGACAAGGAGGAAATAGGCAACCTGTTAATTCTGGACTTGAAGGTTTGGAGGTTCGGAGGAAAAGGAAAAACATGTGCCGGCAAGGAATTCCACAATTTGGAAGTCCTCGGGACAAAAGAGCGGGCATAACAAGGTGTTTTATGTCTGGTGACCTGCACAGTAAAAGAGTGCATTCGCTATGTTCCCCTGGTAGATCTGTTGAGGGCAGCAGGTGGAGGAACCATGGAAGAAATCTCCTCTGAGCAGTGCCCGTGCAGATATCTATAAAAGAAATAGAGGTCACCAACCGCACGTCGGTGGGCAAGGGATGGCAGCCTTTGGGTGAGGGAAGGATCACCGATGAGACGTATAGCTCTCTTTTGAATGGAGTCCAGGATAGCGAGTATAGAAGCGGCAGCTGCACCCCAGATGTGGGAGCAGTATTCGAGGTTTGGCCTTATTTGTGAAGTATATAAGGTATAGAATTTAGCTGGCGAAAAGTATTTGCGGGCCCGGAAGAGGAAACCTAATTTCTTAGCAGCCGCTTCGGCGATTGATGTGACATGTTGGTGCCAATTGAGATGTCGATCCACAGAAATGCCAACAAGAGAAAATGACTCATTACTTTGAATAACTTGGTTGTTCATTGTGATGGGTCTAGGGCTGGTGTATCTCTTATGAGAAAGAAAGCAAGATCTATATTTGGTGGGGTTAAATTGTACAAGATTTCTACTTCCCCAGTCTAATATTTTTTGGAGATCCGCGGAGACAGAACCCTCCATGAGTCTGCGATCCTCATCTAATTGGGCTACAGAGTCAGGCTTAGAATATTGTATATTCGAGTGGAGAGAACTGTCGTCCACGTAACTGTGGACTGGGTTGGATGTGCTAGAGATGAGGTCATTGATGTGGAGAAGAAACAAAGTAGGGGCTAAAGCTGAACCTTGAGGAACTCCTGCATTAATTATATACAGTTTAGAGGAATGGCCATCCACGACAACAGAAATTCTCCGGTTGGAGAGGAAATTTGCTGTCCAGGTACAGAGTTTTGGTGGTAGGCCATTGGCCGGAAGTTTGTTAAGCAGCGCTGCGTGCCAGACCTGGTCGAATGCTTTGGATATGTCTAGAGCGACAATCTGGGATTCACCGCGTAGTTTCATAGACTTGTTCCAAGAATGGGTGACAAAGGAAAGAAGGTCGGCAGTCGATCTGCGCTGACGAAATCCATACTGCCTGTCGTGGATTAGACTGTGTTAGACCGTTAAGATGGCGGCTGGTGGTGTGGACGTGTCTCGTGATGGTCCTACAAAAAGGTGTAAAAAGTGCCATAATATCCCTACAACCGGGCCTAAATGTGTAAAGTGTGGATGCATATTTCATCCAGGATGCGTAAAGTACTTAAAAAATGTAACAGTAATTGACGACAACTTTGTAAATTGTTGTGATAGTGTGAGTGTAGAGTTTCATAGTGGTGAAGACGACGAATCATCGTTCACAAGTGCTCAGGATGAAACATTGCAATCTAATTCAGAAGTAATGTATCTGAAAGACATCATTAGAGGTAAAAACGTAACTATTGGTTACATGCAGGAACTTATTACATCTCTAAAAGAACAAGTTAAATTATTAAACAGTCTTATTAAACAAAATTCCGTTAAAAAGGTTGAAAGTACGCCATCTCTTGGTCTCAAAGCCGTTCTCGGTGGTAATGTAGACAATCGTAAAGTATCGTTGGTTTCGAGATCAGGTCAATCAATCGATAGCCAATCTATAAGCAGAGGAATCGAGAAACCTACTATTGATAGGAAGCTTCGTTCTGGCTCAGCCGACAATGCGTCAAAATCATCTGATAAGGTTAGTGATAACAAAAGTAAACATAGTGATGTTCAAGACGGTGGCACAGCTAAAGTAAAGAATAATATTACTAGGAAGCAATTATCCACTGCATTATTAGAAGCGCAAACAGCTGCTAAGTGTGATGAATATATAGACATAGTTACGGATGATTCTCCTGGTGATTGTGGTGCAAGTAGTGAATGGAAAACTGTCCATAAAAAGCCACGGAGAAGACATTTACCTATTGTTGGTAGTAAACAGAGTGGTAGTGATTTGAAGGCTGTACCCAAATTTGTGGCTCTCCATGTGTTTCGGTTGGAACCAAATACTTCTGTTGAACAAGTCCAACAGCATCTTAAGATTGAGTTTCCTGAAGTGACGTGTGAAAGACTTGAAGCGAAACATAAAGGCCAGTATGCTTCTTTTAAGGTTTGTGTTTATGAACATAATTTCAGAAAGGCCCTGGACCCTACTGTCTGGCCAGCTGGTGCATGTATAAATAGGTTTTTCTTCCCGCGCCTTCGACCGACAACGAATCTGTGATATTTGACCCAAACATTGTGATTTTAAATACGCAGAGTTTAAATATAGACAAAATTAATGAACTATTAATTGACTTAGTACATTTTAAAAATGTAAATTTTATGTGTTTTACAGAAACTTGGCAAACTAACGATTCGATCACTTATTTAAAAATCGATGGTTACAGCCTGGGTAGTTTCTTTTGTAGAAGTGTCAGTAAGGGAGGAGGGGTAGCGATTTATTTTAAGAATAACCTGTCCATTAAAAAAATTAATGTAGAACAATTTTGCATTGAGAAAGAATTTGAAGTCTGTGGTATATGTTGTTATTATAACGACGTTAAAACTTGTATTTTAAACTGTTATCGCTCACCTTCAAGTAATGTTAGTGTTTTTATTAACCAGCTCTTTGATATGCTGAACTATTTAGTCAGGCCCGGTGTACGTTTTGTTCTTACCGGTGATTTCAACTTAGATTGCTATGGAATTGTAAGTAAAGGGTTTGATATGTTGTCTAATATGCTAAGATGTTTTAATATGACTCATGTAGTTGGGTGGCCTACCAGAGTAACGGATAATACTCTTAGTACCATCGACAATGCTTTTCTTAATTTTTCTAGCAAGGGTGCCTGCCTTGCGACTGGCAATAATATTTCTGACCACATGACAGTGTTGTTGGAGCTTGACACAGCTTCAGTTGAATCGAATCATAGCGCTGTTTCTTTGACGCGAGTTTTTGATGAGGAATCTATTTTCGACTTTGAGAGTGCCCTTATTGGTGAAAATTGGGTAAATGTTTTTGCTGCCGGCAACATTGATGAGGGGTATAAGAATTTTCATGAGTTGTTTATTTATTACTTTCATTTATATTTTCCACTCCGTAAGATATATAGGAAACAATCAAAGGGCCGTGAGTGGGTTACTTCTGAGGTCAGAGCCTCTAGTTCAAGACTTAAAGACTTATTTTTATTAAGAAGTGTTTCTCCTCAGGCGGATAATTCTTACAGAGCTGCAAGGGCTGCTCATAGAAAACTTGTAAGATGTACTAAAAGGAATTTCTGCCAACATAGGATTCTGGCTTCTGATAATCCGACTAAAGCCGCATGGCATCTGATTTCGGAACTAAATGGCAAGCAGGTCAATGAACATAACAATATTGTAATACGACACGAAGAGAGGCTAGTTACCGATCCACGGGAAATCGCTAACTTATTCAATTCGTTCTCTGTAGAAGCACCTAAAAATATTATTAAAAACATTCCTAGGGACTTACCTCCTTTAAACGTTTCGACAAAACCCAATAACAAAACAATGTACTTACTGCCTTTTAGTGAAGACGAGTTGTATATTTTGTTAATAAAAAAAATAAAAAACAAGTCTTCGTGCGGTAGAGACGAAATTCCACCTTTTTTAGTTAAGAAAGTTTTAAGACATATTATAAAGCCTCTTACCTGCTTGGTAAATCTTTCATTTGAGTCGGGTATCTTTCCTAGTGACCTAAAGGTTGGTAAGGGCTTTCCTTTAATAAAAAAGAACGATCCAACTAATTTGAACAACTATCGTCTGATTACATTATCTATGACTTTTTCAAAGGTATTTGAATATAGCTATCTAAATCGCTTGGAACAATTTTTGCAGTCGTGTGGTATATTGTCTGCCTGTCAGCATGGCTTTAGAGAGGGCCACTCCACTACAACGGCTCTCATTGACTTCTATCAGGGTTTAGTCACTTGTTTGGAGGCTGGTGAGTGCCCTGTTGGGATTTTTTGTGATCTCAGCAGGGCCTTCGATTGTGTTAACCATAGGATACTGTGTGACAGGCTTTATTGTTATGGTTTGAGAGGTAATGCGCTTGGCTGGATTGACTCTTACCTGACGAACAGAGAACAGTATACTGAGATAAAGTTCAAGACATCGGAACGAATAAGTAGGGTATGTTCTGAGCGTGTTGTTGTTCCTACTGGTGTGCCTCAGGGCTCAGTACTGGGCCCTATTCTTTTTACCCTTTACGTCAATGAGCTTGACAAAGTATCTCCTGATGCGCATTTTACTCTGTATGCGGATGATACGTCTCTAATCGTTTCTGAAAAGACAGATGATGCTTTGAATAATAAATGTCATCACGTTTTTAATAACTTAAGGAGTTGGTTCTCCCGGTGTCTAATATATTTTAATTCTTCGAAGACAGAGATGGTGAGATTTCATCCGCGTCAGAGGGAAGTTGATATACTTAGTGTAGGTGTTGACAATACTTATCTAACGTGTGTCAATAACTACAAGTTCCTTGGAGTACACGTTGATGAACATCTCAACTGGAAGTTGCACTGTACGACATTGGTTTCAAGGCTGGCATCTCTTAATTTTTTATTTATAAATATAAGAAATATTTTGACTGAAAAGCAACTAATATCTTTATACTACAGTCATATTGATTCTAGACTGAGGTACGGTATATGTCTTTGGGGTAATTCTACCTTGCTGCATGATGTCTTTATCGCTCAAAAAAGAATAATACGCTCTATTTTCAACATAGGACAGATGACGTCATGCCGGGCCTACTTTTCTAGTCATAAAATTTTAACTGTGACATGTTTATATATTTTAGAGTTGTGTATATATGTTTTTAAAAATGGTGATAAATTTAAACTAAACAGTAATGTTCATACCTTCAGTACCAGACAGGCTTGTAACTTTTATGTTCCGTATGCTAGAACGAAGATGATAAATGACTCTCCAAACTGTATTGGATTGAAAATATTTAATCATCTTCCTAATGATTTAAAAAATATCCAAAATATTAAGGTGTTTAAAAGCCAAGTTTCTTATTTTTTATCAGACCACTGTTTTTATACTTTAAATGAATATTTTAATGTTGTGAAGAATTAATTATTGTAAAAGGCTGACAAATCCAATGTAGCTTGTATGCTGTCAAAATGGATAATAAAGGTATTATTATTATTATTATTATTATTATTATTATTTTCAAGAAATTTTAGTAATTCGGTGTTTATATACTTCTCCATCACTTTAGAGATGACTGAAAGGAGAGAAATAGGCCTGTAGTTGCTAGGTAGCGCTTTGGATCCTTTCTTGGGGATGGGTTGTACTCGGGCAGTTTTCCAGTTACTAGGGAATATGCCTTTATTGTAAGATATCTGAAACAGAGGAGTCAGGACAGGTGCGCATTTTTTGAGAACAATTGCTGGGATCTCGTCAAGGTCAGAGGCTTTCCTGGTATTAAGAGAAGAGAGCATCTTTCGTACCTTTTTAGTTTTGAAAATGATATCCGTCCTTTTATGCGCGACATTGGGAACTGTTGGTGGTTGAACATTTGGAGGTGGGTTGAGAGTAGAATTGCCGGCGAACAACGAAGCAAAAAGTTCAGCCTTGCCCAGGGCGGTAGAAACAATTTCATCCCCTGAGACAAGAGGTGGGAACGTGCTCTTGTAGAAATTATTCCCAATAGATTTAGCAAGAGTCCAGAAGGGTTTGCCGCCGTTGGAGCTTAAGAGGACTTTGTTTTTGATGTGGTTATTAAACGAGTTTTTTGCCTCAGAAAGAATGCGGACATATCGCTTTCTTCCGTCGTTAAATGCTTGACGGTCTTGTAATAATGTATAATGTATGGATTAACAATAAAACAAGCCAATATCACCTGAAACACCGGCGTGTCCATGTAGGTCTACAACAAGTCAACAATAAAAATTCTAGAAGCAGCAAGTGCGTTATGGTAGGGAATTTTCATAGTAATGATCTGGCACCAAATATTTTTTATAACTTTTTTTCTGGTAACATAGAAATCCAAAATGTGTATAGTTTACTTTTTATATCATAAACCTACCTACCAAATTTGGTTACCATGGCTTTTTTATTATATATATATATATATATATATATATATATATATATATATATATATATATATATATATATATATAGGGCACATTCTAAACTAAACAGACCGATTTGCGTCCAGAGAAGAAATTTTTTTTAGAAACACTGAAACACGTCAATTTTAATATTTAGGGGGACATGTTTTGACATAAAACTCAACTTCGTCACATCAACCCCTTAAGGGTGGTAATAACACCCCTTTTATTTTAAATAGGGAACATGGGTCGAGTGTTACATCATTGGAATATATTTCTTTTTTCAATTCAGCACACTAAGTTTTTTGGAAGTTTTATCAACTCGTTTAAAAATTATTCACAGTTGAAGATGCAAAAACGCATTTCACTCATTCCGATAAGATAGTCAATGTTTTGTGGGTTTGTAAACAAAAAATTGACTATCAGAACATTTCTTATCGGAATGAGAGAAATGAAGTTTGTTATTTCAGTTTATCGGTCGGTTTGATACTTGATAGTACCACCGAAAATTAATTTCACAATGGTGTATTCTGTAGAAGAAAGAGTTGAAATAATTACTCTTTTTTTCAAAAACGATGACTGTGCCAACCGTACCGCAAATTTGTATAATGAGCGACATCCGAACAGACATGTTAACAAAAAAAAATTTGGAGTTAGTTGCAAAGTTTCGACAAAGTGGTTCAGTAGCCAAGAAAAAACGGGATCCTGAACGTTAATTTCTGGTTAGAAATGAGACTACTGAGATTGAAGTTTTAGGACAAATTGCTGCAGACCCAACTTTGAGCACGAGAAAATTGGCCACTGTTTCAAACATCAAAAGAAGAACTATTCAGCGAATATTGAAGCATCATAAATTTCACCCGTATAAAATTCATCTTGTACAACAACTGAATGAAGATGATTTTGATCGGCGGCTGGAGTTATGACTGTACGAATAGCTGATAACGGGAACTTTCTGTTGAATATCTGTTTTTCAGACGAGTGTACGTTTTTATTAAACTCGACAGTCAATCGTCATAATTGTCATTATTGGGCAGATAGTAATCCAAGAAATTTTCACGAAGTCCACACTCAAACTCCACAGAAATTGAATGTCTGGACTGGCATTTTTGGAGACCGTTTAATTGGACCAATTTTTCCTGATGGAAATTTGAGTGGCGAAACGTATTTGGAGTTACTAGAAGATATCGTTTACCCTCTACTAATTGACACTGTTAAAAATGATGATCGCTATCAAGAAAATCAATTAGTGTTTCAACAAGAAGGAGCTCCTCCGCATTTTTCACAACGTGTTAGGGAGTCTTTGAACAGAGAGTTTCCAGAGCAATTAGAGAGAGTGGATTGGGCGTAGAGGTGCTATTGAGTGGCCCCCTACATCACAGGATTTAACTCCTTTAGACTTATTTCTATGTGGCCATTTAAAGAGTAGAATTTACGCAACATAATTCCGGAGTCTCTGGAAGAATTACGACGACGCATAGTTGAAGAGTGCCGTTTTATAACTCCATAAATGCTCCAGAATGTCAGAGCTCGTTTTTAACAAAACTTGTACTTTTGTATGGAAGCTGGTGGTCAACAACTTGACCACTTACTTAACTGAATAAACATTTTTAAACGTTTGGTTTTGTTTTATAGTTTTTTTCTTAACGAAAAATTGACTAATTAGTGCATTTCTTATCACAATGAATGAAATGCGTTCTTGCAACTCCAACTGTGAATAATTTTTAAACGAGTTGACAAAACTTCCAAAAAAATTAATGTGGTGAATTCAGAAAAGAAAGATCTTTGAAATGATGTAATACTCGACCCATGTTCCCTATTTAAAATATAAGGGTTGACATCACCACCCTTAAGAGGTTGATGTGACAAAGTTGAGTTTTATGACAAAACATGTCCCCCTCAATATTAAAATTGACGTGTTTCAGCGTTTCTTAAAAAAATATTCTCTGGACGCAAATCGGTCTGTTTCGTTTTCAATAGGCCATCCTGTATATATATATATATATATATATATATATATATATATATATATATATATATATATATATATATATATATATATATATATATATATATATATATATATATATATATATATATATATATATATATATATATATATATATATATATATATATATATATATATATATATATATATATATATATATATATATATATATATAAATTTTAAAATTGTCACTGGCCCCCGGATATGGGTGCTATGGGTCCTAGTTCGCTCTCGTTTGAAGAAATTTTTTCAAAAGTCAAAAGTCGGGATCTCCCATTAGTGATTTTTACATATAACAGCAAATTTTTTGATTAAAAACAAACAAAAAGGCATCCAGTGCTATTCTTATCTTGATGGTTTTTGTATCAGCCTAGAGCGAAGACGAGGTCAATAGCCTAAGGAAACTTAAAACTTATCGTTTTACAAAATCTTTCTATATACATGAACATACATTCGATTTTTCATTTTCTTGTTTTCTATTAGTGAATTTTCTTTAAAAAAGTTCACTAATGAGGAGATATATATATATATATATATATATATATATATATATATATATATATATATATATATATATATATATATATTTATGTGTCACACCTATAACTTAAAAAATAATGGACAGATTTTGATAAAATTTGGCACATACCTTCCTTTCGCAAGTCGCTTGGATAAGTTCGTTAGCCAGGAAAATCCGCCGAGGTTTTCCCGGAAAATTTTGTGTTTTCTTTCGAAAAAAATCGAAATAAAATTATATCTCCAAAAGTAACAAAGTAAGGGCAACCAAATTTCATACGCGGGTTTATATCATTAGAGGCAGGTTGCCTACCAAAATTTAGCTTCGTAGATTTAATGACAAAAAGTTACAGGCATTCAAAGAAAAATAAATTTGGGTTCTCCTCAAAACGTCAAAATCGCGACTTTAAACGTCAAAATTGGTGAGTACCTTCCTTTTACAAGTGGCTTGGATATGTTCGTTATCCAGGAAAATCTGCCTCTGTATTCCCGGAAAATTTTGTTTTCTTTCGAAAAAAAATTATATCTCCAAAATTAACAAAGTAAGGGCAACCAAATTTTATACGCGGGTTTATATTATTATAAGCAAGTTAGCTACAAAAATTTAGCTCTGTAGGTCAAAAGACAAAAAAGTTATAGGCATTTAAACAAAATAAATTGGGGTTTTTCACAAAACGTCAAAGTTGCGATTTAAACGTCAAAATTGGCAACATTTAGGAAAAGAACTTGAATCTAATACGGGCTATGGAAATAAAATGTCCCAAGAAGAATGTTTTACAAACCCTGAAGTCTTAGTTTCAACCGTCATTGTCCTTCATTTTAATAAAATGTTTCCAGAAAATTCATTTCAAATAGACCCTTTCTCTGACGCTTGGCAGTAGTCTTAGCTATAGTTTATCGTTAATAGTATATAATTTTTGTAGAATTTTCGTAAAAAAAATCAATAAAGCTCAATAAATCTGTTATTATACCAGATATGAAAAAAAATCTTTATACATTAATTATAGGGTGTCTTGAGCTACATCTTAAAAAATTATTTCTACAATCACAGGGTGGCCCATAAGTCGTTGGTGATACAAATTTTTTTTTTTAATCAAACACGCCTTATGTTATTGCATTTTTGCATTTTCCATCGAAATATAATGCATGTTTGTAAGAACAAAAATTCTGGACGCAGTAAGTGCGTTATGGTAGCGAATTTTGATCAAATGCTTAATATTTGAATAGCTCAATTTGCTATTAACCTATAAGGTTGACCAAAAAACGAGTTTTTTCGGGAACACTTTAAGTTTACTTTCGGAAATTTTTTTACATTTTCAAACAATAAAGTTATTTTGATGAAACATGGCACATTGTTTTTACTATATAGATTATACTGGTAACCAAATTTGATACATGCTTTCTTAAAAAAACACACATTATTGCTATTAATAAATAGTTTTGTGAAAATTCACTACCATAACGCACTTGCTGCGTCCCGAGATTTTTTATTAGTTGAGAACGTTCTGAAATGAATTTCTGTCCAAAATTTTTTTCGATACGATGACACACATTTCACGTTTTATATACCTTTTTGAGAAAGTCAAATAAATACACTGAAAAACTACAAAACGTCTATTAAAATAATAAATGGAAAGGTTAGGACATTTGTATGTCCAATTCTCCAATCTAAACGATATTTATAAAAATTTATTACGTTTTTTAGAATAATAGCTAACGTTTTACAAAAGTATTGTATTTTAAGCATATTACCTATTGAAACAACCTACAGAAAAACCAAGAAATCAATAAATTTCTCTGCTATACCAACACAAGACACGGCAATCAAAAACACATCCCAAACACGCCTAATCCAATTCATAAATCGTCTCGGGAGATGAGGGAATATAAATCCTTCACCTCTTCAGGTCTTATCAAAGATGGAGGACGCATTTCCTCATGCACACCTCCTCCTACACCAGCATTCCTCCGTTCCCTGTCTCACTCGGTCCCAAGTTAATAAACTCTTTCTGGAATTCCTTAAAGTGAATTTATCAAGAGTGCAGCTCCGGGCTGTACACACCAGACCTCATCGCTTCGAGAATATAAATCAAAACTGTTGCTAATGTGAATAAACTGCGAGAAATAAAGGGGTGGAAAGGGGTGGAAGGGAGATGGAGAGGAGCGGGAGGTGATCCGAGCGGAAATATATTAGATTATTTCCATTTGAATGCTGTTACGCTGTTACGGGACAGAAAATGGTATAAGTAGTTTTTAAATGGCCTGCGTGCTGTGCTAAAAGTGAGATGGAGAAGCAAGTTTGGGGGGCAGATTGGGTTTATGTAGTGAAAGGTTTGTTGCAGATGTTTTATCTGATGATGACGCGTAAAATTCTGGAAATATAAATCTGACAAATGCAATTGACGTAATCGTAAAGGGGAACTGAACATTCCGATCTCTTCACTGGGAAATAAGTTAAATTAGAGCACATCCTATACGACTCAAAATTAGTTTGACGTATTCCGCAACAACAACAATAACTTCCCAATATTTTAAAAAACTCTGGACGCAGCAAGTGCGTTATGGTAGTGAATGTTCATAAAAATGTTTTTAATAGCAAATATGTTTTTTAAGAAAGCAGGCATCAAATTTGGTTACCAGTATAATCTATATATTAGAAACAATGTGCCATGTTTCATCAAAATAACTTTATTGTTTGAAAATGTACAAAAATTTCCGAAAGTAAACTTAAATTGTTCCCGAAAAAACTGGTTGGTCAACCTTATAGGTTAATAGCAAATTGATTCAAAATTTGAAGTATTTAATGAAAATTCGCTACCATAACGCACTTGCTGCGTCCAGAATTTCTTTTCTTACAAAGATGTATTATATTTCGATGAAAAATGCAAAAATGCAATAACATAGGGCGTGTTGACGTTTTGAGGAAAACCCAAATTTATTTTTCTTTAAATGGCTGTAACTTTTTTGTCCTTTAATGTACACAGTTAAATTTTGGTAGGTAGCTTACGCATGACGATATGAATCGGTGTACTAAATTTGGTTGCCCTTACTTTGTTATTTCCGGAGATATACATTTTTTTCTAATGAAAACTCAAAATTTTCCCGGAAAACCTCGTCCGATTTTCCTGAGTAACGAACTTATCCAAGCCATTTACAAAAGGAAGGTATGTGCCAAATTTTATCAAAATCGACCCATTATTTTTTGAGTTATCGGTGTGATATATATATATATATATATATATATATATATATATATATATATATATATATATATATATATATATATATATATATATATATAGAAACATATAAAAATTGAAACTGACCCCGGATATGGGTTCTAGGGGTCCTAGTTCGCGCTCATTTGCAAAAAATTTTTCAAAATTCAAAAGTCGGGATCTCCCCATTAGTGAATTTGGTGGTAGGTAGCTTACGCATGACGATATGAATCGGTGTACTAAATTTGGTTGCCCTTACTTTGTTATTTCCGGAGATATAAATTTTTTTCTAATGAAAACTCAAAATTTTCCCGGAAAACCTCGTCCGATTTTCCTGAGTAACGAACTTATCCAAGCCATTTACAAAAGGAAGGTATGTGCCAAATTTTATCAAAATCGACCCATTATTTTTTGAGTTATCGGTGTGATATATATATATATATATATATATATATATATATATATATATATATATATATATATATATATATATATATATATATATATATATATATATATATATATATATATATATATATATATATATATATATAATATATATATATATAAACATATAAAAATTGAAACTGACCCCGGATATGGGTTCTAGGGGTCCTAGTTCGCGCTCATTTGCAAAAATTTTTTCAAAATTCAAAAGTCGGGATCTCCCCATTAGTTAATTTTTTCTACGAAAATTCACTAATAGTAAAATTTATTTTTCAATAAACAAAAAAAAAGTAGTATAAACATTTTTCAGATGTTACTTTTATGCAAAATTTGCACAAAGTCATACAATTTAATGCGATATTTCTAAAGCTTTCGATAGCATCTTGCCTACGACATTCCTCAAAAAACTTCCAACCAATGAGTTGCCTTCCAAACTATAGAAAATATTTTCTAAATTTGGTACGCAGGTTTGTGCTTTAAAAAAGTATTCTATGTGCCGAAATTTAGATACGTAAATTAAAAGGAAAAAAGTTATATGCATTTATCCAAAAAAAAAATGTTGGTTGTCGCTTATAAGTCAGAGCGCTGAACAAGACTAAAATATTGTGTGTAATAAACAAAATCTATTAGATATTACAGGCCAACTTGAATTTTTCTTGGCGCATATACAATTTTCGTAAAAAAAAAATGCGTAGATAATTTATATGAAAATTCACTTCCATAACGCACTTGGTGAGCCCAGACTTTTTCGGAATGTGCGAATTATTCTGCAAACAGGATCATAAAATTTTAGTAGGGTTAGATAATGAAAATTCTGAGGAAAAAAACATTTTTAGTGAATTTTCTTAAAAAAAATTCACTAATGAGGAAATCTCGACTTTTGAATTTTGAAAAAATTTCTTCAAATGAGCGCTATTTAGGACCCCTGGAATCCAAATCCGAGGTCGTTTTCAGACTTTATATGTTTATATATATATATATATATATATATATATATATATATATATATATATATATATATACATATATTTATGTGTCACACCTATAACTAAAAAAAATAATGGACCGATTTTGATAAAATTAGGTGAGTACCTTCCTTTCGCGAGTGGCTTGGATAAGTTCGTTATCCAAAAAAATTCGCCAAGTATTTCCCGGAAAATTTTGTGTTTTCTTTCGAAAAAAATCGAAAAACAATTATATCTCCGGAATTAACAAAGTAAGGGCAACGGGTTTATATCATTATAGGTAAGCTACCTACCAAAATTTAGCGCTGTAGGTTAAAGGACAAAAAAGTTACAGGCATTTAAAGAAAAATAAATTTGGGTTTTCCTCAAAACGTCAAAGTCGCGATTTAAAACGTCAAAATTGTTAATATTTAGGCAATGAACCTGAAATTAATATGATCTATGGAAGGAAAATGTCTCAAGAATAATGTTTTACAAAGCCTGAACTCTTAGTTTCAATCGTCATTGTCCTTTATTTTACTAAAATATTCCCAGAAAATTCATTTCAAGTAAACCCTTTCTCTGATGCTTCAGCAGTAGTGTTGGCTATAGAGTTTATCGTTTAATGGTATATCATTTTTGTCGAATTTTCGTAAAAAATCATTAAAGCGCAATATATCCGTTATTATGCAAGTTACGAAAAAAAGTTGTATACATTAATTGTAGGGTGTCTTAAGCTACATCTTAAAAAATATTTCCACAATTACAGGGTGGCCCATAAGTCGTTGGTGATTCAAATTTTCTTTTTTTTTTGTGAATTTTTTTAATCGAACACGCCCTATGTTATTGCATTTTTGCATTTTCCATCGAAATATAATACATCTTTGTAAGAAAAGAAATTCGGGACGCAGCAAGTGCGTTATGGTAGCGAATTTTCATTAAATGCTTCAAATGTTGAATCAATTTGCTATTAACCTATAAGGTTGACCAGAAAACCACTTTTTTCGGGAACAATTTAAGTTTACTTTCGGAAATATTTCTACATTTTCAAACAATAATGTTATTTTGATGAAACATGGCACATTGTTTCTAATATATAGATTATACTGGTAACCAAATTTGGTGCCTGCTTTCTTAAAGAAACATATTTGCTATTAAAAACATTTTTATGAAAATTCACTACCATAACGCACTTGCTGCGTCCAGAGTTTTTTATATTACTGGCAATCTAAGAATAAAACCACAGTGGCCCCATAAATTAAAAAAATAATAGAAAAGAATCGCAAGATGTTAGAATAAATGTTGAAAATGTCTTCCAGGGTTTTCAAAACAAAGATCGAGTCTTTGCAAAAACATTTACAAACGTTTCTTGTCATATTGTTCCAGCTACGCCAACGATACGAGCCCTGAGAACATCTATATTACTTGGCCGCTCTTTGTACACCTCTTTTTTTCTCGTGACGCTATAAGAAAAGATCGCATGGGTTGAAATTAGGCAACCAAGTTCGCCACTCTATTCTCCCCATCGCCTAATTATTCTGTTCGAAAAACTGTTGTTTAATAAATATTGGATTTCTGGGCCAAAATGAAAAGGTGCTCCATCTTGCTGAAACCATACATCCTGATAATCACCATAGCAGTTTTGTAGTTCTGGCACGACATCTCGTAATAATTTTCACTATTTTTCTGAAGTCAAAATTTCTTCGATAAATGTCGGACAGGTCGATAAAAATGCGTTACAGGATGCGATGCCTCACTAAACGTTCTTATTAATTAATTTTTAATTATAAATTTTTATAAGACAACCCTGGTGTTATTAGTTTTTTTTATTCTCCATCACTACGAAAATTTTATGACCATGCACAAAGAATAGTTCGTATACTCTTAGAAGTATACATAGGTTTACCTTTGAAAAACACAAAGTATGTTGTTACCGATGTGACAAAAACAAACGATTTTACACCATTTTGTCAAAAAGACAGTCCAACCACCTTTATTCGACACATTTTTAAATATATTTCTTTTCCAGTTATTCCCGTTATTCCAAATATGTCTGACACTGTTTAATAAACAAGTGATTTTAGGTCGGTGTCTGCACTTCTTAAATTATACTTCTGGTCAAAATTTTTCATTACATTGATTCATAAATTGCTTTTCTTTGGTAAAAATAAAACAGTACAATGTTATTTTCACACTATGTAGTAATTAATGATTTCCTTTTTATCTTCTCCTTATTTCCAACATGCCACTGTAAAACTACTCCTATTTGCTACACATATCTACAATATATGATCCCAAGATTAATGAACATACATACAAATATACATAGAAGTTCCCTGCCTGCACTATGCGACAAAATCACCATACACACGAAATAGTTCAAGTGTTAAGTAAATGTATCCACTCCAGTAATTATATGTCTTGAGTATCAGATGCACCGGAACAAACATCAATCAACCCTTGTAACAGAGACTTAATGAATTTACCGCTTGCATTTCCCGCGGCAACACCACAATCCCACTCCTGACACTTCTGTTTTTGTCCTTTGGTTTCCTATCCTCAGGTGAAGGGGTCATCCATTAACAGAGTTAATTATTCCCTGTTCTAATAGAGGAGAGGGTAACTAGACAGTGAGAAACCAGTCGGTGTTTGTTCTGCAAGTCCCGGAGCACTCTTCATTGGCTAATGCATCAGTAGTGTGACCAGCTGCTTTGTCAGGAGTGGGACACTTCTGTTAAGACAATCAGCGCCGTAAAGTGAATCCGGAGCTTCTGTTGGATGAGTTCACTACACAGATGGAGAACTTAAAGTCCAAGTTGGATCAAAGTGCCGTTCAAGTTTTATATGTGTGATGGCGCTGGGCGTCGAACTATGTTCAGCTGTTTGCTCTATTTCGAAAACTCGAGTTTATTTGTTTTAGAAGTTTAAATAATTAAAGAAGTTTTAGCACCAGTAACGGTAAGGATTTAATAGAAGGGTAGATAAACTAAGTTAATGGAGCTAAGTAAGAAGGTTGAAGAAAGAGAGATTCTTAAAAGTAAGTTACATTTTATCAAATATGCACATCCTCTGGCAAATAAATATTAAATACATAAAAAAACTTTATTTAATCTCTAAGTGAAGATTGGAACTTGTGATTAGCATTGATAAGCACACTTGCAGAACCCAAATCACCACAACACAAAAAATAAAACTCTGGACGCAGCAAGTGCGTTATGGTAGTGAATTTTCATTAAAATGTTTTTATTGCAAATATGTGTGTTTTATTTTTAAGAAAGCAGGCATCAATTTTGGTTACCAGTATAACCTATATAGTAAAAACCATGTGCCATGTTTCATAAAAATAACTTTGTGTGAAAATATACAAAAATTTCCAAAAGTAAACTTAAAGTGTTCCCGGAAAAACTCGTTTCTTAGTCAACCTTATAGGTTAATAGCAAATTGGGCTATTCAAATATGAAGCATTTGATCAAAATTCGCTACCATAACGCACTAGCTGCATCCAGAATTTCTTTTCTTACAAACATGAATTATATTTCGATGGAAAATGCAAAAATGCAACAACATAAGGCGTGTTTGATTTAAAAAAAAAGAAAATTTGTATCACCAGCGACTTATGAATTTTTTTAAAAAAAATTTACTAAAACTGACGATCGTTTCACTAACAAAGTTAGCGTCATCAGGGGATGAATAATTCTAAATATCTTATATCCACAAATCTATTTATATTCTTCTGCGAGTAATCGGTTACTAAAGACTTCGGCAGGTTAATTGTTAATTTTTGTGTCGTTGAACCTCCCTAAATCGTGGTGATCTGGGTTCTCCAAGTGTGCTTATCAGTGCTCGTCACAGGTCCCAATCTTCACTTAGTGAATTATGGCTTCCAGGCCCGCGGAACTGAATCTTTACCGTAAGTTAAGTTGTAAAATTAGATTAATAGGTACAGATATCCCTTTCTTTAAATCTTGCAAACTAAATTCACTTTTGCCGAATTTCATTAATGTCTATTTAAAAATTCTAGCAACACAAAAGTAGGTAAAAAGGTTGGAAATTTTGCTAAACAAAAATAGCTGGATCTAGAAGTACAATACCTGCGCTCAAAGCGTAGTATGTTAGAAATACAGGCATATAGTTTGTCTAAAAAGTTAACCTTTAAGTTAGATAACTTTAAGGTTGTGATTTTGTACAAAAACGACTATAAAGATAGAGTTTATAACGCCATAGAGACAGGACCATATAAAAAACTAAATAGAACCCCGTTACCAAAAATCATTTCGGGCGTAAAAAAAAGCCCAAAGAGTTGTCAGAACCTTATAACAAAAGACTTAGGAAGAAAGTTACAAGTTGCAAATCCAAAAGTCGCCAGAAAGTACTGTCTCCCAACAATCCCTAAACCGAGAAAATCAATGAGACCTGTTGTTTCGGCTATCGATTTCCCGACATACAATATAGCAAAGTGATTGACAAATGAGTTTAAAAGCTTGCCCGTCAAACAAAAAAGTTTTTCAGTAACAAATTCACTTGAATTTATTAATTAAATTAAAGAGGTTAAATTGGTTAAAATACTTTAAACAACTTGCTAGGTAACCCAAAAAATAAGGATAGTACGGTCAAAATGTCGGGAATTTATGAAATAAGTTGTTAAGATTGCGATCTTAAATATGTCGGACAAACAAAAAGATCTATTGGAATTAGATTCAAACAACATTTAGCACAATTAAGATACGGTACTACATATAGATCTTCCGTTGCCCGAGATATTTGTGGTAATAATCACCATGTTAATGAAGAGAATCTAAAATTAATAAAAAATATTAGACAACCAGGACAGTTAAACACCTTCGAAAGTATATATATATATATATATATATATATATATATATATATATATATATATATATATATATATATATATATATATATATATATATATATATATATATATATATGTTCAGAAAGATTTCCGCGGTCTTTAATGTGAGACATGCTTGGTTCTCGGGTTAAACCGCGTCCAGAATTTATGGAAACTCGACGTTTCGGCTCCTGTTTTGGAGCCATTTTCAAGAGGTAAAGGAAATATGTAAGGACACTCTAAGGCCTCAATCTGCCTACTCCTTAGAGTGATGGACAAAGGTGGTTAAAGGAAATATGTAAGGACACTCTAAGGCCTCAATCTGCCTACTCCTTAGAGTGGTGGACAAAGGTGGGTAAAGGAAATATGTAAGGACACTCTAAGGCCTCAATCTGCCTACTCCTTAGAGTGGTGGACAAAGGTAGGTAAAGGAAATATGTAAGGACACTCTAAGGCCTCAATCTGCCTACTCCTTAGAGCGGTGGATAAGGGTAGGTTGGGTTGTTGTAGCTCGATTACGGGGCCTCAATCTGCCTACTCCCCAAATCTCGCCGGAGATCGTCTGTGAGGTCTTAGTGTGTTCATGTATATATATATATATATATATATATATATATATATATATATATATATATATATATATATATATATATATATATATATATAGTAATAAGAACAAGTGTATGAATCTCGTTCCGCCGCCTATGGGTAGTCTCCTGATAGACTGCGTTACAAAAAATACCGGCAGGAGCACGTTCGATAGACAATAAAATAATTCAGATATTTCCGTCAAACGAAATGTGTTAATTTTTGTGTCGTTGAACCTCCCTAAATCGCTAATGACTACCTGCAAAAGAATATAAAAAAGTTCGGGACGCAGCAAGTGCGTTATAGTAGTGAATTTTCATAAGAATTATACACTATTAGTAAGATATACTATTAAAACTAATTCTTTAAATTTAAACGAACCTTGGAGATCGGTTTTAGAGTCCCAGTTAGCGATTATTTGAACAAATTTATATTTTAAATCGAGCTAAAAAATTAAATTTTGGTCTTAGATATAATATGTAAGCACAGCAAGTGTGCAAAATTGTGTTACAATTTTCATTAAAGTTACAAAAGTTTTCAGAAAAAAATTATTTACAAAGCGAATGTACCTGTCAAATTAAGAATATGGCAGGTATTTTTCCTTATTAATTGCTTGGATGGTTTTGTTTTAGTCAACCCATCCAGTTTTTGCAAACAATAAACAACAAAACAAATTTGTAGTTATCCGCGAAGCTCATTATGTTATTTTTCTTTAATTTAGTACCCACGCTACATTTACATGGGTGTTACTATGGTTTAAGTTTGAAGATTCTAGCTTAATGGGAAATTTATTGAGCTGTCGGATTCGAAATATTTTTATGAAAACTTTCTACCATAACATATTTGCTGCACCCAGACCCTTTCCAACACTTATTTACGGTTGCTGTATTCGTACTTTTTGAAAATAATAAAATATTGTAGCTTACTATGTAAGACTGACAAGCAAGGCAACCTCAAAATCATTTTTGGAAAAATATTTAAAAAAAATTAAATCAGATAACAATTTAAACATAAATTAAAAGTCTTGATTCGCTGCTTCGTCTCGGGGGTCCACTTCCCCTTCTGCGTGCCTACAAGCACCCTTAATGCATAAACAAGAACAATGTAAACAAGAAAAAATCCTTTGAAGCAACCCCTCAGAAAGTTACGGGACCTGCGGTGAATATAGAGGTTCTGCGCGCGGTAAACAGGATTTTAAGAAGGTATAGCTGCAAAATGGGATAAAGAGGTCCTGACTAAGCTGTTTCTTTCGCACTTTCGGCTCACATTTCCTTTTTATATTCTTCTCCGCCCAGCACCCCTATTCACTCTTGGTCCCGTAACTTTCTTGTGGGCTGTTTGCAAGAAATTCTTCTTGTCGTTTGGGCATCCAGAAGGGGTTACAACCATGTGCTAATCTGCAAATTTACCGAAAATTTGATTTTTATTTACACACGGAATGCATCTATGAAATTATAGGTGGCAGGTAAGTATTTTTCCACATTAATCGCTTGAGTGATCGGTTTTAATCAACTCAATCGAACCAGTTTCTGCAAAAAAAAATAATTAACAAATAAAAAACAAATTTGTAATTATCTGTGAGGCTCATTGTATTATTTTTTAAATTTAGCATCCACCCTGCTTTTATATAGGTTTATAGCTATTTGTCACAGAGAAGCATGTACGCTTTGCGCATCGCATAACCTCGAAATCGACGCTAATGCTAATTGCTAATACCTTATTAGGATCTTATAATATAAAACCACTAGGTACCTATATTCTAAGGTTAATACAAATAGTACGTAAATAATAACCCAACTTTTAATCTTAACTTAACTTTAACATAGTGACTGTGGTAGTATATTATGATTGTAACATCCAATGAAACAAATATGAAAGTAATAGGTAAACTGCATGTAGATTGTGGATATTGTATGTATTACCTAGTGAACTCTATACAGAATTCACTGGTTGGTATTACCAAAGTGAAACAAAATTTTAATTTGAAGAAGAAGTATACCTACCTCAAACTAATACAGTAAGTACTTATAATATCGAGGTAGGTACTACAAAGTACAAACATCCCTAGTTAAAATTATATAAACAGATGTTTAGGTTAAATTATTAAAATTTTAATTTTAAAATTTTGTATTGTTTATATCTATTTCATTTTTAAAAAGTATGGATACAGCTAGTAAATAAGTGTTGAAAAGAGTTTAAGTGCGTTATGGTAGCGAATTTACATTAAAATGTTTTTAATAGCAAATATGTGTGTTTTTTTTAAGAAAGCAGGCATCAAATTTGGTTACCAGTATAATCTATATAGTAGAAACAATGTGCCATGTCTCATCAAAATAACTTTATTGTTTGAAAATGCACAACAATTTCCAAAAGTAAACTGAAGGTGTTCCAGAAAAAACTGGTTTCTTGGTCAACCTTATAAGTTAATATCAAATTGAGATATTCAAATTTAAAGCATTAAATGAAAATTTGCTACCATAACGCACTTGCTGCGTCTCGAATTTCTTTTCTTACAAACATGCATTATATTTCGATGGAAAATGCAAAAATAATAATTGTATAACCAACGACTTATGGGCCAGCCTGTGATTGTAGAAATATTTTAAGATATAGCTCAAGACACCCTATAATTAATGTATACACCCTATAATTATTGTTTAATTTTACGAAAATTCGACCAAAATTATACACCATTAAACGATAAACTCTATAGCTAAGACTACTGCCAAAGCATCAGAGAAAGAGAGGGTCTATTTGAAATGGATTTTCTGGAAACATTTTAGTAAAATGAAGGATAATGACGGTTGAAGCTAAGACTTCAGGCTTTGTAAAACATTCTTCTTGAAACATTTTTTTTTCCATAGTTCGTATTAGTTACAGGTTCTTTGCCTAAATGTTGCCAATTTTGACGTTTTAAATCGCGACTTCGACGTTTTGAGCAAAACCCCAATTTATTATTCTTTAAATGACTTTACCTTTTTGTTTTAACCTACAGAGCTAAATTTTGGTAGGTGATTTACCTATAATGATATAAACCCGCGTACCAAATTTGGTTGCCGTTAATTTGTTATTTCCGAGATAATAAATTGGTTTCGAAAGAGAACACAAAATTTTCCGGGAAAAGCTGGGCCGATTTTCCTGGCTAACAAACTTATCTAAGCCACTAGCAAAAACAAGGTATTCACCAAAGTTAATCAAAATCGGCTCACTATTTTTTTAGTTATCGGTGTTATACATGCATCTATATATATATATATATATATATATATATATATATATATATATATATATATATATATATATATATATATATATATATATATATATATATATATATATATATATATATATATATATATATATATATATATATATCAACATATAAAAATTGAAACTGATCCCGGATATGTGTTTTAGGGGGCCTAATTAGCGATCATTTGAAGAAATTTTTTCAAAATTCAAAAGTCGGGATCTCCTCATTATTCACTAAAACTACAACACATATTCTTGTTACAGTTTTTCCACTTTTTTATCACAATTACAACAAAAATTAAATAGGTTCATGCTATTTTTTTTACTTAGCAAAAATCAAGAAACAAGAATAGTTACACGAACTGCAGGCAAGTGTCTTGTACAATGTTAACCAGAACTCCTACAAAACATGCCTTCTATCGAAATAATAGAAGTTTATTCGGTTGAATTTCCCAAAAGCACGGCAAGTACGATCTCGCGGTGTAGGAGCGAAGGGGGGTGGGGAGGGGTTGCACGCGATAGGGCCAGCAATAGTCGCTTGATGATCGACACAATCCGTTTATCAAGACCAATTGTTATCGATTCTGCCCTTTCTCTTTCTCCCTCTCGGCTTTATGTGGAATGGATGCCATCTCCTAAAAAGCACGAAGAATACGTCAGAAAATACTGATTCTGCAACAATCGCCGGCGCTTCGATATCTGCAAGAAATAGACCAATCTGTGCCAGTTGTTTGTGCAGCTCGTGCACTGACTTCTTCAACTGAATCCTCTAATCACCACAAGAATATCAATTGTATGGCTTTCAAGACTTTTTAAAATAATAATCTAGCTGCTTCTAAAAAAGCTTATTCAATATACGAACGATATTTCCAGTCTAAACGATATTCAGATTTATATAGGCCCTGTTAGCATATAAACAAAAATCGTTAATGAGGAGATCACGACTGTAGGACTTTTAATTCTTAAATCAGCGCGAACTAGGGCCCATATAACTAGCACACTCGTTTATGTCCTTTTAAATGAAAATGTCTTTGACACATGTCATTTCCAGTTATAGCAAAAGTTACAGTAACTCGCTTATTTTAAATAGAACACCTTGTATTATTACATTTATCCGCTACCCCCTGAAGCGATCTTACCCAAAAACAAATCGATACGTTCCTTTGTCGGGTGCTAACTGGGTACTAAATTTGAAGATGATATCTCCATTCGTTCGAGAGTTAGTGTGTCTACTAACAGATAGGTGTACGGCCGACAAACCAACCGACAGACAAAACATTTTTTGTTGCAGACTTTTTACGCCGTTTTAACAAAAAAAATCAACATTTATGTCACCGATATTCCACCCTCCACACATTCAACCCCTAATTGACACAGAATACCAGATGTTGGACGAAATTGAAGGTTTCTTAATAAACAAGTCCTAAAACGTTATATTACCCGAGTTAACGAAAAAATGTCAATTTGCACCAAATCATCCCACGTACATCCCCTACCCATGAAGCGATTTTACCAAAAAACAATCCGAACCGTTCGTTTGTCGGGTGCTAACTGTGTACCAAATTTGAAGACGATATCTCAATTCGTTCTAAAGTTGTCGTGGCTACAAACAGACAGACAAACAGACTCACACACAAAACAAATTTTCGTTCCCAAATTGTGTTTTCTATATGTTTTGACACTTTTTACGACGTTTAAGCGAAAAAATTTTTTTTTGAAATTTTTATCGCCGATGTCATACGTTGTGACATGTGGAAGTAACATGTTTTCTTCTTATGTATAAAAGAAAATAACAGAAAGAAAATGCAATTACAATTTACGTTTAGCTAATAAATAAAATATATGCGATTTCTAAAATCTGTGGCCAAAAAACGAATAGTTCAAGGCCATCCAGAAATACAACTCAAATATGCGATTTCTATGGTGTAATTAAAAGTGATACATGTCATACCCTCTTCCCTTTTCAATGCATAAAAGACGGTTTCATTTTGAAAATAGACGACGTGGGTATCATTTAAATTTTTATTTTAAGGTCAGACTAATTGACAGCTGAACAACATGTTGTACCTATATACATAATAAAACTCGATTTTTAATTTTTTATGATCTTAAAAACCTTTTGAGCTATTTTCACCTCTGTAAATAGACGTCATTTGGAGGGTTTATTTTTATAGATAAGTAAAATCGTTATAAATAAATTGCAAGAAACTATTTCTTACATATAACAAAATATAATTCTTATGGTATTTTGAGTAAAGTAACGTATAGCTAGTTTAGAAGAGACTAAGCATTTTCAACGTCAAATAATTAGAACAATTATTTGCCGGATTGGACACAAGGCACTAGGTAACGCAGCCAGCCTACTTAATAAGCATACCTTGCTAGGGGGCCTTTTTAGTAAATTTTTATTTAAAAAAATTCACTAATAGAGATGTATCGATGGTGAGACATGCAAAATGTTTTTCAAATGAGCTCGAACTAGGACCCCTAGAACCAATATCCGGGTCAGTATTTTAATTTTTATATGTATATATATATATATATATATATATATATATATATATATATATATATATATATATATATATATATATATATATGTATGTATGTATATGTATCCAACCGATAACTCAAAAAATATGTAACCGATTTGGATAAAACTCGGCAAGTACCTTTCTTTTCTTAATGGTTTGAAAGAATTCGTTAACCAAAAAAATCGGATAAGATTTTCCTGGAAAATTTTGAGTTTTCTTTCGAAAAAAATAATAATTTTTTTCTCCGAAAATTACAAAGCTATTTTAATAAAATTTGGTAGATATGTTTCCTTGGGAAAGGCCTTACCACATACTAAAATTTAGCTTTATAAGTTTATAGACGTAGTAGTAGCAGTGGTGGGGAGGCTAACGCCAAGCAAGTGGACCACAATGGGCCCTTTTTGCCAACCCCAGCAACCATGCTCTACCCTTCCTCGGTTCCGTCGCCAAACCGCATCGACCTCTAAATGAAGGCCGTGGCGGTCTTCAATTGGATGGTACTTACCTGATTCCTCTGCAGAGTCCTCGAACCGAGGAATTCTGCTCGAAGACTTCCAAAAGCCTCGCATTCACACAGGTAGTGGTAAGACGTTTCTTCATCCTCGCCACATTCCTGGCAAATGGGATCCCTCTCTACGCATATCAATGTGAGGTGTCTTCTAAGGGCGCAGTGGCCTGTCAGCACCCCAAGGATGCGGCGACGCGTAGGTCGACTCCTACCGAGTAGCCAGACAGTCTTATCTCTGTCCTGCCCCTTCACGAAGTCCCTCGCCTGCCTACAGCCACCAACCGAGCCCCGGTGCTTCTCCATGGCCTACTCAGTCCACCTGTCTAAGGCGACAGAGACCGTCTTCCTACTTATGCCTATCGCAGGCTCCGGGCCACAGAACGGCCGCCGGGAACCAAGCCTTGCGAGATCATTCGCTACCTCATTCCCCGCTACGCCGCAGTGTCCCGGAACCCACACCAGTAACACCTCCTTTGTCCTGGCTAGTCCTTTGAGGGCGTCAGCGCACTTCTGAACCAGTGTTGACCTGATTCTGGGCGCGCAGACTCCCCGGAGGACCGACTGGCTATCCGAGCAAATGTATACACATTTCTCGGGGCTTATCTTCACATACTGTCTATTTGCCACGGACAGGAGAGCCTACACCTCCGTTTCGAATGCCGTGGTATATGCGCCCAGAGCATAGCTCTCGCGCACCCCCAGGCCCTCGATGTATATTCCTGCCCCGGAGAATTGTTGATCCTCCAGCCTTTCGGGCTGGAATGCAACCTCATTTTCCCTTCACTGATTTCTACTGTGTATCCTGAGGGTATATGGCCTAGTTAACCTAATAGCTTCCTCGGCATTCCGTACCTTGATGGCGGAAATCGGAATTTCCTTTTCCACCTCCTTGGCGACTCTTGCATGCTCCATTACTGCTCCCTCTCCGCACCAGTTTCCAGAGTCTCGCATTCTAAGATGCGACGCCATAACCTCCCTTCTGATACAGATGGGAAGCGGTGGCAGCATCAGCAGCAAGACTTCTAGCGCGCCTGAGGGTGTCGTCCTCATAGCGCCTGTGATACCCAGGATTGCCAGCCTTTGGAGTTTTGCCAGCTTCCTGGTAGTGGTTTGGTTCACACCAAACCACCAGACCAACGCCCCATAGAATATCCTCGGCCTGACGATCGCAGTGTAAATCCAATGAAGTGTCCGAGGGTTAAGTCCCCAGGTCCTCATATCACTCGACGCAGCTGCCAGAGGGTCGCTACTCACTTCCTCACTACTCGTTCTATTTGCGACCTCCATGTTAGTTTGTAGTCCAGAACCACCCCCAGATATTTGACCTCCCGCACTAAAGCGAAAGGTTTTCCAAACATCACGGGCGCCCTGAACCCCTCCATATTCCTCTTCTTGGTGAGTAGGATCATCTCAGTCTTCGCCGGGTTTACGGAGAGTCTCAGCTCACCGCACCGCCTTTCAATTATGCCACAGGCAGCTTGCATGCACTCACAGACGACGACGAGGAATTTGTCGATGACTAAGACCAGCCCATCATCAGCGTACGCCTGGGCGTAGAAGCCATTCTCGGAGAGCTGCTCCAGGAGGCCGTCCATGACCAGACACCATAGATGAGGCGAAATGCAGCTGCCCTGAGGACAGCAGCCCGTCACCCCAACGTCCAGCCCCCGGCCCCTCAAGGTCAGCGAGTTTATAGAAAATTGAGATATTGAAATTTTAAGCATTTAATGGAAATTCACTACCAAAACGCACTTGCTGCGTCCTGAACTTTTTTGGAATCAGGAGTGAAGAATACTGCGTGCACACCTCATTCACACACCGTAGTGTGTGGTATATCGAGGTAGTGTGGGACTCCTACCTACGAAACTCCTCTCCCTGGAGTATCGGACCTTAGTCCAAACCCCCGAAGGAAAGATTGCAGACAATGATGTTGAGATTTGAATGTTTACATTCTGTTTTGCCGCGGGGGCGTTATCGGGTAAGGATAAGCTTTTGACGCTTATGCCTAAGTAGAAGCTGCTTATCGTAGTCCGTAGAAGAGCATTTGGGTGAGAAGCGGCTTTTGCGAACTGAGTGGTGGATAGTTGAGTTATAAACTCAAGTATCGAAGGCATTTCCAGATCAGAATGAATCTGAGTGTTTCTGACAAACCCTGGCGCCTCTCAGACTTTTATTCTAGATGATTTGAATGGTTTTGATGTGTGTGTCGGCGGTAGTGGCCCATGCAGGGGATGCATAGGTCAAGGCTGGCCAGATTATGACTTAGTACAAGAGCAGTTGATTGTTCATGGACAATTTGAAATTTCTGTTAAGAAGTGGAAAGAACTTGGTGGTGAGCATCGAAGCTTTCCGTCGGGCATGTTGGACGTGGGGTATTTAGCGGAGTCTTGCCAGGGAATTAGACGGTTGTCTAATGATACGTGTTCGTGAGGTGTGTGTGTGTGTCCTCTTGGAAAATGGGACTGCTAAACATTTATCGCGGTTTATTATTATTTTATTTCAACAACACACCACGAGGGCTTACAGCCTAAATAATATCGTACCGTGGGTGTCGACAAGGAGGAAAGAGGCAACTTGTTAATTCTGGACTTGAAGGTTTGGAGGTTCGGAGAAGAAGGAAAAACATGTGCCGGCAAGGAATTCCACAACTTGGAAGTCCTCGGGACAAAAGAGCGGGCATAACAAGATGTTCTATGTCTGGTGACCTGGACAGTAAACGGGTGCATTCGCTCTGTTACCCTGGTAGATCTGTTGGGGGCAGCAGGTGGAGGAACTATGGAAGAAAGCTCCTCTGAGCAGTGCCCGTGCAGATATCTACAAAAGAGAGAGAAGTCACCAACGGCACGTCGGTGGGCAAGGGATCGCAGCCTTTGGGTGAGGGTAGGGTCACCGAAGAGACGTACAGTTCTCTTCTGAATGGAGTCCAGGATAGCGAGTGTAGAAGCGACAGCGGCACCCCAGATGTGGGAGCAGTATTCGAGGTTTGGCCTTATTTGTGAAGTATATAAGATATAGAGACTAGCTGGTAAAAATTATTTGCGAGCCCGGAAGAGGAAACCTAATTTCTTAGCAGCCGCTTTTGGAATTGGTGTGATATGTTGGTGCCAATTGAGATTTAGATCCACAGAAATGCCAACAAGTGAAAAGGACTCATTACTTTGAATAACTTGGTTGTTCATTGTGATGGGTCTAGGGTTGGTGTATCTCTTATGAGATAGAAAGCAAGACAGATTTGGTGGAGTTGAATTGTACAAGATTTCTACTTCCCCAGTCTAATATTTTTTGGAGATCCACAGACACAGAACCCTCCGTGAGTCTGCGATCCTCATCTAATGGGGCTAAAGAGACAGGCTTAGAATATTGTATATTTGAGTGGAGGGTGCTGTCATCCGCGTAACTGTGAACTAGGATGGATGTGCTAGAGAGGAGGTCATTGATGTGGAGAAGGAACAAAGTAGGGGCTAAAGCTGAACCTTGAGGCTAGACATGATTTCATATACCAGTCTCACAGCTCGTCTACGACGGTTTGTAGACGTTGGGTTATTATCCTCGGCTGAGTGAAGCTACTGATGATGGTAGTGTCGTCTGCGTACAGTGCGTATGTCAGGTTTAGGTGCGGTGTATGTCTGTCACAAATATATTGTACGGCAGAGGGAATATGCTGACCGTTTAACATAAAGGTAACAGGCCCGTTGATTGCCATTTCACGAGACTAAAGATTTTTTTGTTAATGAACCGGCTAGGGGTGCTACATAGCGTGTCTATCATCTAGATTTTTTTACTCCTCAAACTAGTCAGTTCAGTATTAAAGGTGCGTTTCTCTCCGAAAAGATTCACTGCACTAATAACTTTCTAGCAATGGGCCGAGTTTTTTTCAGTTTCTTTGTGGATGTGCAACTTCATCGAAACATTGGTGGATACTAGGCTCGTGATACTTCTGTCCGCGTATCACCCCGGCTAGACGGCCTGTGTAACTGGCTACTAGAGATACCGATATTTTTATAGCGGCGACTTTTACCGGTGAATTAGATGGTCACTGGTAACACCAGCGACCAGATTCTCCTGGTCGCTGTTTTAAAATTCGCCGCAGTCGAGTCCTACCTAATGTTTATTTTTGAACACCAGCCACCAGCGATCAGATTCGCAGCGTAGTAGCTACTAGCAACCCTAGTCGCCGTTTAAAAAAATTAAATAATCGCTGCGATAGGCGGTCGCGGTCGAGTCCAGCCTTATGTTAATTTTTGAACGATCTTAACTAGTTATGTTAATTTTTGAACGATCTTAACACTCCTAATCGATGATTCTCGTCTTTCATCGTTACGGACGGCCAATGCAGCGATGCATACTGTGTTACGGTATAGAATATATTTTTTCACAATTTTTCGTATTCAGTTTTAGAATTCTTTCGTTGTTTTGTCTTCAATAAAATTTACGTTTGTTTTCTGTATTTGTAGAATAGAAAATACGCTAAAAAATATGTCCTTGTAGGGTTTTTTTAATGAAATAAATTTGAATTTTATTGATACATATCTGTCAAAAAATTGTAGGTAGTTTTATATTCGTTAATATACTAATGATGATTATGAGTCTGAAGGACTACCAACCCGTTTTCAAAGCAAGTTAAAAGAAAGGAACTACCAACCCGCAGTCCGGCCTTGATCCCTTTACCAACAAAGAACTTTGTTCTTCTTCCACAGTTGCTGCCGGATCATATCCACGAATTAACAGCTCATAACCACGCAATCTGTTTGCTTTCATGATAAATTCGATATATTAAACTGATCAAACGCACACAAAATCTTTCAAAAATTATTTATCAAAAGAATTCAAACAACACAAACACGCAAACACACACATATGCAAATGTATATATGCGTTGGGCAAACTCAGAGAGAAAGAGGTACAAATACTCGAAAGCAAACAGCAATCCATAAACCAGTCTGAAAAAAAAACCTCTGTATACATATCCGGGGGTTTTAATTATTTAAAGATGGTGTCTGAATTTAATACCTCCCATTAAAGTGGTATATTGTACAACCCTTGCAGTACAAATATTTATCAAGAAACTTGATGAGATCCAGCAACTGCTGCAGGTAATTACAACCTAGATTTTTCAAGTTTTTTCATTCATCCTCTGTTTTCCAATATATCAATTTTGAAACTATTCTTTCCTTTTAAGATAACAAATTTCAAAGTAACGATATAATAAATAATCTTATAAAGACAAGGTTGATAACAACAGGCAATTTGGAAATATTTCAGTAAACATAAAATTTGAAGTTTTTTATCTAATATGTTCTTATAGCCTGTTTGCCAATTCATTGCTTTAAATATACTTGTAGTCGGTGTCACCATTTATTTAATCATGTCAGAGCAACAAGCTTTAAAAATTTGAAGGTGATGTTTAGAACCGCCACAGTTAGGGACCCAGTTGCTTAAGCGACCTCTTCAAATATGCGTTTATTTAAAGTTACAAATACTAAAGGCGTACTACGAGTTCTAACCAAAGACAAATTATTTTAGTTGCATTATAATATGCTTTTATTACAATTTTAATTGTAACGCGAAAGCTACACATTTAAACAAAAAACTAGACTAATGATACCGCCTCGAGTCAATGAAACACTGGCAAGGGTCTGGTGCAGGTGGGGCTGCGGGGAGGCGGATATCTCTGGGGAGTGATATGCACCCGGAGTTTGACGCCTTCACTGTGGCCTCAGAGACTGACAATTGTCCTCGCTTGGTTGTTACTCGGGAGCGGGGTTCCAGATGATACCGCCCTGGATTGAGCCCTGGTGTGTGTCGTGTGTCCAGACGTCCCGGGGGGCTCTGATCTCTGATGAGTGGTAAACACCCGGAGTTTGGAGCCCATACTGTGTGCTACGAAACGGACGGACGGCCTCGCTGGGGTGATGCTCAGGAGCGGGACTCGATGGGATGTTGCCTTGAGTCTAACACAGTTAGGTGTCAGGTTTAGACGAGCCTGAGGGGAGCTGAGATCTCTAGTGGTGGATTACAACTGGATATTGGATGCTGCTCGAGAGCGGGACTTCATGATACCGCCTAGAGGCAAACACTGACGGATGTCGGGTCCAGACGAAGTCGGAGAGAGGTTATCTCTCTTTGAGCTTCAAAACGGGCAAGCGACTTTACTCAGATGCCAGTACACCTGCCAAACAAACTTTCACCCTCAAGAAAATATCGACTCCCTGAGGGAGCTGGAATGGATGGGTGAAATCTAAATAATTAGACGTGAGCCACAATAGACCTAAGGTCGCGGTGGAGGGACTGGAATAGCCCACTCACAATAAAATCTAATCTAATATAATCTAGACTAATGTCCGGTTTCACAAAGCTAGGTTAAATATTTTAACGTGAGGTTTGTTAGTCAAGGCTTAAAACAACCAATCACAGCTTCAAAATATAGTATAGTTGTCATGGCAAAAACCCAAATTATAGTCTGTGATTGGTCCTAAAGCCTTGACTAACTAACCGGCTGTTAAATCCTTAAACGAGCTTTGTGAAACTGCGCATCAGTGTTTGAAATGTTGAAAAATCCTCTACCGTAACGCACTTGCCGTGGCAGCACTTTTTTTTTAAAGAGGAAACATTCTTTGAAATAGATATTTTAGTATCTGCTATCTTTATCAAAACCCATATTAACCAGACTGATCTTAAGTATAGTTTTCAGTTAGCCCCGTATAAATCGATCCCTTTCACCTGGCATTCCTGCTATGCTCGGATCGTGTATATAAGATAGCAGGATAGTTGTTGGTGATAGTGCAGGAATGCACATATTCAAGTAACATCCGTATTACGTGCAAAGGGCAAAGCGAGCGTCGTCTGGTAGCGTCACCGTCGTCTGGTCTTTCACCCCAGCGACGACGCTGTGTTGCTACCGACTGCCAACCCTTCGGGGAGGATCCCGGCACATCAACCCCACAATATCAGCGATATTTACACCCCGGTGCACAATGTACCGGTAGAGGATGATGAGATTGCTGACATTCATACACCTGTAACTGACACAGACTGCATTTCGAGTGTTTTTTAAAGTGACGTCTTTCGTTATTGTGACTAGACAGTGATACGTGTCGGTTCTTGTATTAGAAGGCAGCTATCGATGCTTAGTCGATTAAACAACAAAACGTAGATAAATAAAAATAACAAAACATAGTGATTCTTTAAAATGAGACAGCGTCTGTAGAAAGCTAAGACACTTAATTATAATCATTGTTGTGTTTATGCTCCCTAAAATTTTGTTAAATATTTTTCCATGCCAAAATTCGAAACAAATTTTTCTTGCAAGAAAGTTAGAGATTTTTTTCCAGAATATTAAGAAAAAATGATCTTTTGTTACAACAATTTGCAAATAAAAAAATGTCGGGTCGCAGGAAGTGCGTTATAGTAGCGAATTTTCATAAGAATTGTGCACTATTATTATACGGCATATTAGTAAAGTTAATACTTTAAACTTACACAGACCTTGAAGATCGATTTTAGAGGTCCTAGAATTCTTTCGAAAGTGTTACCATCGCTTTCTCTCTATTATCAAAAAAATCTTGCGTTCTAACTTCTTTTGAGAAAAATGCCCAAAACTCAATTTTCTATTAAGCCAAAGAACTAAATTTTGCTATATCTGTTAGATAGTGTAAGTATCTTTAAAAGAAACTTGTATTACAAATTTCATTGAAGTTATACAGAAGATTTCCAGAAGGAAACTTAATTCATATTAGGAAAAGTAAAGTGTCTGCCAAATTATAAACGTAGTAGTTATTTTTCCTTATTAATCGCCAGTATGATTTCGTTTTAGTCAACCTCATCGAATCGGTTTTTTCAATATCAACAATAACAAAATTTTAATTTGAGATTCAAAGGTGACAAACTTATTTAGGTGTTTTAAACAAAAAATGAGATATTGTCCAGAACGTTTGAAATCTGTGCACTATTTTTTCTCCAAATGACAAAATAAAACATAAAATAAACATATATTCATCGAGCTGGATTCGATCGCGTAACCTTCTGCTTAGAAGGCAAGGCGATGCCCCCTGCGCCATCTAAGCACACGTCAATCAACGTTTTATTTTCGTCATACTTTAGATCAGCTTCATGCCCGGGATATTATATTCAAAGTATACCGAACAATTATTAATTATAGAATTAGTAGAATTACCATTAAAACACATTCCACGACTGTTTCGGTCTTATCTGACGTCTTATGTTTAAGTTTAAATATAAAAGAAACTATTTTAGAATATTTTTTATAGAGACTTGGCTTGATTTTGTTTAAATTTCTGCTATATTATGCGATAGCATAATATATCTATGCTGCGCTAAAACTGTATTTGGGGCTGTTAATGAAGCTACAAATATAGTGTATTTTAATAATTGATTGAATGCCCCCGTTAAATAACAATCAATTGGCGAATCTTGTTTATTCTGGAATCAAAAATATTTTTTTAATCGCTTTGGTATCATTTTTCCATTGATAAATAATCATGGACGCCCCTGTAACTTCGGCCCTGGATGATTTTTTTCCAAGAAAAACGTGGTATGTATAGTTGTGAAACTGTGCCAATTTTCATCAAAATAGTTTAAGCCGTTTTGGAACTATATTATATTTTTACTAATTTTTTTTACAAAACTTTGACTCCCTGTATATTCCAAACAAAGCCATTACCGATAGTAGTTTCATCTAGCAAACTACCATTATTTTGACGTATAGAATACGATGTTTGAGTTTGGTTACTATAAACTGACTCACCCTGTATATTCCTTACCACAAACAATATTTTGGCCTTGTGCCGTCATTTCATCTCCAGTGGCACTATTTTTTTTTTCATTAACTGCTTATTACCTTCTTCTTTTAACTTTAACAAGACCTAATGTTCAGTATACTTTTTGTAATGAAAATCTGCGGGCCAAATTTTGTTGTTTGTTGTAGGTACTCTGGAAGACAATTTTTTTCCGAAAAACGACCCAAAATTTTCCCGGAAAACCTAAACCGATTTTCCTGGTCAACGAACTTATCCGAAACATTAACCAAGAACCAAGAACCAAGAACCAAGAACCAAGAACCAAGAACCAAGGACCAAGGACCAACCTACATCTATATATATATATATATATATATATATATATATATATATATATATATATATATATATATATATATATATATATATATATATATATATATATATATATATATATATATATATATATATATATATATATATATGAATATATATAACTGACCACGAATATGGGTTCTAATGATTTTAGTTTGTGCTCATTTGAAGAAATTTTTTGAAAATTTAAAAGTCTGGATTTCCTCTATAGTGGAATTGGATAAAAATGGATTTCTATGTTCGAGACTGTGAATCCAGCACAATTACCAAGAACCAAGCGTAGATTCACTTGCCTTCATCAAAACCGATAAGAAAAAAGTCTGGACGCAGCAAGTGCGTTATGGTAGTGAATTTTCATTAAAATGTTTTAAATAGCAAATATGTGTTTTTTAACGAAAGCACGCATCAAATCTGGTTAGCAGTCTGGCCTATATAGTAGAAACAATGTACCATATATCAACAAAAAGGCTTTGTTTGAAAATGTACAAAAATGATTCGAAAATAAACTTAAAATGTTCCCGAAAAAACTAGTTTCCTGGCCAACGAACCTTATAGGTTAATAGCAAATTGAGCTAATCAAATTAGAAGCATTTAACAAAAATTCGCTACCATAACGCTGCGTCCCCAATTCATTTTCTTACACACATGCACTATAATTACGTGGTCGAAATTCGATACATTAAAGGTCAGCTCAGGGGAATCCGACTATCTAATTGTGTTTGTGTGTGTGTGTGTTTTGTTTATTTAACGTCGGCCTATTTACGCGACTATGGCCAATCACCGACGCCAGGGAGCAGTTTCACCTCACTATCCTGGAAATTTTGCCGAATCCCTGCCTTTCTATAAGGAGGGTAGGGATCTTTAACGTGCCGAACATGGCATGGACACGGGACCAACGGCTTTAAGCCCCCTCCGAAGGGCGGAATGTGCAGACATTCAACTTGCTCAAATACAATGCCAGAACCTCGATTGATGTTGATGTTACAGTTTGTACTGAAAAAGTGAAAGGAGAAACCTGGGATGGAACCCAGTACCCTTCGGTTCAGAGGCACACGTTCTTACCTCTGAACCACCGAGGTTCTTTTACTATCTAATTAAAACAAAGTATTCTTTAATCTATTTGGACTGAGCAGATTTTAATAAAAAAATTGCTACCATAACGCACTTAGTGCGTGTCGAATTTATTTTCTTACAAAGATGCGTGGTCGAAATTAGATACATTAAAAACTCGGGACGCAGCAAGTGCGTTATGGTAGTGAATGTTCATAGAAATGGTTTTTATAACCAGTATAACCTCTATAGTGGGAACAATGTACCACATTTTATCAAAATAACTTTGTTGTTGGAAAAGGGCAAATATTTTTCGAAAACTAACTTAAAATATATCCGAAAAACTGACCCGATTTTCCTGGCCAACAAACTTCTTCAAGGTATTTAGCCACCTACCAAGATATAATTATTTACAAAAAGCTTTTCGAGAAAACTTACAAAAAAAATTGTAAACAACTTTTTTGCGAAAATCCAAAAACATCTTTTTTACAATAACTCATTAAACATTAGGTACTAATTACCAAAATTTTACAAAAATTTCACTAACAATGATTTCTACATAAACAAATAAAGTTCGCTACCATAACGCACTTGCTGCGTCCAGAATTTTTTTCTTACAAACATGCATTATATTTCGATGGAAAATGCTATAACATAAGGCGTGTTTGATTTAAAAAAAATTGTATCACCAACGACTTATGGGCCACCCTGTGATTGTAGAAATATTTTTTTCAGATGTAGCTCAAGACACCCTATAATTAATACATACAAATTTTTTTCATATCTTTTATAATTACGGCTATATTGAGCTTTATTGCTTTTTTACGAAAATTCGACAAAAATTATATACATTAAACGATAAACTCTATAGCTAAGGCTACTGCCAAGCATCAGAGAAAGGGTCTATTTGAAATGAATTTTCTGCAAATATTTTAGTAAAATGAAGGACAATGACGGTTGAAACTAAGACTTCAGGGTTTGTAAAACATTCTTCTTGAGACATTTTATTTCCATAGCCCGTATTAGATTCAAGTTCTTTTCTTAAATGTGGCTGATTTTGACGTTTTAAATCGCAACTTTGACGTTTTGAGGAAAACCTTAATTTATTTTTCTTTAATTGCCTATAACTTTTTTGTATTTTGAGCTACAGGGCTAAATTTTGGTAGGTAACTTACATATAAGAACATAAACCCGTGTACCAAATTTGGTTGCCCTTATTTTGTTAATTCCGGAGATATAAATTTTTTTCAAAAGAAAACACAAAATTTTCCGGTAAAACCCTGGCAGATTTTCCTGGATAACGAACTTATCCAAGCCATTTGCAAAAGGAATTTATTCACCAAATTTAAACAAAATCGGCCCATTATTTTTTGAGTTATCGGTGTGATACATATATATATATATATATATATATATATATATATATATATATATATATATATATATATATATATATATATATATATATATATATATATATATATATATATATATATATATATATATATATATATATATATATATATATATATATATATATATATATATATATATAAATTGAAACTGACCCTGGATATGTGTTCTGGGGGGCTTAATTAGCGCTCATTTGAAGAAATTTTTTAAAAATTCAAAAGTCGGGATCTCCTCATTAGTGAATTTTTTTAAAGAAAATTCACTAAAAGTCAGCTCAGAACTGGTGCGGACGGGGGAATCCGTCTGTGTAATTAAAACAAAGCAATGTTTAATTTATTTAGACAGAGCAGATCTTCCTGGTTAACGAACCTATCCAAGTCACTTGCAAAAGGAAGGTGTTCACTAAATTTGATCGTAATGGGCGGATTATTTTTTGAGTTATCGGTGTGACACATAAATATATAAGTATATAAGTATATATATATAAACATATGATGTCTGAAACCGACCTCGGATTTGGGTTCCTAAATAGCGCTCATTTTTGGAAATTTTTTCAAAATCAAAAGTCGATCTCCTAAATAGTGAATTTTTTAAAGAAAATTCATTAAAACTAAAAAAAACTAAACAGTTGGGTTGGTGATGACCCACACTCAACAGGTTACGTTAGTATAAGCTGGGCAGCCAAAGGATCCAATGACTAACGGAAAATTTTTAAAAAATCTCGGGAAGCAGCAAGTGCGTTATGGTAGTGAATTTTTATTAAATGCTTCAAATTTGAATAACTCAATTTTCTATAAACTTAGAGAGTTTAATTTTGGTACGTAGTAGGGTCTTTCCTAAGGCAAGATATCCACTAAATTTAATTAAAATAACTTTGTAATTTTCGGAGAAAAAATTTTTTTCGAAAGAAAATTTAAAATTTGAATAACTCAATTTTCTATAAACTTAGAAAGTTGAATTTTGGTACGTAGTAATGTCTCTCCCGAGGCAACATGTATAGGTAATTTCATTAAAACAGCTTTATTATTTTCGGAGAAAAAATTTTTTTTCGAAAGTAAACTCAAAATTTTCCCGGAAAACCCCGTACGATTTTTTTGGCTAACGAACTCATCCAAGCTATTAATAAAAGAAAGGCACTTACCAAGTTTCATCAAAATCGGTTGATTATTTTTTGAGTTATCAGACGGATAACTACATACATACATACATACATACATACATACATACATACATACATACATACATACATACATACATACATACATACATACATACATACATACATACATACATACATACATACATACATACATACATACATACATACATACATACATACATACATACATACATACATACATACATACATACATACATACATACATACATACATACATACATACATACATACATACATACATACATACATACATACATACATACATACATACATACATACATACATACATACATACATACATACATACATACATACATACATACATACATACATACATACATACACACACACATACATACATACATACAACACACACACACACACACACACACACACACACACACACACACACACACACACACACACACACACACACACACACACACACACACACACACACACACACACACACACACACACACACACACACACACACACACACACACACACACACACACACACACACACACACACACACACACACACACACACACACACACACACACACACACACACACACACACACACACACACACACACACACACACACACACACACACACACACACACACACACACACACACACACACACACACACACACACACACACACACACACACACACACACACACACACACACACACACACACACACACACACACACACACACACACACACACACACACACACACACACACACACACACACACACACACACACACACACACACACACACACACACACACACACACACACACACACACACACACACACACACACACACACACACACACACACACACACACACACACACACACACACACACACACACACACACACACACACACACACACACACACACACACACACACACACACACACACACACACACACACACACACACACACACACACACACACACACACACACACACACACACACACACACACACACACACACACACACACACACACACACACACACACACACACACACACACACACACACACACACACACACACACACACACACACACACACACACACACACACACACACACACACACACACACACACACACACACACACACACACACACACACACACACACACACACACACACACACACACACACACACACACACACACACACACACACACACACACACACACACACACACACACACACACACACACACACACACACACACACACACACACACACACACACACACACACACACACACACACACACACACACACACACACACACACACACACACACACACACACACACACACACACACACACACACACACACACACACACACACACACACACACACACACACACACACACACACACACACACACACACACACACACACACACACACACACACACACACACACACACACACACACACACACACACACACACACACACACACACACACACACACACACACACACACACACACACACACACACACACACACACACACACACACACACACACACACACACACACACACACACACACACACACACACACATATATATATATATATATATATATATATATATATATATATATATATATATATAATATGCTTCCTCAGGAGATTAAGGCTGCGGATACACTTAGCTGCTTTAAACATAGATTGAAATTATTTTTGGTTGAAAATTCTTTTTATCATATCAGTGAATTTACTGAAAGGTGTACAGGCCCTGAGCAACGGAGAGAATGACCGTTGTAACTGTAAATTTAGGTTTAATGTAAAATGATTGTATATTTTTGTAGTTGGTTCTGTATGTAAAGTGCTGTTGTTATTTTTTGACTTCTGTTTTTGTATATATTTAAGACTGACATTTTAGGTTTTTCTAATTCTTTGACGTGCCTGTAGTATGTATGTACTTGATCAAAGGCTAATAAAGTTATCTATCTATCTATCTATCTATATATATATATATATATATATATATATATATATATATATATATATATATATATATATATATATATATATATATATATATATATATATATATATATATATATAAACATATAAAAATTGAAACTGACCCCGGATATGGGTTCTAGGGGTCCTAGTTCGCGCTCATATGAAAATTTTTTTGCAAAGTCTCACCATCGATACCTCTCTATTAGTGAGTTTTTTAATAAAAATTCACTAAAAATGTGTGGAAAGTTTGTTAAAGACAATAAATAGTATCAGGCAAAGTTATAATGTTGCTGAAAAGTAACTATTTGTCAAAATAAAATAGTGATCTGTATCCTGAATATGATATTACCTTTTCTTCATGAATACTTGCAGAATAAAATGTTAAATGAAAAATGTGACATATTTCTCACATTTAACAAGACCACACACAGTTTAAGAAATACACGGAAGATCCTGAATCACTTCCTTTAACAACGCCGTCCCAAAAGCAAAAATAAGTTTCTTGCGTGCATCTGAAAAACTTATAACTTTAAAACTACCTTCGGGCGAGCGGCAAACGATAAAAAAACTCCTTTCAAATTCGTTTTATTACACTCCGTGTTGTTATTTCATAATAAATACCGCAGAGAATATCACATTCTCCTGAATGTTCCCGGTGAAGTGCATGAATGCAGAGACGAGAGAAACTTCCAGCTATAAAAAATGCCTTTGAGAAAGGAAAGTGCCGTCCTGCCGGTGATGTTGATGTGTTTTAGAATAAAACAGCCGAACATGAACGACTCCTAGGGGGTAGAACTCCTGATTCCCTCCAGGACTTTAACTCCTGCAAATGCTCACCGCTTTCCGTGTACTTTGGCATACAAGCACCCGGTTGCATAAAGCATTGTCAGTTAACTTCGTTGTTAAATATGGCCGACGTCTCATTATAACAATTTTTCGTACCATCAGCAAACTATCCAGATAAGTCTGCATTCCACAATTCATAGAGAAACAATATAACCATATTATTATGACAATTGTTCAACCATAGAGAAATAAATACCCCACTTGTCTATGTAAATACTGAAGACCGGGCTTCGAAGTCTTCTGTCATATCGTATCGTTTCATTTTATGGTCTAATTAAGGATAGAAGAGGAGAATGTATTATTAAATAATATTTAACTATTTTGTAAGTTAATAAAGTAGCAGCGGTGTTGCTATTGTTTGTTGTTAAGTATTCAATTAACGAGTTTCACTGCATAACCAGAAATTCACAACAAAATGTCAAAATTTCTTGTAGAAAATGAAACACTTTTTCTTGGTTATTATAAATTAAAGACGAAACAGTTTTACAAATAATGAATGGTGGTTTGTGAAGAGTGTGAAGAAGTATTGGCGAAGAGAATACTGACATTTAGGACGCTCCAGTTGCAAAATTGGAAGTGTCAGTTCAAGGATATTTAGACATTTTTGAGAGTGCAACTTTTTAAATTGTATCTTTTACAACCATAAGCTTAAGCTTCTGTATAAGATGCATCGTAAAATTGAAGAACAAATGCATTATTATTTTATTTATGTGTCACCAGGATAAACTAATGAACCGACTGAAAACGAAACTTGGCATGCATGTTCCTTTGGCTAATGGCTCGTTAGCCAGAAAAATGTGACAAGTTTTTCCAAAAAATGTTGGGTTTTCTCTTGGAAATTTTTTGTAACATCGAAAATAGCAAAAATACTTTACCCAAATTTGGCACGCAAGTTGGTCATACATAGCGTATACCACGCACCAAAGATTAGCTCTCTAGCTTTGACGAAAGAAAGTTAGCAAGCATTAAAAAAAAGGTCGCCATTTATTTCTTTAACGTCGGTGTATTTTCGCGACTATGGCCAATCACCGACGCCGGGGAGCAGTTTCACCTCAACCCCAACATCACATGGACACGGTACCAATGTATTTACGCCCCTCCGAAGGGCGGAACGTGCAGACATTCAACTTGCTCAAATACAATGCCACAACCTCGGTTGATGTTAATTGTACAGTATGTACTGAAAAGTGAGTAACCCTGGGACTCGACCCGATACCCCTCTGTTCAGAGGTACACGTCCTTACCACTGAACCACCAAGGCTCCCACTAGAGGTGACAATACCAAAATATGTGATTATTGCATATGACAGACGAAGATTAATTACTTCCACATCGTTACAAGGTGTGGAGGTATCGCGTCGGCTACCAAAATTTCAAAAAAAAATGTTTCGCTTAACCATCGTAGAAAGTATCAAAACATGATTTGGAAACCAAATTTTTTTTGTTTGTCGATCTGTAGGTCTGTCTGTTGGTAGTCACGATAACTTTAAAACGAATTGAGATATCGTCTTCAAATTTGGTATACAGTTAGCACTCGACAAACGAACGGTTCGTTTTTGCCTAAAAGTGCTTTAGGGGGTAGGGGATGAATGAATGGGGGGTGATTTGGTGAAAATTGTCATTTTTCCGTTAAAACTCGAGTAATATAACGTTTTAGGGTTTATTTATTAGAAAACTTTTAATTTCATCAAACATCTAGTATTATGTGCTGAAATTAAATTAGGGGTTGAATGTGTGGGGGTGGAATATTGTTGGCAAAAATCTAGAAACTTTTTTTGTTGTTAAAACGGCGTAAAAAGTCTCAAAACACATACAAAACTTGATTCTGGAACGAATTTTTTTTGTCTGTCGGTTTGCACGTCTGGATGTTAATAGGCGCAATTACTTTCGAACGAATTGAGATATCATCTTCAAATTTGGTATCCGGTTAGCGCCCGACAAAAAAACGCTTCTAATTGTTTTTGGGTAAGATCGCTTCGGGGAGTAAGGGATAAATAAGGGGTGATTTGGTGAAAATTGGGATTTTTTCAATAAAACTCAAGTAATATAACGTTTCAAAAGTTGATGGGTACAAGAATACAAATATTTTCTTTGTGGTCAAGTCGTGGGCCCTAAATTCGTTCCATGAGAATGTCTTTCTGAAGAAAATAAATTATCACAGCTATGAGGAAGTTATGATTCAATTTGCAGCACTATTTTTTGTGTGCAGAAAGGTCAAACAGTAGTGAAAATGCTTATATAAATGGAGTATTTTTCTCCTATAAACGTCAAACTTGTCATTTAAAACATCAAAATTGGTAAATTTTAAACAAACATTCTAAAAAGAACCCGCCTTTTAGATAATAATCGTCGCAAGGAGTGTACTTAACAGGGTCTTACATTCTGTTTTTTTTTGTCTGTCGGTCGGTGGGTCCGTCGGCCTGTACGTCTGTCTGTTAGCAAGCGCAATAACTTTGGAACGAATTGAGATATAATCTTCAAATCTGGTAGCCAGTTAGCACCCGACAAAGGAACGCTTCAAATTGTTTCTTGGGTAAGATCGCTTCATGAGGTGGGGGATAAATGAGGGATGATTTGGTGAAAATTGACATTTGTTCGTTGAAACTCGAATAATATAACGTTTCAGAAGTTTATTTATGGGTACAGGAATACGAATATTTTCTTTGTGGTCAAATCATAGACACTAAATTCATTTATTGAGAATATCTTTCCGACGAAAGTAGATTATCACACAATCAGAATTATTCATCCTCTGATGACGCCAAAGTGGTTAGTGAAACGATCGTCAGGTCTTTTAATATGTGTTGTGGTCATTTGGGTTCTTCAAGTGTACTTATGAGTGTTCATCACAGGCTTCAATCTCCACTTATTGAGATTATCACAGCTATGTGGAAGTTAAGATTCAATTTACAGCACTATTTATTTAACAAACTAAATTTAAAGCAATTCCTCTCTTTCGTAAATAAATCGATAAACGGGCAACATATATACAACTGGTAGTAATAGTTGGGATGTAACGAGTGCGTTATGGTAGCGCATTTTTATCAACTTTGTTCAAATTTTAATAAACCAATTTTCTCTTAATCAATAGAATCCAACTTTGGTAAGTAACAAAATTTTTATAAAAGCAACATGTGTACCAAATTTCATTAAACCAAACTTATTGTTGTTGGAGATATATACAAATTTTTTTTAATTTTCGATGTTTTTTGTGAATTTTCTTTAAAAAAATTCACTAATGAGGAGATCTCGACTTTTGAATTTTGAAAAAATTTCTTCAAATGAGCGCTAATTAGGCCCCCTAGAACACATAACCGGGGTCAGTTTCGATTTTTATATGTTTATATACATACATACATATATATATATATATATATATATATATATATATATATATATATATATATATATATATATATATATATATATATATATACCACACACCGATAAAAAATTTTGTCAAATGGGCCGATTTTGACAACATTTGGTGAATACCTTCCTTTTGTAAGTAGCTTGGATAAGTTCGTTAGCCAGGAAAAGCGGCAGAGTTTTTCTCAGAAAATTTTGTGTTTTCTTTAGAAAAAAATCATATCTCCGGAAATAACAAAGTAAGGGCAACCAAATTTGGCACATCCTTTTATATCGCTACAGGTGAATTACGTACCAAAACTTAGCGCTGTAGGTCGAAAGACAAAAAAGTTAGGGGTATTTTAAGAAAAATAAATTGGGGTTTTCCTCAAAACGTCAAAGTGACAATTTAAAACGTCAAAATTGGCAACATTTAGGCAAAGAACTTGAATCTAATACGGGCTATGGAAAGAAAATGTCTCAAGAAGAATGTTTTACAAACCCTGAAGTCTTAGTTTCAATCATCATTGTCCTTCATTTTACTAAAATGTTTCCAGAAAATTAATTTCAAGTAGACCCTTTCTCTGATGCTTGGCAGTAGTCTTAGCTATAGAGTTTATCGTTTAATGGTATATAACTTTTGTCGAATTTTCGTAAAAAATCAATAAAGCTCAATATATCCGTTATTCTACAACATATGAAAAAAATTGTATACATTAATTATAGGGTGTCTAGAGCTACATCTTAAAAAAATATTTCTACAATCACAGGGTGGCCCATAAGTCGTTGGTGATACAAATAATTTTTTTTAGTCGAAAACGCCTTATGTTTTTGCATTTTCCATCGAAATATAATACATGTTTAAGTAAAGACATTCTGGACGCAGCAGGTGTGTTATGGTAGCGAATTTTGATTAAATGCTTTATATTTGAAAAGCTCAATTTTCTATTAACCTATAAGGTTGACCAAGAAACGGAGTTTATCGGTTACACTTTAAGTTTACTTTCGGAAATTTTTCTACGTTTTCGAACAACATTTTGATGACACATGACACATTGTTTTTACTATATATGTTATACTGGTAATCAAATTTGATGCATGCTTTCTGAAAAAAAAACACACATATTTGCTATTAAAAACATTTTAATGAAAATTCATTACCATAACGCACTTGCTGCGTCCAGACTTTTTGTTTAATCAAACACGCCTTATATTATTACATTTTTGCAGTTTCCATCAAAATATAATGCCTGTTTGTAAGAAAAGACATTCGGGACGCAGGAAGTGCGTTATGGCAGCGAATTTTCATTAAATGTTTCAAATTTGAATAGCTCAATTTGCTATTAACCTATAAGGTTGACCAAAAAACCAGTTTTTTCGGGAACACTTTAATTTTGCTTTCGGAAATTTTTCTACATTTTCCAACAATTTATTTTGATCAAACATGGAACATTGTTTCTACTATCTAGATTATACCGGTAACCACATTTGACGCCAGCTTTCTTTAAAAAAACACATATTTTCTATTAAAAACATTTGTATGAAAATTCACTACCATAACGCGCTTGCTGCGTCCAGACTTTTTTTATATTTAAATGATTTTAATAAAAATAACGCACTTTGTCCAAATTTTTAAATATTCATAATGCTCATTTGTAGGGTGTAGTCTAAAATAAGAAAATATCAATATTGTAATTTATTATAAGTGTAAATAATAATAATAATAATAATAATAATAATAATAATAATAATAATAATAATAATAATAATAATAATAATAATAATAATAATAATAATAATAATAATAATAATAATAATAATAAGAAAGAATATTACCGGCGAATAAGAGCGATTCTTAAAACCGAGCTCAATGCCAAAAACAAGATGATGGCCATAACCTCTCTAGCTGTTCCTGTCATTCAATACAATATAGGGATCATTAAGTGGACCCAGGCAGAGATTCGGAAGCTGGACACCCAGACACGCAAGCTTCTCACAATGTACGGTGCTCTCCATCCACGTGCCGACATTGACCGATTGTACATCGCTAGAAAAGAAGGAGGCAGAGGATTGATTAGCATTTAGGATACTAACAACATCGCCAAGGAAGGAATCAGCAGTTACCTACAACTAAAACAAGAAGATAAATACCTGGGAATGGTGTACAGACAACAACAAGGTGCCCCTGAAGAATATGACAGCACAGAGGAAGACGAATATAACGGAGAAGAATAAGAACCAGAACACAACAGCCATAATATGCCTGAAACAAAGAAAGTAAAAGAAATGAAACAGAAAATGAAACAACAGATGAAAGAAGAACGAATTATAAAATGGAAAACCAAGCAACTTCATGGACAAATAGCAAATGAGGCCGTTAAGGAAACCATCCATCAAAATAACTCATGGGCGTGGCTCACCCATGCAAATCTCAAGACCGAGACGGAAGCTCTGATAACTGCCTGCCAAGATCAAGCTGTCGCAACAAATTATATGAAAGCTAAAATAATGAAAACCGACACAGACCCGAAATGCAGACTCTGTCGGTCTTTCAATGAAACCATCCACCATATTGTTGCGGGCTGCCCCATACTAGCAAAACATTCGTATCTGGAGCGACACACCACAGTAGCCAGGCAGTTTCACTGGAACATCTGCAAATACTACAACATAGATATAAATGAAAAGTGGTACCAACACACCCCGGACCCTGTAATAGATACTGAAGATGTGACAACCATATGGGACACACAGGTGCATACAGATAGGAAAATAGTTGCAAGCAAGCCAGACCTCATAGTTAAGGATAAGAAGAAAAAACATTGCCTAATCATAGACGTGGCCATACCTTTTGACTACAACATCACACAGAAGGAAGCAGAAAAGATGCTTAAATATAAAGATCTGCAAATTGACATACAGCGCATGTGGAACCTGAAGGCGAAAATAATCCCCGTCATCATAGGAGCCACAGGACTTATTTCCAATGCCACCACTAATTTCATGAAGGAAGTTCCAGGAAAACACAATCTCCTGCTAATGCAAAAGGCAATGGTCCTGGGTACAGCGCATATAGTACGGAAAGTACTATAATACTTACCTGACATCCAGACGCAGAAGCAACACCCTAGGTGAACGGAGTGCACTCGGTGTTGCTCAACTCATGCAGAAATATCCTTAGAATAAACTAAGTGGAATCTCTTATAATAATAATAATAATAATAATAATAATAATAATAATAATAATAATAATAATAATAATAATAATAATAATAATAATAATAATAATAATAATAATAATAATAATAATAATAATAATAATAATAATAATAATAATAATAATAATAATAATAATAATAATAATATGATGATGATGTTTATGTACCACAATTAAGTTCAATATAACAGAGCATAAATAAACACAGAATGGCTTAGATAATAATTTACGGTAAATGTGTCTTTTTTAGAGTAAAATGTAAATTAACTTGGAAGAGACCCCCAAAGAAAATCTACATGTGGGCTACATGTTCATAAATATATTCACCAGGTCAGGTCAGGTCAAGTTAAGTTTTAAATACATTATATCATTTATAAATCTGTGATATTTGTAGACTTGTTGAAATACTTGGTAGCATATACTGGCTATGTAACTTTTGTGTCAATAAAGTATTTTAATAACAAAAATATCCGCGGTTACTATTACGACGAAGTTGATATAAAGCAAATTAGAAAAACCTAAAGGACAAAACATTTTCATTTAACAAAACATTTTAAAAACGAACTTTTGCACGTAAAGGTCAGGTGGTGTTTTTGTTGCTTGTAGTGTTACTTCCATGCCTCTAGAAATATTAAGCAGAGCTATTGCAATATTTCCATTCTAAACGGCTGCAGTTCCTGGATTGTTGTATTCAAGATGCATACAAAGGTATCCACTTATACCCGTCAAAGCCGGTTCGACTTTGGATCTTTCTGGCTGGAATAACCGCGGATAAATGGCCTTTTATAAAAGGAAAATACTAAAATCCTTTATGCTTCACTCAGATCATGCAGTCGTTACAATATCCTCTTAAATAAAATGCTACGTCTACATATATGGCAATTTATTATTTACCGTATATAGTTTTTAAATGTTAGATCGTGATATAAAAGAATCAGTTATTTTGTAGCAGTAAAAATATAAATATGGCACGTTTTCTAAATATTACCATGACTAAATTTTTAAAATGCATTATTTAAATTTTTATGTCATAATTTGAAACATGGATGTCAAATTTTGAGGATAGAGACACAGAACACTCCCTATAAAAGTTTCACCTAAATGGAGCTAACCTGGACTTTATTAGGGCTTTAGTTCGGACATCGCATATAGTAGATGTCGCTAGTAGTGCTACAATTCTACTGAACAAGCTGTTCAGTGCGCTATTTTATCATACATTCAAAATTCAAATGTTTTGAATGCAATAAAGTTTTTGTTCGCTTCTAGTTCTTTCATTGTATAATTATAATACAAGTTTGTTGATAAACGTTTCTTTTAAGTAAGTTTTACCTATATTAACTTTTAGTGGATACTTTGCAGTGTTTTCATTGTTCGTCGGTTTTGTGTTTTAAAGGTGCGTTTTCTTGTGAATCAAAATATGATCGTTATCATAAACTTTGTGTTTAAACAATCATGTAATTTCAATTCTATTTTCAGTTTTCTTATCAAAAAAGCAAGGTGCTTTCATAGTTCACGGTGTGTTGGTGAAACATAATTACAACTGTTTTAGTTTTCAGTCAAGTTTAGAACGTTTTAGTAGTTCATAAGTTATAAGTAAATAACGTTTTCTTACAGAAGCTTTGTATATATAAATATGATACCAACCAAGAAAACGATTTATTGTTGTGTTCCTGGATCTATTTAGCAAAAGACATCGTTTTCCGTTGAAATCATCAGAAGACCATTTTGATGACTGGGTGAAAGCTATACAAAACCCAAAGATACTTGGTTTATATCCACAAGCCATTTACGATAGATTTTATGTTTGTGATCCTCATTCCGTTGATAACGATAAAGTACTTGAAATGAGACGAGCCCTGAAAAGCACTGCTGTTCCCATATTACATCTTCCTTTGAGTAAGTATTCATATATTTCAAAGTGTAAATAAAAATGTCTATTTCAATTTATACAACATCTCAGAAGTAAACAATGGATCGGGTGGATTCGGAAGGCGACCAGAAAGCCTGCTGGTGTATACTGTTGCTAGATGAATATTACCAAGTGTCATTTTAAATAAAGAAGGAAATTAAAGGGTGCACAAATGTTTTTCTAATAAATGACAATATGACGTCATTTATATATACCCTAAAAGAAGGAAAAACCAACCTTGCCATACATTGTGGTCATGTGAGCATATTTTTCCTTCATAAGCTTTAGACAAACTGATGTGATGGCAGGTCCGGAAGGTCAATTCCAGCTGGAATATGGCAAAACACCCAGGCAGGTCTTTCATTTCGTAAAATGGCAAAACACAATACTGAGTTAAAATATGTTGCCGAGAATTGAGTTCTACAAAGTGTACTTACTGGTCTCATTTTTTTCTTTATTATTATAACACATACTTGTCATTATTATGTAAGGACAAATGTAATATTGTACAAGCACAAGACTGCTGTAATATACCTACCTATCGTTAAGGAATGGCAATATATACTTCATCTTACTTTCAGAATTAAAATGTTTTTTAAATAAATGTAATAGGAATACTGTTCTAGGTTTTTAAATAAACGTTTAGACGCCCTCGTGGCGCAGGTGGCTAGGTGCCAGCCTGCTAAGCGAGAGGTCCCGGGTTCGATTCCCGGGCGAGCCAAGTTGACTCTGTCTGGAAAATTTAAAAATATATTGAATGATGGGAAATAATGTGCTAATGGCCTGAGATGCCGCAGCCAATAATATTAAATAAAAAAAAAAACGTAATAGTAATACTGTTCTAATAAAACACAAGTGTATTTTATCTTGTTTGATTTTCCATTAATCATATCGATGGTAAAAACTGACGCTGCAAGTGTTAGAAGGTTCAAATTGCCAATTAATTTTTCCTATGATTGCAAAGCTTAAAACAGGCGTATGTGTTATTAAAACATAACTTGTTTTGCTTTCACTATAAAAATCATTAAAAAAATTATTTGACTAATTTAACCTCTTTACTGGCACTGGTATAAAATTAAATAGAATTTATTTGGATTTGATAAATGAAAATCAAATTAAATTTCCCGCGTGTGACTAAAATTCATCGCATCCGCCAGAGGCGTTGCAATATTGTTCAAAACGTAAGCATTGGCGTTTCCCTTCTATATGGGGTGTTCTGTGGATAGAGAGATCTAACATTTCGTCGTAAGTCATGTCTTGTTTATAACGTTTCGTCTAAAAAGCAAGACTTACGACGAACTCTCAAATCCTTCAGGTCTTCTCCAGACCCCATAAGTGATGAACTAAAATGAGCAAAAGCTGGAAGGTATGTGTAAATAAGTCAATGCTAGTTGAATACATATTTAGCCAAGTATATCATGTACTTATTTATGTCATTTGTAATATATTTGGCTTTGAATGAAGTCAATATGACATGAAAACAACATAACCTCAAATCTACCATATGTTATTGGTGGAACAGTGTTATCTGAATTGATTACAGATAATTAATGGAAGCCCACCCAATCATTTCGTTAATTCATAACCATGATTTTTGCCGGTTGTAACTAAGAGTAATATGTAAAGTTAATACTTAATATGTACAGATAAACATACCTTGACCACATGGAAATTACAACCTAACTTAGTAACGCATGATAAGAATCTTAACCTTACATCATTAATATTCATTATGAAGATGAGGAGGTACTTACATTTAAATGGTCTTCACAACAATATAAGGCTGTTTTACTTTCCTTCTCATAAGAGATACATCAGCCCTAGACCCATCACAATGAATAACCAAGTTATTCAAGAAATGAGTCTTTTTCACTTGTTGGCATTTCTGTGGATCGAAATCTCAATTGGCACCAACATGTCACATCAACTGCAGAAGCGGCTGCTAAGAAATTAGATTTCCTCTTCCGAGCTCGCAAATACTTTTCACCAGCTAATCTCTATACGTTATATACTTCACAAATGAGGCCTAAGCTCGAATACTGCTCCCACATCTGGGGTGCCGCTGCCGCTTCTACACTCGCTATCCTGGATTCCATTCAGAAGAGAGCTATACATGTCATCGGGGACCCTACCCTCACTCAAAGGCTGCCATCCTTTGCCCACCGACCTGCCGTTGTGTGTCTGTGTTTTGTTTCTTTAACGTCGGCCTATTTCCGCGAATATGGCCAATCACCGACGCCAGGGAGCAGTTTCACCTCACTATCCTGGAAATTTTGCCGAACCCCAACCTTTCTGTAAGGAGGGTAGGGATCTTTAACGTGCCAACATCGCATGGACACGGGACCGACGGTTTAAGCCCCCTCCGAAGGGAGGAACGTGCAGACATTCAACTTGCTCAAATACAATGCCAGAACCTCGGTTGATGTTAATTTTACAGTTTGTACTGAAAAAGTAAAAGGAGTACCCTGGGATCGAACCCAGTACCCTTCGATTCAGAGGCACGCGTTCTTACCCCTGAATCACCGAGGTTCTGACCTGCCGTTGATGACCTCTCTCTCTTTTATAGATATCTGCACGGGCACTGCTCAGAGGAGCATTCTTCCATAGTTCCTCCACCTGCTGCCCCCAACAGATCTACCAGTGGAACAGAGCCAATGCACCCTTTTACTGTACAGGTCACCAGACATTGAACATCTTGTTATGCTCGCTCTTTTGTCCCGATGACTTCCAAGTTGTGGAATTCCTTGCCGGCACATGTTTTTTCTTCTCCTCCGAACCCCCAAACCTTCAAGTCCAGAATTAACAAGTTTCCTCTTTCCTCCTTGTCGACACCCACGGTACGATAGTATTTAGGCTGTAAGCCCTGGTGATGTGTTGTTGAAATATTAAAAAAAAAAGAAAAATCGCTACCATGATGCCCTTGCTGCATCCCAGCTTTTTAAAGTTATTTAATTTTTGTCTATTAAATATTTTATACATATTGCTTTTACTCTAAATTGTGTGATCATAAGAACACGTTACCAAGCAATTATGGTCCCACAATGTTTCTGAAAAGTAAATGATGACAACTCACATAATTTTTTTCTGCGCATTGTAGAGTGCAAAAGCAATAACAGAACAAGAAAACAAAATATTGAACAATAAACAAGAACTTGAAAGGCATACAGCAACAATAAGCAGGTCGTTGGCGTGCCATTCTGTTGTCATCTGGCTGGTAATTTTCAGTATTTACGAGTTAAGTTTGAGCGTGGGCGATCCTAGGATATTACTCTATTGTCTCAAGTAAAAGAAGATGGCGAAAACTTTTACATACCTTAAATTTTCCCCTCTGGTGAAATATCCATCTAGTAGTCAGAACATCCCAAACAAAACCACCTGCAACAAAACGGGAATATTCAATTTCTAAAGTTGTTATTAAATTAAATATTCAAAAGATGTTTAAATAACAATGGAGGATATAGACGGTGGTAGTGTGGAATAGTTCAAATAAACTGTAGGTAATATTCCAGTTTTAAAGTCGGCTTAAACATGCAAAAAACTTTTAAAGTCTAACTACCTGTGGGACCAGAACGACAGCGGTCTTATAATTTATTCTATATTTACTTTAAACTAAGTGAAATGAAATAATTCTCTAACCAGTTAATAAAAGTCTTGACGCGGCAAGTGCGTTATGGTAGTGAATTTTCATAAAAGTGTTTTTAATTGCAAATGTCTTTTTTTTTAAACGGGCATCAAATTTGGTTACCAGTATAACCTATATAGTAGAAACAATGTACCATATTTCATCAGAACAAAAATGTTTCAAAAAGAAGCTTAAAAAAGTTCGGGACGCAGCAAGTGCGTTATGGTAGTGAATTTTTATTAAATGCTTCAAGTTTGAATAACTCAATCTATAAACTAAGAAACTTGAATTTTGGTATGTAGTAAGGTCTTTCCTAAGGCAACATATCCACCAAATTTCATTAAAATCGCTTAAAAATTTTTTTTCGAAACACAACTCAAAATTTTCCCAGTAAACATTGTCCGATTTTCCTAGCTAACGAACTCATCCAAGCCATTAATAAAAGAAAGGGGCTTGCCGGGTTTCATCGAAATCGGTTAATTATTTTTTGAGTTAACGGTTGGATATATATATATATATATATATATATATATATATATATATATATATATATATATATATATATATATATATATATAACATATAAAAATTGAAACTGCCCGCGGATATGGGTTCTAGGAGACCTAGTTCGCGCTCATTTGAAAAAAAAATTGCAAAGTCTCACCATCGATACCTCTAGTAGTGAATTTTTTTAAATAAAAATCACTAAAAGCCGGTTTCCCGGTCAACGAACCTGATAGCATTTAATGAAAATTCGCTACCATAAGGCACTTGCTGCATCCCAAATTTCTTTTTTTACAACCATGCGTTATGTGTCGATAGAAAAAGCAAAAATGCAAAAATATATGGCGTATTCGATTAGAAAAAAAAGCAAATTTTTATCACCAACTACTTAAGGGCCAGCCAGTGATTGTAAAAATAATTTTATAAGATGTAGCTCCAGACACCCTAGGTGAAGATTGGATGTACACTTGGAGAACCCAAATCACCACAACACATCTTTTTAAAAACCTGACAATCGTTTCACTAACAAGGTTAGCGTCAGCCCTAGAAATCTAAATACTTTCGCATGCATCGAGCTTCCCTGGCTGTCTAATATTTTTGATAAGTTTCAGATTCTCTTTATCAATGTGGTGGTTATTATCCCAAATATGATGTGCCACGCATGACTTGTCTACACTACCGTATCTCAAATATGCCAGATTAGTTTGCCCCACGTATTTAAGATTACAATCTTTACAACTTATCTCATAGATACCCGACATTTCAGTGGCTTTATCTTTATCTTTCGTATTACCTAACAAATTTTTTAAATTATTTTTTGTCCAAAAAGTTAGCTGCAAATCGGCTTTCTTAAAAATGCTCTCGAGACCCCTTGTGATACGCAGTTAAAAAGGTAAGCAAAAAAATTTTTCTCTATTTTATCTTTCCTGAAAATGAAGGACAATGACGGTTGAAGCTGAAACTTCAGGGTTTGCAGAACACTCTTCTTGTGACATTTTCTTTACATAATCCGTATTTCTTTCAGGTTCTTTGCTTAAATGTTGCCAATTTTGACGTTTCAAATCGCGTCTTTGGCTTTTGAACAAAATCCCATTTTTTTCCTTAAATGTCTATAACTTTTTGTCAAAATTTTGGTACGTGTATATATATATATATATATATATATATATATATATATAATTGAAACTGACCCTGTATATAGGTTCTAGGGGGACTAGCTCGCGCTCATTTGAAGAAATTTTTTCTAAATTCAAAAGTCGGGATCTCCTCATTAATTTTATTTTATTTTATAAAACGTCACTAAAAGAAGCACTTTTGAAGCCACGGGAAAGGTCTAGGACTGTATTAAATATGGAACGGTTTCAATAAGTTAGGGAAAGAACAAACAACCAGATATGCTATTCAAATTGAATTAAATCTCAAAAGTTTTCATCTCCTCTTTATTATATTATTTTTTATACAAAAACTTGCTAAAAAATTCATCGGAATAACAACAACCTAATCAGATAAGAGTAAAGTGAAATGAGAGTAAAAAAAAAAGAAATTGATAAAAAGTGAAATCACTATCTAGGATTAGAACTCGTCATATAGGACTCAATTATCGGATGTACAGGCCTTAGACCACTCGGCTACGTGCGACATGACATACTAGCAGGTATATCCGGTAGTATGTAAATTGCCTAAATTTGCTGTTTACACCAAACAATTTTTATTTACAATGGCTTTTTTGCTCATATATTAACGGAATGAAGGAAAATAACAACTTGACACATATCCATGAGCCTGTTAGTCATTTCGTGTCGTATTTTTTTACTCATATTCGTACTCTTACCATAATTATCAATTTTGACGTTTTAACGTAGAGATCTGAATTTTGGCACATAGGATACTCCTTATGACAAAAACTATCTTACCAAATTTAGTTGCCCTTACTCTGTTATTTACGGATATATAACTTTGTTTTCGAAAGAAAACACAAAATTTTCCGGAAAAATCTGGGCCGATTTTCTTGGCTAACTAACTTGTCCAAGCCACTTGCAAAATGAAGTATTTACTAAGTTTTATCAAAATCGATCCACTATTTTTTGAGTTATCGGTGTGATGCATATATATATATATATATATATATATATATATATATATATATATATATATATATATATATATATATATATATATATATATATATATATAATTGAAACTGACCCTGGATATGTGTTCTAGCGGGGCTAGTTCGCGCTCATTTGAAGAACTTTTTTCAAATTTCAAAAAATTCACTAATGGGGAGATCCCGATTTTCGAATTTTGAAAAAATTTCTTCAAATGAGCGCTATTTAGAACCCCTGGAACCCAAATCCGAGGTCGGTTTCAGACTTTATATGTGTATATATATATATATATATATATATATATATATATATATGTGTGTGTGTGTGTGTGTGTGTGTGTGTGTGTGTGTGTGTGTGTGTGTGTGTGTGTGTGTGTGTGTGTGTGTGTCACACCTATAACTTAAAAAATAATGGACCGACTTTGATAAAACTTGGTGAGTACCTTCCTTGCGCAAGTGGCTTGGATAAGTTCGTTAGCCAGGAAAATCCGCCGAGGTTTTCCCGGAAAATTTTGTGTTTTCTTTCAAAAAAACCGAAAAAAATTTATATCTCCGGAATTAACAAAGTAAGAGCAACTAACTTTGGTACGCGGGTTTATATCCTTATAAGTTACATACCAAAATTTAGCTATGTAGGTCAAAAAACAAAAAAGTTATAGGCGTTTAAAGAAAAATAGATTGGGGTTTTCTTCAAAACGTCAAAGTTGCGATTTAAAACGTCAAAATCGGCAACCAAATTTCATACGCGGGTTTATATCATCATAGGTAAGTTACCTACCAAAATTTAACAATTGGGTTTTCCTCAAAACGTCAAAAGTCGCGATTTTAAACGTCAAAATTGGTAATATTTAGGCAATGAACCTGAAACTAATATGAGCTATGGAAGGAAAATGTCTCAAGAATAATGTTTTACAAAGCCTAAAGTCTTAGTTTCAATCGTCATTGTCCTTCATTTTACTAAAATATTCCCAGAAAATTCATTTCAAATAGACACTTTCTCTGATGCTTTGGCTGTCGGTTTAGTTAAGTTGATGCTTTCGCTGTAGGTTTAGTGAAGTTATAGTTTAACGGTCTATAATTTTTAGCTAATTTTCGTAGAACAAATTCGTTAGTGCATTTTAGCATTTTTTGTCGAAATATGATGCATGTTTGTAAGAAAAAATCTGGACGCAGTAAGTGCGTTTTGGTAGCAAATTTTCATTAAATTCTCCAAATTTCATTAACTCATTTGCTATTAACGTAAGTTTTGTTGGTTAGGAAACCAACATTTAACTATATTTTTGGAAAATTTTTGTATGGACGCATCAAGGGTGTTTTGATTGCGAATTTTCATTAAATGTTTCAAATTTCAAAGCTCTATTTACTATTAACCTAAGGTTCATTGGCTAGGAGACCAGTTTTCTCAGAAACATTTAAGTTTATTTTCCGAAAATTTTTGTACATTTTCAAATAATTATTTTGATAAAATATGATACATTGTTCCTACTATATAGGTTTTACCGGTAACCAAACTGATGCCTGTTCGCATTAGAGCGATATAGTTGTAATTAAAAACATTTTTATGAAAATTCACTTCCATGACGCACTTGCTGCGTCCAGAGTTTTTTTATAGGAAATTTCACTAATATAATAGAGTTGTAGATATAAGATATTTACAATTATTCACCATCTGATGACGCTAATTGGGTAAGTGAAACGATCGTCAGGTTTTTTAAAATGTGTTGTGGTGATTTGGGTTCTCCAAGTGTGCTTATCAATGCTCATCACAGGTTCTAATCTTCACTTAGAGGGTCATTATTATTTTAATTTCAGGTAATAGCTTTTTCCATTTTGAAAATATATACGCGTGTAGCTTTGAAAACTACTATATATGTTTCAAAGTTTCAATACAACATTGTTCTTCAGTCTCAAATGAGAGGAAACATACATGGCTTACCCCGATTGCAGTTTCTAAAATCCTAGATGCCGGATCTTGTTTCTCTTTAACTATCCGCCTAAACAACCGTCACCAGGCATTCATTGTACCAGTTGTAGAAGTTGCCACCGCGAGTAGACGAGAGTAAAGAGTGAAGGGCTCTTTACCATTCACCATTCAACTAAAATGCCTCCTTTTCAAACTAGCTCTTTACCTCATGCAAGAATGCTGCTGCTGTTCCCGTTGAGTCCCTCCCTTCACAGTTCTACTACCATTACCGTGTGTTTTTAAAGTCAGTAATTCTGAAATGAACTTTGAAGGGGATGCGTCTTTGTTTCACAAACGATACGGAGAGACAGTCGTAGGGAAATCACACCAGAAGTATATATCCATACAATACATGAAAATGATTTATTACAACCTTAAAATATTTATTAAGAAAAGTACCAAGTTTCTCTGATCTTGAAACTTTCTTCCGAAATAAATCAAGAAATAAAATATTTGAATACCATGAACCGTGTAAGAACGTGGGAAAACAGGATCACATAAAGAGGTTTAATGAAGGCGATGTATTTGCATTAGTGAAAACGTTATATCTTTAAAATATGCTAAACAACAATTGAAGTAAAATATTATAAAATACTCTTATTAGTGAATTTTCTTTAAAAAAATTCACTAATGAGGAGATCCCGACTTTTGAATTTTGAAAAAATTTCTTCAAATGAGCGCTAATTAGGCCCCCCAGAACACATATCCGGGGTCAGTTTCAATTTATATATATATATATATATATATATATATATATATATATATATATATATATATATATATATATATATATATATATATATCACACCGATAACTCAAAAAATAATTGACCGATTTTGATTAAATTTGGTGAATAAATTCCTTTTGCAAATATCTTGGATAAGTTCGTTAGCCAGGAAAATCTGCCAAGGTTTTCCCGGAAAATTTTGTATTATCTTTCGGAAAAAAATTATAACTCCGAAATTAACAAAGCAAGGGCAACCACGGGTTTACGTTCTTATACGTAAGTTACCCACCAAAATTTAGCCCTGTAGCTCAAAAGACAAAAAAGTTATAGGCAATTAAAGAAAAATAAATTAGCTTTTTCCTCAAAACGTCAAAGTTGCGATTTAAAATGTCAAAATTGGCAACATTTAGGCAAAGAACTTGAATCTAATACGGGCTATGGAAATAAAATGTCTCAAGAAGGATGTTTTACAAACCCTGAAGTCTTGGTTTCAACCGTCATTGTCCTTCATTTTACTAAAATATTTCCAGAAAATTCATTTCAAATAGACCCTTCTCTGATGCTTGGCAGTAGTCTTAGCTATAGAGTTTATCGTTTAATGGTATATAATTTTTGTCGAATTTTCGTAAAAAATCAATAAAGCTCAATATATCCGTTATTATACAAGATATGAAAAAAATTTGTATATATTAATTATAGGGTGTCTTGAGCTACATCTTAAAAAAATATTTCTACAATCACAGGGTGGCCCATAAGTCATTGGTGATACAAATTTTCTTTTTTTTTTAAATCAAACACGCCTTATGTTATTGCATTTTTGCATTTTCCATCGAAATATAATGCATGTTTGTAAGAAAAAAATTCTGGGCGCAGCAAGTGCGTTATGGTAGCGAACTTTATTTGTAGAAATCATTGTTTGAAAATTTTTGTAAAATTTTGGTAATTAGTACCTAATGTTTAATAAGTTATTGTAAACAAAATGTTTTTGGATTTTCGCAAAAAAGTTGTTTACAATTGTTTTTGTAAGTTTTGTCGAAAAGCTTTTTGTAAATAATTATATCTTGGTAGGGGCTAAATACCTTGAGGAAGTTCGTTGGCAAGGAAAATCGTGCCAGTTTTTCGGGGATATTTTAAGTTAGTTTTCGAAAAATATTTGCCTTTTTTCCAACAACAAAGTTATTTTGATAAAATGTGGTACATTGTTCCCACTATAGAGGTTATACTGGTAACCAAATTTGATGCATGCTTTTCTTTTAAAAAATAGACATATTTGTTATAAAAAACATTTTTATGAAAATTCACTACCATAACGCACTTGCTGCGTCCAGAGTTTTTGGTTTTTTTTTGAGATAATATACTTCAAATTACAAAAATAAGTTACAACAAATAAACTTCTACTCATTCACTTTATTATACAGTCAAAATTAAGAACTGAAGAAAATATTTAATGGAAAATGGTAAACGAATGAAAGTAACAAAAGTCTGGACGCAGCAAGTGCGTTATGGTACTGAATTTTCATAAAAATGTTGTTAATAACAAATATGTGTTTTTTTAAAGAAAGCAGGCATGAAATTTGGTTACCAGTATAACCTATATAGTAGACACAATGTACCATATTTCATCAAAATAACTTCATCATTGTTTGAAAATGTAGAGAAATTTTCCGAAAATAAACTTAAAATATTCCCGGACAAACTGGTTCCTGGCCAACGAACGTTAGGTTAATAGTAAATTGGGCTATTGAAATTTGAAACTTTAATTATAATTCGCTACAATAACGCACTTGCTGCGTCCAGTAAACATTGAAATCGGTTGCAGAAAAGAACAAGCACTTGTGTAGCCACGGGAAAGTTTACATCTGTATTAAGTCTGGAACGGTTTCACTAAGTTAGGGCAAGAACAAATTGAATTCCGCCTTAAAAGTTTTCAACTCGTCCTAATTGAATTTGTCATACAAAAACTCGCTAAAAAATTCTTTGGAATTACACAATCTGATCAGATAACGGTAAAATGAAATATAACAAAAAAAAAAGTGAAGTCACTAACTGGGAATAGAACACGTGCTATAGGAGTCCATTGTGAAATCTACCCTACTCCCTTCACATCTCGGCTATTAACGACATAAGAGTTCTATCTACTAACAGGCATATACACTAGTATATTAATTTTATAACGTATTGATTATGTACACGATACAAATTTTGATTAAAATTGATTTTTTTTTCTCATATTTTAACGAAATGAAGGAAATAACGGCTGAGAGACAGATCTAGGAGCTTGTTGGTCATTTCGAACCGTATTTTAACTCACAAAGCGCTAATGCGTATTAACGTACGACTACCGGAATTATCAATTTTGACGTTTCAACTTTTTATTAATCAGAGGCTTGTAATTTCTTTATCTTTTGACCTATACATCTGAATTTTAGTACAAAGGATACTTTTTATGACAGAAATTAGTGTACCACATTTGGTTACCATAGCTTTTTAATTTTGGGAGATATGATTTTTTTTCGAAAGAAAACCAAAAATTTTTCCGGAAAACCTTGTCCGATTTTCCTGGCGCACGAACCTATCCAGGCCATTTACAAAAGTAAGGTGCTCACCAAATTTGATAAAAATCGGCCCATTATTTTTTTAATTATCGGTGTGATACATACATACATACATATATCGGGGTCAGTTTAAAATTTTCTTTATATATATATATATATATATATATATATATATATATATATATATATATATATATATATATATATATATATATATAAACCTATAAAAATTTAAACTGACCCCGAATATGTGTTCTAGGGGGTCTCATTAGCGCTCATTTGAAGAGTCGGGATCTCCTCATTAGTTAATCTTTTTAAAGAAAATTCACTAAAAAGAAAAGTTCTTCGATTATGGAATTTACAGAATCCCTATAAAATAGTGCTGCAAATTGAATCATAACTTCCACGTAGCTGTGATAATTTATTCTCTGCAGAAAGACATTCTCATGGAATGAGTTTAGGGCCCATGACTTGCCTACAAAGAAAATATTCGTAATCCTGTACCCCCAACCTTCCGAAACGATATATTACTCGAGTTTTAACGAAAAATCGTCAATTTTCACCAAATCACCCTTCATGTATCCCCTACCCCCTTAAGCCATGTTACCCAAAAACAATTCGAAGCGTACCTTTGTCAGGTGCTAACTGGATACCACATTCTATCAATTCTTTATAAAAAAGTTATTGCGCCTACTAACAGACATACTTACAGACCGACAGATCTACCGACCGAAAAAGAAAAAACAAATTCGTTCCAGAATCAAGTTTTCTATATGTTTTCAGACTTTTTGCGCCGTTTTAGCAAAAAAAGTCGTAATTTTATGAACCGATATTACACCCACACACATTCAACCCCTAATTTAATTATAGCACAGAATACCAGATGTTTGATGAAATTGGAGGGTTTCTAATAAACGAACCCTAAAATGAGGAACATCAGAAGATGATACAGATTCATCACAAGTCTCAACAACTTCACACACCTACTAATGTCATTATTACTACAGTCGAATTTAAATGGGCTTTATGCCCATTATGAACACCTAAAAATGGTAATTGCTGAAACATGCCCAAAACTAATATGTTTACAAGAAACAAACTTCACGGACACTCAAAATCCTGATATACTAAACGCATATAACTTCTGAACGTCACGACGCCTGGATGGACATACTTATAAGGTAAAACAGACAAGGCTATACTTCTAGACTGTATTTATTGGCAAAAGCTCTACGCGTTTCGGCTCATATAACCTAAGCCATCTTCAGGGGGTTCCTTCTGTTTTTTATAACAGGAATTGAACTTTATAAGAAATTGTTTTCATCGACTGTCGTCTTTGTTTCCTTGCACTATATAGGTGAAGGCAGAATTAGAAGCATAAAGACCTCAAATCACAGCAATAGACACACGACAATACAAATAACATCTTCTTGCTATACTTCTAATTCTGCCTTCACCCATATAGTGCGAGATTCTATTTGTATTGCCGTGTGTCTTATTGCTGTGATTTAAGGTCTTTATGCTTCTAATTCTGCCTTCACCTATATAGTGCAAGGAAACAAAGACGAAAACAGCTACTATGATAGATTCCTTATAGTTCAGTTCCTGTCATAAAAAACAGAATGAAGCCGCTGAAGATGGCTTAGGTTCTATCAGCCGAAACGCGTAGGGCCTGTATCAATAAATAGTCCGGAAGTATAGCCTTGTCTGTTTTACCTTAGTAGCATACTAAAAGCATACCATGTTTACTATCGCAATCGTTCGCAGAGTCTTAGATCCAGTGGTGGAGCGGCCATACATGTATACAATAACATTCTTACAGACGAAATACCAATAACAACAACAATAAAAGCAGTGGCCATATCAATAAAATCTCCCATCAAATTATCACTCTAATATTTATATAACACATAGTCAAACAAAAAATGTACGCGAACTGCTAAACATAGCTCAAAAATGCCAAAGCCTCAAGTTATACTTGGAGTTGGGAACAACCTTCCAATACCACCAACTCGACTACATCAAGTTGTGATGGCAAGGTTAAGAACAGGGCATACCAAACTAACCCACCAACACCTACTACGCCAAGAAGAGCCACCCTTGTGTCAGTTATGCCATATCCAATTAACCGCACAACACATCATAACAGATTGCCCTAGTTTCACAGAAGAAAAACGTAGGATATAACATTCCGTGGACTAGAGAAGATTCACTAGGAAACAACATGAACAATGTTACGAAAACTATAAGATTTTCAACAATCTAATAAATTGTTAGTTGTTACCGTCTCTATTCTTTAACACTTTGTGTTATTTGGAGCTGACGTAACAACATACTACTTGGTTCCGCAACTAGGTGGCGGCACGTTGCTTCGTGTCTACCACTCACTTAGTGTTGGAAGGCTGGCTACCATAGCCGTTTTATTTTATAGGTGTATTTTTGCTACAATTAGTAATTCAAAATAACAATTTAATAAATTGTTAGTTGGTTGTATACAGTCTCTATTTTTTAACACTTTGTGTTATTTGGAGCTGGCGTGACAACATACTACTTGGTTCCGCAACTAGGTGGTGGCACGTTGCTTCGTGTCTACCACTCACTTAGTGTTGGAAGGCTGGCTACCATAGCCGTTTTTTTATAGGTATACTTTCGCGACAATTAGTATGCCGTACTGAAGAGCTCTAATGAGAGCGAAACCGGTCTACGGTTCTAATTGTGGCGAGAATACATCTAGCCTTACATACTTTGTCCCTATATTAGGGTAGAAATGGATCAGGGCTGACAATCTATTAAATTATTTTAAGGAAAAAATGTCAATTTTCACCAAATTACCACCAATTCATCCCCTACTCTCTGGAGCGATTTTATCCAAAAACAATCCGAACTGTTCGTTTGTCGGGTGCTAACTGTATACCAAATTTGAAGACTAGATCTCTATTCGTTCTAAAGTTATCGTAGCTACAAACAAACAGACATACAGACTGACAGAGAAAAACCATGTTTGTTCCCAAAACATGATTTTTATATGTTTTGACTCTTTTTACGAAGTTTAAGCGAAAAAAAGTTTTTGAAATTTTTGCAACCGATGCCATACTTAAGTAAGTAAAATTTAATACCACGTAGGGTCTGCCCTGGTTCGCATTAGGGCCGTTACTCTATTTGAAAGACTCATTAGCAAATTATTGATAATATATTATTTTTGAATGCCAACACGTCTGGGTTTGACATGGTTAGAGGAAATTTAAAATTAAAAGGCTTTTCTACCAAACTATAGGTATTATTTGGTAGAAAAGCCGTTTAATTCCAAATTTCCTCTAACTATTGATAATATACTGAGCTATCGCTTCCCAAATTACTCATTGACTACTCATTGACCAATTGCTCTGGAGTTTCAGGAGGCTGCTCGAGTCGATTTAAACGCCTAGGCATTTCGGTCCAAACGTGCGTAATGCTATTCATGTCCCGTCAAGAGGGAGGCCACTTCATTCTTGTCATCACATGGTATCCTGTCCGGTCATTCACAATTCTTCAACTGTGGGTGCGGGTATTATCAGCAATACAAACAAATCTTTCAACGAGTTCACCAAAAATAGCACAATTATCGGTTGTATTATTCTGTCCCGATATCCTACGACAGTCCCTGTTTCGTTAGGACCAGTAGGTCAATGAATTAAAAACATATGCCTCCCCAGGCATGATTCGCCACCAAAGAGTGGTTGGGGCTGTTATATTCTCATCGTAGCGCTGTCCTCTTTCACCGCATACCAATAATCGACCGCCACACGTACACAAACGCAATTTTTACTATACTAGTATTTCATTTGGAATGTATCGTAACCGCTACAAGTTAAGAGCAGCCATAAGCATACCAAAAGTAATCGAAAGAGGGCATAACTGCCCCTGTGGCATAATAACTTTCTGGCAACATTATTTAAAGACACATACTTGAAAAATTCGACAAGGTACCCCACAAGGAAAACTTCTAAAGAACATGCACCAATTATTGATGACGCAACATCGCTTTTAGATTGTGATGATAATACAGTAATTATCAGGGTATGTATACAAAGCTTAAGCTTGTGTCTGCATGAACAGGCAATTTAAAGTATCGGTAAATTTGCAGATTGGCTCCCGAACGCTTTGCAAAAACTGTTTGCAGAAACCTGCCTAGGACCCCCTGGATCCACAAACCACAAGAAAAATGTCTTGTTCATACCCCAAGGAAGTTACGAGACCAGAAGTGGGTGGGGGGTAGGTAGTAAAAAGGAAATATGAGCAGAAAATGCGAAGAAAACGGGCTTGAAAGCTGTCTTATTCACACCTTGAAGCCATATCCCCCTTAAACCCAGCCTACCCCGCACAGCACCCCTAGTCCCCCAGGTGCCGTAACTTCCTTTGCTGGTATGAACAAGACATTTTTTGTGGTTTATGCAACGAGGGCGGTTGTATGCACGCGAGAGGGGAAGGAAAATCCCCACGACAGCATAAACCACAAGAAAATTGTCTTGTTCATACCGTCAAGGAAGTTACGGGACCTGGGGGACTAGGCGTGTTGTGGGGGGTACGCAGGGTTTAAGGGGGATATGGATTCAAGGTGTGAATAAGACAGCTTTCAAGCCAGTTTTCTCCGCATTTTCTGCTCATATTTCCTTTTTATTACCTACCCACCACCCACTCCTGGCCCCGTAACTTCCTTGGGGGATGTGAACAAGAAACTTTTCTTGTGGTTTGTGCATCCAGGGGGGCCCTAGGCAGGTTTCTGAAAACAGTTTTTTTAAAGCGTTCGGGAGCTAATCTGCAAATTTATCAAAGTATCTACTATTGAATAATATTTGACATTCCAAAATTTTGCCACTGACATATGATATTTTGACTTGGGTAAAAATACACTTAATGAGCATTTTATCAGTTCTTGTCGTTAATGTGAAACTTAAAATCGTCGAGTCTATATAGCAAATGGAAAAACGCAGCCAGAACTAACGCGTGAACAAGAAAGAATTCATCAGCTTCTCGACTTTTAATTAGCAACGGTTGTAACCAACACTGGCACGCAATATCCCTCGCAGGTTTTGCAGCACGACCAACAAATAAAAGAGCTTGTAAAGCTGTTATCAATGCCGGTATGGACCGGTTGTCATGCTATTACTGCCAACATAAATGAATATAAAATTAGCTATAACTTACTTAGGAATGTCCAGTTGAAAACCATATCGAGGGTTATACTTGTCACGCAATCTCGTGTACAAAAAATCGGGTTTATACTGTCAACACCTTATCAGAACTTTGTTGGGAGTATTATGTTAAAGAAAACGACGGATTAAAGTGGACTTAAATGACCCTAATTTTGTAAAATGCGGGAATGGAATAACACCGCATTCAATATATCAATATTACACACACTACACACACGCGACCAGCGTCAAGTCTTGAATTTTGGGTAAAATTCACTTTGTTTATATAATATAATGAAAGAAATTCAGTAGGTTTTCGAAATCTAAAAAGTCTGGACGCAGCAAGTGCGTTATGGAAGTAAATTTTCATAAAATGTTTTTAATAGCAAATGTGTCTTTCTAATGCTAGCAGGCATCAATCTGGTTACCGGTATAACCTATATAGGAGAAACAATGTACCACCTTTTTATCAAAATTACTTATTGTTTGAAAATGTACACAAATTTTCCGAAAATAAACTTAACATTTTGGTTTCCTAGCCAACAAATCTTAGGTTAATAGCAAATTAGGTTGTTGAAATTTGAAGGATTTAATACAAATTCGCTACCAAAACGCACTTACTGCGTCTCGATTTTTTTTCTTACAAAGATGCATCATATTTCGATAAAAAATGCAAAAATGAAATAATATAACAGTGTTCGAAAAAACAATTGTAGAGATCACCAACGATTTAGGGACCACCCTGTGATTGTCAAAATATTTTTATAAGATGCAGCTTAAGACACCCTATAATTAACGTATACAATTGGATTTCGTATCTTGTATAATAACAGTTATATTGAGCTTTACCGTAGAAATGCGTCAGCCCGTATATATGTAAACAGATAAACTGGAAAGTAAAACAGAATATGCATTCTAGGGAGGCTAGTCTGCGATCATCTGAAGAAATCTTTTTAAAATTCAAATGCCGCGATTTCCCCATTAAGGAATTTTTTCAACGAAGATTAGCTATAAATTATAGTCCGTTAAACTTAACTAAACCTACAGCCAAAGCATCAACTTAACTAAACCTACAGCGAGAGCATCAGGGAAAGGGTCTATTTGAAATGAATTTTCTGTAAATATTTTATTAAAATGGACAATGATCGTTGAAGATGAAACTTAAGGGTTTGAACACTCTTCCTGCGAAATGTTACATTATTTTGTATTTGTATTTTTAAGTTTTGCAAGTCTATTTCTTAAATTATTGATTTATAAATGGCCCTACAAAATCTCATACGTCCTGTTACCCCATCTATGGTTAGTCCCGTGTGGGTCCGGCGACTAACTAAAAGAATAGGCTGAAGGTAACTCCTGTCTGTCGTAAAAGTCGACTAATTAGAACTAAACACTGGCGGGGTCTTGTCCAGGTGGGCCTGGAGGGAGGCGGATATCTCTGGGGAGTGATGTACACTCTGATTTTGAGGCCTCCACTCTGGGCTTAGAAATGGACAATTGACCTCGCATGGTTGTTACTCGAGAGCGGGGTTCTGGATGGGTGCCGCCTTGTGTTGAATGCTGGCGGGTGTCGTGTATCTAGACGACCCGGAGGGGGTTGACAACTCTGACGAGTGGTAAACACTCGGAGTTTGAGGCCCTCACTGTGGGCTTCGGAATGGACGGACGGCCTCGCTTGTGAGATGCTCGGGAGCGGGGCTCAATGGGATGTCGCCTTGAGTCTAGCACTGATGGGTGTCGGGTCTAGACGAACCCGGAGGAGAGCTGAGATCTAGGAGTGGAATACAACTAAGGGTTGAGGCCTCTTCTGTGAGCTTCGAAACGGACAAACGACCTCACTTGGATGCTGCTCGGATGCAGTACTTCATGATACTGCCCCGAGTCAAACACTGACGGATGTCTGGTCCAGACGAACTCGGAGAAAGGTTATCTCTCTTTGAGCTTTGAGACGGGCAAGTGACTTCGCTGAGATGGCAGTACATCTGTCAGACAAAGTTTCACCTCGCAGGTGTCGTCTCCTGTCGGAAGATCAATTTGTTGGTTGAAATTTAAGCTAACGTTGGCAGGTGTTGGGCCTGGACGAACCCGGAGGTGGCTGGGGTCTCTAGGGGTGGATTACAACTGGAGACTTGGGCCTACTCTGTGAGCATCGATACAGGCTAACGACCCCGCCTGGATGCTGCTCGAGGGCTGGACTTCATGATACCGCCTCGAGTTAATTAAACACTGGCAGGGGTCTGGTGCAGGTGAGGCGGATATCTCTGGGGAGTGATATGCACCCGGAGTTTGACGCCTCCACTGTGGCCTCAGAGACTTACAGTTGGCCTCGCTTGGTTGTTAATCGGGAGCGGGGTTCCAGATGGTACCGCCCTGGACTAAGCCCTGGCGTGTGTCGTGTGTCCAGACGTCCCGGGGGGCTCTGATATCTGATGAGTGGTAGACACCCGGAGTTTTGAGCCCATACTGTGTGCTACGGAACGGGCGGACGGCCTCGCTGGGGTGATGCTCGGGAGCGGGAGTCGATAGGATGTTGCCTTGAGTCTAACACTGTTAGGTGTCAGGTTTAGACGAGCCTGAGGGGAACTGAGATCTCTAGGGGTGGATTACAACTGGAGATAGGATGCTGCTCGAGAGCGGGACTTCATGATACCGCCTAGAGCCAAACACTGATGGATGTCGGGTCCAGACGAACTAGGAGAGAGATTATCTCTCTTTGAGCTTCGAAACGGGCAAGCGACTTCGCTCAGATAGCAGTACACCTGCAAAACAAACTTTCACCCTCAAGAAAAGATCGACTTCTGCAGGGAGCTGGAATGGATGGGTGAAATCTAAATAATTAGACGTGAGCCACAGTAGACCTAAGCTCGCGGTGGAGGAACTGGAATAGCCCACTCACAATAAAATATAATCTTTAATCTACCCCATCTAATAACACGTATGTGAGCTTTGTTTGTAGAGAAAATAAAATAAACTTTATTTTTTTGCATTACTGCTTTTCTAATTAAAACTTATGGCCATAGTAGAAACAAACTTCAGAGTGATCATACTTTCTGAATGACGCAGTTTTTCCTTCTCTTGTAAAATTACTGGCATCTCACTTATGAGTCTTTAGATGTTTGATGTTATCTTATTTATGGAAAATCTTGAAATAAATTTATTTTCTAAACATTCCATCCGGTAACATCCAGTATAAAAATGTGTAATTATAACCTAATTACGTTTCACAATGAATTAGTTTCTCCCTCATATGAGAAGATACACGCAACATGCATTCATCCCTGACTAGGATCTAAATCATCAACCAGCAGGCGAATTCTGCTGAGTACACAGAATAAACTCCCTGGTCATTTACCGGTCAGCGGTCAACATACCAACAGTTCGGCACAATGGTGATGGTTTAGTGATTAAAAGCGATTTAGTTTATCGTTGTGGTTCATTTACCAACCCCCTTACGCCCACCACCCACACTACAGCCACTGCATGCGAGCATCTCATTACGTCAGCGGATTAGACTGACAGCTGACAACCGTAATTGGTTCAATTTACAGAAAGTGAAATGCGCCCGGTCATTATAATTACTTAGTTTAATTTGAAACTTAAGTTCTCCTCTTGCAAAATGTGACAAGTTCTATTAAATGTCTCACTGATAAGAACATAAAAACTGAACTTTGAGGTTGATAATCATAAAAACAAACTTGTTTAAGAAACGTATTATCGCAGTCTTGTCGTTACTATCATGACTCACTGTCTCTAGCCGGTTTTTAGCGATTTTTTTTTAATTCGCTAATGAGGAGATCTGTGTTTATATATATATATATATATATATATATATATATATATATATATATATATATATATATATATATATATATATATATATAGATAAGTCATCGTCGACTTCCATCATCTAGAAGAAGTAGAACGAAGATCTGTGTGATTTTCCATTTTATTTAATTATGCTTATTAAGCGTTCCTGTTGTAAATGTTGAAGCAAGTACACTAAACATTCAGATTGGTTTTAGACGTGCTTGCTATAACATCGTTTAGTTCATAACTAGTAATCTTTATACCTTTCTCATTAAATAAACTTGTAATTATTAGCCAAATAAATTTCCTTTTTTGGCTGCCCTTAATTCAAGTTACTTAACTGGCGCTGCGAACAGGATTTTGTGACAGTCCCTTTGTGCACAAAACTTAGAATTCGGCATTTTTGGACTGGTTTTCAATAAGAAATTTACACTTAAAGAACCAGCCTGGTATATTATTTTCAAGTGGAAACACCAAGACGAGCGGAGATTGAAATACGACACTAGAAGAAATATGAGCTATTTCCAGTAAGTAAAACATTCCTTTTATATCATACAATTGTGTCCCGTTTATGTTAAACATTTGAACAATATACCTATCTATTTTAAGTTAACAAAGAAATTCCTTTCGTAAACATTTAAAATTCCATTGCACATATTTTACCAATTTTATTGTAGTAATTGTTATTTATGCCAATTCGAGAAAGATCTCCTATACGTCTTAATCGAATTGCTGAAGAAACAGAATTAGAAAATAGTAAAACAGGTTTAATTAAATATAAAATTAATTTAGAAAATAACTCCAACTCAATTATCATGGCTCAGCAAAATACTTTAAGCATGATTTCTCAAGCCTCTATGATGATTCCGGAGTATTCTGGTAGTCAAAAACATTTAACCTACTTTATAAACCAGTGTGATTTATTTATATGCAATTATAAACAAGAAGGAAATACGGCAGAAAATTTTCATATAAATAGTATGATATTAGAATTTATTAAAGCTAAGATCACGGGCGAAGCCCGAGACGTGCTTTTAACAATTGAAGATTTAACATGGGATAGTATTAAAACGGCCCTTAAGGCACACTATTCCGACCCTAGGTCAGAAAACTTATTATTATCAGATTTGACAACAGTATTTATGACAAAATCACAATCAATACTAGATTTTATTAATGTTATTAAGGAGAAGTTGAAAAATCTAAACGAATTTGTTGAATTACAAAATTTAGAACCAGCTATAAAATCTTATAAAAAACAATATTTCAAAAGTATGGCTGTTTCTGCATTTAAAGCAGGTTCTCTCGAACCTTATTATTCTCATCTTAGACTAATAAATATTGATTCTCTTGAGACAGGGTTACTAGAATGCCAACGTATTGATAATGAAATCATGCAGGCGAATTTTATTAATAGTTTAAGAAACAAAACTCATAATAATAATAGTAATGAGGCAAAGGCTCAGATAAAAAATGTAACCCCTATATTTAACAAATTACCCAGAAATTATTCAAATTTTCAACACACAAATTTTCAACAACCAAATTTTCAGCAACCAATTAGTCAACCACGGTTTCCTAGCCGACCAATTAGTAATATAAGGCCAATTTACCAGCATAGAAATTATCCTTCAAATTCACAAGTGTTTGGTAACAGGCAACCACCACCGACTCCCATGTCCATTAGTACTGCTCGGAATACAAATAACTTTAGAACACAGCCTCAGGGAATAAATAATTTCTCTAACCCGCGCTCTAGACCCACCTCTGGTGTCAGAGAGCTTTACAATAATCAAGGAGAAAGTTCCTTTGATTACTATGATGAAAATCCACCTATGGATTATGAGCAAGACGAACCAACTTATCCTGAAGAGAATGACTGCGAAGATGAAAATAATCAGGATTTTCACTTAGCAGCCTCGGGAAATTAATCGAAATTGACTTCAATAATATTCATTATCAACCCAAACTCCCGTTTATTACCATACCCACGTTAGGTTTAAAAATATTGATCGATACCGGAGCCTCTCATAGCATAATCAACCCTAAAGTAGCACACAAATTATTTTCAGATTATTTTTATAAAGAAAGTTTTGCCCTTAAGTCTGTACACAAGGTTACAAAGGGTACAGATAATATTAAATACCCTGTATTACGAGAGTATGGTGTACATTTTCCATTCTCCTTCAGAGTTATGGATTGGCACGATAGATTCGATGCCCTTATTGGTACTGCACATATGCAGAAATTAAAAACACAAATCAACTACGAAAATCAAACAATTAGATTTGGAAAAATTGAAATTCCATTTTTCCTACAATTAAACCCTTCAAATTTTACACCTTTTAATCAAATAGTAAAAGGTCATGTTAAAATACCTGTCACTATTGACAAAGGGGCAGTATTAGTTCCTAAAATTGAAACAGAAAACATTTGTGTGGAAGAATGCATAGCCGAAGCGAACAATGGTGTATGCATTGTACCCTGCACAATGAAAAATAATGTAAAGTCAATTACATTATGTTTTAACCAACAATTTGACGTATCCCCTATTCAAAATTATAGCGAATTACAAGGACCCATAAATAAAAATTTTACTAAACCACAAGACAACATTTTAGACCAATTAAGGTTAGAACATCTAAACTCAGAAGAGAAATCAAAACTATTAAATTTATGTCATAAATATAAAACAATATTTTATCACGAAGGGTCTGATTTAACCTTTACTAACGCTGTCAAGCATGAAATTAAGACCAAGGATGAAGAGCCTGTATACGTAAAGTCTTATCGTTATCCTTTCCATTTGAGGGAAGAGATACAAAACCAAATTAAAAAATTATTAGACGGCAAGATTATACGTCCTTCTATATCACCCTATGCAAGCCCTGTGTGGGTGGTTCCCAAAAAGATTGATGCCTCAGGAAAGAAAAAATATAGGTTAGTTGTTGATTATCGCAAGTTAAACGATAAAACAATAAATTATAGGTACCCTCTACCGCGTATAGAAGAAATTTTGGACAGTTTAGGTAAATGTACATATTTCACAACTTTAGATTTAGCTCAAGGGTTCCACCAGATCGAAATGCATCCAAATAGTATAGAAAAAACAGCCTTCTCTGTAAACAATGGGCACTACGAGTGGCTGCGCATGCCCTTTGGGATTAAAGGAGGGCCAAGCTCGTTTCAACGAGTAATGGATAATGTTCTACGTGAATTTTTGTATAAATCTTGTTACGTCTATATGGATGACATAGTCATCTTTTCAAAATCACTGCAGGAACACATGATTCACCTAAAACAAATATTCAATAAGCTATTAGAATGTAATTTAAAGGTACAGCTTGACAAATCGGAATTTTTAAGAAAAGAGGTCGAATTTCTTGGGCACGTCATCGCTGTGGACGGGATCAGACCGAACCCTAATAAAATCTCTGCAATCCAAAAGTACCCTTTACCTAAAACACAAAAAGAAGTAAAATCATATCTAGGACTTATCGGATACTATAAATATACTTCATAAAAAATTTTGCAAAGATAGTTTTTCCCTTAACAAAATGCTTGAAAAAAGACTGTAAGTTAGATATAAATAATTCAGAATATAGAGAAGCTTTCGAAAAATCAAAAGATTTAATTACAAATTCACCAATACTAACGTACCCTGACTGTGACAAAACATTTCATCTTACGACAGACGCAAGTAACGTAGCTATTGGCGGCGTTCTTTCTCAGAAAGACAAACCTATTGCATTTTATTCGCGTACTCTAAATTCTGCCGAGAAAAATTACTCGACAATAGAAAAAGAATTGCTCTCAATTATAGAAAATACGAAACACTTTAGGCCTTATTTGTACGGTAGAAGATTTTATATTGAAACTGATCATAAACCATTGGTTTGGCTATTTTCGATCAAAGACCCAAATTCACGACTAGTAAAGTGGCGACTAAAATTAGAAGAGTACGATTATGAAATCAAATACAAAAGAGGTAAGGCTAATGTTGTGGCCGACGCCCTTTCGCGGATAGAAATAAATGCTAACGAAGAACACGAAGACTTAGCGTCGCTTTTTAATAATTTAGATCCTTCGGATTTGAGAGTTTTGACTGACGAAGATTTAAAAGAACTTGGATTAGATATCAATGACCAACAAATCAATAACGAACAACCTAATGAACCAACAGACACACAGACACAACACACTTCTGTACAAAACCCCGTCTTCAACATGCCAATCTCAGAAAACCCACTTAACCACTTTAAACAACAAATTATTTTTAATTATGGTGAGAAAAATGATACGAAAATTTCCAAAGCATTTAACAATACTTGTTCACGAGTCTATATTGAGAAATATCATGAACTACAACAAATTACAACATTTTTGAAAAACTATATTAATCCCGTAAACACATATGGCGTATTATTTATGCAGTCTGAATTAGAACGATATTTTACATTAATTACCTCCGACTTGTTTAATAGCTCTGTTAAAATTATTAAATGCACCAAATATGTTGAAGATGTTTTAACAAAGCAAAGACAACTAGACTTTATACAAGATTACCATAATTCAAATCATAATGGCATTAACGAAACATATGGTCACCTTAAATCTAAATATTACTGGCCAAATATGAAGACACACATAAATGACTACATTAACAAATGCGAAGTGTGCCTTCAAGCTAAATACGAACGACACCCTTATAAACCACCCTTTTCAGGTCCTTTAGTGGCAACGAGACCTTTCGAAGTAATTCACATAGATGTGTTTAGTTTTGACAACTGTAAATTCCTTACTTTTATCGATTTATTTAGTAAATACGCTCAAGCATACTACATAATAGACAAAACTGCCCTTACGATAATAAATAAATTACGTCATTTCTTCACACATCATAATTACGTAAAGACAATCGTCTCGGACGCAGGTTGCGAGTTCGACAACGCTCTACTGAAAGAATACTGCTCTTTGTTTAAAATTAACCTCCATATAGCGACACCCCAAAATCCAAATTCAAACTCCCCTGTTGAGAGATTACATTCCACCTTGTTAGAAAAAATTAGAATATTGAAAATTGAAAATCCAACAGAAAGCCCACAATCTTTAATGATTACTGCGGTTTTAATTTACAATCAATCGATTCATTCCCTAACTGGATATTCACCCTTTAAGCTCTTGTACGGCCCTTACGACGAACTGGAACCGATTGATCCTAATCAGACTATATACAATGAATATAACAATAAAAGACTGAAAGAGATCGTGCCATTTTACAACACAGTGTACAATAAGCAAAAAGAAAAAGCCACGAAAATTTTAGAGAAAATAAATCAGAATAGAGAACATAACATAACTGTGTCCACTGACATAGTAGCAGTCAGGACGCCTAGAGTTAGAAAAACCGACCCACTATACAAAATACATTCCGGCCCTGTAAATATCCCGCATAATAAATTACTGTTACCTCATTCTACGAAACAATCTGCTCACTTAAAGAACGTAAAAAGAATTAAAAAACGGTTTCCCTTACAGGAACCTTCTCCCTTGGCTGATGGTCGTCCTTCAACAAGTGCAACCCTTGCAGATTCAGAGCATTGAAACAAACGGGTTTTTCAAAGATTACATAGGTATAGCAAAAATCCTTAATCATTATCACCGTTTCTATTTTTACTTTAATTTAACTCTTATTGAAAGTAATTATAATCAACTTTTAATTAATACACAAATTGTTAATCAAAATTTTACACATGATGCAACTATACTACATATTAAAATGTTAAATGACCAAATGTCAGTAATAAAAAATGAAATACAAAAATTGACACACTCCAGAGAGAAAAGAGGTTTGATAAAAGGAGCGGGATCTGTTATTAAAATGATCACTGGAAATCTTGATCAAGATGATCTTAAAGAAATAAATAAAAATTTAGACGCCCTGTATACTAATCAAAGAGACGTGATGGTTCAGTTGGACAATTTAAATTCATTTGCAAATGTGATGACACAGCGATTCGAAGAAGAACAAGAGAACATAAATAAAAATTTAAATTACATAAAAAATTGTTTTGAAGACTTATACTCTCGCGTAGAACAGAGATCAAGTATCGAATTTCAAATATCCTTAGGCAGAAAATTATTAGAGTCAATAAAAATACTACAACGCACCATTTCCCTTAGTTTTAATGAAATTACAAATATAGAGATTTTTACTTCACACGATTTAAATCATATTAAACAACATTTAAAATTAATTTATAATGATAACGAATTAATAAATTTTGATACTAACCATATTTTTAAAATAATTGAGTTTACAAAATTTAACGTTTTATCAGTCAGAGATACTATTGTATGTCTCCTTAAAATTCCAATTCTGCACCCAACACCTGGCTCTTATTTTCGTATTTTACCTGTTCCTAAAAACAATAAAGTCCTTATTCCACCTAGCTCATATTATCTAGAAACACATCAGAAAAATTTATGGACAACAGAACACTGTCCTGCGATAGAAGAAGCCATTGTTTGCACTGACCAACCCTATACAGAAAAGTGCAATTTAGAAGAACCATCCACCTGCCTTTTCGCGGTTGTCACAAATTATTACACTACATCAATTCAGTTAAATAATGGGAACGTGCTACTCATCACAAATCAAAAACCGTCGATATCAGAAGAATGCAAATCCAAATTAGATAAACAGATAGCTAACCAAACCTCCCTCGTATGCAGTAAGAAAAATTGCAAAATAACAATCAAAGACGAACATTATGAAAATATAAGTACGAATATTACTTGGAACCAAGATATCATTCCAAAATTAGAAGTAACACCCCAACATAAAATAAAATTTCATCCAATGCATATTAAGAAAACCGAAAAGTTAAGAAGTCAACTAGAAAAAATCAACCAGCATCATGCATGGCACCCAGCAGTCCATACCACACACTTTGGGTTAACTATAATTGGTGTTATCTTCTTTGTGATAACGATAATGGTTGTTAGAAGAAGAACAAGAAGGTCGTCAGAAGCCAGCGATGTTCAAGAAACCAACCCCCTTTCCAAGAACGAGGACGTTCTTCAAACTGGCAATGGAGGAGATAAGTCATCGTCGACTTCCATCATCTAGAAGAAGTAGAACGAAGATCTGTGGCGTGATGTCTTTTTCATATAAAAACGTTTAGTTGCAAATATTGTGTGATTTTCCATTTTATTTAATTATGCTTATTAAGCGTTCCTGTTGTAAATGTTGAAGCAAGTACACTAAACATTCAGATTGGTTTTAGACGTGCTTGCTATAACATCGTTTAGTTCATAACTAGTAATCTTTATACCTTTCTCATTAAATAAACTTGTAATTATTAGCCAAATAAATTTCCTTTTTTGGCTGCCCTTAATTCAAGTTACTTAACTATATATCCGACCGATAACTCAAAAAATAATGGATCAATCTTGATCAAATTTGGTGAGTACCTTCCTTTTGCAAGTGGCTTGGAACCTATCCAATCCGATAGGTTCGTTAGCCAGGAAAATCGGACCAGGTTTTCCCGGAAAATTTTGTGTTTTCTTTCTAAAAAAAAAGTCATATCCGGAAATAACAAAGCAAGTATAATAAAGAGTGAACTTTGTACCAAAATTTAGGTCTCTAGCTTTAAAGACAAAGAAGTTATGGGCAGTTAAAGAAACAAATTATGAAGTTTTCCTCAAAACGTCAAACTCGCAATTTTAAACGTCAAAATTGGCGATGTTTAGGCAAATAACGTGAAATAAATACGGATTTTGAAAAGAAAATGTTGCAAGAAGAGTGTTCTGCAAACCCTTAAGTTTCATATTCAACCGTCATTGCCTTTCATTTTACAAAAATATTTACAAAATATTCATTTCAAATAGACCCTTTCTTTGGCTGTCAGTTTAGTTAAGTTGATGCCTTTTTGGATATTTATTTGTAGGTTTAGTGAAGCTTATGGTTTAACGGTCTATAATTTTTTTAGCTAATTTTCGTAGAGCAAATTCGTTAATGCATTTTTGCATTTTTTATCAAAATATGATGCGTTTGTAAGAAAAAAATCTGGACGCAGTAAGTGCGTTTTGGTAGCGAATTTTCGGTAAATTTGCAGTTTAGCTCCCGAACGCTTTTCAAAAAACTGTTTTCAGAAACCTGCCCCCCCCCCCCGATCCACAAACCCCAAGAAAAATTTCTTGTTCACACCACCCAAGGAAGTTACGAGACCAGGAGTGAGTAGGGGTGCTGGGCGGGGTAGGTAGTAAAAAGGAAATATGAGCAGAAAATTCGAATAAAGCGGGCTTGAAAGCTGTCTTTTTCACATCTTGAAGCCATATCCTCCTTAAACCCTGCCTACCCCGCACAGCACCCCTATTCACTCCCAGTCCCACAACTTCCTTGGGGGGTGTGAACAAGAAATTTTTCTTGTGGTTTGTGCATCCAGGTGGGGTCCCGGTAATGTTTCTGAAAACAATTTGTTGAAAAGCGTTCGGGAGCTAATCTGCAAGTTTACCGAATTTTCATTAAATCCTTCAAATTTCAATAACTCAATTTGCTATTAACGTAAGCTTTGTTGGTTAGAAAACCGACATTAGGGTTTATTATCGGAAAATTTTTGTATATTTTCAAACCATCAGTAATTTTGATAAAATATAGTACATTGTTTCTACTACATAGGCTATACCGGTAATTAGACTGATGCCTGCTCGCATTTGCTATTAAAAACATTTTTATGGAAATTCACTTCCATAACACATTGGCTGCATCTAGACTTTTGAAAAATGTTTATATATTTTCAAACAATAAATTTATTTCGATGAAATATGGTACATTGTTTCTACTATAAAGGCAACCAAGTTTGATGCCTGCTTTCATCAAAGAAAGACATTTACTATTAAAAATATTTTAAAGAAAATTCGCTACCATAACGCACTTGCTGCGTCCAGAGATTTTTTCGTATCACCGTAGGTTCCTCACTTCATCACTTGTGTCAGTTTACCAAGTATGTGTCCTTGAAAGACTTTTTTTTTATTTTGGCCCAAGGTAAAACCAACTCACTGTTTTTAACCAACTTCAAAAAAGGAGGAGGTTCTATATTCGTCTGTATGTATTTTATTTCTATATATGTTCACTGACATTTTCGTCAACTGTGGACCAATTTTTTAAAATCTTTACTTGTTTGAAAGGGTATACACCTAAGGTGGTCCCATTCTCACCAAGTCATAATCTGATTATGTGATCTCAGGGAAGTCGTGGAAAATCATATTATAATCTATGTAACTTAAAGTTCTACTGTGATACGGCACGTTGATTATATTATAACAGTTTTCTAACACCGTACTCTGCGCAAGGATGAGACGCAAAACAGTGAAGCGTTCCATATTTTTGGGCGGTGTTCACCTCACTCGTGGGAGGGACTCTGCTGGCGGGGGTCGTGGAGGGGTGTCCGCAGGGGAGCGTTCTGTCTCCCCTGCTCTGGTGCCTAGTCGTAGACGGCCTGCTAGGGAGGCTCGCGGGAATGAGGTACGTGGTACAGGGCTACGCAAACGACATTGTCATCATAGTCCGAGGAAAGGTTACACAGTCAGTGTGGGAGCGCATGCACACAGTACTGAAAGGTGGAAGGTTGGCCAAGGGCTTAGGGTGAGTCCCGAGAAAGCAACCGTCATACCGTTTACGAGGAGGAGGAAGTGGGAGAGCCACATAACTCTCACTCTATACGGTAGAAAGATCCCAATGGCCAGGAAGTGTTGCTGGATCTGCCCCCCTACACTTAGTTATCATGGGGGAGGCGAGGATAGGACTAAACAAACTAGCCTGAAATGATGGACTGAAGATCAACCCCGGCTACAGGGGCCACTGCAAAATTCAGGAGATCGTGAAGGAGCCCCTGCTTGAAATGAGGTCAGACTTCTCGAGCCCGCCAATCTGCAGGGCAAACAAATTTACAACGGTAATACCTGACCGCGTGGCATGGCGGGGGGGAGACGCCGGGCTCGTCTGGTTCACGGACGGATCCGTCGGGGAGCGTGGGCAGGCGTTTATTCGGAAGGACCGAGGTAAATCACAGTATTTCCCTCGGAGCTCAAGCAACGGTCTTTTAGCCCGAAATCTACGCCATCTTGCACTGCGTGCGAGAGAACAAGAGGAGGGGCTGCACCAACAAGCGGGTCCATATAGCTACAAACAGTCAGGCAGCCCTTAAGGCCCTAAGTAGCTCACAGGTAAATTTCAGGCTGGTAAGTGAATGCCGAGACGAGACGGGCGACCTAACTGGGCAGAATGAGGTCACCCCCATCTGGGTGCTGGGCTACTCGGGGGTCAAAGGCAATGAAGAAGCTGACAGTCTCGCGAAGAGAGGATCAGCAAAACCATTTAGGGGACCAGAACCGGTCCTGGGCAGACGAAGAGCACTGCCAGGGGATCAATTAAGTTCTGAATCAGAAACGAACATGACACCATGTCAAACCCAGACGTTATGACGTTTAGAAATAATAAAGAAACGAACATAAGGTGTACTGGGCAGACTGTCCTGGGCTCAGACATGGGAAGTTAGTAATTGAGGAATATAGTTTAAAGAGAGCTGTGGAGCTGCTAAATGTTAGCAGAGGACAGGTCCTCTGCGGCTAGGGGGAGCAATCAGCCCAGCACATCTTCTGCGAGTGTAAAGCTCTGGACCGCAAAAGATAACTGATCTATGAACAACCTAGACCGGAGACAGAGCAATATAAATCTTCACCCTACCAATTGCTGTGCAGACCAATTGAAGGCACAGTGATTTTGGAATGGGTGGAGTAGAAAAGACAAACGGCATGCACAATAAGCCAAAGGCTGTGGTGTTATGGAGGCGACAAAGACGCGGACAAGCCCTAAAGGAGGAAAAAATACTGTACTCACTACGTACGGATATTTCCACTAAAAATGAAAAAAAAACCTTCAAAAATGCTTCTGCAAAATAGGCCCTAAAAAGCGAAAAAGAGCTGGAATACAGGTTTAATTCAGAAGACAAGAATTAATTTAAATAAAATATTCTATGCACTACCTACTTGTCTGTTTGAAGTCATGCCAAGTCCAAAACACAATAATACTTAGCGACATAAACAGCTTAATTAATTGAACCACTCTTAGGCGGTATTAGTAAGCTTTACATCCCACTTTGATTTTTCAAAAGGAAGAGAGAGCAAGATTACTTAGTCTAAGCTTTCAAATTTAATTTTTTTATCAATAATCAGCCCGACAGAGACGAGAAAAATTGATTTTAATAACTCGGCAAAGTTATCACTGGCTTTAAACCAACATCCACTTAAATAAGACACTTCCTCTGCTCAGAGGCAGATAACCGCCAATTACTCTCGCATTTTTTATTGGCTCGAGCTCCTTTAACTAAATGCGTAATGTGAATATACGCATTAAAAGACCGTTGGAAACTGCCTACTATTCACGTTCCTAGAGTTGTATTTTAGGAGGCAAGAATATCGATATTTACGAAACTATTCTAAAGCGTACACATAAAAAACTAACTTCGTCGAGATCACGGTGCCCTTCAAGAGCCAGCAGACTGTTACTACGTCTTATTCAAAAGAATTCCTATTGCTCAAAATCGACGTTATTTTACCTTTAACTTAGGTCGAGAGTCTTTGGCAAAGCCATTAGGTCACCAGATAAAGACCTCGTATTTCACAGCAAGACAAGTCGCCTTTAACTCTCATATTTCAAGAAATTGTATTCATATATCCTTAACAAGCCCTCCTTGTTCAAGATATTCTCGTAGGAAAATATTTATCATTTAAAATGAATATTCTATAAAGGCTAAAGGTTTCTAAGATAGCAAAGGTGAAATCGAAATTTCATAAAATCTTCCAATTCGATAGTCGTCACTATTCATTGTTAAAAAAAGATGCAATGAATATTAAAATTATCTCAGACCTGCAGAATTACCAAAATGGTACGGAAACTGAAACGCTGACCGTAACATAATATCGGATTATAATTATAATGAAATACCTAAATATGTTGTTAATTATCAAAGACCAACCCACGCTCTCGCATTCCGTTGCGTGCGCGGAGTAACTTGCGATGTGACGGGAGTGGACCTATCTACCTACTACCTAATTGGCTTGGCACCGACTTCAAACAGATAAGTAGGTAGCGCATATAATATTTCATTTAAATTATTTTTTGTCTGTTGAATTAAACCTGTAATCAAGTTTATTTTCGCTTTTTAGTGCCTATTTTAAAGTTGGTTTATTTTTTTAACGTTTGTTTATAGTATATCTAAATAATTTCTAAATATGTACCTTTCTTTTTAAATTCATAAAATCCTAATCAAAGTGAAATCCTTATTCAATTAACCTAACTAATCTCGTGATCCTCAGGAAAGCAATAGTATTTCCACAAGCCGTGTTAATTCAGGTGTAACTTCAACGTTTCTAATCTAATGAGTTGCCTTCAGGAAGATGTTTCGTTTACTTGAAAAGCCACCATCCGCGATCTTTGGTTGGATACAGAGTATCTCAGGCGTCTCTTATACTGCAAGTAGCTCCGGTAAAACGGAATCATCTCTGCAATTAGGAATATGCTCTCTGTTGTTTTAATTAGAATAAACTAAGAGCAATAGAGCGACGGTGTTCACCTTTACCTTACCAAGTCGACTTGGGTCATAACGAAGGCTGTGAAATGCTCGCGTTAGAGCGATTTACTTACTCGCAGCTTGTTTGGATGATTTTCTTGGATGCAATCGTCGAAATTTGACCTAGATGTGATGTTTGCTGATGGTTTTGTAAGAGATTAAGTTAGCTGCAGTAATATTTGTACACAATACGGTCATTCACTGGTGTAGTTATTATTATGATTATTATTATTATTATTATTATTATTATTATTATTATTATTATTATTATTATTATTATTATTATTATTATTATTATTATTATTATTATTATTATTATTATTATTATTATTATTATTATTATTATTATTATTATTATTATTATTTGATATAAGCGTTACACTTTCTCAGTATTACTACTGGAACACTTTTGTCCGACCCCCCCGCACGCGACGTTGGGGCTCGGCTCGGTGGATGGGGATGAAATTCATCATATCCCATTATGCCGATATTATCAGTAGAGTTTGACTTCCGGTGCTCCAACACATCAGACGTGTTTGAGGTCGCCACTTAACTAAGGAATTTTCGGACTATGTGGCATGTTTGCAGCAGAACCGCCCTCTGCCTCACGTTGAGGATGTTATTTGGTAGTCCGAGTTCCTTTAGATTTCCCATAAAATTTTTGGTGACTATTCCTTCCGCCGACATTACGAAGGGACATATAGCCACCTTCTGGAGTTTCCATACGTTTTTTATTTCATATGCCAAGTTTTCATACTTGGGGATCTTTTCAATTTCAGTTTTCTGAATATTATGGGACAGCGGTACAGCAATATCTATGATCACAGCAAGCCTCATCTGTTTGTTTATCAGGACAATGTCTGGCCTATTGAAGTCCACAGTTCAGTCCGTTATCATGGGTCGGTCCCAGTACAGGAGAAAGTCCGCCGACTCCAGAACCGCCTCCGGAGAATACTTGTAATAGGCTGGTGTTGTTGACGGGTTCAGGAGGCTGTATTTCAAAGCAATTTGTTGGTGGATGATCTTGGCAAGCTGGTTATGCCTGCCTAAGTAAGCTGAGTCTGAGAGGGCAGGAAATGCTGCCATGACATGTTCAATGGTCTCTCCAACAGCTGCGCATTTTCGACATTTATCCACCACTTCTAATTTTAGGCAATGCTTCTCGTAGTCCTTAGTTTTTATAACCCTATCCTGAATGGCCATCACAAAACCCCACTACGTCTCCGGCTAGAGTTGCCCCCAACCAACCACATAATCGAAGATGTTTTATAAACATTATTTGCCTGTAGGTGTTTGGGGTACCTTCCATTCATAGCCTGAACACTCCACTGGACTATACTGTCCTGGTCAACTGGGACGTCCAACTCATAGTTGCGCTGACCCAGCCTAAGTGGAGTATAATCTTTATCCTCGCACACCACCAACTTCATCAGTTCATCATGCGATGCAAGAAAACGTTGTCGCATGTTTCTTTCCTGCTTAAAGCAGAGGTTTTTTATATGGATTAATCCTCTGCCGCCTTCTTTCCGAGGTTTGTAAAGTCTTCTAACAGATGAGTTGGTGTGAAGGCACCGGAATTTCGTAAGAAGCCTTCTCGTGTGTCTGTCCAGTTCATTCAAGTCGGTGTTAGACCATTTGACAACTCCAAAAGAGTATGTCAATAGCAGCACAGAGGTTACCTCCGGAAAGCTTAGTATTTTATTATTATTATTATTATTATTATTATTATTATTATTATTATTATTATTATTATTATTATTATTATTATTATTATTATTATTATTATTATTATTATTATTATTATTATTATTATTATTATTATTATTATTATTATTATTTGGTATAAGCGTTACACTTTCTCAGTATTACTATTGGAAACCTTTTGACCGACCCTCCGCGCGCGACGTTGGGGCTCGGCTCGGTGGATGGGGATGAAATTCATCATATCCCATTATGCCGATATTATCAGTAGAGTCTGACTTCCGGTGAGCCAACACAGCAGACGTGTTTGTGGTCGCCACCTAACTGAGGAATTTTCGGACTATGTGACATGTTTGCAACAGAACCGCCCTCTGCCCCACGTTAGTGATGTTATTTGGTAGTCCGAGTTCCTTTAAATTTCCCATGAAATTTTTGGTGACTATTCCTTCCGCCGACATTACGAAGGGACACTTTCTCCACCTTCTGGAGTTTCCATACGTTTTTTATTTCATATGCCAAGTTTTTATTATTATTATTATTATTATTATTATTATCGACTTTAGCCTGAAGGGCTTTCACACTCTCTCAAAGGGGAACATTCACTTATCCCAGGTATCTCAGATACCAAAGGGACTGAGCTCAGATGGAGCCCTTTCCAAGTTATCGGGCCCTGAACGACAACACGTCACATCCTCATTTCGCAGGAATCTCCGCACGGCGTGGGCAGTTGCAAGTATCACTGCCTTCTGCATAACCTTATAAAGATGCACGCCAAGGCCCAGTCTCCTAACGTTCTCTCGAAAATTCTTAGGAACCACACCAGTTGACGACATGGCTATTGTAATTACTCGGACACTATCTGCCCTCCACTGTCTCTTTACTTGTATCTCGAGATCTCTCTACTTAATGATCTTCTCGTTGTACTTTATTTCTAGATTATTAGTATTTGGAATGGCCACATCAATCAGCGTTACTTGGTTGCAGGACTTATCCACTATTAATATATCTGGCATGTTGTGTGCAACTCGTTGATCTGTGAGCACTGTTCGATACCAGTACAACCTGTATCCTGAGTTTTCTAGAACAGGCTCAGGAGTGTATTTATTGTAGGGCACCTTACTAGGATTTAAAGTCCCAGTTTCAGAGCCAATTTTTGATTAAGTATGTTGGCAACTGCGTCGTGCCTCTCTTTATACCCTGTTGCAGCAAACGCCTGACAGCCTCCTGTGACGTGCTGAATAGTCTCTGATGACTGACACCCAAATCTACATTTGTCATCTTGGACCGAATTATCGCCAACCACATACTTCAGGTAATTTCTTGTTGGGATGACCTGATCTTGTATGGCAACCAAAAACCACCCTGTCTCTGGAAACATCTGTCCGGACACCAACCAGTAGTTCGACGCCAGTTTGGCGACATGTGCCTGGTAGGTCTCATTCATCACTTTGTATTTCACTTTCTTTTAATTGTAGCGGTGTTGAATCATCTGTCTCGCATATGACACGGTGTAGTTCAGAAGTAAGCGCCTGCTGATGGAAATATGTACGCAGGTTCACTATCTGCTGGTCCAACTGTTTACCAATATCCAACAATCCTGTTCCACCTTGGTGTCTAGGTAGGGTTACGTGTCCGATAGCACTACGGGGGTGATGCTTTTTGGATTTTGTTAGGAATGTTCGCACCTTCCGTTGTAGATTTTCGATGTCCGTTTTACTCCAGTTCACAATCCCAAATGGGTAGCTAAGTGCAGAACATGCATATGTATTCAGGGCTTTAGTCAGGTTCTTGCTGTTAGGATCATTGTCATTTTTTATTGTTGTTGTGACTTCCTGTTTTAATCCGCTTAGTACCCTTATCAATTTTTTTGACAGAACTTTTTAGAGCCATTAAAACGGCTACACCAAAGGTTCTGGTGGGGTTAAAGGAAGGCTAGTTAATTATTATAAAAAATGAATAAAAGTAGTTTGCGTGGGTATAATAAAGGTAGTAAGGTATCATTGGTATATCTGAGGAAGTCTACGATAACAACATTAATCATTAATTTATAATGGAATAGTGACCCTCAGACCTTGTATTGCATGCTTTGTATTAAATAAACATATATTATTTCCCCTACTTTAAATCTTTTTTCTGTTTTTAGCGAATTTTTTTTTAAGTTCGCTAATGAGGAGATCTGTATATATATATATATATATATATATATATATATATATATATATATATATATATATATATATATATATATATATATATATATATATATATCGGACTGATAACTCAAAAAATAATGGACCGATCTTGATCAAATTTGATGAGTACCTTCCTTTTGCAAGTGGCTTGGATAAGTTCGTTAGCCAGGAAAATCGGTACAGGTTTTCCCGAAAAATTTTGTGTTTTCTTTCTAAAAAAAATCATATCTCCGTAAATAACAAAGTAAGGGTACTCGTCTTTGTATTATAAAGATTGAACTCTGTACCAAAATTTAGGCCCCTAGCTCTAAAGACAAAGAAGTTATGGGCAGTTAAAGAAACAAATTTTGGAGTTTTCCTCGAAACGTCAAACTCGCAATTTTAAACGTTAAAATTGGCAATGTTTAGGCAAAAAATGTGAAACAAATACCGATTGTATAAAGAAAATGTTTCAAGAAGAGTGTTCTGCAAACCCTTAAGTTTCAATTCATTGATTGTTGTTGCCCTTACTTGGTGAAACTTGTCCATACTACATACAGACTTGGAGACTACTTCTCTGGCTTCACTGTTGGTTTTCGTCATTGCTCTTCATTTTACTAAAATATTTACAGAATATTCATTTCAAATAGACCACTCTGATGCTTTGGCTGTCAGTTTAGTTAAGTTGATGCCTTTTTGGAAATTTATTTGTAGGTTTAGTAAAGTTTATGGTTTAACGGTCTATAATTTTTTTAGCTAATTTTCGTAGAACAAATTTGTTAATGTATTTTTGCATTTTTTATCGAAATGATGCGTTTATAATAAAAAAAATCTGGACGCAGTAAGTGCGTTTTGGTAGCGAATTTTCGGTAAATTTGCAGATTAGCTCCCGAACGCTTTTCAAAAAACTGTTTTCAGAAACCTGCCTGGATCCACAAACCCCAAGAAAAATTTCTTGTTCACACCCCCCAAGGAAGTTATGGGACCAGGAGTGAATAGGGGTGCTGGGCGGGATAGTTATTAAAAAGGAAATATGAGCAGAAAATGAGAATAAAACGGGCTTGAAAGTTTTCTTTTTCTAGCTCCCGAACGCTTTTCAAAAAACTGTTTTCAGAAACCTGCCTGGATCCACAAACCCCAAGAAAAATTTCTTGTTCACACCCCCCAAGGAAGTTACGGGACCAGGAGTGAATAGGGGTGCTTGGCGGGGTAGGTATTAAAAAGGAAATATGAGCAGAAAATGAGAATAAAACGGGCTTGAAAGTTGTCTTTTTCACATATTGAAGCAATATCCCCCTTAAACTTTGCCTACCCCGCACAACACCCCTATTCCCCCAGGTGCCGTAACTTCCTTGGCGGGTATGAACAAGAAATTTTTCTTGTGATTTATTAAACGAGGGTGGTTGTATGCACGCGAGGGGGGAAGGAAAATCCCCACGACGAAGCAGCCACCCCCAACCCTACCGCAAGTCAAAGCGGGGGGGGGGGGGTCTGCTTTGTCGTAGACATTTTCCTTTCCCCCTCGTGTGCATACAACCACCCTCGTTGCATAAACCACAAGAAAAACTTCTTGTTCATACTTCCCAAGGAAGTTACGTGACCTGGGGGCGAATAGGAGTGCTGTGCATGGTAGGCGGGGTTTAATGGGGATATGGCTTCAAATAGACAGCTTTTAAGCAGTTTTTTGCTTTTTCTGCTCATATTTCCTTTTTACTACATACCCCGCCCAGCACCCCTATTCACCCCCAGTCCCGTAACTTCCTTGGGGGGCGTGAACAAGAAATTTTTCTTGTGGTTTGTGCATCCAGGAGGGGTCCTAGTAGTGTTTCTGAAAACAATTTTTTGAAAAGCGTTCGGGAGCTAATCTGCAAATTTACCGAATTTTCATTAAATCCTTCAAATTTCAATAACTCAATTTGCTATTAACGTAAGCTTTGTTGGTTAGGAAACCAACATTTAAGTTTATTTTCGGAAAATTTTTGTATATTTTCAAACCATAAGTAATTTTGATAAAATATAGTACATTGTTTCTACTACATAGGCTATACCAGTAATCAGATTGATGGCTGCTCGCATTTGCTATTAAAAACATTTTTATGGAAATTCACTTCGATAACACACTTGCTGCATCCAGACTTTTGAAAAATGTTTATATATTTTCAAACAATAAAGTTATTTCGATGAAATAAGGTACATTGTTTCTACTATAGGCAACCAAGTTTGATACATGCTTTGATCAAAGAAAGACATTTGCTATTAAAAATATTTTAAAGAAAATTCGCTACCATAACGCACTTGCTGCGTCCAGATATTTTTCCTAATCACGAAATTTAAATTAATCCGTGCCGGCTTTTCTTGTCCAGGGGTTAAAGTGGGGTGGTTTTAATTCAGGCAAACATCAAGTTGGCGCCTGTGTGGTATTTCCTGAGGTTGAGGCATTCTCGTGTGTTCAACAAACCGACATTAAATATTATAATTGAACTATGTAAAACCTCATCAAAGAACAGAGAACAGCATCAACCACGTAACTTAACCTGCTTCTCGCGGAATTACATTATGATTGTGAGGGGGTGGCTCTGTAGCTTTTACGTGCTTCTCGATGCTGCTCTCGCCTCATAGAGACAGGGGGCTCCTCGCCTAATGTTACCCTCACCACCGCATTCCGTTACCCCTAAAGCCCTGCTTATTAATTACGCCAATTAATAATATGTTAAGTTAAATGACTGGGGTATTCGCAATTTAACAATTAAGTTATTAATTATATCAAGTGGCAACTAATGCTCTCTATTGTTTGTATTTTAAGTTTGTATTGTTGCGATTATACATGCACACTAAATTCTGTTTAGGATAGAAATATATTTTTAGTAAAATTATAAAATAAATTAAACCCGAATGCACTTGCACTAACAGGGTTTATAGATAGTTATTATAGTTGGAATATATACCGTTATAATAAGAACATATTTGACCGATCTGATATATATATATATATATATATATATATATATATATATATATATATATATATATATATATATATATATATATATATATATATATATATATATATATACATTAAAAAAGGTACAGAATGTATGTATAGCATGTCAGTAGAACAGGGACACTTTCCGCCATCTTGGATAATTAAAAACCCATTAAAAACTCATTAAAAACCCATTAATTACTCTTCAACGACTATGTGAAGGTCGTTAACCTTGGATAATTTTAAGCATCTATGACGTCATTAATTAGTTTCTAATTGTTGTAATATCTCTTTAAAATTTATTTTGGAAATTTTCTGTTAATCGTCAGGTGGCAGCATTGGTAACGAGATATAAATGTATCTGAATATTATTTCTTGTTGAGTAAGCAAGTAATATAACGCAATTTAATTAAAATCGTACAATTTTATTTAATTGAAGGAATTTTTGGTGTTTTAATTATTTTGGAATTTTTCGACAATTGTGCAGTGAGTGCCCAGCAATTTTATGTGATTTAATCTGTCTATAAGCAAGTCAGCTGAGTTAAACAAATTTAATATCTAGCTTTGTATAAGTCAATAATCAATATCATTAATTAAGTTTATAGATAACTATGTCGTCTAATTTAAATCGTTCACCAGCAAGCGAAATACTTTTGCTGTACAGTCTGAGTTTAATATAACGCAATTTAGTTAAAATCGTATCATTTTATTTAATTGAAGGAAGTTCTGGTGTTTCATTTATTTTACAATATTTCGACAATTGTGCAGTGAGTGCCTAGCAATTTTTAACTTTGTGTGATCAGATTTTTCTATAAACAAGTCAGGTGAAATATCTCAAGAAGGATGTTTTACAAACTCTGAAGTCTTAGTTTCAACCGTCATTGTCCTTCATTTTACTAAAATGTTTCCAGAAAATTCATTTCAAATAGACCCTTTTTCTGATGCTTGGCAGGAACCTTAGCTTTAGAGTTTATCGTTTAATGGTATATAATTTTTGTCGAATTTTCGTAAAAAATCAATAAAGCTCAATATATCCGTTATTATACAAGATATGAAGAAAATTTGTATATATTAATTATAGGGTGTCTTGAGCTACATCTTAACTTTTTCTGATGCTTGGCAGGAGCCTTAGCTTTAGAGTTTATCGTTTAATGGTATATAATTTTTGTCGAATTTTCGTAAAAAATTAATAAAGCTCAATATATCCGTTATTATACAAGATATGAAGAAAATTTGTATATATTAATTATAGGGTGTCTTGAGCTACATCTTAAAAAATATTTCTACAATCACAGGATGACCCATAAGTCGTTGGTGATACAAATTTTCTTCTTTTTTAATCAAACACGCCTTATGTTATTGCATTTTCGAATATTTCAGCGATGCATGTTTGTAAGAAATTCGGGACGCAGAAAGTGCGTTATGGTAGCGAATTTTCATTAAATGCTTCAAATTTGAATAGCTCAATTTGTTATTAACCTATAAGGTTGACCAAGAAACGAGTTTTTCAGGGAACACTTTAAGTTTACTTTTGGAAATTTTTGTACATTTTCACACAATAAAGTTATTTTTATGAAACATGGCACATTGTTTTTACTATATAGGTTATACTGGTAACCAAAATTGATGCCTGCTTTCTTAAAAAAGGAAACACACATATTTGCAATTAAAAACATTTTTATGAAAATTCACTACCATAACGCACTTGCTGCGTCCAGAGTTTTTATTTTATTTAGACCCAGTTCCATCAACTGTGATCAGCTGTTTCTTTTGAACTTGTTTTCCTCTGTACGCCTTTCTGATTGCAATTTCTTTTTCGGCTTGGAAAAAATAGTCTTCTCTTTTAATGAGCGACAAGGTATTATTAATAATAAAAACATTGGTAAAATATAAAAAATATAATATATTTATTCATATGTACACTACAAGTTAACTAATTTCAAAATTGTCTAACTGATTGATCAGCTGTTTCTTTTGAACTTGTTTTCCCCTGTACGCCTTTCTGATTGCAATTTCTTTTTCGGCTTGGAAAAAAAAAATAGTCTTCTCTTTTAATGAGCGACAAGGTATTATTAATAATAAAAACATTGGTAAAATATAAAAAATATAATATATTTATTCATATGTACACTACAAGTTAACTAATTTCAAAATTGTCTAACTGTTTGATCAGCTGTTTCTTTTGAACTTGTTTTCCTCTGTACGCCTTTCTGATTGCAATTTCTTTTTCGGCTTGGAAAAAAACAGTAGAAATTTTTCTATTAAATGTATTTTTCAAATAAGACACCTGTATTTTTTCTTATATTTGAATATACATACTGCAAAGTTTAATGCAGAATGTTTTTGGTTTGAGAACTGCTTTCAGTGCAAATGTGTTTTTATATACATGATATCTTAAAAGTAGACTTTTTTGTATCCAATATATTTTTTCACACGAGACACTGTATTTTTAATTCTTCATCTAACCCTCTAAAAGACGTATAACAGTTTTGGTACCTAATGCTACCCGTTTCCGCAAATAATTAACAATAGCAATAACAACAGTCATTTCGGTAGGCAAGTATTATATGGTACTAGTTCAATCTGTGACAGTTAAATAATTTCTAGTCAAAAATTGTTCCTAGCTACTATGTCTTCGGTTTTTGGTCCTAACTAATACGTTGATATGTTACTTAGCTTAATGGTGAGTGTAGGAAAAATTATTAACATGCACAATGGTTATAACTTTCGTTTAAAATTTGTTTTAAAATTATGTTCAGATTACATTCACGTTTTAATGTAAAATAAAATTTCAACAACATTTAAAATTTTTTGATCAATTTGGAAACGATATATTTATATATTTAGTGTAAAATTCTCACAGTATTAGCACTGGCTTTCCGAATATCGTGAATTAGAGCAAACAGATTTTAAAATTATCTGAATAAACACACTATATGTGTTTATAATAATAGAAAAGGCAATGTTGTTTATGTTGAAGGTGTTTTGTTGAAGGTAAACTTAAAATTAAAAATATTAGTTGCATTCAATGTGAGCCAGAATGTAGAGTTGTTAAGTGTTTCATGTAAAGTCAGAGGCATACACTTAAACTAAAAAAAAAAATTGCACAATCAGTCAATTTTATACTTTAAAGAAAATAATAACCAGATTTAACCTTAAATTTTTACAATTTACAAAGAGAAGGCGTTTTCCTGATTCACATGGTACAACTCCTTATTGGTTTAAGTTATAAATCATATGTATAATTACTTATTTATTATTAACTATTTCATGTTCACTTTAGATCACTGTATTGGGTCGCAATAGTAGTTATAGAAATTATTTTTAGCCTTCACATTTTAATTTTGTGTCTGTTTACCTAGCTACAAGAAGATGGATATACAAGATTTTCTGGAAAAATATGACACTTTGTTGTTAGATTATCATCGCAATCAAATTTATAGACTTCAAAATGCGTTGGGAAATTGCGAAGATGAACCGATGAGAATAACATGTCACGGAATGCATTATGAAAGTTGCGTCTGGTCCAAAGACGATGCCAAGGGCGGCCCAGATACTTGTGAATGCTTTCATAAAAAATTACTTAGATCCAAAATAGACAAAATAATTAAGTTATATTTAAGAAAGAAGCTATTGCCATTGTAAAAAAGAATGTAATTATTGTATATAAAATAAAGAAAAAACCAATGAATAATCAAGCGTATTTATTTTTAATCTACACATTTAAATTTTCTGTATTAAGTGCTTAGTAGTAACGATTTAAATTTCGTTACTTGTTATTGTGTTCGACTGTAAATATTGTTTATACGTGATGTACCTTATTACAGTAATAAAGCTCATATATAGATATGCTCTTTATTTTAACAAACAAACAAACATTATAAAAAACTCTCATCATTACTACATTTGTCAACGTTTTAGTTATACACCTAATACAATAATTTGCTTACAACGAGTAAAGTTTAAATCTACATCCATATCTTATTTTTCAAACATCAAACTTCATATCTGATGAGCCATAACAAACCTCAAATAAGTGCTCATAAATTATATCAATATTTTCCAAATTAAAAAAGTTTTAGAAAAGTATCAGCAGAATTACTTCTTAGAAGACCAAGTAGAAAATAAATTTTACTAACGATAAGGACCTGAGATATCTTGAATAACTTGAAAGCTACAAAGCTATAGTCTACTATATCTCTTGATAAATGACTGAACCTTTTTGTGTATGTTGAATAAAACTGTTGAAAAAATATCTAGGTAAATAAGCCGCATCTGTGTTTGACACTACACCACATGGTGGTCTGCTGATATGTTTTGGTAATTTGTTACTCAATGCAGATGTAGAGACTCCTCCTCTGGCTTCAAAATTACTTGTTTGTTCTTTGGAATTGGTGTTACCGTTTCGCGGAATTGTCAGACAGAATAAAGTTGATTTTATTTATGGTTTAAAACCCGTTACCACACTACAGTATTATCAAAAACTAAAAAACTAAAATGACAAATGACGCTTCTAAAATATCTGTGTGATGTATTTCTATATTTAGCGCCAAAGTAAAATCAACTTATAACAATAATAATAACCCTAGCAATAATAATAATAATAATAATAATAATATAACTAACAATAACAGCAAAAGAAGTAGGCTCTCTATAACAAAAATATTGATACAAATCAGCTTATTACATTATTGCAACTATTTTTAATATAGATAAATGTTTTTTGTTTGATACATTTAATTATAAGCAAAACTTTCCAAGAAAGAGGATTCAATCAAAAATGAGTTTGCTAAGAAAAGCCATTTGTTTTCGTGTAGGTATGTGCTTTTTTATAAATTAAACTTCAAAAAAGTAGCCTTTGCGCTTGTTGTTACAAAAATCTAGTTACTCCATGTGGCTGTATTGAATATCCGTTTTATGTTTTGCAAAATGTAGCTTTGTCAGCGTGCTTATTTCCAAGTGCAGAAATATATTGTTTGTGTATGGTATTAAAACTTCTATAAGCTTGGTAGATGTGGACTGCGTTACATTGCTGATTTATAAATTCCAGCATTTGTCAACAAATTGTATTTTTCTTTCTAGTTAAATAGGAAATCACGCATCGTGTTCTAAGATTTTAAAGCTATTTTTTATCTGTACTGCTACTTAACATTTCAGAAATATTTTCTGAAATGTTTCCAAAGTAAGTCTTCGAAACATATTTGTTATCTTTTTGCTTCTAATACAGATTTGGGTAAGTTAAATTTAGGGCTAATTTGTATTATTTTGTGTCTATCACCTTATTGATTATTTTAGCAGAGTAAACATTATTAAATGCTATTTACTTGATCCCTAAAATTTATTTTTGGGTCGTTTTAGGCATATAGGTATTGAAAATGCACGATGCATCATCTTTAAATGGTAGACTGACGCAGCTTTTGTAAAAAATGGGTGACATGCACCGTATGGTATAGTTGTTCGCTGTATATTGAAAAGCCAAGTGAATTATTTTCTAACTTTTTAATGGTTACACACCACAGATTTATAATATTGTTAGCTTCTTTGTCTAAAGTATATTTTAATAAACTTTAAAAATTCATTTAATTCTGTAAGGCTATCATGAAAACATGTTAAAATGCAATCTACATATCTGTACCAAAAGATAATATGTGAAACTTCTAATGCTGAAACTTGTTTTTCTAAGTTTTCATGAATATGTTGGCCAATAAACGAGACAACCGACTACCCGTAAGAAGAAGGTCATAATTTTGCAGAGAAATTTTTTCACTAAATTTAAAATAGCTTTGCTTGTAAATTCAATAAACAGATTCACTGTTTCGTTTTTGTTCATCACACTTACTCATCGCTTCTAGTAAACGGTTTTTTACTGATGGTAAGAATTGTCTAAAGGGTATTTTAGAATACATGCCACTAACATAAAACCAAACGAATTCACTGTTTGAAGGAATAGTTGTGTTATTTAAATTCTGTCATCATGAATGTTGTACCTGTTCTAGGTTTCCGATTTTTGTTTGTTTGAGTTAAGCGTTTTTTAAATTTCTATGTCGCTTATCACAAACAAACAAAAATCGGAAACCTAGAACAGGTACAACATTCATGATGACAGAATTTAAATAACACAACTATTCCTTCAAACAGTGAATTCGTTTGGTTTTATGTTAGTGGCATGTATTCTAAAATACCCTTTAGACAATTCTTACCATCAGTAAAAAACCGTTTACTAGAAGCGATGAGTAAGTGTGATGAACAAAAACGAAACAGTGAATCTGTTTATTGAATTTACAAGCAAAGCTATTTTAAATTTAGTGAAAAAATTTCTCTGCAAAATTATGACCTTCTTCTTACGGGTAGTCGGTTGTCTCGTTTATTGGCCAACATATTCATGAAAACTTACAAAAACAAGTTTCAGCATTAGAAGTTTCACATATTATCTTTTGGTACAGATATGTAGATTGCATTTTAACATGTTTTCATGATAGCCTTACAGAATTAAATGAATTTTTAAAGTTTATTAAAATATACTTTAGACAAAGAAGCTAACAATATTATAAATCTGTGGTGTGTAACCATTAAAAAGTTTGAAAATAATTCACTTGGCTTTTCAATATACAGCGAACAACTATACCATACGGTGCATGTCACCCATTTTTTACAAAAGCTGCGTCAGTCTACCATTTAAAGATGATGCATCGTGCATTTTCAATACCTATATGCCTAAAACGACCCAAAAATAAATTTTAGGGATCAAGTAAATAGCATTTAATAATGTTTACTCTGCTAAAATAATCAATAAGGTGATAGACACAAAATAATACAAATTAGCCCTAAATTTAACTTACCCAAATCTGTATTAGAAGCAAAAAGATAACAAATATGTTTCGAAGACTTACTTTGGAAACATTTCAGAAAATATTTCTGAAATGTTAAGTAGCAGTACAGATAAAAAATAGCTTTAAAATCTTAGAACACGATGCGTGATTTCCTATTTAACTAGAAAGAAAAATACAATTTGTTGACAAATGCTGGAATTTATAAATCAGCAATGTAACGCAGTCCACATCTACCAAGCTTATAGAAGTTTTAATACCATACACAAACAATATATTTCTGCACTTGGAAATAAGCACGCTGACAAAGCTACATTTTGCAAAACATAAAACGGATATTCAATACAGCCACATGGAGTAACTAGATTTTTGTAACAACAAGCGCAAAGGCTACTTTTTTGAAGTTTAATTTATAAAAAAGCACATACCTACACGAAAACAAATGGCTTTTCTTAGCAAACTCATTTTTGATTGAATCCTCTTTCTTGGAAAGTTTTGCTTATAATTAAATGTATCAAACAAAAAACATTTATCTATATTAAAAATAGTTGCAATAATGTAATAAGCTGATTTGTATCAATATTTTTGTTATAGAGAGCCTACTTCTTTTGCTGTTATTGTTAGTTATATTATTATTATTATTATTATTATTGCTAGGGTTATTATTATTGTTATAAGTTGATTTTACTTTGGCGCTAAATATAGAAATACATCACACAGATATTTTAGAAGCGTCATTTGTCATTTTAGTTTTTTAGTTTTTGATAATACTGTAGTGTGGTAACGGGTTTTAAACCATAAATAAAATCAACTTTATTCTGTCTGACAATTCCGCGAAACGGTAACACCAATTCCAAAGAACAAACAAGTAATTTTGAAGCCAGAGGAGGAGTCTCTACATCTGCATTGAGTAACAAATTACCAAAACATATCAGCAGACCACCATGTGGTGTAGTGTCAAACACAGATGCGGCTTATTTACCTAGATATTTTTTCAACAGTTTTATTCAACATACACAAAAAGGTTCAGTCATTTATCAAGAGATATAGTAGACTATAGCTTTGTAGCTTTCAAGTTATTCAAGATATCTCAGGTCCTTATCGTTAGTAAAATTTATTTTCTACTTGGTCTTCTAAGAAGTAATTCTGCTGATACTTTTCTAAAACTTTTTTAATTTGGAAAATATTGATATAATTTATGAGCACTTATTTGAGGTTTGTTATGGCTCATCAGATATGAAGTTTGATGTTTGAAAAATAAGATATGGATGTAGATTTAAACTTTACTCGTTGTAAGCAAATTATTGTATTAGGTGTATAACTAAAACGTTGACAAATGTAGTAATGATGAGAGTTTTTTATAATGTTTGTTTGTTTGTTAAAATAAAGAGCATATCTATATATGAGCTTTATTACTGTAATAAGGTACATCACGTATAAACAATATTTACAGTCGAACACAATAACAAGTAACGAAATTTAAATCGTTACTACTAAGCACTTAATACAGAAAATTTGAATGTGTAGATTAAAAATAAATACGCTTGATTATTCATTGGTTTTTTCTTTATTTTATATACAATAATTACATTCTTTTTTACAATGGCAATAGCTTCTTTCTTAAATATAACTTAATTATTTTGTCTATTTTGGATCTAAGTAATTTTTTATGAAAGCATTCACAAGTATCTGGGCCGCCCTTGGCATCGTCTTTGGACCAGACGCAACTTTCATAATGCATTCCGTGACATGTTATTCTCATCGGTTCATCTTCGCAATTTCCCAACGCATTTTGAAGTCTATAAATTTGATTGCGATGATAATCTAACAACAAAGTGTCATATTTTTCCAGAAAATCTTGTATATCCATCTTCTTGTAGCTAGGTAAACAGACACAAAATTAAAATGTGAAGGCTAAAAATAATTTCTATAACTACTATTGCGACCCAATACAGTGATCTAAAGTGAACATGAAATAGTTAATAATAAATAAGTAATTATACATATGATTTATAACTTAAACCAATAAGGAGTTGTACCATGTGAATCAGGAAAACGCCTTCTCTTTGTAAATTGTAAAAATTTAAGGTTAAATCTGGTTATTATTTTCTTTAAAGTATAAAATTGACTGATTGTGCAATTTTTTTTTTTAGTTTAAGTGTATGCCTCTGACTTTGCATGAAACACTTAACAACTCTACATTCTGGCTCACATTGAATGCAACTAATATTTTTAATTTTAAGTTTACCTTCAACAAAACACCTTCAACATAAACAACATTGCCTTTTCTATTATTATAAACACATATAGTGTGTTTATTCAGATAATTTTAAAATCTGTTTGCTCTAATTCACGATATTCGGAAAGCCAGTGCTAATACTGTGAGAATTTTACACTAAATATATAAATATATCGTTTCCAAATTGATCAAAAAATTTTAAATGTTGTTGAAATTTTATTTTACATTAAAACGTGAATGTAATCTGAACATAATTTTAAAACAAATTTTAAACGAAAGTTATAACCATTGTGCATGTTAATAATTTTTCCTACACTCACCATTAAGCTAAGTAACATATCAACGTATTAGTTAGGACCAAAAACCGAAGACATAGTAGCTAGGAACAATTTTTGACTAGAAATTATTTAACTGTCACAGATTGAACTAGTACCATATAATACTTGCCTACCGAAATGACTGTTGTTATTGCTATTGTTAATTATTTGCGGAAACGGGTAGCATTAGGTACCAAAACTGTTATACGTCTTTTAGAGGGTTAGATGAAGAATTAAAAATACAGTGTCTCGTGTGAAAAAATATATTGGATACAAAAAAGTCTACTTTTAAGATATCATGTATATAAAAACACATTTGCACTGAAAGCAGTTCTCAAACCAAAAACATTCTGCATTAAACTTTGCAGTATGTATATTCAAATATAAGAAAAAATACAGGTGTCTTATTTGAAAAATACATTTAATAGAAAAATTTCTACTGTTTTTTTCCAAGCCGAAAAAGAAATTGCAATCAGAAAGGCGTACAGAGGAAAACAAGTTCAAAAGAAACAGCTGATCAAACAGTTAGACAATTTTGAAATTAGTTAACTTGTAGTGTACATATGAATAAATATATTATATTTTTTATATTTTACCAATGTTTTTATTATTAATAATACCTTGTCGCTCATTAAAAGAGAAGACTATTTTTTTTTTCCAAGCCGAAAAAGAAATTGCAATCAGAAAGGCGTACAGGGGAAAACAAGTTCAAAAGAAACAGCTGATCAATCAGTTAGACAATTTTGAAATTAGTTAACTTGTAGTGTACATATGAATAAATATATTATATTTTTTATATTTTACCAATGTTTTTATTATTAATAATACCTTGTCGCTCATTAAAAGAGAAGACTATTTTTTCCAAGCCGAAAAAGAAATTGCAATCAGAAAGGCGTACAGAGGAAAACAAGTTCAAAAGAAACAGCTGATCACAGTTGATGGAACTGGGTCTAAATAAAATAAAAACTCTGGACGCAGCAAGTGCGTTATGGTAGTGAATTTTCATAAAAATGTTTTTAATTGCAAATATGTGTGTTTCCTTTTTTAAGAAAGCAGGCATCAATTTTGGTTACCAGTATAACCTATATAGTAAAAACAATGTGCCATGTTTCATAAAAATAACTTTATTGTGTGAAAATGTACAAAAATTTCCAAAAGTAAACTTAAAGTGTTCCCTGAAAAACTCGTTTCTTGGTCAACCTTATAGGTTAATAACAAATTGAGCTATTCAAATTTGAAGCATTTAATGAAAATTCGCTACCATAACGCACTTTCTGCGTCCCGAATTTCTTACAAACATGCATCGCTGAAATATTCGAAAATGCAATAACATAAGGCGTGTTTGATTAAAAAAGAAGAAAATTTGTATCACCAACGACTTATGGGTCATCCTGTGATTGTAGAAATATTTTTTAAGATGTAGCTCAAGACACCCTATAATTAATATATACAAATTTTCTTCATATCTTGTATAATAACGGATATATTGAGCTTTATTAATTTTTTACGAAAATTCGACAAAAATTATATACCATTAAACGATAAACTCTAAAGCTAAGGCTCCTGCCAAGCATCAGAAAAAGTTAAGATGTAGCTCAAGACACCCTATAATTAATATATACAAATTTTCTTCATATCTTGTATAATAACGGATATATTGAGCTTTATTGATTTTTTACGAAAATTCGACAAAAATTATATACCATTAAACGATAAACTCTAAAGCTAAGGTTCCTGCCAAGCATCAGAAAAAGGGTCTATTTGAAATGAATTTTCTGGAAACATTTTAGTAAAATGAAGGACAATGACGGTTGAAACTAAGACTTCAGAGTTTGTAAAACATCCTTCTTGAGATATTTCACCTGACTTGTTTATAGAAAAATCTGATCACACAAAGTTAAAAATTGCTAGGCACTCACTGCACAATTGTCGAAATATTGTAAAATAAATGAAACACCAGAACTTCCTTCAATTAAATAAAATGATACGATTTTAACTAAATTGCGTTATATTAAACTCAGACTGTACAGCAAAAGTATTTCGCTTGCTGGTAAACGATTTAAATTAGACGACATAGTTATCTATAAACTTAATTAATGATATTGATTATTGACTTATACAAAGCTAGATATTAAATTTGTTTAACTCAGCTGACTTGCTTATAGACAGATTAAATCACATAAAATTGCTGGGCACTCACTGCACAATTGTCGAAAAATTCCAAAATAATTAAAACACCAAAAATTCCTTCAATTAAATAAAATTGTACGATTTTAATTAAATTGCGTTATATTACTTGCTTACTCAACAAGAAATAATATTCAGATACATTTATATCTCGTTACCAATGCTGCCACCTGACGATTAACAGAAAATTTCCAAAATAAATTTTAAAGAGATATTACAACAATTAGAAACTAATTAATGACGTCATAGATGCTTAAAATTATCCAAGGTTAACGACCTTCACATAGTCGTTGAAGAGTAATTAATGGGTTTTTAATGAGTTTTTAATGAGTTTTTAATGGGTTTTTAATTATCCAAGATGGCGGAAAGTGTCCCTGTTCTACTCATGTCAATAAAAAAAATTATATTTATTTTATGGATATCCTACAGCAGCGCCATCAGACAAGTATTATAAGTGGCAACAACACCGAGAAGAAGCTACAAGAGAATCCAAGACTCTGTCACTTTTTCATCGTCAGGCAAACAGTCAACACTGTAACCAGATCGGTTGCTCAATGATAAGTAGTCACCAGTTTGGTCTTATTGCCTGGCCATTTAGCGGTCCGTGAGCCACCTGTGGCAAGAAGTGAACCAAGTGTTTGTCTCGACCGCAGGCGAGCAAGACATTGCAATCCACGTTATCACCTGGACACGTGGACCACCGTGGCATCCTTTTGGACGACGCCCCCAGGTACCAGCTACATCATCCACGTGCTGGTTACGGCAATTTACCTATCTACATTTGTAGGTTACTTCTCATTCTATTGATCAATATTGAATCATATATCACCCATTACATTTCTATATGTAAATCTGTAACTTTGTCATATTAAATTGTTGTTTTACCACGTGTATTTATTATAATTCTGCACCCACGAAGAACAATTCCTCTAATCTTCCTCCTCGACTAACATGAACGGTGTAACGTGAACCACCATTATAGTCTTTCCAACCTAATTAATCTCATTCTCATTTAGTATTTTCGAGCCAATGCATTTAGTTTTTATTTTGCGCCAAACAGTATTATTTGTAAAATGTTCAAATTTGTGGTAGTAACAGTTTTTCTTAAAATATGCTTGAATCTCAATTTGTTTAAATGTTTTATTTCACTATCATAGGGAAATTTTCCAAATCTAGCAAATGAATATAAAGGGGTTTAAATAATTTTGTTAGATTAAGAATAAAAATTTGTATGTATTTCGTTCTACTGAAGAAATATTATTATAAATAAGCAACACTTATAAATTAAGCGGTATTAAAACTGAAAGTTTATGGCTTTGCACAACCACTGTTGTTTCTTTCAATCATACCTGCATATTTACTGTCGAAATATTCATCACAATAGATATAAATCGATTGAATTAATTGCTACGTCTGGTGTTCCTCAGGGGTCAAACTTTGGGCTCTTATTATTTCGTTATTTATTAACGACCTATGCTTCTCTTTATCCTCTGGGCAGCTGCCTTTTGCTGAAGTCTTCAAATTATACCCTTCAGTAAACTCTATTGATCATTTTATTGAACTTCAGAAATTAATTCATATAGTTCAAGACTGATGTGGCATTAATTACCTATATTTGAACTTGCTGAAGTGCAAAATTGTTTCTTTTACGAGAAAACAAAACCAGTTAAGTTTCCCATACACTCTAAATAACGTTTAGATCAAAAGAACAAATACTGCCAGAGATTTGGGAATAACGTTTCGATTCTTCACTACAATTTGATTTAAATACGCAGGAACTAATTTCAACAGTATCCCGTATAATAGAAATTTTTGTTTCGAAACTGCCAGGAAGCAATTTTTTATTTTTTATATCAACAACACACCACAAGGGCTTACAGCCTAAATACTATCGTACCGTGGGTGTCGAGAAGGAGGAAAGAGGCAACTTGTTAATTCTGGACTTGATGGTTTGGAGGTTCGGAGGAGAAGGAAAAACATGTCCGGCAAGGAATTCCACAACTTGGAAGTCCTCGGGACAAAAGAGCGGGCATAACAAGATCTTCTATGTCTGGTGACCTGGACAGTAAAAGGGTGCATTCGCTCGGTTCCCCTGGTAGATCTGTTGGGGGCAGCAGGTGGAGGACCTATGAAAGAAAGCTCCTCTAGAAGTCCTCGTACAGATATCTATAAAAGAGAGAGAGAGGTCACCAACGGCACGTCGGTGGGCAAGTGATGGCAGCCTTTGGGTGCGGGTAGGGCCACCGATGAGACGTATAGCTCTTTTCTGAACTGAGTCCAGGATGCCGAGTGTAGAAGCGGCAGCGGCACCCCAGATGTGGGAGCAGTATTCGATATTTGGCCTTATTTGCGAAGTATATAAGGTATAGCTGGTGAAAAGTATTTGCGAGCCCGGAAGAGGAAACCTAATTTCTTAGCAGCCGCTTCTGCAATTGATATGACATGTTGCTGCCAATTGAGATTTCGATCCACAGAAATGCCAACAAGTGAAAAGGATTCATTGCTATGAATATTTGGTTGTTCATTGTAATGGGTCTAGGGCTGGTGTACCTCTTATGAGAAAGAAAGCAAAACGGAGATTTGGTGGGGTTGAATTGTACAAGATTTCTACTTCTCCAGTCTAATATTTTTGGAGATCCACGGAGACAGAACCCTCCATGAGTCTGCGATCCTCATATAATTGGGCTAAAGAGACAGGCTTAGAATATTGTATATTTGAGTGGAGGGTGCTGTCGCCCGCGTAACTGTGAACTGGGTTGGATGTGCTAGAGAGGAGGTCATTGATGTGGAGAAGAAACGAAGTAGGGGCTAAAGCTGAACCTTGAGGAACTCCTGCATTAATTGGATACAGATTAGAGGAATGGCCATCCACGACAACAGAAATGATCCGGTTGGAGAGGAAATTTGCTGTCCAGGTACAGAGTTTTGGTGGTAAGCCATACGCCGGAAGTTTATTAAGCAGCGCTGCGTGCCAGACCTGGTCGAATGCTCTGGATATGTCTAGAGCGACAATCTGAGATTCACCGTGTAGTTCCATATACTTGTTCCAAGAATAAGTGACAAAGGAAAGGAGGTCGACAGTTGATCTGCGTTGACGGAATCCATACTGCCTGTCGTGGATTAGCCTGTGTTTTTCAAAAAAAAAAAGTAATGCGGTGTTTATATACGTTTCCATCACTTTAGAGACGAATGAACGGGCAGAAATAGACCTGTAGTTGCTAGGAAGCGCTTTGGATCCTTTCTTGGGGACGAGTCAAGACAGGAGCAAGTTCTGGTGCGCATTTTTTGAGAACAATTGCTGGGATCTCGTCAAGGCCAAAGGCTTTCCTCGTATTAAGAGAAGATATCATTTTTCGTACCTTTTTAGTTTTGAAAGTGATATCCGTCATTTTATGCGTAACATTGGGGACTGTTGGTGGTTGAAAGGTGGGTTGAGAGTAGAATTGCCGGCGAACAACGAGGCAAAAAGTTCAGCCTTGCCCAGGGCGGTAGAAACAATATCATCCCCGGAGACAAGAGGTGGGAACGTGCTCTTGCAGTTATTATTCCCAATAGATTTAGCAAGAGTCCAGAAGGGTTTTCCGCCGTTGGAGCTTAAGAGGACTTTGTTTTTGATGTGGTTATTAAACGAGTTTTTTGCCTCAGAAAGAATGCGGACATAGCGGTTTCTTGCGTCGTTAAATGCTTGACGGTTTTCTTGACTGGGATTGTGTAAAAGCGTTTTGTGAGTATTGAACTTTTCAAGTCTGGCGTTGTGACAGAATATAGAGATCCAGGGCTTTTGAGTGGCAGAAGAGGTTTTCGGTGTACGTGGAATAAATAATTCCATGCCAGCATGGATAATTTCGATGACGTTTTGTGAGATATCAGGGGGGGCCAGGATGAGAGAAGCAGACAGACGCCCATATAAATGAAGAAAAGTAATCCCGCATTTCGTCCCAGTTGTGGAGTTGTAGTGCCAAACGATACGTAGGTATGATGACTGTGTGACCTCGGGTTGCATTGCGCAGGAAGCAGTGACCATGCCGTGGTCTGAGCGACCAAGGGGGGTGGTGACTGATATCTTTTAGCATTCAGGTTTTGTAGTAAAGAGATCCAAGGGATTTGAGCTGTGTGTTGTGATGCAAGGAAAGTAAGTAGGTTGCTGAACCATATTGGCTAAAGAATTGCTGACTGCAAAGGCCTCCGCTGCTCTCCCTTGTGGATCGTTTTTTGAAGATCCTAGCCATTCCTTATTATGGACATTGAAGTCACCAAGAATAGTGACCTCGGAGGAAGGATATCCGGAAAACAGATGGTCGGTTTTTTCAGAAAGGTAGTCAAAGAGCTGGACAAAGTTGTTGTCATAAGGTGACCGGTAAATGCAACAGATGAATTTAGGTGCAGCCCTGAGAGTGTGTTTTATCCATAGTATGTCTTTTCTTCCAGCTTCCAACTTGGGGAGTCTGGTGCAGGGTAGATTGCTACGGACGTATGCGCACACGCCTCCATGCAATCTGAAGGAAGTAAGGAGCTCATGCCCCGGGAAATTAAGGTGATTAGTGGTTGTTTTGGTACTGATTTGGGTTTCGGTGAGGAAGAGAAGTTGGGGCCTATTAGCCTGGAGGAAATGGCGGACGGAATTCAGGTTAGAATTTAAGCCACATATATTCAAGAAGGATATGTTAAATCTTGATGCCGTAGCCCCCTGTACACCCCTCTCCTGGAGATCCGAATGGAGGGGTATTTTACCTCCGGAATCTTTTGTACAAGGAGGAGCCATGATCATTTTTGCTTATAAGGGAAACCGACTCATACACCAGAACCGGAAACGTCACTTGGGACTTCACCGGCCCCTTGATGCATGGGGTGGTACCTCCGCGGGCGTCAAAAAATCCTTTACTATCACGTAAAGGAAAATTCCACTACCACCTAACATTCCACTAACACCTAACATTCCACTACCACCTAACAAATGTTGTTAGTAATGTTACAACCTTAAAGAGATTGTACTTTTCACTTGTGAGATCGAAGGTGTATGTCTTATATGTTATCCAATTTACAATAACATTAAAAATGCCCTTGACCCACAAGAACGAAAATACTTGAAGTTTATCACGTTTAAAGCTACTGGCAGCTACTCTGAATAAAACGGTGACCACAGGTTCTTACTTCTAATTACCCTCGTAATTTCTTTTTCGACGAAAATATAACATATATCAGAAACGGTATAAATTGGTGACGTTTATAAAAAAGTATAGTTTTATTTGGATATTCATCCAATGGGACGCGACGTAAGGTATTTCAAGTATGTATGAAACGCTTTTAGTGAATTTTCTTACAAAAAATTCACTAATGAAATCTCGACTTTTGAATTCTGAAAACATTTCTTCAAATGAGCGCAAACTAAAAGTGCCTTCCTTTGCAAGTGGCTTGGATACGTTCGTTAGCCAGAAAAATCGGCCCAGGTTATATATATATATATATATATATATATATATATATATATATATATATATATATATATATATATATATATATATATATATAGGGTGACGCATTTCTATGGTTAAGCTTAACATAGGTGTTATTATACAAGATACGAGAAAAAATTGAATGCTTTCATTATAGGTTACCTTGAGCTGCATCTTATAAAAATATTTTGACAATCACAGGCTGGCGCATAAGTCGTTGGTGATCCCTGCATTTTTTTTCGAACACCCTTATATTATTGCATATTTGAATTCTTTATCCAAATATGATGTATGTTTGTAACAAACAAAAAAATCGAAACGCAGTAAGTGCGTTTTGGTAGCGAATTTTCATTAAATCCTTCAAATTTCAATAACTTAATTTGCTATTAACCTAAGGTTTGTTGGCTAGGAAACCAGTTTTCTCGGAAAAATGTTAAGTTTATTTTCGGAAATTTTTTATAAATTTTCAAACAATAAGTTATTTTGATAAAATATGATACATTGTTTCTGCTATATAGGTTATACCGGTAACCAGATTGATGTCTGCTTGCGTTAGAAAGACATATTAACAACATCTTTATGAAAATGCACTTCCATAACGCACTTGATGCGTTCAGACTTGTTTTATTTTTGGTTGCGTTCTATTTTCATATAGAACATTACTCTAAATATTTTTTTAGCCATCTGATTGCATCTAGTAACCCACTTTCTTATTTATTTTCTTGAGAAATGTAGCTTAGTTGATAACCAACCAAGAAATCAGGTGAACAACACTGGTCTATTAAATAGAGTTACACCAAAACATTTTTAGGAACACCTAGTAGAACTTCCTACAATTGTTATTGTAATAAGTAATAAGCCATAAATGATAAAATACACTTCCTCATAAAGAGTTTCACGTCTCGCCTACATCAAATGGTGTAATGAACGGCGACGCGGGCGGTAAACATCACAATTATTACCCTTCTTGAAGCATCCCTCCACCCCCCTCGAGCCCAGCGTGCGGTACGGGTGACAGATTTATATTCTCTGGTGTGGAACCCTTCTGTCTCTTTGCCTACTTCAACTCCCGGTGTTACGGGGACCCAGTGGGGTAAAGGGTGAGAAGGGGCTATTGTCCTCCCTTTGCAGAAACTGGGCCCCCATCAAGAACACGAGATGCAGCACCAGCAGTCTCTTCTTAGTCTCGCCTCTTTTATTTCTAGCACACTCTCAACTCAACGTTTTCACTGTAATCAACGCTTGAATATGCCTACCCATTCAGTTTTTTATATCAGCACATTTTCTAAATCTTGCTCTTGTTCGCTTTTCAATGCAAAACTGAACGTTCCATTATGGTAAAAAATATTTAATAAGAAAATCTGGACTCGACTCTCTATATTGATTATTACTGTCTTGTATTCTATTTCTTGAACGTCGGTATGCTTTAGCGACTATAAGCAAGGGGCAATTTCACCTCAGCTTCCTATAAATGTTGCCGCGGCCTTTCTTTTCTGTTTTTTTATATTTCAACAACACACCAGGAGGGCGTACAGCCTAAATACTATCGTACCGTGGGTGTCGACAAGCAGGAAAGAGGCAACTTGTTAATTCTGGACTTAAAGGTTTGGAGGTTCCGAGGAGAAGGAAAAACATGTGCCGGCAAGGAATTCCACAACTTGGAAGTCCTCGGGACAAAAGAGCGGGCATAACAAGATGTTCTATGTCTGGTGACCTGGACAGTTAAAGGGTGCATTCGCTCTGTTCACCTGGTAGATCTGTTGGGGGCAGCAGGTGGAGGAACTATGGAAGAAAGCGCCTCTGAGCAGTGCCCGTGCAGATATCTATAAAAGAGAGAGAGGTCACCAACGGCACGTCGGTGGGCAAGGGATGGCAGCCTTTGGGTGAGGGTAGTGTCACCGATGAGACGTATAGCTCTCTTCTGAATGAAGTCCAGGATAGCGAGTGTGGAAGCGGCAGCTGCACCCCAGATGTGGGAGCAGCATTCGAAGTTTGGCCTTATTTGTAAAGTATATAAGGTATAGAGATTAGCTGGTGAAAAGTATTTGCGAGCCCGGAAGAGGAAACCTAATTTCTTAGCAGCCGCTTCTGCAATTGATGTGACATGTTGGTGCCAATTGCGATTTCGATCCACAGAAATGCCAACAAGTGAAAATGACTCATTACTTTGAATAACTTGGTTGTTCATTGTGATAGGTCTAGGTATCTCTTATGAGAAAGAAAGCAGTACTGAGATTTGGTGGGGTTGAATTGTACAAGAGATCTACTACCCCAGTCTAATATTCTCATCTAATTGGGCTAAAGAGACAGGCTTAGAATATTGTATATTTGAGTGGAGGGTGCTGTCGTCCGCGTAACTGTGAACTGGGTTGGATGTGCTAGAGAGGAGGTCAATGATGTGGAGAAGAAACAAAGTAGGGGCTGAAGCTGAACCTTGAGGAACTCCTGCATTAATTGGATACAATTTAGAGAAATGGCCATCCACGACAACACAAATGCTCCGGTTGGACAGGACATTTGCTGTCCAAGTACAGAGTTTTTGTGGTAGGCCATAGGCCGGAAGTTTTTAAAGCAGCACTGCGTGCCAGACATGGTCGAATGCTTTGGATATGTCTAGAGCGACAATCTGGGATTCACCGTGTATTTCCATAAACTTGTTCCAAGAATGGGTGACAAAGGAAAAGAGGTCGGCAGTCGATCTGCGCTGACGGAATCCATACTGCCTGTCGTGGATTAGACTGTGTTTTTCAAGAAATTTTGTCCAATTTTGTCCAATCCTCTGTGACATTTTAGACTGGCTTTTCTTGCTGGTACTTTCGAACACCTACATATCTTAAATCGTGGTTAACAAAAATTAGTGGATTTATGAACCAGCTTAACCTCAAGGATGTTTCCTTGATGTTACGTCTCGAATGTGGTAAACGTAATTCCGGTTAAAAAAAGCCATGAAAAACAGATTATAAATACAGAAAACCCAACTATAACAAAACTTAATATGTTCACTCGTGTAAAGCTTGCATGATCTTATTTTAAATATTTAAAATGTGTGAATGTTGTCCATTTTTTATGGATTTAACACATTTAAACTGCAACTGCAACAAAGTCCTCTCAAGCTGCAACGGCAGCAAACCCTTCTGGACTCTTGGTAAACCTATTGGGAATAATTTCTGCAAGAGCACGTTCTCACCTGTTGTTTCAGGGGATTACACTACACGGTGAATCCCTGATGGTTGCTCTAGATATATCCAAAGCATTCGACCAGGTCTGGCACGCAGCGCTGCTTAATAAACTTGCGGCCTATGGCCTACCACCAAAACTCTGTACCTGGACAGCAAATTTCTTCTTCAACCGGAGTATTTCTGTTGTCGTAGATGGCCATTTCTCTAAACTGTATCCAATTACTGCAGGAGTTCCTCAAGGTTCAGCTTTAGCCCCTACTTTGTTTATTCTCCACATCAATGACCTCCTCACTATCACATCCAACCCAATTCACAGTTACGCGGACGACAGCACCCTCCGCTCAAATATACAATATTCTAAGCCTGTCTCTTTAGCCCAATTAGATGAGGATCGCAGACTCATGGAGGGTTCTGTCTCCGTGGATCTCCAAAAAATATTAGACTGGGGAAGTAGAAATCTTGTACAATTCAACCCCACCAAACCTCAGTCTTGCTTTCTATCTCATAAGAGATACACCAGCCGTAGACCCATCACAATGAGCAACCAAGTTATTCGAACTAATGAGTCATTTTCACTTGTTGGCATTTCTGTGAAATCTCACCTACATGTCACATCAATTGCAGAGCGGCTGCTAAGAAATTAGGTTTCCTCTTCCGGGTTCGCAAATACTTTTCACCAGCTAATCTCTATACCTTATATACTTCACAAATAAGGCCAAACCTCGAATAGTGCTCCCACATCTGGGGTGCAGCTCCCGCTTCTACACTCGCTATCCTGGACTTCATTCAGAAGAGAGCTATACGTCTCATCGGTGACCCTACGCTCACCCAAGGGCTGCCATCCCTTGCCTACGGACGTGCCGTTTAGTCTTTTATAGATATCTGCACGGGCACTGCTTAAAGGGGCTTTCTTCCATAGTTCCTCCACCTGCTGCCCCCAACAGATCTACCAGGGGAACAGAGCGAATGCACCCTTTTACTGTCCAGGTCACCAGACATAAAACATCTTGTTATGCCCGCTCTTTTGTCCCGAGGACTGCCAAGTTGTGGAACTCCTTGCCGGCACATGTTTTCCTTCTCCTCCGAAACTCCAAACCTTCAAGTCCAGAATTAACGAGTTGCCTTTTTCCTCCTTGTCGACAACCACGGGACGATAGTATTTAGGCTGTAAGCCCTCGTGGTGGGTTGTTGAAATAAAATAAAATAAAAAATAAACTGTGTTTGTTTGACAAAAAAATGGCTATCGATAAAACAGTATCACAAAAGAAACAAGACCTTTCTTATAAACCACTGGTTTTACCAGTTTTAAATTCACTGAATTTTATTCCATAGAAGAGAAGTTTCTCAGAAATGACTAAATTTCACTGAGGTCAATAAACAATGATAAATACGGATGAATAAAAAGCAAAATTGATAACAAAAAGTATGACTGCTTATGGAAGTAGGCACTGTTGTATTAGGGACGATGTAATTTGCTGACCAAAATAAATGTTGCCGACCGAGGCTTTAATCTTTAAGGATTTCTTTGATATTTCATATTTTGTATCCTAATGTTGATGTCTTTCTGCTACCGACGTTTCACAAAAAAATCTTAATATTTAAGGGTGGTTTACTCTTGATGTTTTTTCGTTTTTTAGTGCGACCAGAGAAAGTGTAAATGTGACCAAGCTATAAATTTACACATAATCACTGCTGGCAACTGTCTTTCTGCTACCAAAGTTTCACAAAAAAATATTCATATTTAAGGGTAGTTAACTCTTGGAGTTTTTTCGTTTTTTAGTGCGACCAGAGAAAGTATGAATGCGACCAAGCTATAAATTTACACAGAATCACTGCTGGCTACTGTCTTTCCGCTACCAAAGTTTCACAAAAAAATATTCATATTTAAGGGTAGTTTACTCTTGAGGTTTTTTAAATTTTTAGTGCGACCAGAAAAAGTATGAATGCGACCAAGCTTTAAATTCACACAGAATCACTGCTGGTAACTGTCTTTCCGAAACCTAAATTTCACAAAAAAATATTCATAAGTAGGTAATGGGACACTTTGAGCAGACAGTGACGTCACAGGAAGTGACGTCACGGCGCCGGCGCCACGCCCTGGCGCCGGCGCCACGCCCTGGCGCCTAGCCACGCCCTGGCGCCACGCCCTGGCGCCAGCCCCGGCGCCGGCGCCTAGCCACGCCCCGGCCCTGGCGCCACGCCCGGCGCCTGCCCCGGCGCCTAGCCACGCCCCGGCCCCGGCGCCAGCCCCGGCGCCGGCGCCCAGCCACGCCCTGGGCCAGACAGTCACATCCGTGTTATTCTGCATTCTAAGGTCATTGACCTGTCTAGGAAACTGTGACGTCACACGACTTGGGCCAGACAGTCACATGCAAACATTTCAAAAGTGTCTAACCTATTACTTCAAATTATTATATTTTGAAAAAAACCATTTGGTGCAGGTGAGTTTCGAACCCGGGGCATTCAGATGGGGAGGCAACGATGCTACCCGTTGAGCTAAGCAGACGCTTATTAATTTATTGTTTTAGGTTGGTATATATATATATATACGACTACAAACAAACCATACATGTAACATAATTAAAGTTTATTATTAGACAAATGGATGATTTACAAAATAATGTTTAATATTAGAGGCTGAACCAAAACGGAGGAAAATGGCGGAATGAAAGATGGAAGCCTGTGATACCTTAAGCTGACATTATAAAAATGGCGGCTTTCGTTGATAAAGATGGTGCAAGGATGGATGAAGACTTATTTAAAGATACGTCACTCCAACCTAGCCGACAAATGAGAGTGAAGGTTGATAAGCGAGAATAATGGTATTGGTCGAAGACTCGGAAGATCCGTGAGATGTACGATGGAACCAATACATGCACGGTGTTAAGGAGGCCAAATCAAATTGGAATATACAATAAAATGGCCACTTCCGGTCTAAACTTTAAATCCTTGTATCTTTTCAACGACAAGTGATAGAAATGAACCGACTTTAAAAATATATCGTTTCGTAACAAGGTCTACAAGAAACCGAGATAAAAAACTTTAAACCCTTATCGCGGAAGATCCGTGAGATGTACGCTGGAACCAACACATGCACGGTGTTAAGGAGGCCAAATCAAATTGGAATATACAATAAAATGACCACTTCCGGTCTAAACTTTAAATCCTTGTATCTTTTCAACGACAAGTGATAGAAATGAACTAACTTCAAAAATGTATGTTTCATAACAAGGTCTACAAGAAAATGAGATAAAAAACTTTAAACCCTTATCGCGGAAGATCCGTGAGATGTACGAGAGAACCAACACATGCACGGTGTTAAGGAGGCCAAATCAAATTGGAATATACAATAAAATGGCCACTTCCGGTCTAAACTTTAAATCCTTGTATCTTTTCAACGACAAGTGATAGAAATGAACTGACTTCAAAAATATATCGTTTCGCAACAAGGTCTACAAGAAACTGAGATAAAAAACTTTAAACCCTTATCGCGGAAGATCCGTGAGATGTACGAGAGAACCAACACATGCACGGTGTTAAGGAGGCCAAATCAAATTGGAATATACAATAAAATGGCCACTTCCGGTCTAAACTTTAAATCGTTATATCTTTTCAACGGAAAGTGATAGAAAGGAACCGACTTCAAAAATGTATGTTTCGTAACAAGGTCTACAAGAAACTGAGATAAAAAACTTCAAACCCTTATCTCGGAAGATCGGCGAGATGTACGATAGAACCAACACATGCACGGTGTTCAGCAAGTCAAACTCTATTAACATATCCAATAAAAATGTTACTTCCGGTAGACACTTCCGGTATAGCTATTCTTAGAGCTACATACATGTGTGACACCTCAAAATAATCGTCTTGTTGAACAGAAGAAAGAAATATAGTTTTTAAGGAAATCAAAACAAGTTGTGTTAACATCTAAAAACAACACACTCTCTCTTAGACTTAATGAAGTTACTTTCAGAGAAATTTTCAAGCTTACCATGAGGACCAGTATTCAATGGCGTATTTAAATGTTGACTACATCAAGTGATGCGTGCTACAGACAAATTTTAGTACACCCTCTTAGACTTATTGAAGTTGACGGCACAGGCAGCTGTCAAGCGTACCTAACAAACCAAAGTAAATATGTCTTGAAGAACAGTCTTGAATTGCCCTAAACCAACACATCTCTATCATTTCAGAGTAACCAGTTAAACTAAGTATCTCGAAGTGTAGCTTTTATGTTTATGAGATATAAAATAAGAAAACCAAAGAGTTAATTGTCTATTACAACAACAAGTAGAAGGGGTTGACTTGGTACCTACAGCTGCTACATACTTGGTAAAAATGGGGTGCCACTAGCATTTCAGAGTAATTTTAATCATGCAACACTCTAACTGTCTTGAGATGTAGCTTTATGTGTTAATGGGTGGAAATAACAAAACTAAAGAGTTGATTGTCTATTACAACTGTCAGCTAAAGAAGCATTTAGGTAGCCGGAATACCGATATCCTAAATATTTCAAGAGTAATCTTAGTCATACAACACTCTTAACTAACTGTCTTGAGATGTGGCTTTATGTGTCATTGGTTGGAAAATAAGAAAACTAAAGAGTTGATTGTCTATTACAACTGTCAGCTGAAGGAACATGTTGGGTTATCGGAATACCGATAACGCCAAATGTTCCAACCGAAGGAGCCCACTTAGAGTCATCTCCAGGGGCTCGGAATACCGATGCCCTAGAAGTGTCGGAAGCAACATTTCAATTAACACCAACAACCGCTAAATACTTGTTGGACTTTAGTATATTTGGTATTAAATTTGGCTTGTTGGATAACCAATCATTTTTATGAAAAATGCAACAATTTTTTATTTCTGCGTAAATACATGTAAATTTTGTAGTCTACTATGGACAGTCAAGTCTACCTCTGGACATTTAAGTCAACCCTGGACATAATTATAACGGTGTTTAAATGCAAATAGATTGAATTATTTTGCTGGGAGTCAGGTATGGACAAGGTGTTATTAATAATAAAAACAGTGGTAAAATATAAAAATATAATATATTTACTCAAGTGTACACTACAGCAAATTAACTAATTTGAAAATTGTCTGTCTTTACAGTAAAATGAGATCTGTCAGTTGGTGTTTGTGACCTTGGAATGTAATCTGGGTGTTATTTCCGTAGGATGACATCATCCCAGCATTCGTGTTTGAGCTTGTCTAGAATACAGCTGTTGGCAGTTGTCATATCTGGTAGGATGACATCATCATCATCATTATACGTGTTTGAGCTTGTTGGCAGCTCTCGTTTCCGGTTAGTGACCTATACGAACATAACAGTCTATGTACCAACCAACCAATCAACCAACTGTTTTTGAGGTGTAGCCTTTATGTATGTATGTATGTAATTTAATTTTCGATAGTGTAAAATAAAATTAAAAAGTGTGATATATGAAAAAATAAGAAAACTAAAGAGTTGATTGTCTATTACAACTGTCAGCTAAAGAAGCATTTAGGTAGCCGGAATACCGATATTCTAAATATTTCAAGAGTAATCTTAGTCATACAACACTCTTAACTAACTGTCTTGAGATGTGGCTTTATGTGTCATTGGTTGGAAAATAAGAAAACTAAAGAGTTGATTGCCTATTACAACAGTCAGCTAAAGGAACATTTGGGTTATCGGAATACCGATATGCCAAATGTTCCAACCGAAGGAGCCCACTTAGAGTCACATCTAGGGGGCCGGAATACCGGCCCCCTAGATGTGTCGGAAGCAACATCTCAACTAACGCCTACAACCGCTACATACTTGGTGGACTTTGGTGGAACACAGACTGAAAACAACTTGATATCTGGTACATATGTCTGTAAAGATTTCATTCTAAATTTAGCCTGTTGGATATCCAATCATTTCTATGAAAAGTGCAACCAACCAACTAACCAACCACCCAACCAACCAACCAACGTTGAGGGGCGTAGAGATAGCAAGCTATCTACCATGAATTTGCAAACAAACAAGGAACCTGGCAGTCATTGGGTTGCAGTTAAGAAACGTGGTGACACAGCCGTGTACTTTGACTCATATGGAAACTTGAAGCCACCAGTTGAGCTGCAGCGTTACCTTAAAGACTCTACTCTAATGTACAATCATGATGTGTATCAGAAATATAATACTTATAATTGTGGTCATTTATGTTTAGACTGACCCGACCATTCCACCACCCGACTCTTAGCTGACCCGACTGGTCCACCACCTTGTCATGGAGCTAACCCGGTATAACCTGGGCACATGCACCACCGTTTCTTGTGACGTCACTCGCTTCCAGCATCGTTTTTATTTATAGCGTCAGCTGTAACTGACCTGGATGGTTAATCACCTAACCTGGCCGCATCTATTTTTAAAAATTGTTCAAAGTCCATGTAGGCTGCCTCATGGTCATCGTAGATGTGTTTTAAATTGTTTTCTTCTTGTTTGACTTAAAAACATTCAGCTTGTGTTCCGCAAAAGAGTGACTGTTACACATTTGCTAGACATGTGTTAGACATATGTCTACCCTATTAGACAGGTTAATCAACTAACCTGGCCGCATCTATTTTTAAAAATTATTCAAAGTCCATGTAGGCTGCCTCATGGTCATCGTAGATGTGTTTTAAATTGTTTTCTTCTTGTTTGACTTAAAAACATTCAGCTTATGTTCCGCAAAAGAGTGACTGTTACACATCTGCTAGACATGTGTCAGACATATGTCTGCCCTATTAGACAGCTGTGTTAGACAGCTATGTTAAACAGCTGTGTTAGACAGCTGTATTAGACAGCTGTGTTAGACAGCTGTGTTAGACAGCTGTGTTAGACAGCTGTGTTAAACAGCTGTGTTAGACAGCTGTATTAGACAGCTGTGTTAGACAGCTGTGTTAGACAGCTGTGTTAGACAGCTGTGTTAGACAGCTGTGTTAGACAGCTGTATGACAGCTGTATGACAGCTGTATGACAGCTGTCTGTCATGTCAGACGGCTGTATGACAGCTGTCGTTGTTGTCTGTTGAATATTAAGACGTGAAGCGTCCACTAAGGTTCAGTCGTTAACCAACAGTGAAGGTGAAAACAATAAGTTGTGTTGTCTGTGTTGTTTTGTCGAATATTAAGACGAGGAGCGTCCGCTAAGGTTCAGTCGGTAGCCAACAGTGAAGGTGAAAACAATAAGTTGTGTTGTCTGTGTTGTTTGTCGAATATTAAGACGAGGAGCTAAGGTTCAGTCGGTAGCCAACAGTGAAGGTGAAAACAATTAGTACCTGCTAAACTTTAGTCTTTAATAAACACGAGGCTAAACTTCGGTCCTTTAACCAACACAGTCAGTTGTGTAGCACGAAACAATGGCATTCCAAATACTTGAAGATACAGTGACCTCCAATAAGAAGTTTAAACTTGATAGACGAAGCGTATGCTTTAGACTACAAGATATACCTAACGATGTCAACGATCCAGAGAAGTGGGTCAAAGATCGTATTAAAGATATTGTGAGTCATATAGTCCATGATGTCGATCCCGAAGACAGAGTGGGGTTTACCTTTAACTCGGAAGGTTTCGACAAGGGGGCTGCCCATCTCCCATTTCGTAAAGCAAAGAATGTTGTTTTCGAAGACGTCTGGCACCTACTGAGTAAGATATACCAGAGTAAAGGACCTGGTTTTCGTTCTGATACATTTAGAATGACGATGACTCAAGTGAAAACCGCTAAGCCTTTAATACATGTCAATTAAATATCTTAACTCATCATTACCATATTCAGACACTTGTACGTAGCATGCAAGCCTTCAATATAAACACGTACCAATTCACTCTCTTAATCCATTATTAACATCATAGGTTCAGAGGGGTCCACTTGTAGATAGCTTGCTATCTCTACGCCCCTCAACGTTGGTTGGTTGGTTGGGTGGTTGGTTAGTTGGTTGGTTGCACTTTTCATAGAAATGATTGGATATCCAACAGGCTAAATTTAGAATGAAATCTTTACAGACATATGTACCAGATATCAAGTTGTTTTCAGTCTGTGTTCCACCAAAGTCCACCAAGTATGTAGCGGTTGTAGGCGTTAGTTGAGATGTTGCTTCCGACACATCTAGGGGGCCGGTATTCCGGCCCCCTAGATGTGACTCTAAGTGGGCTCCTTCGGTTGGAACATTTGGCATATCGGTATTCCGATAACCCAAATGTTCCTTTAGCTGACTGTTGTAATAGGCAATCAACTCTTTAGTTTTCTTATTTTCCAACCAATGACACATAAAGCCACATCTCAAGACAGTTAGTTAAGAGTGTTGTATGACTAAGATTACTCTTGAAATATTTAGAATATCGGTATTCCGGCTACCTAAATGCTTCTTTAGCTGACAGTTGTAATAGACAATCAACTCTTTAGTTTTCTTATTTTTTCATATATCACACTTTTTAATTTTATTTTACACTATCGAAAATTAAATTACATACATACATACATAAAGGCTACACCTCAAAAACAGTTGGTTGATTGGTTGGTTGGTACATAGACTGTTATGTTCGTATAGGTCACTAACCGGAAACGAGAGCTGCCAACAAGCTCAAACACGTATAATGATGATGATGATGTCATCCTACCAGATATGACAACTGCCAACAGCTGTATTCTAGACAAGCTCAAACACGAATGCTGGGATGATGTCATCCTACGGAAATAACACCCAGATTACATTCCAAGGTCACAAACACCAACTGACAGATCTCATTTTACTGTAAAGACAGACAATTTTCAAATTAGTTAATTTGCTGTAGTGTACACTTGAGTAAATATATTATATTTTTATATTTTACCACTGTTTTTATTATTAATAACACCTTGTCCATACCTGACTCCCAGCAAAATAATTCAATCTATTTGCATTTAAACACCGTTATAATTATGTCCAGGGTTGACTTAAATGTCCAGAGGTAGACTTGACTGTCCATAGTAGACTACAAAATTTACATGTATTTACGCAGAAATAAAAAATTGTTGCATTTTTCATAAAAATGATTGGTTATCCAACAAGCCAAATTTAATACCAAATATACTAAAGTCCAACAAGTATTTAGCGGTTGTTGGTGTTAATTGAAATGTTGCTTCCGACACTTCTAGGGCATCGGTATTCCGAGCCCCTGGAGATGACTCTAAGTGGGCTCCTTCGGTTGGAACATTTGGCGTTATCGGTATTCCGATAACCCAACATGTTCCTTCAGCTGACAGTTGTAATAGACAATCAACTCTTTAGTTTTCTTATTTTCCAACCAATGACACATAAAGCCACATCTCAAGACAGTTAGTTAAGAGTGTTGTATGACTAAGATTACTCTTGAAATATTTAGGATATCGGTATTCCGGCTACCTAAATGCTTCTTTAGCTGACAGTTGTAATAGACAATCAACTCTTTAGTTTTGTTATTTCCACCCATTAACACATAAAGCTACATCTCAAGACAGTTAGAGTGTTGCATGATTAAAATTACTCTGAAATGCTAGTGGCACCCCATTTTTACCAAGTATGTAGCAGCTGTAGGTACCAAGTCAACCCCTTCTACTTGTTGTTGTAATAGACAATTAACTCTTTGGTTTTCTTATTTTATATCTCATAAACATAAAAGCTACACTTCGAGATACTTAGTTTAACTGGTTACTCTGAAATGATAGAGATGTGTTGGTTTAGGGCAATTCAAGACTGTTCTTCAAGACATATTTACTTTGGTTTGTTAGGTACGCTTGACAGCTGCCTGTGCCGTCAACTTCAATAAGTCTAAGAGGGTGTACTAAAATTTGTCTGTAGCACGCATCACTTGATGTAGTCAACATTTAAATACGCCATTGAATACTGGTCCTCATGGTAAGCTTGAAAATTTCTCTGAAAGTAACTTCATTAAGTCTAAGAGAGAGTGTGTTGTTTTTAGATGTTAACACAACTTGTTTTGATTTCCTTAAAAACTATATTTCTTTCTTCTGTTCAACAAGACGATTATTTTGAGGTGTCACACATGTATGTAGCTCTAAGAATAGCTATACCGGAAGTGTCTACCGGAAGTAACATTTTTATTGGATATGTTAATAGAGTTTGACTTGCTGAACACCGTGCATGTGTTGGTTCTATCGTACATCTCGCCGATCTTCCGAGATAAGGGTTTGAAGTTTTTTATCTCAGTTTCTTGTAGACCTTGTTACGAAACATACATTTTTGAAGTCGGTTCCTTTCTATCACTTTCCGTTGAAAAGATATAACGATTTAAAGTTTAGACCGGAAGTGGCCATTTTATTGTATATTCCAATTTGATTTGGCCTCCTTAACACCGTGCATGTGTTGGTTCTCTCGTACATCTCACGGATCTTCCGCGATAAGGGTTTAAAGTTTTTTATCTCAGTTTCTTGTAGACCTTGTTGCGAAACGATATATTTTTGAAGTCAGTTCATTTCTATCACTTGTCGTTGAAAAGATACAAGGATTTAAAGTTTAGACCGGAAGTGGCCATTTTATTGTATATTCCAATTTGATTTGGCCTCCTTAACACCGTGCATGTGTTGGTTCTCTCGTACATCTCACGGATCTTCCGCGATAAGGGTTTAAAGTTTTTTATCTCATTTTCTTGTAGACCTTGTTATGAAACATACATTTTTGAAGTTAGTTCATTTCTATCACTTGTCGTTGAAAAGATACAAGGATTTAAAGTTTAGACCGGAAGTGGTCATTTTATTGTATATTCCAATTTGATTTGGCCTCCTTAACACCGTGCATGTGTTGGTTCCAGCGTACATCTCACGGATCTTCCGCGATAAGGGTTTAAAGTTTTTTATCTCGGTTTCTTGTAGACCTTGTTACGAAACGATATATTTTTAAAGTCGGTTCATTTCTATCACTTGTCGTTGAAAAGATACAAGGATTTAAAGTTTAGACCGGAAGTGGCCATTTTATTGTATATTCCAATTTGATTTGGCCTCCTTAACACCGTGCATGTATTGGTTCCATCGTACATCTCACGGATCTTCCGAGTCTTCGACCAATACCATTATTCTCGCTTATCAACCTTCACTCTCATTTGTCGGCTAGGTTGGAGTGACGTATCTTTAAATAAGTCTTCATCCATCCTTGCACCATCTTTATCAACGAAAGCCGCCATTTTTATAATGTCAGCTTAAGGTATCACAGGCTTCCATCTTTCATTCCGCCATTTTCCTCCGTTTTGGTTCAGCCTCTAATATTAAACATTATTTTGTAAATCATCCATTTGTCTAATAATAAACTTTAATTATGTTACATGTATGGTTTGTTTGTAGTCGTATATATATATATATACCAACCTAAAACAATAAATTAATAAGCGTCTGCTTAGCTCAACGGGTAGCATCGTTGCCTCCCCATCTGAATGCCCCGGGTTCGAAACTCACCTGCACCAAATGGTTTTTTTCAAAATATAATAATTTGAAGTAATAGGTTAGACACTTTTGAAATGTTTGCATGTGACTGTCTGGCCCAAGTCGTGTGACGTCACAGTTTCCTAGACAGGTCAATGACCTTAGAATGCAGAATAACACGGATGTGACTGTCTGGCCCAGGGCGTGGCTGGGCGCCGGCGCCGGGGCTGGCGCCGGGGCCGGGGCGTGGCTAGGCGCCGGGGCAGGCGCCGGGCGTGGCGCCAGGGCCGGGGCGTGGCTAGGCGCCGGCGCCGGGGCTGGCGCCAGGGCGTGGCGCCAGGGCGTGGCTAGGCGCCAGGGCGTGGCGCCGGCGCCAGGGCGTGGCGCCGGCGCCAGGGCGTGGCGCCGGCGCCGTGACGTCACTTCCTGTGACGTCACTGTCTGCTCAAAGTGTCCCATTACCTACTTTCATATTTAAGGGTAGTTTACTCTTGAGGTTTTTTCATTTTTTAGTGCGACCAGAAAAAGTATTAATGCGACCAAGCTTTAAATTTACACAGAATCACTGCTGGCTACTGTCTTTCCGCTACCAAAGTTTCACAAAAAAATATTCATATTTAAGGGTAGTTTACTCTTGAAGTTTTTTAATTTTTTAGTGCGACCAGAAAAAGTATCAATGCGACCAACCTATAAATTTAGAGAGAATCACTGCTGCTAACTGTCTTTCCGATACCAAAGTGTCACAAAAAATATTCATATTTAAGGGTAGTTTACTCTTGAGGTTTTTTCGTTTTTTAGTCCGACCAGAGAAAGTGTAAATGCGACCAAGCTATAAATTTACACAGAATCACTGCTGGCTACTGTATTTCCGCTACCAAAGTCTCACAAAAAAAATATTCATATTTAAGGGTAGTTTACTCTTGAAGTTTTTTAATTTTTTAGTGCGACCAGAAAAAGTATGAATGCGACCAACCTATAAATTTACAGAGAATCACTGCTGCTAACTCTTTTTCCGATACCAAAGTTTCACAAAAAAATATTCATATTTAAGGGTAGTTGACTCTTGAGGTTTTTTCGTTTTTTAGTGCGACCAGAGAAAGTATGAATGCGACCAAGCTATAAATTTACACAAAATCACTGCTGGCTACTGTCTTTCCACTACCAAAGTTTCACAAAAAAATATTCATATTTAAGGGTAGTTTACTCTTGAGGTTTTTTCGTTTTTTAGTGCGACCAGAGAAAATGTGAATGCGACCAAGCTATAAATTTACACAGAATCACTGCTCGTAACTGTCTTTCCACTACCAAAGTTTCACAAAAAAATATTCATATTTAAGGGTAGTTTACTCTTGAGGTTTTTTCGTTTTTTAGTGCGACCAGAGAAAATGTGAATGCGACCAAGCTATAAATTTACACAGAATCACTGCTCGTAACTGTCTTTCCGCTACCAAAGTTTCACTAAAAAATCTTCATATTTAAGGGTTGTTTACTCTTGAGGTTTTTTCGTTTTTTAGTGCGACCAGAGAAAATGTGAATGCGACCAAGCTATAAATTTACACAGAATCACTGCTGGTAACTGTCTTTCCGCTACCAAAGTTTCACAAAAAAATATTCATATTTAAGGGTAGTTTATTCTTGAAGTTTTTTCATTTTTTAGTGCGACCAGAGAAAATGTGAATGCGACCACGCTCTAAATTTACACAGAATCACTGCTGGCAACTGTTTTTCCGCTACCAAACTTTCACAAAAATATATTCATATTTAAGGGTAGTTTACTCTTGGGGTTTTTTCGTTTTTTAGGGCGACCAGAGAAAGTGTGGATGCGACCAAGCTATAAATTTACATAGAATCAGTGCTGCTAACTGTCTTTCTGCTACCAAAGTGTCACAAAAAAATATTTATATTTAAGGGTTGTTTACTCTTGAGGTTTTTTCGTTTTTTAATGCGACCAGAGAAACTATTAATGCGACCAAGCTATAAATTTACAAAGAATCACTGCTGGCTACTGTCTTTCCGCTACCAAAGTTTAACAAAAATATATTCATATTTAAGGGTAGTTTACTCTTGTGGTTTTTTCGTTTTTTAGTGCGACCAGAGAAAGTATGAATGCGACCAAGCTATAAATTTACACAAAATCATTGCTGGTAACTGTATTTTTTCTGCCAAAGTTTCACAAAAAAATATTCATATTTAAGGGTAGTTTACTCTTGAGGTTTTTTGGTTTTTTAGTGCGACCAGAAAAAGTATGAATGCGACCAAGCTATAAATTTACACACAATCACTGCTGCCAACTGTCTTTCCGATACCAAAGTTTCACAAAAAAATATTCATATTTAAGGGTACTTTACTCTTGAAGTTTTTTAATTTTTTAGCGCGACCAGAAAAAGTATGAATGCGACCAAGCTATAAATTTACAGAGAATCACTGCTGCTAACTGTATTTCCGCTACCAAAGTTTCACCAAAAAACAGTCATATTTAAGGGTAGTTTCTGCCAAAGTTTCACAAAAAAATATTCATATTTAAGGGTAGTTTACTCTTGAGGTTTTTTGGTTTTTTAGTGCGACCAGAAAAAGTATGAATGCGACCAAGCTATAAATTTACACACAATCACTGCTGCCAACTGTCTTTCCGATACCAAAGTTTCACAAAAAAAATATTCATATTTAAGGGTAGTTTACTCTTGAAGTTTTTTAATTTTTTAGCGCGACCAGAAAAAGTATGAATGCGACCAAGCTATAAATTTACAGAGAATCACTGCTGCTAACTGTATTTCCGCTACCAAAGTTTCACCAAAAAACAGTCATATTTAAGGGTAGTTTACTCTTGGAGTTTTTTCGTTTTTTAGTGCGACCAGAGAAAATATGAATGCGACCAAGCTATAAATTTACACAGAATCACTGCTGGCAACTGTCTTTCCGCTACCAAAGTTTCACAAAAGTATATTCATATTTAAGGGTAGTTTACTCTTGAGGTTTTTTCGTTTTTTAGTGCGAGCAGAGAAAGTATGAATGCGACCAAGCTATAAATTTACACAAAATCACTGCTGGCTACTGTCTTTCCACTACCAAAGTTTCACAAAAAAATATTCATATTTAAGGGTAGTTTACTCTTGAGGTTTTTTCGTTTTTTAGTGCGACCAGAGAAAATGTGAATGCGACCAAGCTATAAATTTACACAGAATCACTGCTCGTAACTGTCTTTCCACTACCAAAGTTTCACAAAAAAATATTCATATTTAAGGGTAGTTTACTCTTGAGGTTTTTTCGTTTTTTAGTGCGACCAGAGAAAATGTGAATGCGACCAAGCTATAAATTTACACAGAATCACTGCTGGTAACTGTATTTCCGCTACCAAAGTTTCACAAAAGAATATTCATATTTAGGGGTAGTTTATTCTTGAAGTTTTTTCATTTTTTAGTGCGACCAGAAAAAGTATCAATGCGACCAAGCTATAAACTTACACAGAATCACTGCTGGTAACTGTCTTCTTGCTGCCAAATTTTCACTAAAAAATCTTCATATTTAAGGGTTGTTTACTCTTGAGGTTTTTTCGTTTTTTAGTGCGACCAGAGAAAATGTGAATGCGACCAAGCTATAAATTTACACATAATCACTGCTCGTAACTGTCTTTCCACTACCAAAGTTTCACAAAAAAATATTCATATTTAAGGGTAGTTTACTCTTGAGGTTTTTTCGTTTTTTAGTGCGACCAGAGAAAGTATGAATGCGACCAAGCTATAAATTTACAGAGAATCACTGCTGCTAACTGCCTTTCTGATAGCAAAGTTTCACAAAAAAATTTTCATATTTAAGGGTAGTTTACTCTTAAGGTTTTTTCGTTTTATAGTGCGACCAGAGAAAGTATGAATGCGAGCAAGCTATAAATTGACACAGAATCACTGCTGGTAACTGTTTTTCTGCTACCAAAGTTTCACTAAAAAATCTTCATATTTAAGGGTTGTTTACTCTTGAGGTTTTTTCATTTTTTAGTGCGACCAGAGAAAATGTGAATGCGACCACGCTCTAAATTTACGCAGAATCACTGCTGGCAACTGTCTTTCCGCTGCCAAAGTTTCACAAAAAAATATTCATATTTAAGGGTAGTTTAATCTTGAGGTTTGTTCGTTTTTTAGTGCGACCAGAGAAAGTATGAACGTGACCAAGCTATAAATTGATACAGAATCACTGCTGCCAACTGTCTTTCCGCTGCCAAAGTTTCACAAAAAAATATTTATATTTAAGGGTAGTTTACTCTTGGGGTTTTTTCGTTTTTTAGTGCGACCAGAGAAAGTATGAATGCGACCAAGCTATAAATTTACACGGAATCACTGCTGGTCGCACTAAAAAACGAAAAAACCTCAAGAGTAAACAACCCTCAAATATAAATATTTTTTTGTGGCACTTTGGTAGCAGAAAGACAGTTACCAGCAGTAACTCTGTGTAAATTTATAGCTTGGTCGCATTCACATTTTCTCTGGTCGCACTGAAAAACGAAAAAACCTCAAGAGTAAACTACCCTTAAATATGAATTTTTTTTTTGTGAACCTTTGGTATCAGAAAGACAGTTAGCAGCACTGATTCTATGTAAATTTATAGCTTGGTCGCATCCACACTTTCTCTGGTCGCCCTAAAAAACGAAAAAACCCCAAGAGTAAACTACCCTTAAATATGAATATTTTTTGTGAAACTTTGGTAGCGGAAAGACAGTTACCAGCAGTGATTCTGTGTGAATTTATAGCTTGGTCGCATTCATACTTTCTCTGGTCGCACTAAAAAACGAAATAACCTCAATAGTAAACTACCCTTAAATATGAATATTTTTCTGTGAAACTTTGGCAGCAAGAAGACTGTTACAGGCAGTGATTCTGTGTAAGCTTATAGCTTGGTCGCATTGATACTTTTTCTGGTCGCACTAAAAAAATGAAAAAACTTCAAGAATAAACTACCCCTAAATATGAATATTCTTTTGTGAAACTTTGGTAGCGGAAATACAGTTACCAGCAGTGATTCTGTGTGAATTTATAACTTGGTCGCATTCACATTTTCTCTGGTCGCACTAAAAAACGAATAAACCTTAAGAGTGAACAACCCTTAAATATAAATATTTTTTTGTGAAACTTTGGTAGCGGAAAGACAGTAGCCAGCACTGATTATGTGTAAATTTTTAGCTTGGTCGCATTGATACTTTTTCTGGTCGCACTAAAAAATGAAAAAACTTCAAGAATAAACTACCCCTAAATATGAATATTTCTTTGTGAAACTTTGGTAGCGGAAATACAGTAGCCAGCAGTGATTTTGTGTAAATTTATAGCTTGGTCGCATTCATACTTTCTCTGGTCGCACTAAAAAACGAAAAAACCTCAATAGTAAACTACCCTTAAATATAAATATTTTTTTGTGAAACTTTGGCAGCAAGAAGACTGTTACTGGCAGTGATTCTGTGTAAGTTTATAGCTTGGTCGCATTCATACTTTCTCTGGTCGCACTAAAAAACGAAAAAACCTCAAGAGTAAACTACCCTTAAATATGAATATTTTTTGTGAAACTTTGGTAGCGGAAAGACAGTTACTAGCAGTGATTCTGTGTAAATTCATAGCTTGGTCGCATTCACATTTTCTCTGGTCGCACTAAAAAACGAAAAAACCTCAAGAGTAAACCACCCTTAAATATGAATATTTTTTTGTGAAACTTCGGTAGCGGAAAGACAGTTACCAGCAGTGATTCTGTATAAATTAATAGCTTGATCGCATTCATACTTTTTCTGGTCGCACTAAAAAATGAAAAAACTTCAAGAGTAAACTACCCTAAATATTAATATTTTTTTGTGAAACTTGGGTAGCGGAAAGACAGTCACAAGCAGTGGTTCTGTGTAAATTTATAGCGTGGTCGCGTTCATACTTTTTCTGGTCGCACTAAAAAATGAAAAAACCTCAAGAGTAAACTACCCTTAAATATGAATATTTTTTTGTTAAACTTTGGTAGCTGAAAGATATGTGCCAGCAGTGATTCTGTGTCAATTTATAGCTTGGTCGCATTCATACATTCTCTGGTCGCACTAAAAAACAAAAAAACCTTAAGAGTAAACTACCCTTAAATATGAATATTTTTTTGTGAAACTTCGGTAGCGGAAAGACAGTTGGCAGCAGTGATTGTGTGTAAATTTATAGCTATGTCGTATTCATACTTTTTCTGGTCGCACTAAAAAACAAAAAAACCTCAAGAGTAAACTACCCTTAAATATAAATATTTTTTGTGAAACTTCGGTAGCGAAAAGACAGTTACCAGCAGTGATTCTGTATAAATTTATAGCTTGGTCGTATTCATACTTTTTCTGGTCGCACTAAAAAATGAAAAAACTTCAAGAATAAACTACCCCTAAATATGAATATTTTTTTGTGAAACTTTGGTAGCGGAAAGTCAGTAGCCAGCAGTGATTTTGTGTAAATTTATTGCTTGGTCGCATTAATACTTTCTCTGGTCGCACTAAAAAACAAAAAAACCTCGAGAGTAAACTACCCTTAAATATGAATATTTTTTTTGTGAAACTTCGGTAGCGGAAAGACAGTTACCAGCAGTGATTCTGTGTAAATTTATAGCTTGGTCGCATTCACATTTTCTCTGGTCGCACTAAAAAACGAAAAAACCTCAAGAGTAAACAACCCTTAAATGTGAATATTTTTTTCTGAAATATCGGTAGCGGAAAGACAGTTACCAGCAGTGATTCTGTATTAATTTATAGCTTGGTCGCATTCATACTTTTTCTGGTCGCACTAAAAAACAAAAAAACCTCAAGAGTAAACTACCCTTAAATATGAATATTTTTTTGTGAAACTTCGGTAGCGGAAAGACAGTTGGCAGCAGTTATTGTGTGTAAATTTATAGCTTGGTCGCATTGATACTTTCTCTGGTCGCACTAAAAAACGAAAAAACCTCAAGAGTAAACAACCCTTAAATATGAATATTTTTTTGTGAAACTTTGGTAGCAGAAAGACAGTGGCCAGCAGTGATTCTCTGTAAATTTATAGCTTGGTCGCATTGATACTTTTTCTGGTCGCACTTAAAAAACGAAAAAACTTCAAGAATAAACTACCCCTAAATATGAATATTTTTTTGTGGAACTTTGGTAGCGGAAAGTCAGTAGCCAGCAGTGATTCTGTGTAAATTTATAGCTTGGTCGCATTTATACTTTCTCTGGTCGCAATAAAAAACGCAAAAACCTCAACAGTAAACTACCCTTAAATATGAATATTTTTTTGTGACATTTTGGCAGCAAAAAGATTTACCGGCAGTTATTCTGTGTAAGTTTATAGCTTGGTCGCATTCATACTTTCTCTGGTCGCACTAAAAAACAAAAAAACCTCAAGAGTAAACTACCCTTAAATATGAATATTTTTTTGTGAAACATCGGTAGCGGAAAGACAGTTACCAGCAGTGATTCTGTATTAATTTATAGCTTGGTCGTATTCATACTTTTTCTGGTCGCACTAAAAAACAAAAAAACCTCAAGAGTAAACTACCCTTAAATATGAATATTTTTTTGTGAAACTTCGGTAGCGGAAAGACACTTGGCAGCAGTTATTGTGTGTAAATTTATAGCTTGGTCGCATTGATACTTTTTCTGGTCGCACTAAAAAATGAAAAAACTTCAAGAATAAACTACCCCTAAATATGAATATTTTTTTGTGAAACTTTGGTAGCGGAAAGTCAGTAGCCAGCAGTGATTTTGTGTAAATTTATAGCTTGGTCGCATTCATACTTTCTCTGGTCGCACTAAAAAACGAAAAAACCTCAAGAGTAAACTACCCTTAAATATGAATAGTTTTTTGTGAAACTTTGGTAGTGGAAAGACAGTAGCCAGCAGTGATTCTGTGTAAATTTATAGCTTGGTCGCATTCATACTTTCTCTGGTCGCACTAAAAAACAAAAAAACCTTAAGAGTAAACTACCCTTAAATATGAATATTTTTTTGTGAAACTTCGGTAGCGGAAAGACAGTTGGCAGCAGTGATTGTGTGTAAATTTATAGCTATGTCGTATTCATACTTTTTCTGGTCGCACTAAAAAACAAAAAAACCTCAAGAGTAAACTACCCTTAAATATAAATATTTTTTTGTGAAACTTCGGTAGCGAGAAGACAGTTACCAGCAGTGATTCTGTATTAATTTATAGCTTGGTCGTATTCATACTTTTTCTCGTCGCACTAAAAAACAAAAAAACCTCAAGAGTAAACTACCCTTAAATATGAATATTTTTTTGTGAAACATCGGTAGCGGAAAGACAGTTGGCAGCAGTGATTGTGTGTAAATTTATAGCTTGGTCGTATTCATACTTTTTCTGGTCGCACTAAAAAACAAAAAAAACTCAAGAGTAAACTACCCTTAAATATGAATATTTTTTTGTGAAACTTCGGTAGCGAAAAGACAGTTACCAGCAGTGATTCTGTATAAAATTATAGCTTGGTCGTATTCATACTTTTTCTGGTCGCACTAAAAAACTAAAAAACCTCAAGAGTAAACTACCCTTAAATATGAATATTTTTTTGTGAAACTTCGGTAGCAGAAAGACAGTTACCAGCAGTGATTCTGTATAAATTTATAGCTTGGTCGCATTCATACTTTCTCTGGTCGCACTAAAAAACAAAAAAACCTCAAGAGTAAACTACCCTTAAATATGAATATTTTTTTGTGAAACTTCGGTAGCGGAAAGACAGTTACCAGCGGTGATTCTGTATAAATTTATAGCTTGGTCGTATTCATACTTTCTCTGGTCGCACTAAAAAACAAAAAAACCTCAAGATTAAACTACCCTTAAATATGAATATTTTTTTGTGAAACTTCGATAGCAGAAAGACAGTTACCAGCAGTGATTCTGTATAGATTTATAGCTTGGTCGCATTCATACTTTTTCTGGTCGCACTAAAAAACAAAAAAACCTCAAGAGTAAACTACCCTTAAATATGCATATTTTTTGTGAAACTTCGGTAGCAGAAAGACAGTTACCAGCAGTGATTCTGTGTAAATTTATAGCTTGGTCGCATTTATACTTTTTCTGGTCGCACTAAAAAACAAAAAAACCTCAAGAGTAAACTACCCTTAAATATGAATATTTTTTTGTGAAACTTCGGTAGCAGAAAGACAGTTACCAGCAGTGATTCTGTATAAATTTATAGCTTGGTCGCATTCATACTTTCTCTTGTCGCACTAAAAAACAAAAAAAACTCAAGAGTAAACTACCCTTAAATATGAATATTTTTTTGTGAAACTTCGGTAGCGGAAAGACAGTTACCAGCAGTGATTCTGTATAAATTTATAGCTTGGTCGTATTCATACTTTCTCTGGTCGCACTAAAAAACAAAAAAACCTCAGGAGTAAACTACCCTTAAATATGAATATTTTTTTGTGAAACTTCGGTAGCGGAAAGACAGTTACCAGCAGTGATTATGTATAAATTAATAGCTTGATCGCATTCATACTTTTTCTGGTCGCACTAAAAAATGAAAAAACTTCAACAGTAAACTACCCCTAAATATTAATATTTTTTTGTGAAACTTGGGTAGCGGAAAGACAGTCACAAGCAGTGGTTCTGTTTAAATTTATAGCGTGGTCGCGTTCATACTTTTTCTGGTCGCACTAAAAAATGAAAAAACCTCAAGAGTAAACTACCCTTAAATATGAATATTTTTTTGTTAAACTTTGGTAGCTGAAAGATATGTACCAGCAGTGATTCTGTGTCAATTTATAGCTTGGTCGCATTGGTACTTTTTCTGGTCGCACTAAAAAATGAAAAAAACTCAAGAGTAAACTACCCCTAAATAGGGGTGTTTTTCAATACTTTTCTGGTAGCAGATGCGGCTGGTAGGTGGCATCCAAGATATACAGTTTCATGGAAAAGTTTAGTCTATAAGTAGTCGGTCAGCTAAAATAACTAACTTTGGTCAGCAAATTACTTTTCCCCGTTGTATTATAGGTACTTTATTTCTGTCGCTTTTTATTTTACCCTGACACACACAGTGAATAATGTTCCTGTGTTGGCGAGCCAGTTTTTCACGATTCACGTTAAAACGAATATTGACACAAATGTGATTTATCTTGGATATATGAAAGCAGACCAGTGTTCTGATCATTCCATCTCCATCTCCATCGACATTAATATAAAATAGGCCACATCATTCGATCGTTCGATTACCTCTCTCACTCACTCTCAGGCACAAACGCAAATACACTAATATACAAACACACATATACGAGGAAGTTAAAAATGACTGAATGCAGAACCTTCAAATACACTATTAATGCTCTAAATTTGACAGTTGCATTCATGTATTTGTAAAATGTTATGTAAGATGCAGGATTTCGTCAAACAGCACCTTGTTTTCTACATAGGCCAAATATCGTCCACATTACTCAACAAGATGTCCCACTGAAGTTCAAGCACCAATTTTAGAAGGTAAAGATCAAATAAAATTTCACTGTATAGTAGGAGGGACCGTATCCTCGGTAGTTTGGACGATATGTGTTTCTTTATTTTCTTAATTTGTTTCTGGTCATTCTTATCACATTTTACCTGCACCTTTGGTAGTTCTTTATAGATAATATTTTGGCACAACTGATTTTCTGCGTGAAATTCTCAAAGTGTAGCCTGTATTATCGTTTAAATAAATTGTCTGATAAGGCAATGTGTTTTATGTTTTTTTTTTGGACAGGGATAAAATTACTAGAATAGTTTTTATTTTACTTTATTAGCGAATTTTTCTTTTCAAAAAATCGCTAATAGAGGTATCAATGGTGAGACTGTGCAAAAATTCTTTCAACTGAGCGCGACTTATTTAAGTTTAGTTTTAGAGTTAACTCTAAACCACTCATCTGCTTGGTCAAGGTAGGTCCTAGTACGGGGACCCAGATCAATCGTTGCTGTTGCTTGAAATCAAAACCTGATATCATCGGCATAAAGACCGATGCAATGTTGGGCGGCAGATCATTTATATAGATAATAAAGAGTAGGGGGCGCAGAATGGAACCCTGCGGAGCACCACACTCTACCGTGATCTCATCGAATAGCTGTTTATCCCAATATACAACTTGCCTCCTATCCTCCAGGTAAGACCCAGAGAGAGACAGAGAGAGAGCTGTACCTCTGGCAACATAATGTTCCAGCTTCCCCAACAAAATACTCTTTGAAACTGTATCAAAGGCCTTACTCAGATCACAAGCTGCCACATGATTTTTTTCATCGAGTCCCTCGGCAATACTCATAATAATTTCGGTCAAGGCTGTGTCTGTTGAACGTTTCGGTCTAAAGCCATGCTGGCGCGGATCTAATATCTTGTATCTTTCAATGAATGCCAACAACCTTCTCTTAAGGAGCTCTTCAAATATCTTTGGTAGAATCGGAAGTAGCGAGATAGGCCGGTAGTTGTCACCATCATCCAAACTGCCACCTTTATGGATTACAATCACTTTTCCCAGCTTTAACTTTTAGGAAAGTTGCCTTGTATCATACACTGAATAAGCACATCATACAAACAGCTAACTATGATAGGAAATACTTCATTTACCAGTGGAACTGTCATTCCATATATATCAGATGAGGGCTTATTTTAAAAAAAAAATCACAATGCTAGTCAGTTCTTCATTGGTTGTTGGGTACAAAAACAAGATGTGCAGATTTCTATTTTTTTGTTTCGTTATGTAGCATACCCATAGCCTCCTTTACTGAGTGATCAAGGCTACTAGATGCATTTATACCGATACTTGTAAAATGATTATTAAGTAGATTTGCGTCGTTTGGTTCTCTCTTTGTTGATGATCGTCCATACAGCATTAACTTTATTGTCTGCGGCATCAATATATCCATTATTCCTACTATTGACTTCACTTGTGTGTGTTTCTCTCATTTGCTTGTGGTCAAGAATTGTCTTGATTTATCTAGCCAGAAAAGTGAAAATTAAATAGAATATTGAAATTAATCTTAAGACACTTTCTCCTTATCATTTACCAACTAAATTCTATTCTTGTCTTTTACTAAGGATTAGGGATTAAAAAATTCATAAATAACACCTACAAAAGTTAAATTACATATATATTTATTAATGGTTAATAAAAAACTTATATTTGTGTTTTACTTCTGCTTTTTAATTTAACATTTAATAAGTTCCCAGCAAGCCCAACAGCTTTATAAAACTTGATATTATCTAGATATCTTTATTAACGAACATCTATCGAGAACCAGAGTCTTGAACTGAAGGCCTTACAAATATGAGATTTTGGTTAAGACTAACCAAATAGTAAGTATTAGTTTGATAATCTTTATAAAATGACGCGGTAACCCCTCAATCTTGTCTTTGCTTAACTATTATGGTTAACCTTACCCTTGCTGAGTTATTTACAAAAAAATGGTATCATTACTGTCAAGTTCAATATTTAATAAGTAACTTAAATTTGAAGCTTAGATTAATTAATGTTGTTGCCTTTGTCTTTTGAATAATCAAGGAAGGGTCAGAAGCTTACTAATAACTTTATGAAAATGGTTAGCTTTATGATAGCGGTTCACATGCTGAAAAACTACATTTTTCTGTACACGCTATGAGCTATGTAACCTTCATCAATGTAATGTGAGCGCAAATCACCGTTGCAATCAATAAACACGTCAATTGCTATCGGATATTGTTATTAATTGCTATCACGTGCTCATCTGACAAATGGGCATATGCGGTACTGTGAAAACACCAAGTTATTGCTTCCCAGCGGGTGGTTATAATCATGCGAATTAATAATAGATGTAATAAATATTGCAGAATATTTGAATTATGATTAACTTGATGTCAATTTAATGCTGGTTACTCTTTTATTGACACGTATTTAACAGTTTTAACGTTTGACGATGAGCTGCAGCCTCTGCTTGCTAGAGTGATTTAACCTAATCTTATTAAAGCACAGATTAAATCACATGCTTTAATAAAAATATTAAAAAATAAGCGTCGTCTATATGCATCCTCGAGCTGCATCAAGTCTGGAGATGCCCCTGTCCTCTTTATTATTATTTCTTTAAATTTAATATTATTGGCTGCGGCATCTCAGGCCATTAGCACAGTCTTTCCCATCATTCTATGTATTTTTTTAAATTTTCCAGACAGAGTCAACTTGACTCGCCCGGGAATCGAACCCGGGACCTCTCGCTTAGCAGGCTGGCACCTAGCCACCTGCGCCACGAGGGCGTCTCCCCTGTCCTCTTGTTCAATCTAATTTTCGTCTGGAAATCTAAAGACAATGGATAATATATATATATATATATATATATATATATATATATATATATATATATATATATATATATATATATATATATATATATAAATTGAAACTGATCTCGGATATTGGCCCTAGGGGTCCTAGCACACGCTCATTTGAAAAAATTTTGCAAAGTCTGACCATCGATACCTCTCAATTGGTAATTTTTTTAAAATGGAAATTCACTAAAAAGGAACACAATACCTGATACACTTTTCAAGATATAGCCGCTTTTGTAAAAAGTTTGAAAGGGATTTTTCAAATAAAGTCTAAAATTAAAAATTTCGGGACGCAGCAAGTGCGTTGTAGTAGCGAATAATCATAAGAATTGTACACTATTATTATACGGCATATTAGTAAAGTTCATACTTTAAACTTACACAGACCTTGAAGATCGATTTTAGAGGTCTTAGTAAGATAATAACCTTTTTTCCACGTTTTGGAACTTTGTCAGACTAGATGCATTCTCGCAACAATTAGAACCGTAGACCGGTTTCGCTCTTATTAGAGCTCTTCAGTACGGCATACTAATTGTAGCAAAAATGCACCAAAAATAACACGGCTGTAGTATAGCCAGTCTTAAAACACTAAGTGAGTGGTGAACGTGTCGCCACCTAGTTCGGAACCAAGTACTATGTTGTCACGCCCGCTCCAAATAACACATAGTGTTAAAAATAGAGACAGTATACAACTAACTAACAATTTAAAAAATTGTTAGCCCTGGCCCATTTCTACCCCAATATAGGGACAAAGTATGTAAGACTGGATGCATTCTCGCAACAATTAGAACCGTAGACCGGTTTCGCTCTCATTAGAGCTCTTCAGTACGGCATACTAATTGTAGCAAAAATGCACAAAAAATAACACGGCTATCGTATAGCCAGTCTTAAAACACTAAGTGAGTGGTGAACGTGTCGCCACCTAGTTCGGAACCAAGTACTATGTTGTCACGCCCGCTCCAAATAACACAGAGTGTTAAAAATAGAGACCATATACAACTAACTAACAATTTAAAAAATTGTTAGCCCTTGTCAGTTCCAGTCCTCAACTGACTCAAATGTTCTACAACTGTGTCACTCCATGTTGCTCCAATTTGTTGTGCGGCTTCTTCTGGAATTTTTTTAAGATATGCAATTTTCTTTAAAACTACGTCTCGATTGTATGGTGACATTCCACAGGCTTTGAACCCGGCAATAGTGTTTGATTTGGATCTCACTCCAACATTTTCAATGGTTTGCTTTAATAGACATGGAAATGAAAGGTGTTTTCTTTTAATACCGGACGCGGACATTGTGTAAACAAGACTCTATTCAAGTGCCTCAAACGCGCGGTGATCGAAAACTAACCGGATAAGGCACAAATTTCAAGATTTAGACAGAAAAACAAAAAGTCACACAAATGTACAGTTGTAACGAACTGAGATACGTTCATTTCAAGTGGTAAGAGGGTACCATTGTGTGAGTGGAAGAACCCATAAGTATTTTCTCTTGTGTTTTGTACAGTAAAATTTATTACCCATTCGTGTCATGTCTTAATCAAGATAAGGCGCAAATTTCAAGATTTAGACAGAAAAACAAAAAGTCACACAAATGTACAGTTGTAACGAACTGAGATACGTTCATTTCAAGTGGTAAGAGGGTACCATTGTGTGAGTGGAAGAACCCATAAGTATTTTCTCTTGTGTTTTGTACAGTAAAATTTATTACCCATTCGTGTCATGTCTCAATCAAGATAAGGCGCAAATTTCAAGATTTAGACAGAAAAACAAAAAGTCACACAAATGTACAGTTGTAACGAACTGAGATACGTTCATTTCAAGTGGTAAGAGGGTACCAATGTGTCAGTGGAAGAACCCATAAGTATTTTCTCTTGTGTTTTGTACAGTAAAATTTATTACCCATTCGTGTCATGTCTCAATCAAGATAAGGCGCAAATTTCAAGATTTAGACAGAAAAACAAAAAGTCACACAAATGTACAGTTGTAACGAACTAAGATACGTTCATTTCAACTGGTAAGAGGGTACCATTGTTTGAGTGGAAGAACCCATAAGTATGTTCTCTTGTGTTTTGTACAGTAAAATTTATTACCCATTCGTGTCATGTATCAATCAGGAAACATGTGCATCTAGTCCTAGTGTGTCTGAATTGTCATATGTTTATGTAGAGCTCCAACGAAATTCAAAGAAAGACGATGTCCCCTTATTTACTTTCGCACATCTGTGTACCTATACCAATAAAAATGTGAACGGGTCAGCGCAATAATTACCTCGCTAAAACCGAAATCGCTTAAAAAGCGGTCTCGTTAAATCAGGAATATTCTAGCATACTCTCTTAAACAAGTCCATTCAAATCACCAAAATTTGCTCGTTAAATGGGAAGTTAGTTTGCTACTCGTAAAACCCGGAGCAATGAAGATGTCCTGCCAGCCGAGGGTCGATTTAAACGCCCTCAAAGGGAGGACTGGCGGGTTGCTCGGAGAATAGTTACAGCCTCGGCAGTGGAGTGTGCTGTGAAACATTTTTAGCCATTCAAGGCGCCAGGGGAGGATGGGGTGGTACCGGTCCTACTACAAAATGGACTGAAGATTCTCCTACCTTTCCGTATCAGGCTGTATAGAGCCAGTCTGGCTTGGAACTATATTCCATCCAGCTGGACGGTGATTAGGGGGGAGGTTATATTCCCAAATTGGGACGTAATGACCTCCAACCCACATCACCGAGTCCTCTTAGTGTTACATCATTCCTCCTGAAGGGATTGGAAAAAATACTGGACGGACACATTAGGGGGAACATCTTAGTCAACAAGTCCCTTCATACCCACTAGTACGCCTACCAAACTGGCAAATCTACTGAGTTAGCACTCACTAACCTCGTCAAGAAAATCACACAATCCCTGGATAACGGGGAGGTGGCGGTGGCTGCAGTTCTCGACATTGAAGGAGCATTTAATAATGCATTACCTATCTCCCTCTACGAAGCCACTATCGCTAGAGGGGTGGAACCTACCATTTGTGGCTGGATCGGAAGCGTGCTTTACAATCGGACCGTTATTACCTCGTTGCAGGGGGAAGTGGTCAGCTTCAGGGCTGCGAGGGGGTGCCCTCTGGGGGGAGTTCTATCCCCCCCTGCTGTGGTCCCCCTTTGTGGACGATTTGCTGGCTATCCTCGGGCTGTGGGAGGTTGAGGTCCAGGCATATGCTGATGATCTTGTCATAATGGTTAGGATCAAATCTGAGGAGGCACTTGCAAGTACTCTTCAAGAGGCACTAAATGTAGTGAATGATTGGTGTCGGAGGGAACAGATGTCTGTGAACCCCCGCAAAACGATCATTGTTTCATTTACCAGAAGAAGAAGGCTGGACAGATTAAAACCACCTATTCTTATGGGGGAAACGATTCCATTTACGGAACAAGCCAAATACCTGGGGGTTACGCTAGACAAGAAGCTCAACTGGGACGTACAGTTAGAGAATGTAATCCGCAGGGCTAAACTATCCCTGTGGACATGCCGTAGAATCTGTGGAAATAACTGGGGAATAAACCCCTAACAGATCTACTGGCTCTATGTAGTGGTTATCAGACCAATGATAACATATGGGGCCATAGTTTGGTGGCCCAAGGCACTTCGTGGTATTGCGAGGGCTAAACTGGCTCATCTACAGAGACAAGCTTGTCTGATGATAACGGGAGCGATAAGCACCGCACCATCAGCCGCTCTGGAGGTCCTCCTTAATATTCCACCTCTTCACATATGGCTGGAGAGGGACTTTATCGGACCAGAACCGGTGCTGGGGATAACATCGTGCACAGTAAAACGCACCTTAAACACCTGGATAGAAAGAATGACAATTCAGCAATGGCAAAATCTGCCACGATTAGCTCACTCTAAGGCCTTCATAAGTGGCCTGTCTGAATCAAGGGCTAAAAAACTTCTAGAGCTAAACAGCCAACAACTGAGTACTCTAGTCGGCCTGTATACGCTTGCGTCACCACATGCACCGAATTGGAGTCAGTCAGGAGACTGAGTGCCGGTTGTGTATGGAGAGTGACGAGACAGCAGAGCACGTACTGTGTTCCTGTCCGGCGGCGGACAGGACTAGATACCTGCTCTTTGGCAAGACAAAGCTTGCTACGGAAGATCTGGATCAACTTTCGCCCACAAAGATTATCGACCTCTGCAGGAGGCTGGCTTTGTTGGGCAAAATATAGACCACTAGGCGTGAGCCACAATAGACCTTATGGTCGCGGTGGAGGGACCGGTATGACCCACTCACATTCAAACCTAACCTAAACCTACTAGAAGATATCGTTTACCCTCTACTAATTGACATTGTTGAAAATGATGATCGCTATCAAGAAAATCAATTAGTGTTTCAACAAGATGGAGCTCCTCCGCATTTTTCACAACGTGTTAGGGAGTTTTTGAACAGAGAGTTTCCAGAGCAATGGATTGGCCGTAGAGGTGCTATTGAGTGGCCCCCTAGATCACCGGAATTAACTCCCTTAAGACTTATTTCTATGGGGCCATTTAAGGAGTAGAATTTTCGCAACAGAACATGACTCACATTCAAACCTAACCTAACCTAACCTAACCCGGACCCTACTGTAATTGTACATTTTGTCGTGTACATTGTGACTTATTAATGGCGATTACTAAATAATAAAGCATAGCTAGCAAATGGTTTACAAATTTCAGTAAATTATGAATAAAGAATTATCAAAGTTATTATTTTTATTGTCGTGTATCCAAACAGACTTAGCGGCAAGCTAAGTGGTGAGTGGTGGCATATCTCAAATGAATTTCAGCTTTAATGTGATATATGTCATCTTCGGGAAACCAATTACGTTTATCTGATTAAGATATGATCTTTCTTTCAGAATTCCATTATGACTTAATACCCGCAGATTATCTAACCATAATTATATGCAGTCGGAGTTTGTTATTCTGCGAAATTAGATTTCAACTGCTGACAAGCTGGATCAAAAGGTTCATACAAACATATTTTTCTGCAAAAGTTTACCAAAGTGTTCGTAAAACTTTCTAGACCTTTCAATTTAATGAAAAAGTGGCTTTTAGTTCAATGCTCATACTTCCAAGAAAAAGTATTCACAATGAGACAACTTTAATGTTGTGCACTAAGTGAAGATTAGAGACGGTGATGAGCACTGATAAGCACACTTGGAGAACCCAAATCACCGCAACACATTTTAAAAACCCAACGATCGTTTCATTAACCAAGTTAGCGTCATCAGAGGATGAACAATTCTAAATATCTTACATCCACAACTCCATTTATATTCTTCTGGAGGTAGTCGGTCACTAACGATTTAAGGAGGTTCAATGACACCAAAATTAACATATTTCGTTAGGCGGAAATATCTGTATTCTTTTATTATCTATCGGACGTGCTTCTGGTGGTATTTATTTCACAAAGCAATCGATAAGGAGACTGTTAGACTGTTCATAGGCGGCGGAGCGAGATTCATACATTTTTTATTATTACTATATCTAGCAATATATATATATATATATATATATATATATATATATATATATATATATATATATAATTTCGAAGGCGTTTAGCTGTCTTCTGGTTCTCTAACATTTTCTTTAATTTTAGATTCTCCTCATTAACGTGGTAATTATTATCCCAAATATGTCGGTCGACGAAAGATCTATCTATAGTACCGTATCTTAATTGTACCAAATGTTCTTTGAATCTAATTCCAATAGATATTTTTGTTTGTCCGACGTATTTAAGATCACAATCTTCACAACTCATTTCATAAATTCCCGACATTTTGGCCGTACTATCATTGTCCTTTGGGTTACCTAACAAGTTTAAAAGCGTGCCCGTCAAACAAAAAAGTTTTTCAGTAACAGATTCACTTGAATTGATTAATAAAATTAACGAGGTTAAATTGCTTGAAGGCGTGGTTTTAATTTCAAATAATGTAACCTCATTGTTTCTTAGCGTTCCCACGAAGCAAACGTTAATGTATTTAGAAGAGTTGTTAAAAATGAATAACAAATAAAAAGGTCTGCAAAGAATATTTAACTTTAACAAACCTTTGTATTGAACAACATATTTTTCAGTTTACCAATGAGTTTGTTGATCAAATGCAAGGCACGGCAATGGGCAACCCGCTATCATCATTTATTGAAGAACTTTTCATAAGTAGATTTGAAACAGATCTTGAAAGTGAAAGTAAGTATTTTACTAGTGTGTATTTTACTAGAGTGTGGTTTCATTGCGTGGATGATATTTTCGCCGTGTTTACAAACATTTGCAGAATAGAAGGGTTCATTGCCAAATTGAACAATTGAATTTGATTCTATAAAATTTACCCACGAATTAGACATTCATAATAAATTACCCTTTTTGATGTACTAGTTATCAAAAATAAAAACACATTAGAATTCGATGTCCATAGAAAGGAAACCACCACTTTAAACTACATTCCGAATGACTCACACGCACAAAAAATGGCAAGTCTGAAGTTTTTAGTAAACAGGTTCATTAATTTTCGTTTAAGTAAAAGTAGGGATAGCAAAGAATTACAGTATATTAAGAACGTGGCCGAATATAACGGATACACTACTTGCCTGGTGGGAAAATTAATTAACAAACAAAAAAACAAAGAAACTATTAGCGGAGTCAATGACTTTTAGAAAAGAGAAAGCCGAAAAAACTTTGTTTGGTTACCATTTGAACCTCGAATCACAAGGGGTCTAGATAGCATTTTTTTAAAGTCCAATTTGCAAATAACATTTTCGACAAAAAATACTTTAAACACTTGCTAGGTAACCCAAAAGACAAGGATAGTACGGCCAAAATGTCGCGAATTTATGAAATAAGCTGTAAAGATTGTGATCTTAAATACACCGGACAAACAAAAAGATCTATTGGAATTAGATTCAACGAACATTTAGCACAATTAGGATACGGTGCTATAGATAGATCTTCCGTTGCCCGATATATTTGGTATAATCATCACCACGTTAATGAGGAGAATCTAAATTTAATAAAAAATGTTAAGACAACCAGGACAGTTAAACGCCTTGGAAAGTATATATATATATATATATATATATATATATATATATATATATATATATATATATATATATATATATATATATAGGTAAGCAAACAAATTTATTATATATTTTATCTTTCCTGAATGTCGTGCATTCCGCTAACATTTTCTTTGTTCTGTGTCTACTAATTAATTTTTCCACTAAATAATCCGAATATCCGTTATATTTAGCCACGTTTTTGATGTACTCTAGTTCTATACTATATCTGCTCTTACTTGAGAGAAAATTTATCAATCTATTTGCTAAGAAATTTGATAAAGAAAAGCCTCTGAAATGTCGGGTATCTATGAGCTGAGCTGTAAAGATGGTAATCTTAAATACGTTGGGCAGACCAGGAAAACCATAGGGATTAGATATCATGAACATCTGGCACATTTGAGATACGGTAGTGTAGACATGTGATGCGTGGCACAACATATTTGGGTTAATAACCACCACATTGATAAGGAAATTCTGATCAGTTGATGTTAGTATTGAAATAAATTTATTTTTTGATGTTTGTATTTTCTAATTTTATTATTCTCATTTCTTTAATTATCTAAATGCCATGTTCAATTTATTATTTTGAACAACTTTTGTCAACAAAATGTTTTGTTCAGTAAGGAGGGTGCGCGGAACGAAAATTATGCGACATATCAGAGTAGGCTTAGGATTTTAAAATTTGGTATTCCTACTCAGTTATTCTTTACGATCATTTTTCTTACTAACATTTTTTCGTATCTCCTAGAGAAAGGGCACTTTACAAGTGTACAAAATTATTTTTTTGTTTATTTTCAAGACATGCCTACTTGATTTGTGAAAACTAAAAGTATTACACGAAGTATTTCCTATTCAAGCAGGGTTTATTTCCAGAAAATGAAGTTTCAACTAAAAAAATTACAGTCTTTTTCACCTATTCATGCGTCGTTCCGGGGACACACTGTATATAGAAAGCGAAAGGCCACGAACAATCATAATAAAAGCCCAAACATACCTTCTATCAAGATCAAGACATTCACAAATCATGCACCCTCCACTACCGTTAAACATGTAGACAACGCCATCAGATTTGGCAAAGTGTTTGAACGAGTGTTGAAGTGTTCCGTTCCGCCTGCATCATCACCATGCTCAGGTAGCAGTGCTCGTTATGACAGGTTTCCAGGTGACGTACCATAACTGGCAAAGTGTGAAGCTGGCAATTAGCAATTACCCTTCAGCTGCACTCGGGGAATTACCAGATGATGTCTCGCTGCATCCAGCAGCAGTCTCGGCTTGTATTACTAACTCATGCTAAACTCAGTTAGTCGTGTTATTGCAGCACGATGCAGGGAGATCTCGTGGAAGTGAATCGTTTCATCGCTCTAGTACAAATTTTGTTAGTTCATGTCGGCGAAAGTAAATGTTTACATTTAAGGCAAGAGAATTAGTAGTGACGAGTAACAATTCGTAATTTATGTAACGGTATTTGTTTGAATCTAATTGTCTAAGGTGTGAGTTTGTAAATATGCATTAATGATGAGACATGGTTTAGTTTCGGATTTCGATGTTTGCAAATATTTATGTCTTGTTGGATGCTAGCTTTACTTCAGATGGCACTAAGTCTTCATAATAAAGTATAAGTACATGGTTATTCATTATAAATTACCCACCCCTTAGCATCGTTATTATTGCCTATAAAAATACTGCTGCAAATTAAATGATAACTTCCACATAGCGGCGATAATCTACTTTTCCAGAAAGACATTCTCATGAGATGAATTTAGAGTCCATGATTTGCTCACAAAGAAAATATTCGTATCCCGGTACCCATAAACTTCTGAAACGTTTAGTAGGTGGTAGTGGACTATTCCTTTACGTGATAGTAAAGGATTTTTTTCACGCCCGAGGAGGTACCACCCCTTACATCAAGGGGCCGGTGAAGTCCCAATGGACGTTTCCGGTTCTGGTGTATGAGTCGGTTTCCCTTATAAACAAAAATGATGATGGCTCCTCCTTGTACAAAAGATTCCGGACATAAAATACCCCTCCATTCGGATCTCCGGAGGAGGGGTATGCAGGGGGAGCCGGCATCAAAATTTAACATATCCTTCTCGAATATATGTGGCTTAAATTCTAACCTGAACTCCGTCCACCATTTCCTCCAGGCTAATAGGCCCCAACTCCTCTTCCTCACCGAAACCAAAGTCAGTGCCAAAACAGCCACTATTCACCTTAATTTCCCGGGGTATGAGCTCCTTACTTCCTTTGGATTGCATGGAGGTGTGTGCGCATACGTCCGTAGCAATCTACGCTGCACCAGACCCCCCAATTTAGAAGCTGGAAGAAAAGACATACTTTGGATGAAACTCACTCTCAGCGTTGCAACTAAATTTAGCTGTTGCCTTTACCGGTCACCTTCTGACAACAACTTTGTCCAGCTCTTCGACTACCTTTCTGAAAAAAACAACCATGAGATTTCCGAGGTCACTATTCTTGGTGACTTCAATGTTCATAATAAGGAATGGCTAGGATCTTCAAAAACCACTCCACAAGGGAAAGAAGCGGAGGTCTTTGCAGTCAGCAATTATTTAGCCAATATGGTTCAGAAAACAGCTAACTGGGATGAAATGCGGGATTACTTTTCCTCATTTCCATGGGCGTATTCTGCTTCTCTCATCCTGACCCCTCTTATATCTTGCAAAACGTCACCGAAATCATGCAAGCTGGAATGGAATTATTTATTACACGTACACAAAAACCTCTTCAGCCACTCAAAAGCCCTGGTTCCCTAAATCCTGTGACAAGGCCAGACTTGAAAAGTTCAAAGCTCACAAAATGCTTCTACACAATCAATCAAGAAAACCGTCAAGCATTTAACGACGCAAGAAACCGCTAAGTCCGCCTTCTTTCTGAGGCAAAAAACTCGTTTAGTAACCACATAAAAAAAGTTATCTCAAGCTCCAACGGCAGAAAACCCTTCTGGACTCTTGCTAAATCTATTGGGAATAATTTCTGCAAGAGCACGTTCCCACCTCTTGCTTCAGGGGATGAAATTGTTTCTACCGCCCTGGGCAAGGCTGAACTTTTTTCCTCTTATTCGCCGGCAAATCTACTCTCAACCCACCTCCAAATGTTCAACCACCAACAGTCCACAATGTCGCGCATAAAATGACGTGTATCAGTTTCAAAACTAAAAAGGTACGAAAGATGATCTGTTATCTTAATACCAGGAAAGCCTCTGGCCTTGACGAGATCCCAGCAATTGTTCTCAAAAAATGCGCTCCAGAACTTGCTCCTGTCTTGACTCGTCTGTTTCAGATATCTTACAATCCATGCATATTCCCTAGTAACTGGAAAACTGCTCGAGTACAACCCGTCCCCAAGAAAGGATCCAAAGCGCTTCCTAGCAACTACAGGACTATTTCTCCCCGTTCAGTCGTCTCTAGAGTGATGGAAAAGTATATAAACACCGAATTACTAAAATTTGTTGAAAAACACAGTCTAATCCACGACAGGCAGAATGGATTCCGTCAACGCAGATCAACTGCCGACCTTTCCTTTGTCACCCATTCTTGGAACAAGTCTATAGAACTACACGGTGAATCTCAGATTGTCGCTCTAGACATATCCAAAGCATTCGACCAGGTCTGGCACGCAGCGCTGCTTAATAAACTTCCGGCCTATGGCCTATCACCAAAACTGTGTACCTGGACAGCAAATTTCCTCTCCAACCGGAGCATTTCTGTTGTCGTGGATGGCCATTCCTCTAAACTGTAACCAATTAATGCAGGAGTTCCTCAAGGTTCAGCTTTAGCCCCTACTTTGTTTCTTCTCCACATCAATGACCTCCTCTCTAGCACATCCAACCCAGTTCACAGTTACGCGGGCGACAGCACCCTCCACTCAAATATACAATATTCTAAGCCTGTCTCTTTAGCCCAATTAGATGAGGATCGGAGACTCATGGAGGGTTCTGTCTCCGTGGATCTCCAAAAATATTAGACTGGGGAAGTAGAAATCTTGTACAATTCAACCCCACCAAATCTGAGTTTTGCTTTCTTTCTCATAAGAGATACACCAGCCTTAGACCCATCACAATGAACAACCAAGTTATTCAAAGTAATGAGTCCTTTTCACTTGTTGGCATTTCTGTAGATCGAAATCTCAATTGGCAACAACATGTCACATCAATTGCAGAAGCGGCTGCTAAGAAATTAGGTTTCCTCTTCCGGCTCGCAAATACTTTTCACCAGCCAATCTCTATACCTTATATACTTCACTAATAAGGCTAAACCTCGAATATTTCTCCCACAGCTGGGGTGGCGCTGCCGCTACTACACTCGCTATCCTGGACTCCATTCAGAAGAGAGCTATACGTCTCATTGGTTACCCTACCCTCACCCAAAGGCAGCCATCCCTTGCCCACCGACGTGACGTTGGCGACTTCTCTCTCTCTCTCTCTCTCTCTCTCTCTCTCTCTCTTTTATAGATATCTGCACAGGCGCTGCTCAGAGGAGCTTTCTTCTATAGTTCCTCCACCTGCTGCCCCCAACGGATCTACCAGGGGAACAGTGCGAATGCACCCTTTTACTGTCCAGGTCATCAGGCATAGAACATCTTCTTATGCCCGCTCTTTTGTGCCGAGGACTTCCAAGTTGTGGAACTACTTTACGGCACATGTTTTTCCTTCTCCTCCGAACCTCCAAACCTTCAAGTCCAGAATTAACAAGTGGCCTCTTTCCTCCTTGTCTTCTCCACATCAATGACCTCCTCTCTAGCACATCCATCCCAGTTCACAGTTACGCGGACGACAGCACCCTCCACTCAAACATACAATATTCTAAGCCTGTCTCTTTAGCCCAATTAGATGATGATCGCAGACTCATGGAGGGTTCTGTCTCCGTAGACCTCCAAAAAATATTAGACTGGGGAAGTAGAAATCTTGTAAAATTCAACCCCACCAAAACTAAGTCTTGCTTTCTTTCTCACAAGAGACACAGCAGCCCTAGACCCATCATAATGAACAACCAAGTTATTCAAAGTAATGAGTCCTTTTCTCTTGTTGGCATTTCTGTGGATCGAAATCTTAATTGGCACCAACATGTTACATCAATTGCAGAAGCGGCTGCTAAGAAATTGGGTTTCCTCTTCCGGGCTCGCAAATACTTTTCACCAACTAATCTCTATACCTTATACACTTCACAAATAAGGCCAAACCTCGAATACTGCTCCCACATCTGGGGTGCAGCAGCCGCTTCTACACTCGCTATCCTGGACTCCATTCAAAAGAGAGCTATACGTCTCATCGGTGACCCTACCCTCACCCAAAGGCTTCTATCCCTTGCCCACCGACGTGCCGTTGGTGACCTCTCTCTCTTTTATAGATATCTGCACGGGCACTGCTCAGAGGAGCTTTCCTCCATAATTCCCCCACCTGCTGCCCCCAGCAGATCTACCAGGGGAACAGAGCGAATGCACCATTTTACTGTCCAGGTCATCAGGCATAGAACATCTTCTTATGCCCGCTCTTTTGTGCCGAGGACTTCCAAGTTGTGGAACTACTTTACGGCACATGTTTTTCCTTCTCCTCCGAACCTCCAAACCTTCAAGTCCAGAATTAACAAGTGGCCTCTTTCCTCCTTGTCGACACCCACGGTACGATAGTATTTAGGTTGTGAGCCCTCGTCGTGTGTTGTTGGAATTTAAAAAAAAGTACTCAAGTTTTAACAAAAAAATGTCAATTTTCACCAAATAACCCCTTATTTATCCCCTACCCCCTGCAGCGATGTTACCCAAAAACAATTCGAAGCGTTCCTTTGTCGGGTGCTAACTAGATACCAAATTTGGAGATGATAACTCAATTCGTTCGAAACTTATTGCGCCTACTATCAGGTGACAAGAGAGACCGACCGACCGACACACACAAAAATTTTCGTTCCAGAATCAAGGTTTATATATGTTTTGAGACTTTTTTCGTCGTTTTAGCACAAAAATTCCACATTTCTGTCACCGATTCACATTCAACACCTAATTTAATTTCAGCACAGAATACCAGGTGTATGATGACACTGAAAGTTTTCTAATAAACAAACCCTAAAACGTTATATTACTCGAGCTTGAACAAAAAAATGTCAATTTTCACCACATCATCCCCTACTCACTGGAGCGATTCTACTCAAAAACAATCCAAATCGTTCGTTTGTCGGGTGCGAACTGTATACCGAATTTGAAGACGAATCTCCATTCGTTCTAAAGTTATGGTGGCTACAAACAGACAGACGTACATACCGACAGACACAAAAAATATTTGTACCCAAATTATGTTTCCTATATGTTTTGACACTTTTCCGACGTTTAAGCGAAAAATTTTTTTTGTCGCCGATGCCATATTTCCACACGTATAACGATGTGGAAGTAATTTATACTAAAATGACAAACCAAACTAAACATCTGATCAGCTGAGAGCTGTCAAATTGGCTGTCACTGGAAAAAGTTCGGCCAGATCGAAAAATAAACCTCTAAAAACACTTTTTCTTTGAAAAAAAATTAAGTTTAATTTTTTTTCCATTTCAGCCACTATTTGAGAAGGTCCTGTATAGGGCATCTCGATTTTTTTTTAAGAATAATAAAACCGAAAACCTCCCTAAGTCCCTAAATGCCTCGTTTTCATGGGACTCCGATTTCTATCGGTGAAAACGATGTATCACAATTTTTGATATGTGTCAAAAATGTGAAAAGTTGCAAAACAATTGTAATAACTCGAAAGCGATGAAAGATATGAATTTTTCTTGCAAGCATGCATTATATTTCGATTGAAAATGCAATAATGCAACAATAAAAGGGTGTTCCATTAAAAAAAAAGAAAACTTGTATAACCAACGACTTATGCGCCAGCTGTGATTGTCAGCATAACTTAATAAGATGCAGCTCAAAACACCCCATAATTAATTTATATAATATTGTCCCGATCTTGTATTATAACGAATTTATTGAGCTTCACCGTAGAAATGCGCCACCCTGTATATATGTAAACATGTAACAACTGAAATTAACCCCGGATATTTCTTTTAGGAGGCCTATTTCGCGCTTAGTTTAAGAAATATTTTCAAAATTCAAAAGTCGCGGTCTCAATAACCATATTTTCTAGGTAAATAGGTAAGCTTAAAATTATAGACTATTAAACAACAAACTCTATAACTAAAACAACTGCCAAAGCATCAAACAAAGGATCTATTTGACATTAATTTTTTGCAAATATTTTGGTGAAATGAAGGAGGAGGAGTGTTGAAGCTGTAACTTAAGGCTTTGTAAAACATTTTTTCTACATAACCCGTATTCGTTTTAGGTTCTTCGTCTAAAAATTTTGATGCTTCAAATCGCGACTTTGACGTTTTAAGAAGAAAAACTATAACATTTTCAAAGTAATTCTTCCGCTATTTCTTGACGTTTTTGAATCAAGAGAACCTATCTTTGTCTCTAATATGCAATAGATTTTGTTATCCACGCAACAGATTTTAATTTTGTGCATTTCTCTGGCATCAGTGGCACCCAAATGTTTTTTCTTTAAAGGCTTAGAATTTTTTTTTACTTTTAATTTAAGAGATCTGAATTTCGGCATGTCTGGTGAGTTCGATAGTGTTAACTTGAGTACCAAATTTGGTTGCCACAGTTTTTTTATTTTCGTAGATACAAAAATTTTCCCAAAGAAAACTCAAAGATTTCCTGGGAAAACTGGTCCGATTGTCCTGTCCAAGCCACTTACGAAATAAGGTATCTACCACATTTTAGTGAATTTTTTTATTTAAAAAAAAATCACTAATACAGAGGTAACGATGGTGAGACTTTGCAAATTTTTTTTCAAATGAGCACAAACTAGGACCCATAGAACCCATATGCGGGGTCAGTTTCAATTTTTATATGTTTATTATATATATATATATATATATATATATATATATATATATATATATATATATATATATATATATATATATATATATATATATATATATATATCCAACCGATAACGCAAAAAATAATTAACGGATTACGATATGGCTTGGACGATTTTGTTAGGCAGGAAAATCGGACAAGGTTTTCCCGGCACGCTTTCTTTCGAGAACATTTTTTTCTCCGAAAATTACGAATCTATTTTAATAAAAATTGGCGGGTATGTTGCCTTGGGAAAGGCCATACTACACACCAAAATTCAACCTAAGTTTATAGAAAATTGAGTTACTGAAATTTTAAATTTTCTTTCGAAAAAATTTTTTTCTTCGAAAATTACAAAGTTATTTTAATGGAATTTGGTGTATATGTTTCCTTGGGAAAAGGTCTTACTACATACGAAAATCAACTTTCTAAGTTTATAGAAAATTTAGTTATTCAAATTTGAAGCTTTTAATAAAAATTCACAACCATAACGCACTTGCTGCGTTCCAAACTTTTATATTATTTCCTTCTACGAAAAATTCGCTAAAAGCATAAACTTATTGGTCTCAATGTATGTAATACATACAGACTTAGAGACTAATTCTCTGGCTTCACTGTTGGGTTTCGTTTCTGTAGGTGAAGGGCGTAGCCAGCGCGTAAGCTAACTGGAGCAAGAGGCCCTTATAAATTATAGATGTTCTCGGATGATCTTCAACGTTTCTGTGACTAGTTTCGCTGCTTGGCAGCATTCTTAGACAGATAAAAATGGAATTAGTACGAAATCATGACAACTACAAATAAAGATATGTTGCTATGTTATGATGTTTTGATCAAAAATTCATCGAATTGAAAATAAAATGAAACACAAATGACGGAGGAGAATTGCGTTACGTAATATACATAGGTCAAACTTCTAGAAATTTTAACACCCGATACAAAGAACATATTTCTGCATTTAGAAATAACCACTCTGACAAATCTACATTTGTAAAACATATTATTGATGCCGAACATAGACCTACAGTAAATCACCGCATACAACCACAACATTTTTGTAATGACAAACGTAAACTAGACTTTTTGAAGCTTTAGAAGTCAAGAAGCATACACACACACAACAATAGCTGCCTTGTTTTAAATGATCAAACTGATTTAATGAATTCCCTTTCTTGGATATAACTTAACAATTCTTTCAAAAAAGTTATAATAAGATAATGAGTTGATGTATGTCGATACTTTCGTTGTAGAGAGACTGCTTTATTACTGTTATTGTTTAGTTATTTTATTGTTGTAACTGTTATTATAGGCTAGTTCTATTTTTATGTTAAATATAGACATACATCAGAAAGCCTCATACGTCATCTGTGTTTCATGTTATTTTCAATTTGATGAATTTTTTGATCAAAACATCATAACATAGCAACTTATCTTTATTTGTAGTTGTCATGATTTCATACTAATTCAATTTTTATCTGTCTGAGAATTATGTCAAGCAGCGAAACTAGTCACAAACTAGTCACAGAAACGTTGAGGAACATCCTAGAACATCTAGAATTAAGAAGGGCCACTTGCTCCAGTTAGCTTACGCACTGGCTACGCCCTTCACATACAGAAACGAAACGCAGCAGTGAAGCCAGAGAAGTAGTCTCCAAGTATGTATGTAGTATGGACCAGTTTCACCAAGTTAGGGCAACAACAATCGATGAATTGAATATATATGTAAAGCTACTGCAGTATGTGGCGATATTTATCAAGCTTTATAAACAAAAAGGCTCTTTGTTAGTAAATGCAGTATGTACTCACGTAGAAACTAAACATTTTATTTATCCGAAACAGTAAAGCTGTCGTTTTGCATGTTGTCAGAATGCCAGGCATTTCAGGATCACGTTTTGTTCAACTTGCAGTTCATTTTTTAGTGGCAGTCGGTGCGGTCGATAGCTACATCCGACACGTATATATGGCCGTAAAGAATTATGAAATTATCACAGCAACACGTCCGTCATAATATGCCGGACCACTGCAGTCACTTGCACACTCGTGTTTAATAAAAATAGTTTTAATTATTTATTCTGTTTGAGCCTGTATTTCTCCTCACGAAAAAAGTCTGGACGCAGCAAGTGCGTTATGGTAGTGAATTTTCATAAACAATGTTTTTCATAACAAATATGTCTTGTTTTTTAAGAAAGCAGGCATGAAATTTGGTTACCAGTATAACTTATATAGTAGAAACATGTATCATATTTCAACAAAATGGCTTTATTGTTCGAAAAAATACAACAATTTTCCGAAAATAAACTTTAAATGTTCCCGAAAAAACTGGTTCCTGGAACGTTAGGTTAATAGCAAATTGAGCTATTGATATTTGAAACTTTAAAGATAATTCGCTACAGTAACGCACTTGCTGCGTCCAGTAAAAATTGAAATCGGTTGCAGAAAATAACAAGCACTTGTGAAGCCACGGAAAAGTCTACGGCTGTAAGGTTAAACCACAGCAAAAACCATTGAAGTTAGTAGCAGTTCTGAAGATGAAACCTTTTGTTAAATCTGTAGCGAAGTAGCGAAGCCTTTTCCAACTCTCGCCCGAAATAGAAATGGTTGCAGTGCACCAGTTGCTCCAAATGGGCTCATGAAGAATGCACGGATAGAAGTCCATATTTTGTCTGCATTCACTGCAATTCCGACGATGATATATAAGGGAGTAAGGTTTGTCACAACCAACCGCATAGGTGTCACAACGAACCCCTGGTCGGGGCAAGTTGTGACCTTTGTAGTGACCCTTTTTTATTCCAAATAACTATGTTTGTATCGCTTCAAATCAGTTCGTTCTTATATTTTTGTACAGATATATGTTCAAATTAAAGAAATAGAGTCAAACAAACCTCATAGTTTTATAATCTAAATATATAAAGAACGATAAGTAAAAATTGCCACAATCAACCCCGGTCTCCCCTATCAACAAAACATTCTAACTAAGCAAGGCGTCTCAGAAGTATAAAAAATCATGCAATAAATCACAGTATATTTTTTACAACCTTGAAAAAACTACAACGTACGCCGTTTTCGCTCAAACAGTGGTGAATCATTCCGAGAACCAGTTTTCAATAAGCAATTTAGAAGGCAATCCATACGATGGATTTATTGAGCAATGTCGCATGCCAAACCTAGATAGTTTCTCATGCACTAAATAGGTTTTTTTCTGCATATACAAAACATTTGTAACTAATCAAGGCGGCTCAAAAGTATAAAAAATCCTGCAATAAATCAGTGTATTTTCACAACCTTAAAAAAGAACCACAACGTACGCCGTTTGCGCTCAAACAGTGGTGAATTATTTTGAGAACCAGTTTTCAATAAGCAATTTGGAAGTCAATCCATACGATGGATTTATTGAAGAATGCCGCATGCCAGACCTCGATAGTTTCTAATGCATTAAATGTTTTTCTTTTTGTATGTATAAAACATTTCTAACTAATCAAGGCGGCTCAGAAGTATTAAAAAACCCTGCACCAAATCACATTATATTTGTTACAACCTCAAAAAACCACAACGTACGCCGTTTTTTCGTCCAATCAGTCCTCATATTTCTGTTTCATGGCTCAGCTGGTCTTGCATCGTCCTAAGCTAAGCTGATTAAGTTATTAATGTCTGCACATATGTATATTTTTTTATGCGGTTCCAGGAGAACAGACAGCAAATTGACCTTATAAAAATGTATATATTCAGTGAGTGTATAATTTGCTTTTCATTCACTCTTCCGAACAAATTCAATATAAAGTTTCCAGCCGAATGAGCCTATAAAATTACAAGCACGTTCTGCTACTGAACTCTAACATAAAACACAATCAACTGATACCACAAAATGGCCCAGTTATAAGAGAAGGGATATAGAAAAACAAATAGGAACAGCCGGGTTCACAACTTCTTAGAAATACAGTTGGATTTTAGATAAAACTGACTTTCTAAAATCGAAATTCTAAATTTCAAATACAAAAATATTGGTGCAAAAATTACAATGCAAATCTTAAAGCAACAAATGGGTTATGATGCCGAATTTTCGTAACAATTTCAGTTAATTTCAGAAAAGTCTTGTAATTGAGGGCAACAATAATAAACAACAAGTAAGACAAGTACACTTGGAGAACCCAAATCACCGCAACACATCTTTTAAAAACTTGACGATCGTTTCACTAACCAAGTTAGCGTCATCAGAGGATGAAAAGAATTTTTCGTCCTCTGATGACGCTAACTCAAACTATAAAAATATTTTTTTTAACTATTAGTTGTTTTCTATTTTTTTTGTGGAAAATTTGTGTCCCTCAATGAGCAAATAAAAAGAAAAGACGCAGCAAGTGCGTTATGAAAGTCAATTTTCAGAAAAAATTTTTAATAGCAAATATGTCTCTAATGCAGGGAAGCATCAATTTGGTTACCGGTATAATATATATAGCAGAAATAATGTACCATATTTTATCAAAATTACTTATTGTTGAACAATGTACACTTACTTCATCTCGATTTTTTTTTACAAACATGCATATTTCAATTAAAAATGCAATAAGGAATGTTAAAAAATATTGTAGGTATCACCAACGATATGGTTAAAATAATTTTATAAGATGCAGCTCAAGACACCCTACAATTAACGTATACAGTTTTTTCTCGTATCTTGCATAATAACAATTATATTGAGCTTTACTGTAGAAATGCGTCACTATGTATATATGTAAACAGAAAGTAAACCCGTATATGGATTCTAGGGGGCCTAGTTTGCGCTCATTTGAAGAAATCTTTTTAGAATTCAAAAGTCGCGGTTTCCTCAATAACGATTTTTTTCTACGAAAATTAGCTAAATATTATAGACCGTTACTTAAACCATAAACTTAACCAAAACTACTGCCAAAGCGTCAGAGAAAGTGTCTATTTGAAATGAATTTTCTGGAAATATTTTATTAAAATGAAGGGCAATGATGGTTGAAGCTGAAACTTAAGGGTTTGCAGAACACTCTTTACATAATCCTTATTTCTTTCAATTTTTTTGCCTAAATGTTGCCAATTTTAACGTTTTAAATCGCGACTTTTTACGTTTTGAGGAAAACCCCAATTTTTTTTCTTTTAATGCCTCTAACCTTTTTGTCTTTAAATGTACAGACCTAAATTTTGGTAAATGGTACATTTCTTATATATATATATATATATATATATATATATATATATATATATATATATATATATATATTATATATATATTGAAACTGACCCTGCGATCGGGATCTCCTCGTTAGTGATTTTTTTTAAAGACAATTCACTAAAACAAGCACTTGTGAAGCCACGGGAAAAGCCTACGACTGTCTTAAATACGGAACGGTTTCACTAAGTTAGGGCAAGGACAAACAACTAGATATGCTATTCAAATTGAATTAAGTCTTAAAACTTTCATCTTCTCTTTACAACATTATTTTTAATACGAAAACTTGCCAAAAATTAATCGGAATAAGAACAATCTGATCAGATAACGGTACAGTGAAATGAGACGAAAAAAAATTGATAATTAGTGAGGTCACTATCTAGGATTAGAAATCGATTATCTGATGTACTGGGCTTAGCCCACTGGGCTACGGTCTATATGTATGTACTAGCAGGTATATCCGGTAGTACCTATGTGAATTGTCTAACGTCTCTACTATTTAGACCAAACAATTTTTATTTACAATGGAATTTTTTGTTCATATTTTAACGAGATGAAGGAAAATAACGACTTAGACACATATCAAAGCGCTTGTTAGTAATTTCGTGTCGTATTTTTCACTCACATTCGTACTCCCACCATGATGATCAATTTTGACGTTTTAACTTTCTTTAATCAGATTTATTTAATTAAAAATGAAATTGCCTCTACATGTTTTGTCTTTTAACACAGAGGTCTGAATCCTTGTACAAAAGATACTCTTTATGACAAAAACCAGCGTACCAAATTTTGTTGCCCCTACTTTGTTATTTCCGGAGATAAGTATTTTTTTTCGAAAGAAAACACAAAACTTTCCGGAAAAACCTAGGCCGATTTTCCTGGCTAACGAACTTGTCTAAGCCACTTGCAAAAGGAAGGTATGCACCAACTAAATGACCCTGGATATGGGTTCTGGGGGCCTAGTTTACGCTCATTTTAAGAGACCTTTTCAAAATTCAAAAGTCGGGATCTTCTCATTACTGATTTTCTTTTAAGAAAATTTACTAAAGGGATTTACCGTGTCAAAGGTACGAGACAGGTCAAAAAATAAGGTAACCACAATGTAATTAAGGTCCATTTTTTCGTTGACATATTGAATGTAATCGATAAGGGCAGTTTCGGTGGAATAATCCGTTCTGAAAGGTGTGATGATGATATTATATTATTATAGTTTAAAACCTTAACTAGCCTTTTATGTATCGCTTTTTCTATGATCGTATATAGTGAAGATAAATTAAATTCATTCTCATGTTTTTCTAAAGTTTGTGTTGACTTCTTAATGTTCCATTGTGTCAAATGTACAATTCGTCTTCTATATAACAAGAAAAAACAAATATTGTTTGTTTTAGAGGCTAATTTAGATACGGAGTTTTATTATATTATTTTTGTTAGAGACATGTGTTTACAAAAGCTTGATGATCCCTGGGCCCTTGTGTATCAGCAACAAATTTTCCATCAAATCCAGTGAATGTTTTGACAGCTTGACAACACAGCAGGTCATACTTTTATAAGGAAGTGTACCTGGTGTTTAATTGAACATTATTTCACAAGACTTGGAGTCACGCCCACACCATTATATTAAACAATGATGAATCGGTCCAAAGAAGGATTAAAATTTGATTTATTGCCTCTTGATGGGTAAATAGCCAGAACACAGCACAAATGAATCAGTGTGTAATTTATACTTTATTGTTGGATTGTTTCCCATTATGGTAGAATGGATGTGATGGATGTGCCGGCAGTATTTGCATCGACTGTCATAATAATAATAATAAGATCCTCCATTCTTTAAACTCTAATTGTGTTCTTGTGATGGGAATAATTAGAACAAAAGAATTAGACAATGGTTATGTTAATCTCTAATAACTACTTGTATTAGATCATTGTCTACTTGGATCAGTTTCACTTCCAGCCTCGCTTCCAGCTTTTTAGTGAATTTTCTTAGAAAAAAAATCACTAATAGGGAGATCGCCACTTTTGAATTTTGAAATCATTTCTTCACATGAGCGCGTTTTAGGACCCCTGGAACCCAAATCCGAGGTCGGTTTCAGACTTTATATGTTTATATATATATATATATATATATATATATATATATATATATATATATATATATATATATATATATATATATATATATATATACCAACACGCACGCACGCACGATCTGATCTCTCTGAGGCCTAGGGTTGAACACACTGAGACTTCACAGACGATCTCCGGCGAGATTTGGGGAGTAGGCAGATTGAGGCCGCGTAATCGAGCTACAACAACCCAACCCACCTTTTTCCACCGCTCTAAGGAGTAGGCAGATTGAGGCCTTAGAGTGTCCTTACATATTTCCTTTACTTCTTTATTTCTTTACCTCTAAAAAAAGGCTCAGTGACCATTACTCAGTTTGACCAGTGCCTGAGTCCGCCAGTATCCAGGAAGAGTACCTAAGCTGGCCAGTATCCTGGAACATTACCTGAGTCTGCCAGTATCCAGGAAGATTGCCTGAGTCGGCCAGTATCCAGGACCTCAAGTATGCGATATGAGGCTGTACGCACGCAAACAACTGACATAAAACAACACTAAATGCAATTCGAACGAGATTATCAACTATTCACCTTAATTGGTTGATTTAAGTTCTTGTGAACAGGGAGGTAGTGCTATTTCACGTCTCTGCTGATGGATCCCCGTTGACTTCACCGTCACCTCTATTCATATACTTTATCTGGCACTATTTGCCTAGCGGGAGAGACACCGGCGCGTGGTTGGCTAAGACTTTTAATTTATCCCTCAGGGCTCGTCCGCGGCTTTGCCGCCCCGATTGCACTGCAACCTTTGGCTTATTGTGCATGCCCTTAGTCTTTTTATTCCACCCATTCCAGAATAACTGTGCCTTGAACTAACCTGCACAGCGATTGGTAGGCTGAACTTTTATAATGCTCTGTCTCCGGTCTAGACTGGCCGTAGATTAGGTGTCTTTTGCTGTCAATAGCTTTACACTCGCACAAGATGTGCTGGGCTAATTGCTCCCCCTCGCTGCAAAGTCTGCATGCGAGGTCCCCCTCGAACCGCCCCATTTTATGCAGGTGTTTCCTGACGGCCATGTGTCCCGTCAAGAGACCTGTTATGTTTCTGAGCTGTCCTCTGCTAAGATTAAGCAGCTCCACAGGTCTCTTTGAACTGGGTTCGTCAATTATTGACTTCCCATGTCTGAGCCCTGGACAGTCTGCCCAGTACACCTTGTGTTGGTTTCTGGCCCAGGACTTAATGGTTCCCCTGGCAGTCCTCTTTGTCACGCCTAGAGCCGGTTCTGGTCCCATAAATGGTTCTGCTTACCCTCTCTTCGCGAGACTGTCAGCTTCTTCATTGCCTTTGACCCCCGAGTGACCCGGCACCCAGATGAGGGAGACCTCATTCTGCACAGCAAGGTCTCTCGTCTCGGCACTCACTCACCAGCCAGGAATTTACCCGTGGGCTACTTAGGGCCTTAAGGGCTGCCTGGCTGACTAAGGCTATGACGATCCGCTTGTTGGTGTAGCCCCACCTCTTGTTCTCCCACACACAGTGCAGGATGGCGTACATTTCGGCCTGAAAGACCATTGCATGGGCTCCGAGGGAAATGCTATGACTTACCCTCGATCGTTCCGAATAAACAACTGCCCACGGATCCGTCCGTGAACCAGACGAGCGCGCCCCGTGGTCCCGGCGTCTCCTCCCGCCATGCCGCAAGGTCGAGGATCTCCACTGTACAGTTGTTTTCCCTGCAGATTCGCGGACTCGCGACGTCTGACCTCATTTCAAGCATGGGCTCCTTCATGATCTCCTGAATCTTGTAGTAGCCCCTGAAGCCTGGGTTGATTTTCAGTCTACCATTGCAGGCTAGTCTGTATAGTCCTAGTCCCCCCCCCCCCACATAACTAAGTGTAGGGGGGATTCAGCAACACCTCCATGGCAGCTGTTGGGGTTGAAGACATGGCCCCTGTAATGCCTAGGCAAGACATCCTTTGGATCTTGCCTAGTTTTTGTTTGGCACTGGATTGTGTCACCTTAGGCCACCAGGCCAGTGCCGCGTATGTTAACGAAGGTCTGACCACCCTTGTGTACAGCCAGTGGGCCATACTAGGTCTTAGTCCCCACGTTTCCCCATATAGCCGACTAGTGACGGCTAAGGTCTTAACTACCTTACGCAGTATTTTTTCAACGTGACCATTCCAGGTTAGCTTAGAGGCAAATACGACCACAAGATATTTTACCTCCTTGGCCATTGGAATGTTCCTACCGTATAGAGTGAGAGTTCTGTGGTTCCCTCACTTCCTCCTCGTCGTAAACGGTATGACGGTTGCTTTCTAAGGGGTCACCCCGAGTCCTTGACCAACCGTCCACCCTTCCACCACTTTCAGTGCTGTCTGCATGCGTTCCCACACTGACTGTGTAACCTTTGCTCGGACTATGATGACATGGCTGAGACTTAGAACGGCGCAGTTTTTGTGCTGATCTCATCAAAACTTATAATATTTCAAACAGGAATGCTCAGCCCATGAGCTAATGAAAAAGTACTGAATGTCGTTAGATCTTTCAGAGACTTCATCTCATTAGAAAGACAAGAATACCACAATAACCTTCAACAGCTGAAATATTGATTGTGCTTCTCCATATATATAAAAAAATACAAAGTCGTTACAGAGCGAACTGCGTCTGATATTTTTAAGGAATGCTCCATTGTATTCTATTTAGGTTAAGAGGACTTCATTTACGTCATTAAATATTCACATTTCCAATAATCAAAACATCTTTATCTTGCACAGCCCCTCTTTGTCTATAATATTTCAACAGTTAAATCTTTCGATGCTTGGCAGACAATATTCCCTTTAAAAGAATCTTTCACATGGGTCAGAGGTGTGTTAGGACAGAAAAATATAGTGAATTATCATATATTTCTATTTCGATATTTTATTTCGCTATTCATTATTTAGCAAAATGCAACAACCATTGAAAATTCCTTATACAGTAGGCAGAGCAAATAAAATGGTACGATGCCTTAAAAAAGTCGACCGTAACAAGGTACGGCGCGCAACTTTCTCCAAAATTTTCAAGGACCTCCGCCAAATATCTGTGACGTATGTGAGAATATCACGTGGACTTGTTTCGACGAACGCTATATTGACAACCACTTCAGATGTTTGAATTTTCAACATACTGCAGTTATCAATAGCTGCCATTATTTTTATAAATCTAATTAACTTAAAACTGACTTACTTAAGTATATCTAACAGTGAAATTTATACATGAAACCATCTCAATGCCCATAAACCACAAATAATGATTATCCAGGCTTGTTACCGGAGAGCCCTGATCTCTCTTACATTAAAGAGTATTCCGTTGGCTTCCCTTGCATTCGGCTGACAGTGCTGTCGTTATACACTTCGCTGAATCCTGGAAGAGTTTATAAAAAAATCCAATTAGATCTATCTGTGACAAGAATAGAGGAAATTATGTCCCAAAGAGACAGCAGAATGTCTTTTGGTATTTTTATTTTTCAACCATTAAGCTTTTTATTGTGAAGGATCTTACTCTCCCATAAAATGAGATAAATTTGCAAGAAAGTACGAGTATTTAACTGATATCATTAATGTCCGGTTTTTTTTTTTCTTTAAAAGCGAATTATAAAGCCTCATTTCTCCAGAAAAATGTAGATGCGGTAGTTTATTATGGCCTACCGCCAGTTATTTAATTTTAAATTACATAAAATAGCTATAATTCTTTTTCCTTTAGCCTATTAGCGAATTTTTCGTAAAAAGAAAAAATCACTAATGAGGAGATCTGTGTTGGGTTTTAGTTCGGAAAATTTCTCCGAAAATAGCAGAGCTATGACAACCAAATTTGACATGTACGTTTCTACTATCAAACTTACCCTGCACACCAAAATTCAGATCTCTAAGTTAAAAGAAAAAAATCTCGTGACGCAGCAAGTGCGTTATGGTAGTAAATTTTTATTAAATGCTTCAAATTTGAATAACTCAATTTTCTATAAACTTAGAAAGTTTAATTTTGGTATGTAGTAAGGTCTTTCCTAGGGCAAAATATCCACCAAATTTTGTTTAAATAACTTTGTAATTTTCGGACAAAAATTTTTTTCGAGAAAATTTAAAATTTGAATAACTCAATTTTCTATAAACTTAGAAAGTTGAATTTTGGTACGTAGTAAGGTCTCTCCCAAGGAAACATATATAGTAAATTTCATTTAAGCAGCTTTGTTATTTTCGGAGAAAAAATTTTTTTGAAAGAAAACTCAATTTTCCTGGAAACCCTCGTCTGATTTTCCTGGATAACGAATTCATCCAAGCCATTAATAAAAGAAAGGCACTTGCCGAGTTTCATTGAAATCGGTTAATTATTTTTTGAGTTATCAGACGGATACATATACATGTACATATATATATATATATATATATATATATATATATATATATATATATATATATATATATATATATATATATATATATATATATATATATATATATATATATATAATTAAGTTTTTCGTGACGTAATAGAGTTATTTACCAAAAAAATTGTGGGAAAGCCGTCAGTTGCAAAATAAAACTGTATTATAGGCCGAGTTTTCGGAAAAATTTATTCCATTCTCAAGGATATAATGTGAGTTCTACTAAACTAATTATTAAATGACAAACATTTAAAAAAAATTTTGAATTTGACTTCAGTCAGTTAATTTAATAATTAGTTTAGTAGAAATCACATTATATCCTTGAGAATGGAATAAATTTTTCCGAAAGCTTGGCCTATAATAAAGAGTTTTATTTTGCAACTGACAGCTTTCCCACAACTTTTTGATATATATATATATATATATATATATATATATATATATATATATATATATATATATATATATATATATATATATATATATATATATATAAGTCTCACCATCGATACCTCTCTATTAGTGATTTTTTTTAAAATAAAAATTCACTAAAAGTTATAGGCATTTAAAGAAAAACATTTTGGGTGCCACTGGTGATCAGAGGAAAGCATAAGAACAAAATATTTTGTGTGATTAACAAAACCAATTGAGTATTACATCCAACGGTTTAGTTTTCTTGGCGCAAAAAGGTCAAGAAATAGCAGAAAAAATATTTTGAAAATTTTATAATTTTTCTTCTTGAAACGTCAAAGTCGCGATTTGAAACGTCAAAATTTGCAATTTTCAAACAACGAATTTGACGCAAATCTGGATTATGTCGAAAAAATGTCGTAATAAATGTGTCTCACAAAGCCTTAAGTTTCAGCTTCAACCATCATTGTTCATCATTGTCCTTCATTTTGCTAAAATGTTTTCGGAAAATCCATTTCAATAGACCCTCTTTCTGATGCTTCGGCAGTAGTTTCCGCTATAGAGTTTACGGTTTAATAGTTTATATTTTAGCAAATTTTCGTAGAAAAAATTCGTTATTAAGAAGACCGCGACTTGTGAATTTTAAAAAGATTTCTTCAAATGAGCGCGAACTAGAATACATATACGGGATCAGTTTCAGTTTTTGCCTGTTTGCACATATACAGAGTGAGGCATTTCTACGGCAAAGCTCAATATATCCGTTATTATACAAGATATGAGAAAAAAGTATATACGTTAATTATAGAGTGTCTCGAGCTGTATCTTAAAAACCTATTTTAAGAACTGTATCTTAAAAACCTATTTTAAGAAATACAGGCCGGTCCATAAGTCGTTGGTGATACACGCTTTATTTTTTAATAGAACACCGCGTATGTTATTGTATTTTTGTGTTTCCATCAAATTATAATGCATAAGGAAAAAAATTGATGTCGTTCATCCTTTTTGAGTTATTTCAATTATTTTGCAACTTTTCACGTTAACACATATCACAAATTGTGATACGGCGTTTTTATCAATAGATAGTGGAGCCCCATGGAAATGACGCATTCAGAGAGCTTTTTCTTTGTATTACTCGCCGAAAAAATCGAGCTGCCGTATACAGGCACTCTCAAATAGTGACTAAATTTGAGATGTTTTCGCAGAAGTGTTTTTAGTGTTTTCGTCGAAATCGAAAAGATTTTGGTGATATGTTGGTAATCCATAATAAATGTTTAGTAAGTTATTGTAAAAAAAAAAGTTGTCGAATTTTTGTGAAAAATATAATTAGTGTAACATTACCGAAGGCCATTTATGTAAAAGAAATTTTCATAATATTTTTTTCAATTTTGGTTCTAAAGCTGTTTGTGAATAATTATATCTTGTCAGGTGTGTAAATAACTCAAAGAGGTTCGCTGGCCAGGAGAATCGGACTAGTTTTTCTGGAATTTTTTAAGTTTATTTTCGGAAAATGTTTCTACTTTTTGAAACAACAAAGTTATTTTAATGAAATATAGTACATTGTTAGTACTATATAGGTTATACTGTCAACCACATGTCCTTCTTGTAAAAACAAGACATATTTGCCATTACAAACATTTTTACGAAAATTCGCTACCATAACGCATTTGCTGCGTCCAGACTTTTTTTAATTCCAAGTCATAATGAACCACAGAAGATGGTTTCATGAATGTATTTTCTTACAAATTGAAAACAACTACTTAACCAGCTTGTTAAGGTAAAAATGCGTACAATTTTTGTGTCGGTATGTATGTATTTTAGATGATTAACGTCTCGCTATTTCCGGTAAATGCCCAATCATCGACATCTGGGGGCAGTTTCATCTCACCAAACTGGGAATTTGGTCGAACCCCTTCCTTTCTGCAACGGAAAGATCTATAATGTGCGTAGCATCGCCTGGTATACAGAACAGACGGCTTTACGTACCCGCCGAAGGGCGGAACATGAAACATTCAAATTGTTTAAACCTCGATATACGTTCTCACCACTGGGCCACTGAGCCTGCTACTTTTTAGCCTAAACGGAAGTAACAGGCTTAGGCATAATTAATTTAATTTATTAACATGTATCGCCGAGATGTGGAAATAAAAAACAACGATTTATAATCAAAATGTATGAAACATTCCTAAATCTTAATAGTTAAAAGCGTACAAATGCCTATATTTGATTTACACTGAACTCCTTAAGTAAAGCAAGACTGCGTTTGGACCTTTACTGCAAGTTATTATTTATCGATTTATTGATTGAAGAGAAGGACGTTTTTTAAATTCAACTCCAGAGGTGTTCGTCAATATTTATCTGATCGATTTCCAAGGAAACTTATTAGTACTTACAGTGAAACACCCTGTCCTGTAATATCACCAGACTTAATCCCCCTAGATTCTTCTTGGTGGAATCATACTGACCAAGTCCTTCGTGTGGTGGAAAACATCACCGAAGGATTTAATATAAACAAGTCAACTGGTGCAATATTTCTTGACATTGCTCAAGCCTTCGATAGGTTTGGCATGCGGGCCTCCTAAACAAACTTATATCATTTAATTATCCTCTCCCTCTGATTCTGTTAATCAGGTCATACCTGCAACAGAGGAAGTACCAGGTCAAACATCTGGGAGCCAGATCTAGAACGTACCCAGCCACGGCTGGTCTCCCGCAGGGTTCTGCTATCTCCCCTCTGCTGTACAATATATTTCTCGCAGACATTCCGACAGCCCCCCTAAACGTGACATACGCACTGTACGCAGACGACACTACCATCCTCAGCAGCTCCACTCACCCGAAGATAATAACCGAACGACTTCAGACCGCCGTAGTCGAGCTGCAATCATGGTATAGGAAATCCCTTCTAGCCATAAACCCCGATATATGTTCAGCTGTCCTATTTTCCAAGAGGAGGCACACACCTCACGAACACGTTTCATTAGACAACCGTCTAATTCCCTGGCAAGATTCCTAAAAATACCTCGGGGTTTTCCTCGACAAACGCTTAACATGGCGCCCCCATGTCGATCACGCTTGAAAAAAAGCCTCGATGTTCATCTCGAAGCTGTTCCCACTTCTAAATAGAAATTCCAAATTGTCCATGAACAATGTAATTGCTCATGTACAAAGTCAGTATCCGGCCAGCCTTGACCTATGCATCACCTGCATGGGCCACCGCGGCCGCAACACACATCAAGACCCTTCAAATCATCCAAAACAAAATTTTGAGAATGGTTACCGGAGCGCCATGGTTTGTCCGAAACAGTCAGATTCACTCTGATCTGGAAATGCCTTGGATACTTGAGTTTATAACTCAACTATCCACAACCCAGTTCGCAAAAGCCGCTTCTCACCCAAATGCTCTTCTCCGTAGTGCCACCGACTACGACAAGCAACTTCCACACAAGCATAAGCGTCCAAAGCTTATACTTACCTGCTAACGCCCCCGCGGCAAAAACAGAATAGAAACATTCATACCCAAAAAAGTCATTGTGTGTAATTCTTTCTGACGGAGGTATGGACTAAGGTCCGGTACTCCCAAGGAGGGGGTTTTAGTGAGTACAGTCTCACAGTACCTCGATATCCCACGGAACCTACGGGGCCGTGAATGAGGTCTGCATGAGCATTTCCCCCTCCTGCATAAAAAAAAGCCTGGACGCAGCAAGTGCGTTATGGTAGTGAATTTTCATAGAAATGATCTTTCACAAAATATTTTATTATAACTTTTTTTTCTTGTAACATAGAAATCTAAATTTTGGTGTATAGTTTACTTTTTATATCGTAAACCTACCTACCAAATTTGGTTATCATAGATTTGTTATTTTTTAAGATAAAATTGTTTTTCAAATAAAAACTCAAAATTTTTTCGGAAAACCTTCTTCGATTTTTCTGATTAACGAAATTATCAAAGCCATTTACAAAAGGAAGGTACATGCAAAATTAGATCAAAATATGCCCATTATTCTTTGAGATAAAAAATTTTTTCGAATGAAAACTCAAAATTTTTCCAGAAAACCTCGTCCGATTTTCCTGACTAACAAACTTGTCAAAGCCATTTACAAAAGGAAGGTACATGCCAAATTTTATTAAAATCGGCTTATTACTTTTTGAGATAGGAATTTTTTTCGAATGAAAACTCAAAATTTTCCCGGAAAACCTCATCCGATTTTCCTGACTAATGAAGTTATCCAAGCCATTTACAAAAGAAAGGTACATGCCAAATTTTATCAAAATCGGCCTATTATTTTTTGAGTTATCGGTGTGATACATATATATATATATATATATATATATATATTCTTTTTTTTTTTTTTTTTTTTTTAAATTGTGGGAAAGCCGTCAGTTGCAAAATAAAACTCTTTATTAAAAGCCGAGCTTTCGGAAAAGTTTATTCCATTTTCAAGGATCTAACGTGAGTTTTACTATAACTAATTATGAAAATACAAACATGAACAAAAATTTTAAAAAACGGTTTTGTTCATGTTTGTATTTTCATAATTAGTTATAGTAAAACTCACGTTAGATCCTTGAAAATGGAATAAACTTTTCCGAAAGCTCGGCTTTTAATAAAGAGTTTTATTTTGCAACTGACGGCTTTCCCACAATTTTTTAAGAAAATAACACTATTACCGTCACGAAAACTTAATACTATATATATATATATATATATATAAATATATATATATATATATATATATATATATATATATATATATATATATATATATATATATATATATATATATATATAAACATATAAAAATTGAAACTGACCCCGGATATGGGTTCTAGGGGTCCTAGATCGCGCTCATTTGCAAAATTTTTTTCAAAATTCAAAAGTCGGGATCTTCCCATTAGTGAATTTTTTCTACGAAAATTCACTAAAAAAATAAGAATTAGGTATCCAGCGAATGTCAAGGGGCATTCCAAGGCTTAGATGCTCTAGAAAGATTCGTAATGAACCGTTCGACAAGTAGGTAATTTGACACTTAAAGCGTGAGTTTTTTTTCTTAAACGGGTTGGCCGATGTAAGGTCGCAAGCGTAGGTACTAACAAAGTAACTTCTGACGAGCAACGCCGATGGTATAGAAGAGGCAGAGATCTCCAAACCTCTCTCGTGTGGTCGAGAGAAGTGAGGTTGGCTGTGACAGATGAATCTCCTTAGAGGAGGTAAAAGAAGAAAAAATATTTACTAAAGGTTATCAAGATTTAATAGGTAAAATTTGTTGGACACAATTTGAGACATATTAACTTTCTGAGAACAAAAATTGAGGAAGGCATACTTGTGAAATGGGAAGAGGCAGGTAAAGAGGGAAACTTCTGGAAAACTTTGCTAAGTATTATGATAGAATTTTATGAAACATTTAATAACTTAGCTTACCTAAAGTCAATTAATCGTTCTCAAATTACCAAATATGTATGCTATAAGAACGCATATACATAAGAAATAAATGAAGATTGGAACCTCTGATAAGCACTTTGCTAGCAAAACGATCATCAGGTCTTAAAAAAGTGTTGTGGTATATCAGGTTCTTCAAAGTTACTACACATAAGAGATTTGATTTAATCTCTTGAGTTACAATTTTGTGTCGTGCATTCTCTAAGTTACTATACTTTTTAGTTCAAATTATGATAAAACTTAATGTAAACGTCAAAAACCACATAACATTATTACACTTACTAACTTTTCTCGTATAATTCAGCCATTATTCCGAAAGTTAAAATCCACGACATAAACTTTACAAGGCTTCTACAATAAAACACATACGATTAAATTATCATTTATATTGTTCATCTGCTGGGTACAATTTAACTTTACTGCGACGCCAATACGGCGCTAAATCTAATCAGTGTTGAAGTATGCAGTGTTGCCGGCTTGCAGAAAATTTCTTGAAACTTCAGTCAATCTCTATTTACCTCCCTTTGAGCTATACATGATAAACTTATTACTTTAAGAGATCAAATTAAATAACTAAAATTATCGAGTTAGTAGAAATATACCTGCAGACAGTCAACAAATATAAAATCTCGGAACGCAACAAGTGCGTTATGGTAGTGAATTTTCATAGAAATGATCTGGCACAAAATCTTTTATTATAACTTTTTTTTCTTGTAACATAGAAATTGAAATTTTGGTGTATAGTTTACTTTTTATATTGTAAACCTACCTACCAAATTTGGTTATCATAGATTTTTTATTTTTTAAGAAAAAAATTTTTTTCAAATAAAAACTCAAAATTTTTTCAGAAAACCTCGTCCGATTTTTCTGATTAACGAACTTATCAAAGCCATTTACAAAAGGAAGGTACATGCCAAATTTTATCACAATCGGCCAATTATTCTTTGAGATAAAATTTTTTTTTGGATGAAAACTCAAAACTTTTCCGGAAAACCTCGTTGGATTTTCCTGACTTACAAACTTGTCAAAGCCATTTACAAAAGGAAGGTACATGGCAAATTTTATTAAAATCGGCTTATTACTTTTTGAGATAAGAATTTTTTTCGAATGAAAACTCAAAATTTTCCCGGAAAACATCGTCCGATTTTCCTGACTAACGAACTTATCCAAGCCATTTACAAAAGAAAGGTACATGCCAAATTTTATGAAAATCGGCCCATATTTTTTGAGTTATCGGTGTGATACATACATATATATATATATATATATATATATATATATATATATATATATATATATATATATATATATATATATATATATATATATATATATATATATATATATAAACATATAAAAATTGAAACTGACCCCGAATATAGGTTCTAGGGGTCCTAGTTCGCGCTCATTTGCAAAAATTTTTTCAAAATTCAAAAGTCGGGATCTCCCCATTAGTGAATTTTTTCTACGAAAATTCACAAAAAACATTAACTATGTTCCACTGAATTAAAATTCAAATTAAAATTCAATGAATTAAAGTGGCTGATATTTCATGTATTTTGAACTAAATTATTAATAAAACACAAACGCGAAGACGCAGCAAGTGCGTTATGGTAGTGAATTTTCATAGAAATGATCTGGCACCAAATATTATTATAACTTTTAGACATAACATAGAAATCTAAATTTTTGTGTATAGTTTACTTTTTATATCGTAAACCTACCTACCAAATTTAGTTATCATAGTTTTTTTTATTTTTTGAGTTAAATTTTTTTTTGAATGAAAACTCAAAATTTTCCCGGAAAACCTCGGCCGATTTTCCTGACTAACGAACTTATCCAAGCCACTTACAAAAGGAAGGTACATGCCAAATTTTATCAAAATCGGCCCATTATTTTTTGAGTTATCGGATATATATATATATATATATATATATATATATATATATATATATATATATATATATATATATATATATATATATATATATAACATATAAAAATATAAAAATTGAAACTGACACCGGATATGGGTTCTAGGGGTCCTAGTTCGCGCTCATTTGCAAAAATTTTTTCAAAATTCTAAAGTCGGGATCTCCCCAAGAGTGAATTTTTTCTACGAAAATTCACTAAAACATTGAATGAAAACAGAAAAATATTATAGTTAATTATAGCTAATTATTGATTTCGCATTAAAATAAAACTGGCATGTATGTACGAGAGAAAAATAGCTTTATTTTGTTGGACACCACATAAAAAATTACTAAAAACTCACCCTCCAAGAGATAATATCAAAGTAAATTGATAAAAATAATCAAAGAAAAGAGTTAACCTTAAATACCGATATGTTAGTGACAGTTAATTACAATATGACCACAGTGTAGTACATATCAATTACTATATATGTAATACTGATTTAAACACATTTTATGAAAACAATTAAATTTTGCCGGTACAGGTTTTTGCTTTTGAAAATTCAACGTCACATAGAATTTTTTTAACTTATTAACCAGTAAAATTGTATTTATGGGTTTCTTTATCAGCGAGTTTTCAATCACGGTGAGCGTAGAACAAACGTGTGGTGACACCCTGTCTAATCCAGATCGCCAAGGAATTATGCGGGCCTTGAAAAACCCAGGTTACTGATTATAACCAGCAGAATATTTATTTGTATGACCTCATCGGTAGACCTAATAATAAACGAAAATTCGCTTTTCAGGCGTGAATATAATTATTAGTTAGAACAAAAAGACTTACCCATTTTTAGATGGGGCCGATAATTAGGAAAACACTACGTAATTTTTATCAACACAAACTCGAGCTGGCTATGAACTTAATAATTTCAACGATAAAAGTATTCGTTAAGCACTAGACTTGTCGGGCCAAAAACTATCTGGCCAGTAAAGTAGTTGTGGTAACGTTCAACCGCCGGCTGGGACCGTTTAGGCAGGGGAGGGGTTGGGGTCAACTTTCCTGTCATCGTCGTTTTAAGGGCAAGTTTGAGGTATATTTTGCCCGCAGTCTTCTATTAGCGAATAATTCACTAATGAGGAGATCTCTATATATATATATATATATATATATATATATATATATATATATATATATATATATATATATCACACCGACAACTCAAAAAATAATTTGATGAAATTTGATAGGTACCTTCCTTTTGTAAGTGGCTTGAATAAGTTCGTTAGCCAGGAAAATTGGACTAGTTCTTCCGGGAAAATGTTGGGTTTTCTTTCGGAAAAATTTTTGTATCTCCGAAAATAACAAAGCTATGCCAACCAAATTTGGCATATACATGCCGAAACTCAGATCTGTACGTTAAAGGGAAAAAGTTATAGGCATTTAAATTTTAAAAAATGGGTGCCTCTGGTGATCAAAGGAAAACACAAGAACAAAATATTTTGTGTAGTTAACAAATAATGGAGTGGTGTTTTCCGAAAATTTAAGATGCTGGTCCGGTCAAAGTTCAAATTTGGTAATACATTGCAAAAGGGTGTGTTTCCGTATTTATTATGAACACTCTGTATAAGATATGCGGATGATATTGTGTGAATTGATACACTAGGTGACTCCAAATCCATTAGCGTTCTAATATTTGGAAGACTAGCGTTTACACAGGGCACTCCAAAAAAGTCGATTTTTTCATTTTTTGAGTTCAAGCTGTGAACACTCGGTATAAGTTACGATATTGAAACTTCGGAAACTTGTGGCTTACAGATATGCCTAACAATGGAGATATTTGTTTCTTTCGTCAAAAAATTCCTGATATGCTTTAGTCATTTTTGGGGTCTTATATGTTGGGTAGTAGACTATGGAGTTTTTGAAGGACTTTTTTTAGGTTTTTTATGTTATGGTAGAAAATTTGCATAAAAATATTTCAAATCCGCTAGCTCAATAAATAAATGTCCCATTAAGCCAGTATCTTCAACCTTGGACCATAGTAACACCTATGTAAACGCACGTGGGTAATAAATTAAAGAAAAATAACATAATGAGCTTCGCGGATAACTACAAATTTATTTTAAAAAACCTTTTTAGTTGTTTATTGTTTGCAAAAACTGGATGGGTTGACTAAAACAAAACCATCCAAGCAATTAATAAGGAAAGATACCTGCCATATTTATAATTTGACAGTTACATCCCCTTCGTAAATATTTAATTTTTTTCTGAAATTTTTTTGTAACTTTAGTGAAATTTGTAACACAATTTTTTAAAGGCACTTTCAGTACTTACATATTGTATCTAAGACCAAATTTTATCTTTTAGCTCCATATAAAATATATATTTTTTCAAATAATCGATAACTGGGACTCTAAAACTGATCTCCAAGGTCCATTTAAATTTAAAGAATTAGTTTTAATAATATATTTTACTAATAGTGTACAATTCTTATGAAAATTCACTACTATAACGCACTAGCTGCGTCCCGAAATTTGTTATTTATATTATACATTCGCATCCTAAAAGCTATCGCTTTTAGATGCAAACTTTGTCCCGGTATTACGAAAGAAATGGTCCAAGGTTGACAGTTTACAAAATTATTGTTAGTTGATTGTACTTTATTGTACACAGCTCTATCTATAAAATTTGGTGTAAACTATAGCTATCGTACTACCTGGTCCTGCACCGAGGTGGCGTCCCTGTCGTATCTCTCAGAACATTCTCCCGGCTGACATCTTCCGACAACTTCCATTGTTTAGATTTTTATCTACGATTGATTTAAATAGCATAGCAGTACAAATAACGTCATCTGTCTTTGTCCAACATTGTAGATATTGCATTACAGAATCTGAAGTGATGTCAAGGGTTATTTTATTAATAATTTCGAATAACTTTATTTTCCTTTGATCAAACGACTTGAAAATTGGAATCCAACCACGTCTGTCTATGTTCTTTTAAGTTGTAAACATTCGTTTCAATCACTTAGACAATTTGAGAGATATTGCGTTTGAAAAAATATTTTTTAATTTTTTATTAAGAAAAATTGGCCGTTAAGATTTGATGAACGAACTCATCCAAGCCACATCTCTATTTGTGAATTTTCTTAATGAAAATTCACTAAAAACCTTTACCAAGGCTTTCGTATTATTTTTATTTTATCTGTGTGCTCTACAATTTGTGATGCTATATTCAACCTTGTATATTTTTCAGCTAATAATGTAAGAAAAACAAAGTACTTTCCCCAAATAAGATCCCCCTTAATTGTGACTAGAAAGATAATCTTCTTTGCTGACTTAGAATCATTTTACAGCCCTATAAACGATGTAATGTAAAAGTTATCCCGGCATACAGAAAACTACTCTGCCTTCCTTCATAAGACAAAACTTCACTAGCTTCCCTTGCCAGTATTGCCAACTTAATAACATTATGGGCGGCCAAACTTGTCTCCATCGTCGGAAAGATGAGATGTTAATCCATTTGCCTTTTTACTGTTATGTAGCTTGAACTTCAGCAACTTTTGCTTTTATTAGCGGACATTTCGACTCTGTCATAACAAAATTAATTAGGGAAGTTCAGCACACAACACACGCATACACATACACATACACAGAGACAAGTATATTATATGACTCTCCATTTAGGATAATGCAAATTGCGAGTTGACGCTGGAAGCCAAATGAAAACATGTGTTCATTTGTTTTCCGGCGTTGTAGAAACATTGTTTCATTCACGCAATATACTAAAAATCATGTCAAAAGTTACTTAGAAATGTTAATTCTGTTATGTTTAAAATGAGCGGGGTCTGTAGTCTTTCTTGGTTTAATCCGGTGAACTTTTGGCTTTAAAAATATGGTTAACACATTGACGGACGATGTGTATGAAAGTGGGATACTCAAAACACACTGTTTTTTTCCATATTAGGATTATTTGGACAAAGTTATCATATACATACAATATATTTATTACATAAACAGTTATTTATGCAAAAAACTGGAGGACTGCATTTGCAGTCATGTCCCTGGTAATGTACTGATTTGTGCTCGCATGAACATGTCTGCAACTACAGTCACTGAATGATCTTCATTATGAGTGGAATAAATGACAAATCGGTCCAGGTTTTCCCGGAAAATTATGTGTTTTCTTTCGAAAAAAAATATATCTCCCGAATTAACAAAGTAAGGGCAACCAAATTTGGTACGCGGGTTTATATCATTATATGTAAGTTACCTACCAAAATTTAGCTCCGTAGGTCAAAAGACAAAAAAGTTATAGGCATTTAAATAAAAACTAATTGGGGTTTTCATCAAAACGTCAAAGTTGCGATGTAAAACGTCAAAATTGACAACACTTAGGCAAATAACTTGAATCTAATACGAGCTATGGAAAGAAAATATCTCAAGAAGAATGTTTTACAAACCCTGAAGTCTTAGTTTCAACCGTCATTGTCCTTGATTTTAGTAAAATATTTCCAGAAAATTCATTTCAAATAGACCCTCTCTCTGATGCTTGGCAGTAGCCTTAGCTATAGAGTTTATCGTTTAATGGTAAATAATTTTTGTCGAATTTTCGTAAACAATCAATAAAGCTTAATATATCCGTTATTATACAAGGTATGAAAAAAATTGTATACATTAATTATAGGGTGTCTTGAGCTACATCTTAAAAAATATTTCTACAATCACAGGCTGGCCCATAAGTCGTTGGTGATACAAATTCTCTCTTTTTTTTAAATCAAATACGTCTTATGTTATTGCATTTTTGCATTTTCCATCAAAATATAATGCATGTTTGTAAGAAAAGAAATTCTGGACGCACCAAGTGCGTTATGGTAGCGAATTTTGATCAAATGCTTCATATTTGAATAGCTCAATTTGTTATTAACCTATAAGGTTGACCAAAAAACGAGTTTTTTCGGGAACACTTTAAGTTTACTTTCGGAAATTTTTGTACATTCTCAAACAATAAAGTTATTTTGATCAAACATGGCACATTTTTTTGACTATATAGGTTAGGTTACTGGTAACCAAATTTGATGCATGCTTTCTTAAAAAAACACACATATTTGCTATTAAAAATATTTTTATGAAATTTCACTACCATAACGCACTTTTTTTTTTGTTCATTATAAGAACTGTAACTTAAAAAATACTAAAAAGTAGTAGGATGAAAGAAGGAACTGTTATTTGCTACGTATTCGGAATATTTAGTTCAAGCGTACAATTTTATAAATAACAGAATATAATAGGTCAGTAACATCAGAATACAGAAACTTTACTAAAGCAAGTGTTCAACATGATGTCCATTTAGTTAACTGCAAGGCTGATTCGGTCCTCAAAAGATCTTCTAACATTACACATCTTGGGCGTTCGTAATTTTTAATTTCATATCATCGGCACTTGTTGGAGGAGTACTGTATACAATATATTTGATATAACCCCACATAAAGAAGTCCATGGGGGTTAAGTCAGGGGATTTAGAAGGCTACCGAAAGGGACCACCTGGCACTATTTTGTATCTAGATAATTTCCCAATATGTCTGTAAAATGAACCGACGCGCCATCTAATTGAAGCGACATTCTTACTCGGATGCTGAGAGGCAAATGTTCCAGAAGCAGCCAAAAACCACCATTGATGAAGTTAAAAAATGTTTGTCCATTCAGATGTCCATCAAAACAATTAGACCCAACGACAAAATGGCCTATATATAAAAAAACAACGGTACACAGTTAAACCTTGATTGTAGAGAAAATTAGGACAAGTTTGGCAAAATTTTATTCACATCAAAATCCTAACATTTAGGTATACCATGTTCTTCTTCTTTTTTAGCTTTTAAAGCTCTTCTATACCGATGACCAACTCTCACTACTTAAACGCAACCTTAAAAATCTCTAATTGGTATAAGTAAAGTTACCGGGAAGTTAGGTGTGCGCCAGCTTTTAAACAGTGGAGACGGTCGGGGCTATTAAATAAGATGTTATACAGGGCGCCACTTGATTGTTATACCTACCCCCGGATATTCCGATAAGTTGTTAATTAAAAAATAATTGACTTAACTAACCAGTGATACAACTCCAACCAAGAACACATTGGATCACTGGGCAAGTTTCAGGAGACTAACTTCAAATAAATCTAACAGACATATTAACCAAAACACCCTCACCAGAGTTTGCAGGCATGTTTCAAAAAGGTGTATAAAGTGCATTGAACAAAACGGTGACCATATTGAACAATTTTCTATTCTAGTGTATTTTTAAGTTTTATTATTTTATTCGTTGAGTTCCGTTTCTAATTGTGTGGTTTTGTGGAGTTTATGTTTATATTTGTTATTGCCGGGTTTCGTTATTAAACTGTTTCACATCATATTACCTAGCATTATTACCTAATTAAGTATTGTAAATTAAATCACAATATTTTTTTATCGTGAATCATTACGGAAAATTATGTTAAAGGTAGAAGCCTATTGTTAGACTCCATGCCTACTGCTTTTTAAACACTTTTTTTGTCATTTGTCTTCTGCTATTGGATTTCATAGCCTACTATCCTCAAAACGGGTTTTCTCAAAATTATCAGTGCAATTACGAGATTTCTTGTCATTGGAAAGCTCTTTTCACAAGCTATCACATGAACAAAAAATCTAATATGGCTGCCATAATAAAAACAAACCCTGATACCTGTAGCTAAAAAACAATTGAAAATCCAAAGTTGAGAATAGCACACAAAGATTACTTTGTAAAAAGTGTCCTGATAATGTGCAAGTCTTAGACATGTCAGATCAACGCCTACTTAGATATTGAAGAAAAAAGAAATCGACAAATTTTGGTTTTTTCAATATAACTCGAAAACGAAAAAACGCAGGGCAAAATACAAGTCATATTTGGAACTAGCATGAAATTCTACAAAACAGTGCTGATTTAACCCTCTCCTTATCTCTAATAATAACGGAGATAGCAATACATTCCCATCCAGTTTGGGACACACTGTATAGGTTATACTGGTAACCACATTGATGCCTGCTTGCATTAAAGAGGCACTATTAAAAACATTTTTATGAAAATTCACTTCCATAACACACTTGCTGCGTTCAGATTTTTTTTAGTTTTGAAATGTATTTTAATTCAGGCATACTGTATATACAAAGTTTTAACCAGTTACAATTATGCTATAAGATAAAGCTCAAATAAGCCATTAAAAATAAATAAAGTGTGGTTATAACAGTTTTATAGATATCCCAATGAAATTCGTTATGAAACCTAAAAAATCAAAACCCCATTCCTGTCAATGTAAACCAGAATTATTAATAAATGTAGGTTTTATAGCGCCGGCATTGGGTAAAGATGGGCCGTAATCGTCGCTATACACTTGTATCAATAGGCAACACATCTTGTACACCGGAATCTGTTGTTTTATTGATCCTGCCGGAGTAAGATAGGTCCCTCCGAGGCAGTAATCAGCCATCATCCACCTCCTTCAACTGACAAGTGCCAGAACAAGCTCGGGGCCCCATAAAGAACATGATACCAATTTTATAAATTTATGACTCCCCGACTGTGGATTTTATACAGTCTAAGTAATTAAGTTTTTCGTTGTAACACCGTGTTGTTAAGACGACTGTCTCTTCTGGAAATTTACTGCCACACGAAATGTTTCACGTGCTTTTACCAAGATGTTACAGACATAGAAAGTATACATTCATAACTCTTGATTTTTACGACGCTGAAAGCGAAAGGTAATATCGCTAATTTTAAGACCTAAGACGGCTTTTTTACGGACTATCCATAAAACTGGAATTTATGAGACAGTATGTAGAGACTTCTAAAAAATGAATATTATATCTATTTAATTACTAACTTTTGGCTTGCGGAAAAGGAGGACCGGAAAATCAAAATTTGAGGCTATATTATATAATAATAATAATAATAATAATAATAATAATAATAATAATAATAATAATAATAATAATAATAATAATAATAATAATAATAATAATAATAATAATAATAATAATAATAATAATAATAATAATAATAATAATAATAATAATAATAATAATAATAATAATAATAATAATAATAGATAGATAGATAGATAGATAGGACATCTTGAAGACCAATGCTAACATCACCCTGCAACGATTACAGCAAACAGTACAAACGACACAACTGAAATTAGAGAAGACCAAAACAGAAGCTGTGATACTATACGGAGCACGCAGCCTTAAAAGCATCACACTGGAAGTGGATGGTACTGAAATAGAAACAACGAAGAGAGTGAAATACCTAGGAGTATATTTTGGGAAAGATGAAGATATGGGAGAGCATATGATCGAAGTGGGAAAAAAGACGGAAAAAGTAGTAACAGCTCTGAGCAGAGTTATGCCTAGCACTGGTGTGTCCCTGTTCAACCAAAAGAAGAATACTCGCGTCTGTAGCGCATTCCATAATGCTATATGCAGCACCAATTTGAGTGAGTGCTATGAAACATAAAAAATATAGAAACGTATTAGACAGGTTACAGAGAAGGATGGCAATACGGATCGGGAGTGCATACTGCACTGTCTCAGCAGAAGCAATACAGGTAATTACGGGTATGAAGCCAGTTGAACTCCTAGTGGAAGAAAGGGAAAAGATATACAAAACAGAAAAACAGAGGTAGCAGAAAGAAAACAAATAAAGGATGAAATCATTCAAAAATGGCAGAGTAGATGGGACCAGGATACGGGAAAGGCAGTATGGACGAAAAGACTGATACGAGATGTCGGAGCATGGGTAAATCGCCAGCATGGAGAGATAGACTACCATATTACCCAATTCCTGAGTGGGCACGGCTGCTTCTCGAGTTACTTAGAGAGGTTTAGGCTCAAAGATACAGACGAATGCTGGTACTGCGATGCAGTAGATACACCACAACATACTTTCTTTGAGTGCCACAGATGGACAGGAAAGCGAGATGAGATGACGTCCAGGGTCGGAACACTAGTAACATCGGTAAACATAGTAAGCACAATGCTAGAGAATAGTGAAAAATGGGAAATAATACAGAAATATATAAAAACAGTGCTAGGACATAAAGAAAAAGATGAAGCAGTTTTAAAAAGAGAGACAAGAATAACAGGGGACTAAGGGGAAATATACATGTCAGTTTGAAGGTATGCAATGCAGTTCCAAACTGAAATGTGAAGAAAAAGAGGGGTTTTTAGTTGGTAAGGCAGTTCCTAGAGGAAGTGAATCCAACACAGTCCGACGGATTATCGGCTGTCTTTTGAAGATTTTTCCCCCCTCCATAAAAAAAGATAGATAGATAGATAGATAGATAGATAGATAGATAGATAGATAGATAGATAGATAGATAGATAGATAGATAGATAGATAGATAGATAGATATCATTTATTAACTCAATATATATAGTCAATTTAACTATATTACCCGTTGGGTGTTGAGCTTATCATTTGTACAATATAAATAAATCAAAACAAATTCTACATATAATACATCCCTATTTTATACAACACATTTCTAGTAAAGTAAATCCAAAACTAAAAGTTCATATTGAAAAATTCTTCCATGGTATATATATATATATATATATATATATATATATATATATATATATATATATATATATATATATATATATATATAGGATTCTGTTCCAATATATTTTTAAAGCTTTTTTTAAAATGCTTGTTTGTTTCATCTCGGATTGTTTTTGGAATCTTGTTGTAAATTTTTATTAAAGTAAATTTTGCATGTTTCTGTAGCCGAGTGACTCTTGCTCTGGGCAGGTTTAAATTTTGTTTTCCACGTAGCTCGTAGTCGTGATCTTGTATATTTGTAGAAAATATGTCCATGTTTTGTTTCACAAAAAGTGAAGCCTCCAGTACATAAATGGCATAGCAGGTAAGTATATTATTTTCTTTAAAATAACTTCTACAACTATGACCTTGTTTCAGGTTAAACATTGATCTTATGCATCTCTTCTCTCTGATATTCTATTTCTGTTATTTTAGATCTAAGTGATTGTATATTTTGATAAAATAAAATTCCATTTACATTTATATTACCTATAAAAAATTATTTAAAACATTGTCTTTTTGTTGGCCATCTTTTTTATTAAAATCAAAACGAAATCTTTAAAAAGCCACACCTTCTGGCCAAAAATCAGATTCATACAGCTTTTATTTAAAAGTAAAGTCCACTCCTATGCGAAAGCACTTGTTATCACTGTTCTCATATTTTGTTTCTATTTCGTCTATTATTATTTCATCCTTTTTAACTTTTAATTTATCAAATATATATTTAAGTACAATGTCCTTGTTGACATTGTTTTTGATTCTGCCCAAAAGTAGCCAGGCTCTTCTATTTTTTATTTCTCTTCCAGTGAAAGCATCCGATGTTTCATTAGTACCAACATTTACGATTCTTTGTTTATAATTTCTTTTCTTATTTACTTTTGTCCAATTGTCTACAAGTCCATTATCCTTTGGCATAATATCTAATTGTACCTCTTCTGTTTCGTTTATATTCTTATCTTTATTTTCAGATTGTCTTATATTTGCATTATCTAATTTTTGAGTGTTTCCATTAGTATTCATTTTTATTTGAGCACTTTGTTCATTGTTTTGTTTGTCGTTTACATTACTTGATTGATCTTCAGTTCTATTAGCATACTTTCTAGCATAGTTTTCAGTGTATTTTTCATCACGAATTTTGCATTTTCCTTTCCACTCAGTTTATTTTTCAATTCTGCATTTTCTTTTATTCAACAAATATGAGATTTCAGAACCGATATTTCACTATCTTGTTCCTGAATTAGTTTATTTTTGTTTTCAATAATAATTTCCTTCTGTATAAGCAGCTCTTTAAGATATCTTATCTCTATTTGATATGGAACTACACTTTCTTGAACCGATGGAGATTTTATATTTTCACTTGATACACCTGCATTACTTTCATTTTCACAAGATATTATCGTATTTTCCGTCAAATATTCTATGCTTTTTTAGTGAATTTTCTTAGAAAAAATTCACTAATGGGGAGATCCCGACTTTTGAATTTTGAAAAATTTTTTGCAAATGAGCGCGAACTAGGACCCCTAGAACCCATATCCGGGGTCAGTTTCAATTTTTATATGTTTATATATATATATATATATTTATATATATATATATATATATATATATATATATATATATATATATATATATATATATATATATATATATATATATATATATATATATATTATATATATATATATATATATATATATATATATATATATATATATATATGTATCACACCGATAACTCAAAAAATAATGGGCCGATTTTGATAAAATTTGGCATGTACCTTTCTTTTGTTAATAGCTTGGATAAGTTCGTTAGTCAGGAAAATCAGACGAGGTTTTCCGGGAAAATTTTGAGTTTTCATTCGAAAAAAATTCATATCTCAAAAAGTAATAAGCCGATTTTAATAAAATTTGGCACATACCTTCATTTTGTAAATTTCTTTGACATATTTGTTAGTCAGGAAAATCGGACGAGGTTTTCCGGGAAGATTTTGAGTTTTCATTTGAAAAAAATTCATATCTCAAAAAGTAATAAGCCGATTTTAATAAAATTTGGCATGTACCTTCCTTTTGTAAATGGCTTTGACAAGTTCGTTATTCAGAAAAATTGGACAAGGTTTTTCGGGAAAATTTTGAGTTTTCATTTGAAAAAAATTTTTATCTTAAAAAATAAAAAATCTATGATAACCAAATTTGGTAGGTAGGTTTATGATATAAAAATTAAACTATACACCAAAATTTAGATTTCTATGTTACAAGAAAAAAAAGTTATAATAAAATATTTTGTGCCAGATCATTTCTATGAAAATTCACTACCATAACGCACTTGCTGCGTCCCGAGATTTTTTAACATTTTTAGGCATGAAGCATGTGACACAGTACCACACTTGATGCATTTTAGTCCTATTTTCGCGACACTTCTGCACCGTTTACACGGTTTTTGCAGAGCGTTCAACACCACGTCTGAACCTCCCGTCATTTTATTCACAATAATAATAATAATAATAATAATAATAATAATAATAATAATAATAATAATAATAATAATAATAATAATAATAATAATAATAATAATAATAATAATAATAATAATAATAATAATAATAATAATAATAATAATAATAATAATAATAATAATAATAATAATAATAATAATAATAATAATAATAATGGGGATTTCGAAAACGGCAAGAGATACAATTTTGGTTAAAGGGAAAAAAAGTTGCGCCATTCCGAGCCTAGTCCGACGATTTATCGAAATTAAAAATATCTGCAACGGTTTTCAAAATATCGAGGCAAAACTAAAAATTGTGTTTTTCGAAAAATTGAAATATCTTCGCCATCTTCTATACAGATTTAATAAAATGTTGTAGTTTTGCATTACGGACTACAGCAAATCGAATGACGTTAACGATTTTTGTAGGCTCTCTAGTTTTTTGCAACCACAGCCAACTTTGTTATTTCTTATGGCCGCCCAATTGGATTTATAATTATATATTTATATATAATATAATTGGTACCTCTCAGGTGACGTACCAATTAGATTTCATTTTAATCATGGACTAAAATATGCCTTCACAAAAGTAGACTTCTCGAAATCCTGACATGGAATGAAAAAGTCATAATGCGGAAAAGTTCACCTTCCATATAACTATTTATGACCAACTTTTTGAGTTAGTTTGTTTCGAAAACAGTATGTGATTTTATACGGGATGAGATAAACAAAACATTTCGAAACGCAGCAAGTGCCTTCTAGTAGTGAATTTTCAAAAGAATTGTACACTATTATTATACGGCATATTAGTAAAATTAATACTTTCAACTTACACAAATCTTGAAGATCGATTTTAAAGGTTTTAATACGGGCACATAGAATTCTTTCGAAAGTGTTACCATCGATATCTCTCCATTATCAAAAAAAAAAAATCTGTCTTTAAAAGAAACTTGTATTACAAATTTCATTGTGGTTATAAAAGCTTTCCAGAAGGAAACCTAATTCATATTAGAAAAGTAAAGTATCTGCCAAATTATAAACGTAGCACTTATTCTTCCTAAATGATTTCGTTGTAGTCAATTTAATCAAACCAGTTTTTTCAATATCAACAATAACAAAATGTCTGCTGAAGATTATAATTTCAGACTCAAAGGTGACGAGTTATTCAGGTGTTTTAAACAAAAATGAGATCTTGTTCAAAACGTATGAAATCTGTACACTATTGTTTCTCTAAATGTCAAAATAAAACAAAAAGAAACCATACATTCATCCAGCTGGAATCAATCACGCAACCTTCTCCGTAGAAGAAAAGCACGCTACCACTGAGCTATCTAAGGATACGTTAACTAACGTTTTGTTTACATGATACTTGACACCGGCTTCATGCACGGGTGATATTATAATAAAGGTACACGTAATAATTATTTAGAGAATTAGTAGAATTGCCATTGAAACCCATTCAATTACTGTTGCGATTTTACATGACGTCTTATGTTTAAGTTCAGGATAAAAAATAAACTATTTTAAAATATTTTGTATAGAGACTCGACCAGATTTTGTTTACATTTCCACTATATTATGCTACACTTTCATTCCAAAACTGTATTTGGGACTGTTCATCAAACTACAAATATAGTGTATTTTAAAAATTGATTGAATCACCCAGTGAAGTAACAATTACTTGGCGAATTTTTAATCTCATGTCGTCTGTCATTTGCGGTATTTGTGGCCGAGATTTCACGATTCTTGGTTCGGGTACTATGTTTTATGTCTGTTCTTTATATTGCTTAGCTACCGTTGATGCATGATTTATAACCTGTTGAATGAATCTCATCCAATTTTTGCAAACAATAAACAATAAACAACATATCTACAATTTGACAGGTACATTCCCTTTGTAAATAATTCTTTTTTTTTCTGAAAAACGTTTGTAACTTTAATGAAATTTGTTACACAATTTGTTTAAACGCACTTGCAGTACTTACATATTATATCTAAGACCAAATTTTAATTTTTTACCTCCATATAAAATATAAATTTTTTCAAATAATCGCTAACTGGGACTCTAAAAGCGATCTCCAAGGTTCATTTTAATTTAAAGAATTAGTTTTAACAATATCTAATAGTGTACAATTCTTATGAAAATTCACTACTATAACGTACTTGCTGCGTCCCGAACCTTTTTAATGTAAACAGCTGTAAGGGTCACGTTTTTTTTTCTTCATATATATTGAATAATAGTGAACGCAACCCTTCGATGACACAAGGTTACAACCCTCTTAGTAAACAATAGAAATAACCTATTATAATAATAACAATCGACTAACGGTCACATAATATAATTACATAGCTCAACAATCAATTATCAGTCGATATATTACTTAGCAGTTGTGTTATCTACTTAGGAGTAATCATGCAAAAGGCAAAAGGTTTATTACTTGTCAGAATGATGACGAAGCCTTAATGTACGGGCGTAATGAGTCGGGCGAGCGGCTGCCAAAAGTGTCCAGTAACAACATCACTAACTTGTAATTAAAAATATACCTGAACACACCATTGTTCATCTAAAGCACAACCTAACATATATACGAAGGGCATTCAATTATTAGTTTATCAATCATTTACCAATCACACGCTCCACTGAGCGACTCAACATCAATGACTATTTATACTCAAAACTCCACTGAGCAGTTTCGACATAACGCTCCATTGAGCAACTCCAACATTAATAGCAGTTCCTACTCAAGGCTCCACTGGGCCACATTATAATCTCTCAACAGCGCACATCAGTGCCTCAGAACTACTTCTCAGCAATGTCTATAAATGCTCAACCATTAGGTTCTCAAACAATAATTATTCAGACAATAATTACTCAAACAGTTACTCACATGATAGTTACTCAAATAATAATTACTCAAACAATAATTATTCAAACATTAGTTACTCAAATAATAGTTTCTAAAATAATAGTTTAGCCTGTGTGTTTTGTTGGGCGCTGTACCCGAACACTAGGTCCGTACCGGCTTCCAGGTGTGCAATGAGGCACAGTTCAATATCCCACCTAGAGTGCTCGTACTGACAGAGTTGACTACCGAGAAGTGCAATGGACACAATGGATTAGCTCAACACTGTGCCCTTCTCCAGATACCCCAACTCCCCCACTGGGACTGACCGTGCAATGAGACCAACGGGTGAACTGGCCACAGTGTCTCGGATAAGCTACCAGATCGACAAATACAACAACGCTCCCGGCAACATGAATACTGAGCAGTGCAATGGACACAAAGGGCGAACCCAACAATGTGCCCTCTCTGGTATCCACGCATCGAACAGGGATAGGTGCAATGGTTACCTCGTAACCATACCTTAGTCTGACGATGCCACTAAAAGCCACCGTGTTGTGGTTACGTAACCTGGGCCTAAACCCAAACGCCTCTACCAGTATGACGCCCTACTGGGTGAGCAAACAGCGAAGGTGTCCCTCACACATTCCAAACTATCATCAATTTACTTTCAAACAGACTCTACTTTATTTACTCTAAATAAACTGACATAATTCAACTCTTACTTAATTTATGAATATTGACTTAACCTCGTATAAGTAACAAGCCTATTTTAAACTTGTCTAATCCCTAAATTATTTCATAAAGCCCCTTTATTTGAATATGATAATTACTTCTCAATTTATAACTTAGCCTCGTATTAATAATAACGTAATTTAAACTTAGCTATTTCTCAAATTATTTCATAAGGCCCATTTATTTGAATATGATAATTACTCCTCAATTTATAACTTAACCTTGTATAAATAATAACGTAATTTAAACTTAGCTCTTTCTTAAATTATTTCATAAGGCCCCTTTATTTGAATATCATAATTACTTCTCAATTTATAACTTAGCCTCGTATAAATAATAAACTGACTTTGAACTCTAGCTACAATTTCTTTTCATCTAAACTAGTTATTAAATGATTTCCTAAAACCAGCCTTAATCATATACTAATTAAAATTACTCCTCAATGTATAACTTAAACAAATAATAACAGGTACAATAAACGAACAAGCCAGGCTCAATGAGATTAACTCACCTGAATAAAGGTATATATAACGTGCACTGTAAATTTCACTAATATCGAGCATATTTTAATGCAGCTCAGGTCATGGTTCACGCACAAATGTGGAGGCATGCTTTACTTCAAACTTGTTCTCAATTTTATAGATAAAGACGGTGTGGATAGTGTGAGGCCCTTGAATCTAAGATATATAGTATTAAGACGCTATCTGAATTACATTGCAACCCCACATCATGTGTTTCGTTCCGTAAACAATTTTTAAGCGCGTCTGGCTCACCTAACACTTTAGTTTTAATGGGACCACATATGTAAAACTTAACGTGAAACTTGTTCACATATTGCCGTGTCTATTTAATACCTACAGATAATTTTCATAATAAAACAGCCTTATGAGCAGGGTGAGAAAATACATTCCTTACACAACCATTTTAATAACTCAAACAGCGCACCAATCTTAGGAGGGATGGCAGATTTTTCTCTCTTTGTCTTCCTAGATCTTAATTGCCCATTGAAAATCCTTATGCTGTTGGCTGTGCTTCTTAAAATTAATGTTAATATGTTTAAATGGCCGAAGAGTAAATCATTCTGAGGCAGTATTCGACGCGCAGTCGTATACTGAAACTTTTGTGCTTCAGCAAGTCCGTTCTGTTGTTCTGTTGATTATCACATTATTATCAACTCTCAAGGTAGTCAAGATATAAACGATACTAAAGCAACAAATTTTCACTCTCTAGATCGTGCTATTGACCCTGAAAGTGCAGGTTTACATCATTTACTGCAACAAAACAACATAAGCCATTCTGTGAGCAAGATCCTACGTACTAGCTGGTAATATCACAGCATAATAGTTTCTTATGCTGTGGTAATATCATGTGCAAAGCTGCAAAGGCAAGGCATACTTCCGCCAAGATGATGCTTATAACAGTGTTCCACATCATTGCTCCTTCTCAATGCCTCCTTCTCTCTATATATCTTTCTCTTTTCTGCTCTCTAGCTTTCTGTCGCTCTCCGATTCTCTCATATACATCTTCCTGGCGCTAAAGTAACTACAAATACCACATTATGTGGACTGTGACATAGGAAATGTCTCCCACAATATCGTTATGTCGTTTGTTGGTTTTAAATACATGCAACGTAGTTGATCAAAACAAAAACTCTGGACGCAGCAAGTGCGTTATGGTAGTGAATTTTCATTAAAATGTTTTTATTGCAAATATGTGTGTTTTCTTTTTATTTAAGAAAGCAGGCATCAATTTTAGTTACCAGTATAACCTATATAGTAAAAACAATGTGCCATGTTTCATAAAAATAACTTTATTGTGTGAAAATGTACAAAAATTTCCAAAAGTAAACTTAAAGTGTTCCCGAAAAACTCGTTTCTTGGTCAACCTTATAGGTTAATAGCAAATAAGGCTATTCAAATATGAAACATTTGATCAAAATTCGCTACCATAACGCACTTGCTGCATCCAGAATTTCTTTTCTTACAAACATGCATTATATTTCGATGGAAAATGCAATAACATAAGGCGTGTTTGAATAAAAAAGAAAGAAAATTTGTATCACCAACGACTTATAGGCCAGCCTGTGATTGTAGAAATATTTTTTAAGATGTAGCTCAAGACACCCTATAATTAATCTATAAAGATTTTTTTCATATCTTGTATAATAACGGATATATTGAGCTTTATTGATTTTTTACGAAAATTCGACAAAAATTATATACCATTAAACGATAAACTCTATAGCTAAGATTACTGCCAAGCATCAGAGAAAGGGTCTATTTGAAATGAATTTTCTGGAAATATTTTAGTTAAATGAAGGACAATGACGTCTGAAACTAAGACTTCAGGGTTTGTAAAACATCCTTCTTGAGACATTGGATTTCCATAGCCCGTATTAGATTTTAGTTATTTGCCTAAATGTTGCCGATTTTGACGTTTTAAATCGCAACTTTGACTTTTTGAGGAAAACCCCAATTTATTTTTCTTTAAATGCCTATAACTTTTTTGTCTTTTCACCGACATAGCTAAATTTTGGTAGGTAACTTACCTATAAGGATGTAAACCCATGTGCATTACTTTGTTAATTTCGGAGATATAAATTTTTTTCGAAAGAAAACACAAAATTTTCCGGGAAAACGTGGGCAGATTTTCCTGGCTAACGAACTTATCCAAGCCATTTGAAAAAGAAATTTATTCACCAAATTTAATCAAAATCGGCCCATTATTTTTTGAGTTATCGGTGTGATACATATATATATATATATATATATATATATATATATATATATATATATATATATATATAAACATATAAAAATTGAAACTGACCCCGGATATGTGTTCTGGGGGGGCTAATTACCGTTCATTTGAAGAAATTTTTTGAACGGTAATTAGCCCCCCCAGAACACATATCCGGGGTCAGTTTCAATTTTTATATGTTTATATATATATATATATATATATATATATATATATATATATATATATATATATATATATATATATATATAAACATATAAAAATTGAAACTGACCCCGGATATGTGTTCTGGGGGGGCTAATTACCGTTCATTTGAAGAAATTTTTTCAAAATTCAAAAGTCGGGATCTCCTCATTAGTGAATTTTTGTTAAGAAAATTCACTAAAAAAGCAACCAAACAACAGGCCATAAATTACATCCAACATTGTTTGCTCCATGTTGTTTATCTTTGACGAATTTTTTTATTAGAAAAAATGTCTTTAAATGCGCGAACTAGGCTCTTCGAAACTTACAAAATCTGAAACTGAACTCATATATAGTTCGGAGGTCAGCTTCAGACTTTATATCTTTATATCTTTATATATATATATATATATATATATATATATATATATATATATATATATATATATATATATATATATATATATATATATGTATATATATATATATATATATATATATACATACATACATACATGTGTCCCAAAAGTCGTAAATAAAACGTCACATGAAGATAGGCTAGCTCAAGCCCTTTTAGAAAAACCCTATATGATCTTATCAAAAAATTTACGGTTTTCAAGATATTGACAATTTTATGAAAAAAATGAAAATAGTCAAATTTTAAGGTATTTCACCCCTTAAAAATTTGGAATAAACCTCCGTACTGAAAAAAATGTCATAATTTCAAAAACTTTCCTGTTTTATGGAGATTCTAAAATGGTATAAAACATGATCAATATCTCTTATAACAGCATCCAGGGCAGCATCCTCGTCTGCAGTTTCCGGTCGTCCAGTTCGATCAACACGATCGATGCCAGGCATTCTAACAGCGCTGCTATCGAAGAACCTGGTACCTCGACGCAAAAAGTACAGAGACGAACTGGTGTCTCAACGTCTACTACTCATAGAATTTTCAAAAAGGTCTGGGTACCACAGTCAGACGGTCCAAATTTTGGAACTGCGTGAATACGCAAGGCGCAAGCGATTTTGGGAAATTATGTTAAGAAAAATCATATAATATTCCAATTTCTTCGATAAAGTTTTATGGAGTGGCGAGTCAGCATGTACAAATGATTTGTTACATGAACCTCCATAAATCTCATAGTTCGAAAATTGAAGATCCACATGAGTTCAGAGAGGATCGGTCCCAGCATCAAGTTAAGATAAATCTCTGAACCGGTATTTTTAACGGAACACTTTTGTGACCAGTGGAACTAAGCCCTACGTTAAATGGCCAAAGATATTTGGCGTTTTTACAAAGCAACTTGCCAGAACTGATGGAAGACACCCCATCAGAACTTCGGAGAACAATGTGGCTTCAAAATGATGGATGCGCAGCCCACTCTGCCTTAGCAGTAAGGCGATACTTGAATCAGACATACCCGGGCAAATGGACGTCAAAAAATCAGAACAGCAGCTCAAGACATTTCACAAAGCAGTCTAAGAAGACTAAGAGGATCGTTCCTAAGACGATATCGTTTATGTATAAGAATGGCCGCCAAATAGAGCATCTGTTATGAATAAAATAATTTGTGTAAATGTCACAATCTGTTTCTCCTTATTTATTAGCTACCCGATTTCACTTCCAAATTTACTTTCAATCGTCGACAGTGAATTACTTTTAAGAGATATTTAAAAATCTCCATAAAACAGGGAAGTTTTTGAAATTATGAGACAGTAAATTTTACTAACTTTTTTTTCAGTACGAAGGTGTATTCCAAATTTTAAAAAAAATTGGGGAAGAAAAGTCAGACTTATTTTTTTTTCAGATTTTCTGAATAATAATACAAAATATTTGAGATTGGTTCGATAACGCTATTATCGAGGATTAACAAGCACAAAAATCACATTCCGGAAATGTTTTTCCTGCATGTGTGTGTGTGTATTGGGGGGGGGGGGGGGCTTAGTTCAAAATACCTCAAAATTTAACCATTTTCATTTTTTTTTTCATAAAATTGTCAATACCTTTAAACCGTACACTTTTTGATGAGATCATATAGGGTTTTTCTGAAAGTGCTTGAGCTAGCCTATCTTCATGTGACGTTTGATTTACGACTTTTGGGACAGCTTGTATATATATATATATATATATATATATATATATATATATATATATATATATATATATATATATATATATATATATACACATTGCTTTTTTGCGATCAAACTGAATTTTTATGCAGAGAAGTAAAGTTCACTTAGTTGTATTACTCAACTCAAAACACAACTGTCACACTGACAATTTAGTTACTGTCTGCTATTTTCCATGACACTCTAGGAATCATAATACATACCCATCTTGCATATTTCGAAGCTGAATGTCTCAAAAACCGTACGGTTTGGGTATAGCTATTGATTAACAAAATTCGATGAGTAGTAAATTATCTTGCCAATGGCATCATAATACACAGGGTGATCCATTTGAAAAAAATGAGATATCTGCGCATATGCGTTTTTAATCACCCCGTAGACAACAATCAATTTGTTGGAAGATTGTGTGTACTAAGTTAAAATATACAATAATGAAAAAAATATATGCATAACAAAGAACTTCCAATTTGCATCCATTAATAAGATACAGGGCGTTGAAGGGGACATATTTTTTTAATAAAAACGGCCATATCTCGTGAAACACTCAGTATAAAGTAGCAAAACCGTATATTGGAAGAATCGTCAAGATCAGCTGTATCCGAATCTGTAATAATATACAGGGCGTTCCATTTAAAATAAGCGAGTTAGTGTCCACTTCCGGTATAACCGAAAGTCGCGGGATGTTCTAAATATTTGAGATGGATTGGACATATTGGTAAACCTCATACTACAAATTTTCAGAATCCAAATAAGTCTAGTTACTCCAAAACGTCTAATAGGAACTCGTAAAGAATCACCCTGTGTATATATATATATATATATATATATATATATATATATATATATATATATATATATATATATATATATATATATTTATGAACCGCTCTAATAGCTATAGTTATTAGCAGGTTAAATAATAGAACAATATGCGATAAAATGTTTTTATCAGTTCGCAAAAACAGAAGAAATGTATACTGCTTTGCCTCAGACGCAAAACCTAATCAGATGAGAGTATAAAAAAATATTTTTATTTTATAACCTTTTGGTTTTGTATTATTACAAGGATAAAACTTTCCTGACGAGGTATGATGCCGCAAGAATATTATTATTATTATTATTATTATTATTATTATTATTATTATTATTATTATTATTATTATTATTATTATTATTATTATTATTATTATTATTATTATCATCCCTTAATAGAACATTCTTTCTGCTCAAAGATTTACAATTTGACAATCAACTAGACTTGACCAGTGAACAATATCATATTTGTCCAAGTTGAATTACACAATGATCCGAGTTTCTCTTTCATAAGAGCCGTTTCCTCAACAGTAGCCATGTTATTCCATTTTCTAGGCATTGAGCAAAGTGAATTGGACATCCTGTGAATTAACACCATTATGAAGAATCTGCTTCAGACAGGAAAGAAAGTGTACATTGAGATATAAATACGTGATTATCGGGTTAGCCATGCATGGCATTGTTAAGACACCGTATACAATAGAACAAATGAAGAACCTGGAGGAGAAAATTTCCTATTATGTAAAACAATCGAACATCGCGAGATATGCAATGGAAATGTAATTGTAATTGTTAGAATTAGTACGCGTATCAGCATAAGAAACGATGTGTGTAAAATCGTGACAAGGCTTATGACCGTGATGATCTAGCTGTAAATTGTAGATGGTATGGCATTAACAAAACTGTTAAACAAAATTATACGTTGGCGCGGAATAAAGATGGGGCGTCATTTCCTTTTTTAAGCTAGGTACTTTACAATTTCTTTTTTTTTTAATTCACTAATGAGGAGATCCCGACTTTTGAATTTAAAAAAAATCTCCCGTAGAACATATCTGGGGTCAGTTTCAATTTTTGTAAACTTAATAAAGGCCATACAAATAGACAAATTATCAAACCACAGTGATCAAGACAGGAGACCGATACACACGACACAGTCCGAAGGCACAACCAATCAGAGAACAGTAAACCGACCAATAGAAGCTTATGACGCAAGCGCCACGTACAATCTCAGACGTAGACCACACAGGAGCGATAACAGTCAGTAGTGTGCTGATGATGAACCGGGACGGTTCGAAACTGCAGTCCACGCAAACCAATAAGAAATCACAAACGTACAGCAAACAAATACAGTATATATATATATATATATATATATATATATATATATATATATATATATATATATATATATATATATATATATATATATATATATATACACTGTGAAACACACTTATGGAATAAAATTCATTATTCAGCAAAAAATAGTTTTTGTGGAAAACGCTGAAACACGTGAAGTTTAATTTGTCGAACATTATCTTATAATCATAGTTAAAAAAAATTAACTCCCACCATTTTACCCCCACCACTTTATCCATTATTTTTAAATAGCAAGCCTACATTTTTTTATTACAATTCGATGGATCACATTTTTCTGAATGCGGAGATACCCCATATGTATGGTCTAATATTACAGTTTTCAATACAGGGTGGAAATTTAATACCGGAAACTAAAACTTAAAAATAATTTACCCTAAAATTCAAATTTCGAAAATAAACTTAATAAAAACGTCCCTTTCTTATAATAAATGTTCAAAATGTTCTCCATTCACTTGCACACAACGAAATAATCTGTTCTGGAATGCTTCACAAGAAGAGTGTTCTGCAAACCTTTCAGTTTCAGCTTCAACCGTCAGTGTCCTTCATTTTACTTAAATAATTACAGAAAATTCATTTCAAATACAGTAAGTCTTCGCGTAACGTCGTCTAATTTAACGTTGTTTCATTATAGCGTCGCAGTTTGTTGTAGGCAAATGTATCGTTCAACGTTGAAGCTTATTCGGTATAACGTTGTTATTCGAAATCTAAAATAATAGTTAAAAAAGGAGTACATAAAATAACGTGTAGGCATGTACATAATTCATACGTAAATAAATACTGTTTTTTAATCATTTTGCAGTCACAAATATGTACATATTATGTATGTACATTATATTCATTCCTAATGATTCGTTTTACGTCGTTTCACAACGTCACGATTGTTAGATCCCTAACTACGACGCTAAACGGGGACTTGCTGTAGACCCCTTCTCTGATGGTTTGGCGGTAGTTTTGGTTAAGTTTATGGTTTACCGGTCTATAATTTTTAGCCAATCTTCGTAGAAAAAATTCGTTAATGAGACCGAGACTTTTGAATTTTAAAAAGTTGTATCCAAATGAGCGCAAACTAGGCCCCCTAGAATCCATATCCGGGTTTACATTCAGTTTTTATCTGTTTAACATATATACAGAGTGACGCATTTCTACGCTAAAGTTCAATATAATTGTTATTATACAAGATACGAGAAAAAATTGTATACGTTAATTATAGGGTATCTTGGGTTGCATCTTATAAAATTATTTTGACAATCACAGGGTGGCTCATAAGTCGTTAGTGATACCTACAATTATTTTTTTCGAACACCCTTATATTATTGCATTTTTGCATTTTATATCGAAATATAATGTATTTTGTAAGAAAAAAACGGGACGCAGTAAGTGCGTTTTGGTGGCGATTTTTAATTAAATGCTTCAAATTTCAATAACTCAATTTGCTATAAACCTAAGGTTTGTTGGGTAACAAACCAGTTTTAAGTTTTACATTTTAAGTTTATTTTCGGAAAATGTTTGTACATTTTCAAACAATAAGTTATTTTGATAAAATATGGTACATTGTTTCCACTATATGGGCTATTATACTATACTATACTATAGGTTACCAGATTGATGCTTGCATGCATTAGAGATACACTTTTTATGAAAATTCACTTCCATAACGCACTTGCTGCGTCCAGACTTTTTTTTCTTTTAATGTCGGTCCATTACCGCGACTATGGCCAATGACCGATGCCAGTGAGCAGTTTCACCTCACTATCCCGGAAATGTTGCCAAACCCCTGCCTTTCTGTAAGGAGGGTAGGGATCTTTAACGTGCCCAACATCGCATGGACACGGGACCGACGCCCCCACTCAGAAACCACTGTTACTATAAGTCAACAAAACAGAAAATAATAAACTCATATATCATTCAACTTGCTCAAAAACAATGCCAGAACCTCGGTTGATGTCAATGTTACAGTTTGTACTGAAAAAGTGAAAGGAGTACCCTGGGGTCGAACCCAGTACCGTTCGGTTCAGAGGCACAGGTTCTTAGCCCTGAACCACCGAGGTTTTATAAAAGATGTCGAGTAGACCAAATAATCGAGGACAGCGAGTTTCGAAATTAATGAGTTTGACTAAATTGATGTAATGATCATTTTTTAACTAAAATTAAAATATGAATCCCTGGTGTTCCCGCCACAAAGTAAGTGCGGCGGTCCATGGACCATTAGAAAATAGTACTGCAAATTGAATCATAACTTCCACATAGCTGTGATAAATTATTCTCTGCAGAAAGGCATTCCCATGGAATGAATTTAGGGACCATGACTGACCACAAAGAGAACATTTGTATTTCTGTACCCGTAGACTTTGGAAACGTTATATTACTCGAGTTTTATTGAGAAAATGTCAAGCGATCTTACCCAACAACAATTTGAAGCGTTCCTTTGTCCGATGCTGACTGGATACCAAATTTGAAGATGATATCTCGATTAGTAAGTTACTGGGCCTATTAACAGACATACGTTCATGCCGACAGACACAAAACTTTTCGTTCCAGAATCAAGTTTTCTATATGTTTTGAGACTTTTTACGCCGTTTTAGCAAAAAAATATCGAAATTTGAACCCCTAAGCACAGAACACCAGATGTTTGGTGAAATTAAAAGTTTTCTAATAAATAAACCCTAAAACGTTATATTACTCGAGTTTGAACGCAAAAATGTCAATGTTCACCAAATGACCCCCATTCATCCCCTACCCCCTAAAGAGATTTTACCCAAAAACAGTCCGAGTTATCGTGGCTACAAACAGGCAGACCGACAGACCAAAAAAAAATCGTTCCCAAATCATGTTTTCTATAATTATGTGTGATACTTCTTACGACGTTTAAGCGAAAAAATATTTTTGAAATTATTGTCGCCGATGTGATACTTCCACACGTTGCGACGATGTGGAAGTAAAAGTAACGAGTACACGGGGGTCTGGGACACCGTGAAAATCGCCCTTCTCGGTATGTTTTGTTTAAAAATATAAGATTCGGGAACAAGGTTCTCGCAACATAGTAGATAAATTGAATAAGCGCTAATTTGTGATTTCTTTGTCTAATTTATCGAAATATTAGAAGCCAAAAAAGGTAAAACTACGTTTAGATGACATATTTTGGAAAATTTTCAGAAAACATTTGAAAAATATAAAACACCAGTACAAACACAAAGGTTGCTTTCAAATCTTACAACACAACTGGTGATTTGTTATTTAACGCGAAGAAAAATAATGTTTCTGACAAAAGCTGGAATTTATAAATTAGCTTATACCCATTGTATAACAATTTATATAGGCCAAACCACTAGAAGTTTTAATGCCAGATACAAGAAACCTATTTTGCACTTATCTACGTTTGCAAAACATATTATCGATAAGTACTCAACATGGACTCAAGAGTGAATAATAGCATAGAGCCACTACATTTTTGTAGTAACAAGCGCAAAATGTTTTTAATAGCAAATGCGAGCAGGCATCAATCTGATTACCGGTATAACCTATATAGTAGAAACAATGTACCATATTTTATCAAAATTACTTTTTGTTTGAAAATGTACAAAAATTTTCCGAAAATAAACTTAAAGTGTTGGTTTCCTAGCCAACAAACCTTACGTTAATAGCAAATTAGGTTATTGAAATTTGAAGGCTTTAATGAAAATTCGCTACCAAAACGCACCTACTGCATCCAGATTTGTTTCTTACAAACATACGTCATATTTCTATAAAAAATGCATTAACCAATTTGTTCTACGAAAATTAGCTAAATATTATAGACCGTTAAACCATAAACTTAACTAAACCTACAGCGAAAGCATCAACTTAACTAAACCGACAGCCAAAGCATCAGAGAAATGGTCTATTTGAAATGAATTTTCTGTACATATTTTAGTAAAATGAAGGGCAATGACGGTTGAAGCTAAAACTTATGGTTTCGCAGAACACTCTTCTTGCCACATTTTCTTTTCACAATCCCTATTTGTTTCACGTTCTTTGCCTAAACATTGCCAATTTTCACGTTTCAAATCGCGATTTTGACGTTTTCAGGAAAAAGTCCAAAATATTTTTTTAAACGTAGGGAGCTAAATTTTGGTGCACAGTTGACTCTTTATAATACAAACAGGCGTACCAAATTTGGTTGCCCTTGCTTTGTTATTTTCGAAGATATAAATTTTTTTAGAAAGAAAATACAAAATTTTCCGGGAAAACCTGGTCCGATTTTCCTGGCTAACGAACTTATCCAAGCCACTTGCAAAAGGAAGGTACTTTCCAAATTTGATCAAGATCGGTCCATTATTTTTTGAATTTTCTGTCGGATATATATATATATATATATATATATATATATATATATATATATATATATATATATATATATATATATATATATATATATATAGATCTCCTTATTAGCGAATTTTTTTTTAATTCGCTAAAAGCGTAAATCTAAATTAGTTACACTTTTCTTAAACATGCGCATCATAAACTTTGTTCAATAATGAGAAGAATAAATAAGAAAGTTTTAGTGGCTAATGTGCTATGATTGTGAAAAATAACCGGTAAATAATGCATTACTTTCAAAAGATAAATAAAAATAATCAGTGAGTGTGTAGGCGTTACAAATCAAGCTGTGCAGAGTATATCCGGTCACAATTAAATAATTTATTTTATGATGGTATTGTTCTACGCTCAGCTCTATGTAAATAACGCAGATAATTGGGTCACATGATCCAATGTTGAATTCAGCGGAGTTGTCAACAGTTTCACACGGTAAATTGCTAAATAATGGCTTATAAACATTGTTTAAATAAATTTAGGACGCGTAGTCCGCAATTCCATATAATTATATATGTTTGTTTGGGTAGAAAAAACACTTAATGTTTGAAAGTTTATGTGAAAATGTAACTGTACATCAGTGAACGTTTTGTATAAAGTATTAGCTTATACGTAATTGAACCCACCCACATTTGCTAAGACCACAGTAATATAACATAGCATAGAAAAAGTGTGCCGTTAAAAAACTGTGTAGAACAAAAACTAATAGTTCGTACACTAAAAGTTCTAAAAGAATGTATGCCTCCTAATTTGAATTAAAATCCTTTTATCTGCGAAAAAATACATTTTTACAATTGCTGTGAATACCATATCGGGTTCAAGTTTTACTTTGTAGAGAAAGCACCATTCTTTAGATTATTTTAATCAACAGGCAACGCTTTATGAAAATGGTCTAATAATTTCAAAAATTAGACCTTTTGCCAAAAGAAAGGCTACTTATGTTCGCTTGAAAAACACATCTGCAAACCGACCCCACGAATTTATCCAAGCCATTCATTTAAGAAAGTCTTTGCCATCTCAATTATAATGGCTTTCCATTTCGCAAAAGTTACTTGCGTGGTTAAATATTACAAACATATAAAAGTCTGGACGCAGCAAGTGCGTTATGATAGTGAATTTTCTTTAAAATGTTTTAAATCGCAAATATGTGTTTTTTTTAAGAAAGCAGACATCAAATTTGGTTACCAGCATAAGATATATAGTGAAAACAATGTACCATATTTCATGAAAATAACTTTACTGTTTGAAAATGTACAAAAAATGTTCGAAAAGAAACTTAACATGTTCCCGAAAAGACTAGTTTCTTGTCCAACGAACCTTATAGGTTAATAGCAAATTGAGCTATTCAAATTTGAGGCATTCAATAAAAATTCGCTACCATAACGCACTTCCCGAATTTATTTTCTTAGAAACATGCATTATAATTTCGTTGTCGAAATTCCATACATTTATTGGTCAGCTCAGAACTGGTGCTGACCGGGGGAATCCGTCTGTTAAATTAAGCGAAATCATTGATTAATCTATTTCAACTAAGCAGATTTTTCTGGCTAACGAACTTATCCAAGCTACTGGCAAAAGAAAGGTACTCGCCAAATTTGATCAAAATCGGCATATTATTTTTTGAGTTATCGGTGTGATATATATATATATATATATATATATATATATATATATATATATATATATATATATATATATATATAAAACCATATAAAAATTGAAACTGACCCCGGATATGTGTTCTCGGGGGTCTAATTAGTGCTAATTTGAAGAATTTTTTTCAAAATTCAACAGGCGGGATCTCCTCATTAGTGAATTTTTTTAAAGAAAATTCACTAAAAATCTAAATAGATGTTAAACCTGAAAACGTTGTTGGCACATAATATAAAAAAAACTCTGGACGCAGCAAGTGCGTTATGGTAGTGAAATTTCATAGAAATGATCTGGCACCAAACATTTTTTTTTCAATAAAATGCTTATGACTTTTTATCTCATAATTCTGAGTTAAAAAAAAGTCAGAATTCCGACTTTTTATGTCAGAATTCTGAGTTTTTATCTCAGAATTCTAAGTTAAAAAAAGTCAGAATTCCGACTTTTTATGTCAGAATTCTGAGTTTTTATCTCAGAATTCTGACTTTTTATGTCAGAATTCTCACTTTTTTTATCTCAGAATTCTGACTTTTTGATCTCAGAATTCTGACTTTTTATGTCAGAATTCTGAGTTTTTATCACAGAATTCTGACTTTTTATCTCAGAATTCTGACTTTTTTATCTGAGAATTATTAGAAAATAATTTTAAACGTGACCCCAGAACGCCATCGTAGTAATTAGTATACCGTACTGACGAGCTCTAATTAGAGCGAAACCGGTCTACGGTTCTAATTGTGGTGAGAGTACATCTAGCCTCTCATGCATCAGTCACAATCAATACAATCATTCAGAATTATTCCTAATATGTTTCATTCTACTGAAAAACCGAAACAGTCAGTTCTTATAGAAGCACCATTTATTATCCAATTAATTAAACAAGACACAAAAACTCATTATTAGACGGGATGATTGAATTTCCCTTCATTGGATAGCGTTTCTAATTTATTTTATGTCAATAATCTTTCTTATATGAATTATAATTCCAAAATAATTACAAGTCAAATAATTTATCGATTAAAGCACGCTGGAAGCCACATTTATTACAACGCGGAATTCGTTTGGTCATTAGTCTTTGTGTTTCTTTAGTGAATTTCTCTAATAATAAAAACAAGTTTTTACAGGTTGTATTCCGTTAAGATTGTGAGGTTTTTTACAGACCTAGCAACTGAGCAACAAATTAAATGGAATTTCTGGACCATAAAATAATAAGACCTGAACGGACGTGACCATCATTGTCTGTACGGCCCGCTTGTTTCCAGCAAATTCTTTACTTGTCGTTTTTTTGTGACAAATTCTTGTTTCTTTTAATCCACAATTATCTAAATACCTGCTGTGACATAAAAATGCTGCAATAAAGGAGATTATGACGGATCAAGGTTATGACGGATCAAATATTTAGGCGTAAAAGTTCCTTTCATAGAAACATAATATAGAATTATTCTAAAAGCCTGCAATTTGTTGACAGGGGCTCATCAAATTATGACAGATTCACTCGATTAACTTGATATCTGGTATCACATTACTTCAGCTCTTTTTGAAATCGCAAACACTTGAAAACGGTTTATTAAAGCGTCATTTAACCTTTTTGCTGGAAAATACAAGAGAGTACTATTTTTAAGACCTAAAGGGTAATGCAGGCAGCACCCTCTATCTGCTAGACTTATTTGTATTAGACATAATGTACAATTATTCACCAATAAAACATACATACATACATACAGTTCCTCTGAAACAAAATTTCAAGTTCATACGTTAAATACTGTTCTAGATATCAAAAGTAACTAGTTCTTAAAATCTGCAAGCTGCTTGGTCGCATATCTTGAAAGGAACTAAATTATCACTTCCCTAACTTAAGATCTGAAAAAAAGTATTGCAGTTTACGTAGGTATCTTGTTAATATGGTTTTCCATTAAATCTCATGTAGTACGCTTTCTTTATTACTTTTATAAGATCTATTCAAAATTTGATCAAGTACACCTGAAGAAGCCAAAAAACCTGACTATCGTTTCACTAACCAAGTTAGCGCCTTCGGAGGATGAAAAATTCTAAACGTTTGACGACTACAACTAGGTTTGTATTCCGTGCAAGTACTGGGCGCTCGAGAGTGGTTACCGGAAAGTCCCTCTATCTGAATTCCGTTATCTTTATTCCCACGTCTTGTCAGCATCTTTTGTAAAGTGATCGATCAATAAACTATACATGGGCGGAGGTTCTGAATTCATACAACTTTTATTATTACTATATTAAGTGATATATATATATATATATATATATATATATATATATATATATATATATATATATATATATATATATATATATATTGTCACATTTGTCTATGATAATTAAGTTTATGGACTTTATTGCTTCCATGGTCAGATGTCTGTTATAAAGTGTGTTCGTAAGAGCGAACACTCTAGAATTATATTTCTAGAATGGACCAGAAGTGACAGGTGTAGAATAGTGTAGAAGCTCTAGAATCTCTATGGACAGTATAAATAGGCGAGTGGTACACAGAGTAAGTTAGTTCAGTATTGAATAAGGTGGTGTAGAAAAGTGATCATAGAGTATTAAGCGAGTCAGCAGTAAGTGTAGGTGTATAAGAAGCGATCATAGAAGGCCATAGAGGAATATATTTCTATGGACATTTAGTAATAGACAGAAATATTTTAGTTGATCTTGGTGTTGGAAAATAGTTGGTTATAATAAATAGTAGTTTGAAAAGCTGTGTTTTGTTAGTCAACGAATCCAGAACCCCGTGGAACGTAACAATATATATATATATATATATATATATATATATATATATATATATATATATATATATATATATATATATATATATATATTTTCACAATCTCATTTCAGGGTATTCGACGTTTTATGGGCAGATAAAGCAAATACGAAAGTTCCTGGTTATACCATGCTTTGTATATTTCATGTGAAATTGACACTTCGACAGAAGCCGATAAATGAACTAAAGTTAGTTTCAGGAGCATCAGAAGAGACCACCCAAATTATGGCGCTTTGTGACCAGGCCTAGGGACGTTGGCACACAAGGCATTCACATACACATATGAACAGCAGCCTCCAATCGGCGTATTTACATAGTCAGTTTGTTAAAACATCGTTAGATTATTTAAAAAGGCCGATGTAATTCCCAAATCGGGCATGCTAAACCTCGTATTGAATTCTCTTGAAATACGGCGATTAGAAGCTGCTGTTCATATGTGTATGTAAATGTCTTGTGTGAAATGTCCTCAGGCCTGGTCACAAATCGCCATAATTGGTGTGATCTCTTCTGATGCTCCTCAAGCTAACTTACTTTAGTTCAGTTATCGGCTTCTGTTGAAGTCGCAATTTGACACGAAATATATAAAGCATGGTATAACCAAGAACTTTCGTATTTGCTTTATTTGCCCATAACTAACAGGCGACGACCGTTATTTCCTTCTAAGTCTCTCTCTATATATATAGATATATATATATATATATATATATATATATATATATATATATATATATACATATATATATATATATATATATATATATATATATATATATATATAAATGTATGTACTGAAGTGAAGCCTCCACGTTTTGTCACTTAATATAATTTTATTTAGGCTCACATATATATAGAAAGAGTCGTTTGGTCGCCAGTTGAAGTGGTATTCTACCCTGTGTGGTGCTATTTTTGTTGTTAAATTATCTGTTTCTTTTGTGCTCACAGACCTCCATCTAATTGGATTGGAAAAACCTGGAATATTTTTGAAAATGATACAAAAACTCAGAGATTCTTCTGGATACCAGATCGCCTCAAACGTCCTGTAAGATCTTTTATATCGTTTATTTACAATTCTTTTGACTGTTTGCTTGTATTTTAAATGTAGATTAGTGTGTTTGTTAGTGTATATGGGTTTTCTACTCATTTCTATATATATATATATATATATATATATATATATATATATATATATATATATATATATATATATATATATATATAACGAAAGCGTTGATCTATGTATAGTACCGTGTCTTAGTTGTACTAAATGTTCCTTAATTCTAATTTCAATAGATACTTTAGTTTGCCCGACGTATTTAAGATAACAATCTTTACAACTTATTTCATAGATCCTGACATTTTAGTGAAACTTTCACTTAGTCAAAATTTTATTGCTATTTTAACTAAAATCAATTGGAGAACTGTCCTTACAACACCTTTTATCAGATAATCAGCTTAAGAGTATCATATGTTGTGACAAGATTGCACATTATTGCAATTTATTCTTTTTTGTCAAAAAAGATGACTTTACGTACAATTAATGTCTTATAAATTGTAAACATTTAAAAAAATACATAATTACAAACTTCTGGAAAATACCACACCCTCAAAAAACTTACCGCTTCAGCGCAACCTAACAATTATTCAGACCGCTTACCTGCAACAAAAATATATTATGAGTTAAAATACCACACAGAAAATCCAAAACGGTTGAAAGAAACAAGCTTTCATTACTTACGCGTGCATAAACGAAAAAAGTCTGGACGCAGCAAGGGCGTTAGGGTAGTTTATTTTCATAAAAATGTTTTTAATAGCAAATATGTCTTTTTTAATGAAAGCAGGCTTCAAACTTGGTTACTAGTATAACCTATGTATAGGAGAAACAATGTACCATATTTCATCAAATAAGCTTTTCCACAAAACTCCCAAAAAGTTTTCAGCATAAGAATTTACAAACAATTTTTTCACGAAAATCCGAAAACATTTTTTTAAATAACTTATTAAATATTTATTATTATGCCCCTCACTTCTGAAACATAAAATACAGACTGTTCTGTTTGAAACAATTGAGTTACAACAGTTTGATTTTGTTTTAATTCAGTCACTCTTTGAGAGCGTCCGGTACATGGCACCTCGATTCTTTTATGAAATAACAAACGAAAACCTCTCTCCATGCGTCATTTGCATTAGACTCTGATTTTTGTTGGGAAAAACGCCGTACCACAATTTTTTATATGTGCCAAAAATGTGAAGCGCTGCAAAACAATTGACATAACTCGAAAACAAACATGCATAACAATTCGATGGAAAATGCAAAAATGTAATAATATAAGAGGTGTTGGATTTAAAAAATAAAATTGGTATCCCCAACGACTTATGGGCCACCTGTGATTGTCGAAATAATTTTTATAAGATGCTGCTCAAATTGCAAGTAGTCAAATTTAAAGCATTTAATGAAAATTCGCTACCATAACGCACTAGCTGCGTCCCGAATTTTTTCTTACAAACATGCATTATATTTCGATGAAAAATGCAAAAATGCAATAATTTAAGGCGTGTTCGATAAAAAAAAATTGTATCACCAACGACTTATGTGCCACCTGTGATGGTAGAAATAATTTTTTTAAGATGTAGCTCAAGACCCCCTATAATTAACGTATACAATTCTTTATCATATCTTGTATAATAACAGTAATATTGAGCTTTACCGTAGAAATGCGTCCCCTGTATATATGTAACCAGTTAAAAAGTGAAACTAACCGCGGATATGGGTCCTAGGGGACCTAGTTCGCGCTCATTTTAAAAAATCTTTTTCAAATTCAAAAGCCACGGTCTCCTCATAGCGAATTTTTTGTACGAAAATTTCCTAAAAATTATAGAGAATTAAACCATAAAATCATAATCTCTGTAACTAAAAGTACTGCTGAAGCATCAGAAAAAGGGTTTATTTGAAATTAATCTTCTGGAAACATTTTAGTAAAGTGAAGGACAATGACGGTTAAAACTTAAGGATTTGTAAAACACATTTCTTGCAACAGTTTCTCTACATAGCCCGTATTAGCTTTAGGTTATTTGCCAAAAAGTTCAATTTTAACGTTTCAAATCGCGACTTTGACGTTTTAAGAGGAACATTACCAAATTTTCAAAGTGATTTTTCTGATTCTTGACCTTTTTGCGTCAAAAAACTTATTTCTTTGTCTGTAACATACATAGGATTCTGTTTTCCACACAAAATATTTTATTTTGCGTTTATCTGGTCATCAGTGGCAGCCAAAATGTCTTTCGTTAAATGCCTAGATCTTTTTTCCCTTCACCCCATAGGGCTAAATTTTCGTACATAGTTTACTTTTTGTGACATAAACCAGCGTACCAAATTTAGCCGCCCTTACTTTGTTATAACATTCATGAAGGTGCCACATAGCCTACTGAGTTTACCCTTGAAGACCTTTCATTAGATAGCCAAATAAAGGGGGCTGTTGAAAAATATACATGCCGCCATCTTGAGTCGGTCGCCATTTTGAATTTATAAAAGCGTTACCTATCCTACTGTATTTCACTCGTAAAGCCCTTTCGTTTGATACTCATATTAAGTGATTCGTTGAGAAAGAAAGATTTAGCATTCTCGTGTCGGCCGCCATGATGAAAACAAGAAAGCGTTACCTAGCCTACTGTATTTTACTCTTAAAGCTTTTCAATTTGATATATATGTCGGGGATTATGAGAAAAAATCTGCCATCTTGGTGCATCCATCATATTGAATTCATGACAATGACACAAAACCTATGTTGCATTGTCACCTAACTTATACACGGGTATTAAGTTTCAGCCCAATTAGATCAGGAGAACTAGCTCAACATGGGTTTGCAAAATTTTATGTAAACATACTGACTAACTAACAGATGAAGTTGAATCAAAACTTATAATAAAAAAAAAAACCGGCTTCTAAACAGGCACTAAAAAGCGAAAAGTAACTGGATTACAGTTTTAGGTCAAAAGGCTGTAACGATTGTGTTTTTGCTCACCACCGTTACTCACTTACTGACGTAAAGAGAACCCCCAAGAAGCTTAAATAATAGCAGGTAAATTTGTTTCTGAAGAGCAATTCAAATTTTGTTTTCAAATTTATTTATTGAAAATTCGCTAATAACTTTAACCATCGTAATGCCCGTACTGCGTTCCTTTTATGTACGTTGGAGTTGAAATATCAAGGGAAGAATATTTTCTTAAGGAAAAAATATCATTATTGTTCCAGAAACTTCGCGGTATAATGTAGAATGATGTCATAATGATCTAAGAAACGACGGTTGGAAAAGGCAAACTGGCCGAAATCGGGCCGCGTCCATTCTGTATTAAGGGGAGTTCGACGCTCTCTGTCTTCCTCCCACATACGGGTTTAAATGGATGATCAAGTTACAACGGTCACAGACAGAGAAAAGGCGCCAAGTCAGAGAGAATATCGCGTACATGCTTGCATCGTGAGGAGTCGGGGTTTGGCAAGCAGAGAGTCAACATCGCTGCGAATTTTCGAGCCCCTTAGCCGCCAAAAAGGGTTTCAAATCATATCTTTTACAAACTAATATCGCTAAAATAATTGTCGGCGGGTGCTACAAGTGACTTCATCTCGATTTAAGTAGAAATTAATAGCCGATTTTGAAGAAAAAGTAAGTTGAACAGTGAACCTTTGTTTCCCGGTACAGTGAAAGTTTCTGACGCAATCTCGAGTGCATAACTTTGGTTTCCAATCTCTGAAGCAAATCAGCTTTCATATCCGTCAATTCCGCATACCCTCAGGTATATTTTGGTCGCAGAAGTTTTAGTTAAAGCACCTGCCTGCGATCTTATTTCAAGAGCAGTAGGTTTCAACTACATGTTTACCTACTCCTTCTTACAATACATGGTATGTGCAATTTGTCTGGTTATCACCCACGAAAATGCCTTTCACCACTTCCTGAATTTTCTCTTGGGAGCAATTAAGAGCCTATGGTGGGCACTGATAGCCCATGTGTAACATCTGTAACCAACCAACAGGTGAATTGGGACCCTTGGAATCCCAGGCACAATCCGGCCCCGGTGAGCCATTCTGAATTTTTGTGTATGTGATTTTTGAAACTAAACGAATATAACATTCATACGTGAGCCAAATTTTCTACCAACTTTCAATATAAACTTTGATCCAGCAAAATTAAGTCAAATTTTGATCAGTGAGATTGTCATTTAAAATAACTGTATTTTGTATTTTTCTCTTAATATTTTGCCATTTATGTAAAATGAGAAATATCAGTGTCTAATTACTCTAATTACTCAACATTTTGTTTATGAACTTCCTAACCTTTAAATGTTTTTAATTTTCATTTATAATTAGTAAACAGAAATTTCACTTTGTATTGTCTGAGCTTCTCTCAGAACTTTTCTTCAAAGAATAAAACCTAACCTGGCCACGACAATATCTAGGAATTCCACCTAACCTGTTAAAAACTTGAGAACATCGGTAGATCTGATAGAAAAATAATTACTTAAAACATTTAATCTTCAGTTTTTTTGCTTGTTGTATGCAATATTTAATGTCTTTCTTGTAACAGTTAATATTTGTTTTCTTTCCTGTGAGATGCAATGTTTATTTGGATTTACCAGGAGTACTAATTTAGATTGCTCCCACGACTATTTATATCAATAACTTTAAGTATTTGTACTTTTTTAATATCTGTTCAATTGAACAACAAATCCTCCCTAAAACTTCTCAAGCCTGGTGACAATATGGCTGAAAATTCTTTATGTCTACTATCTAGATATCTGAAAGTTAAGTAACAGTTCTCTGACTTGAAGATCTCAGAAATCTAGGACTTTGGGGAGAACAACATAAAAGCCGAGTCAGTTCAAAGAGAGCTATGGAGCTGCTAAATCTTAGCAGAGGACCGCTCAGCAACACATCAGGTCAGGTCAGGACGGGACACATGGCCGTCAAGAAACACCTGCATAAAATGGGGCGGTTCGAAGGGGACATCGCATGCAGACTCTGCGGCGAGGGGGAGGAATCAGCCCAGCACATCTTGTGTGAATGTAAAGCTCTGGACCGCAAAAGACAACTGATCTACGGTAAGTCTAGACCGGAGACAGAGCAATATAAAACTTCACCCTACCAATCGCTGTGCAGACTAGTTCAAGGCACAGTGATTTTGGAATGGGTGGAGTAAGACTAAGGGTATGCACAATCAACCAAAGGTTGCAGTACTATCGGGGCGGCAAGGCCGCGGACGAGCCCTGAGGGAAAAAAAGTATTTGATTACCTCTCATCTTCAGACCAGATTTAGTGTTCTTAATCTTGTAAAATAATTAATCTGAGAGATAGGTACATTTAGGTTAGGGTTTAGTAGGTGATAGTAACCTCACTATCGTCCGGATTTGGATCCACTTGAGGTCAATCGCGAGATATCACTCGCGAATAACAACCAAATAAATATTCTCAGTCTTTTACCATTTACCTTCCACCTTTTAGTTCAACAATCTCATAAATACCTTATAAATAAATTTAAATATCTTCATAAATTTTAAATTCTTTTCGAACGGTTACACTAGGCCATACCTGATAAGGACTCACAAATTTTCTTAAACCGTTACAAGACAAAAATAATTTAAATGAAATATTATTTAATGCGCTACTTACTTATCTGTTTGAAGTCGGTGCCAAGCGAATTAGGAAGTAGTTGGATAGGCTAGGTCCACTTCCACCACATCGTAAGTTTCTCCGCGCATGGGACGGAATGCGTGAGCGTGAGTTGGTTTTGGATCATTAACGATATAACTAACCTTTGTTCACAAAAAAAGGAAATCGTTTGAAATCGTGAATAAATGCACGTAATTGCACTCAAACGAGGTTTATAGTCTCTTCTTTGTTAAGAGTTCAAATTAAAACTAAGAGTTGCCTTACCAGTCTTCCCAATTTCTATGTGGTTTACCGTTCCGTACTGACGAGCTCTAATTAGAGCGAAACCGGTCTACGGTTCTAATTGTGGTGAGAATACATCTAGCCTTATATACTAGGGATGTTGCGAATATTCGCATCCGCATCCGCAATTGCGGAGCTTCCGTATCGATTTGGACATCTGCATCCGTATCCGCATCCGCCACGATCAATGCGGATGTTCATGCGGATGCAGATGTAGCACAGATCACGACAAGAAAGAAATTAGACGGGCCCGGCGACTGGAGCCGATCTTACTATGATGTTGGATTCGTCAAATGAAGATGAGACCCAAGAAACGCCAGAAAAGGGTAGCGCTGAAGCTGTATGCAAAAAGTAATTGCTTTCTTATCGCAATAAAAAGATGGTCAATGTAGATGAAAATCCTCTTAAATCGTGGAGCGTTCATCGAGAAGAATTAAAACTATTATCACCAATAGCACGCAGATTTTTATCGTCATCACCAGCCAGTGTTCCTAGCGAACAATTGTTCAGTATCGCGGGTTCAATTTACGAACCTCTGCGTAACAGATTGGCCGTTGAGGTCCAGGCGTATGCTGATGATCTTGTCATAATGGTTAGAGGCAAATCTGAGGAGGAACTGGCAAGTACTCTTCAAGAGGCACTAAATGTTATCAATGATTGGTGCCGGAGGGAACATATGTCTGTGAACCCCCGCAAAACGATCATTGTTCCTTTTACCAGAAGAAGAAGGTTGGACAAATTAAAACCACCTATTTTTATGGGGGAAACCATTCCATTTTCGGACCAAGCAAAATATCTGGGAGTTACCCTAGATACGTAGCTCAACTGGAACATACAGTTAGAAAATGTTATCCGCAGGGCTGTCCCTGTGGACCTGCCGCAGAATCTGTGGTAACAACTGGGGAACAAACCCCCAACCGATGTACTGGCTCTATGTAGTGGTTATCAGGCCAATGATAACATATGGAGCCATAGTTTGGTGGCCTAAGGTACTTCGTGGTATCGCGAGGGCCAAACTGGCTCATCTACAGAGACAAGCTTGTCTGATGATAACGGGAGCGATAAGCACCGCACCATCAGCCGCTCTGGAGGTCCTCCTTAATATTCCCCCACTTCACATATGGTTGGAGAGGGTGGCGAGGTGGACAACGTACAGACTAAAACAAACGGCAGATAGCATGCCGAGGGAAGTCAGTCTGAGAGGGTCCGGTCTCCTTGATGACAGTGATTGTCACAGGATTCTGGGAATGGTCTCAGACTTGATGCTTACAAAGATCAGCAGATATCTGTCTTTCAAGATCGTCCTCCCGGAAAGGGAGGACTGGGACCGAAACCAAACGACCCTGTTGAGAGCGGACCTCTGCTGGTACTCTGACGGCTCCAAAACCAATTTGGGAGTAGGAGCCGGCGCATATGGGGGCAGCACCGATGCTAGACTATCAGCTAGCCTCGGCAAGTACGCAACCATACACCAGGCAGAAGTGTATGCCATCGAGATGTGTGCAAGGGAAAGTATAAAAGACCTGTGCACAAACAAATCGATAAAGATATATGCAGATAGCCAAGCTGCAATAAAGGCTCTTGGTTCCTACCGATGTAATTCAAAGACGGTATGGAGTTGTAAATCTGCCCTTAACGAATTGGGCAGCTGTAATGAGGTGTCGCTGGTCTGGATACCGGGTCACTCTGACCATGATGGAAACGTTGCGGCCGACGCGCTTGCCAGGAGTGGTGCCCAGAGTGACTTTGTCGGACCAGAACCGGTGCTGGGAATAACATCTTGCACAGCAAAACGCACCTTAAAGACCTGGACAGAAAGAATGACAATCCAATATTGGCAAAATCTTCCAGGATTAGCTCACTCTAAGGCCTTCATAAATGGCCTGTCTGTGTCAAGGGCTAAGAAACTTCTAGAGATGAACAGACAACAACTGAGTACTCTAGTCGGCCTGTATACAGGACACTGCCGCTTGCGGCATCACATGCACCGTATTGGGGTCGGTCAGGAGACCGAGTGCCGGCTGTGTATGGAGAATGACGAGACAGCAGAGCACGTGCTGTGTTCCAGTACGGCAGCGGACAGGACTAGACACCTGCTCTTTGGCAAGGTAAAGCTTGCTCCAGAGGATCTGGATCAACTTTCGCCCACAAAGGTTATCGATCTCTGTAGGAGGCTGGATTTGTTGGGCGAAATATAGACATTAGGCGTAAGCCACAATAGACCTTATGGTCGCGGTGGAGGGACCGATATGGACCACTCACATTCAAACCTAACCTAACCTAACAGATTGGCCCCGAAAAAACAGCATCCGCATCCGCGTTCGCGCACCCCTGATTACATACATTGTCCCTATATTTGGGAAGAAAAGGGCTAGGGCTGGCAATTTACAAAATGATTACTTGGTTGTACAATTTCTAAGTGGTTCACCCTGTATCTCAAGACCAACAATATAACTCCAATTTCTTGAATAAACTGATCTAGGCGTATTAGTTTATAGGTGTTTTCTCGCTGCAATTAGTATACCGTATTGACGAGCTCTAATTAGAGCGAAACAGGTCTACGGTTCTAATTGTGGTGAGAATACGAGAATACATTTAGCCTTACACACACATTGTCCTTATATTAGGGAATAAATGGGCCAGGGCTGGTAGTTTGCAAAATTGTTAGTTGGTTGTACACAGTCTCTATTTTATAACATTTTGTGTTATTTGAAGTTGTCGTGACAACATACTACCTGGTTCCGCACCGATATGGCGACCCTGTCGTACATCTCACAATGTCTTGGAAAACTTAATTAGAGGGTGTTTTGATGTGACTTCAAAATTATTAAAATTTTCTTTATGCTTTAGATTAGCAGCCTTGCTTGCTTGCTAAAGCAAAACTTATAGTTAGAGAAGGCATAAATTATCTGTAAAAGCAAGGGTGGTGCTACAATTATTTTAAGACACTATCCCAAAGACACAATAAGTTCATATTCCATATTCCCTTAATTGGAAGAAACGCGTACTTTGGATCGTCATTATTATTTTTGAACTGGAGACCTCATTATTATTATCGGAGAATTGAAATCTCCAGCTCTGGAAGCGCAGAAGTAATAAAGGCCCTCTTTAATGTAACAACGCACTCCAACCTCATTTGTGTATTTTTTATTCGCGCACACTTCTATCAGCTCTTCACTCTCTAATTTGGACATCAAGTTAAGTTTATTATGTGGCACGTTCAATAAGCCCTTTCTTTTTTGTTTACATCTCCAGTCTTTTTAAAAACAAGTCAACTCACCGGAAGTTGTTCAATTTGAAACTGTCAATTATAAGATAAAGAGATGGGTACATATAATAGCTCTGTGGATATTTACAATTGAATAATCGACAGAATAAAAGTCTGAACGCAGCAAGTGCATTATGGTAGTGAATTTTTATTTAAATGTTATTAATAGCAAATGTGTCTTTTCGTTTAACTAAAGCAGGAATGAAATTTGGTAACCAGTAGAACCTACATAATAGAAACAATGTATCATATTTCATCTTAAACAAAACTTTTAACAAAATGGAAAACCGACTTCACAAAAAAATATTCTAAAACAAAAAATGCACTAAAAAGTAAAAAATAATTGCGTATTCTTCTGTCTACAAATTTACAATCAACTTATTTTTTCCACTCAATGTACGATCTATGCATTTACCACGCAAGAATGTAGGTACCCACTTAAACTTAACCTCTAACTCAACACATACCTATGACTAGCAAACAATTATCAAAATATTTATTTAGAGTTCACCTAAGCAGAAAGTTTTAAATATATGTGTAGACTGCTTAAAAGACAATCAAATTATTAGGATCATATAATGTAAAATTATTGTTATTTTTTGAGTCGGTGTCAGCCAAGATGGGTTTGTAACTACTTAAACGTGAAATGTCTTACTATATAACAATTGGCATACACACTTTACACACATAGACGAGGCATGCGGCGCGGGCGGGTTGATTGCACGCGCACGCCCGGAAGAATGGTTGGAGGGGTATGACCGAACGAGCGAGGCAAACGCGTACGCCGGCCATACGCCAGTCAGTCAAGAGAAAGAAGCGATAGGAGTTACTTGATTATAAACCGATTGCGATTCTTTTTCATTCTACATCCATCTTTCTTAAGATAATTCTTTATGTTTATTATTATAGCTACATTTTTATATCAATGTTGCTTGATATTGTCGTATTAAATTTCATTTGTAAATAGGTTCAATTAGGTATTGTCACGGCATAATATCTTATTAAAGTTCATTTGTAAATAGGTTTAATTAGGTGTGTGTGTGTGTTTTGTTGCATTAAAATTCATTTGTAAAAAGGTTTAATTAGGTATTGGTATATTGTCGTTTCAAGGTCCCAGGATATTGTCACAGTATATTGTATAAAATTTCATTTGTAAAATAGATTTCATAAGGTATTCTCGTATTATTAATGTAAGGTATATTGTCGTATTTCCTTGGCTGACACCGACTTCAAAAATAACAATAATTTTACATTATATGATCCTAATAATTTGGTTGTCTTTTAAGCAGTCTACACATATATTTAAAACTTTCTGTTCAGGTGAACTCTAAATATAATTTTGATAATTGTTTGTTAGTCATAGGTATGTGTTGAGTTAGAGGTTAAGTTTAAGTGGGTACCTACATTCTTGAGTGGTAAATGCATAGATCGTACATTGAGTGGAAAAAATAAGTTGATTGTAAGTTGTAGACAGAAGAATACGCAATTATTTTTTTACTTTTTAGTGCATTTTTTGTTTTAGAATATTTTTTTGTGAAGTCGGTTTTCCATTTTGTTAAAATTTTTGTTTATTTCTTTACTTTTAGTAAATCTGAAGCTTTATATCTGATTTAATTAGTCCGAATATGGGTAGACCTACTAAACGCGCTGCTCATATGAGAGCGCCGTTTAAATGAGACCAACGGAGAAAGGGAGAAACGCCTATCTCAAAATAGGAAATCCACCTCCAGGGCCATTTCAAAAGAGACTTGTGAAGAGCGCAAAAATAGGCTTTCGAAAATGCAGGCTTACATGAAAAAGTTTTGAACAAAGAAAATTTCCAAAAACGTACTCACCGTCTCGGCTTGACCCACGACCGTCAATCCAATGAGACGGAAGCGCAACGTGCCCACCGCCTCGGCGTGATCCACAATCGTCTATCCAATGAGACGGAAGCGCAACGTGCCCACCGCCTCGGTGTGATCCACAATCATCATCAATGTAGTCGAAGTCAATTAAATACGCATTATTAAGGATAACTCAAAAACTACTGGTCAGATCCTGATCACATTTATATGGGACCACACGAGAAGCACCAGCTTTCAAATTTTAAAAAAAGAATCATTAAAATCGGTTCACCTAGAAAAAAGTTCTGAGGTAACACACATAAAAAAATATACAGGCGAATTGAGAACCTCCTCCTTTTTTTGAAGTCGGTTAAAAATAACTTTTATTGTTTGAAAATGTAAAATATTTTTGAAAATAAACTCAAAATGTTCCCGAAAAAACTGGTTCCTAACCAACAAACGTTAAGTTAATAGCAAATTGAGCTATTGAAATTGGAAACATATAATGAAAATTCGCTACCATAACGCACTTGCTGCGTCCTGAGTTTCTTTTCTTACAAACATGCATTATATTTCGATGGAAAATGCAAAAACGTAATAATATAAGGTGTGTTCGATTAAAAAAAAAGTTTTTAATAGTAAATGTGTCTTTAATGAAAGCAGCCATCAAATTTGATTACCTATATAGTAGAAACAATGTACCATATTTCATCAAAATAACTTTATTGTTTAAAAAAGTGCAGAATTTTGCCGAAAATTAACTTGAAACGTTTTCGAAAAAAATAGTCCGATTTTTCTGGCCAACGAACCTCTTCAAATTATTTACCCACCTACCAAAATATAATTATTCACAAAAACATTTTCGACAAAAGCCACAACAAATTTCTGAAAAAACTGGCTACATATTTTTTACACAACATTTTGCAAAAAGAATACATAAAATTCAAATTATATACCTAATCAGTAAATAAAATTGAAAATAAAATAATTTGTTTGCACGAAAATCCATTAAAACCTTATTTTCGACGATTTTCATTTAAAAAATGTTCCATCAATTGAATAATTTTTCACACAACAATTATCTTCAAAGAAAATTCACTAAATTCATTTTTAAGAAAATTCGCTATTAAAAGATCACTTTGTACATGAAAATGAGCTAATAGCAATAAATTAAATAAACTAAAAAAGCCCAAAATCTGATCTAAATACAGAACTAGATACTTATTTTGTGGCTTCACAGAGAAAATTCTTTTACTTCTGGATGGACCGAGCAAATGTGCACTGGTTGCCTGTTGTATATTTTTGCTTCTTAATCCAGAGTGTTCCCGTCATCACCTGGCTATACCGTACTGATGATGGATAATAAGCTTGAAACACGTGTATGCGGTTGTCTCCTTGCGGCCTTGCCCTTTCTCCTTATATATATATATATATATATATATATATATATATATATATATATATATATATATATATATATATATATATATATATATATATATCCACATGATAATTTAAAAGGTTATTCGCCGAGTTTGATGAAAATCGGAAAGAATCTTTCAATTATTAATAGCTTGGATGAGTTCGTTATCCAGGCAAATCTGACAAGGTTTTCCGGGAAAACTCTGAGTTTTCTTTCGAAAAAATTTTATCTCCGAAAATTACAAAGCTATTTTGATTAAATCTGGTGAATATATTGCCTTGGGAATACCTTACTACATACCAAAACTTAACTTTCTAGGTTTATAGAAAATTGAGTTATTCAAATTTGAAACAAGCATTTAATGAAAATTCGCTACGATAACGCAGTCGCTGCGTCTCGAACTTTTTTGTAATGTGAAAATTCACTAAAAGGGAGGTATCGATGGTAAGATTTTTGAAAAATTTCTTCAAATGAGCGCGAATTTGGGCATCTAGAACCCAAATCCAAGATCAGTTGAAAAATTTATATATATGTATATATATATATATATATATATATATATATATATATATATATATATATATATATATATATATATATATATATATATATATAAAAGATGCCTTTATCCCATTTTGCAGCTATACCTCTTTAAAATTCTGTCAGTCCCGCCCAGAATTCCTATATTCACCGCAGGTCCCGTAACTTTCTTGCGGGTTGTTCCCAAGAAACTTTTCTTGTTTAAATCGCTAGCCCTGGTACTTTCTTCCCTACTTAGGGACGATGTATCTATATAAGGTTAGGTGCATTCCGACCATAATTGGAAACGCATACCGGTTTCGCTCTCATTAGAGCTCATCAGTGCACTATACCAAATTACAGCCAGAATACACCCAACAGCAAGTTGGGCTAAAGGTAGCCAGCCTCGTAGAACATAGTGATATGTACATAATTGGAAACACATACCGGTTTCGTTCTAATTCGAGCACATCAGTGCGCTATACCAAATTACAGCCAGAATATACCCAACAGCAAGTTGGGCTAAAGGTAGCCAGCCTCGTAGAACATAGTGAGATGTACATAATTGGAAACACATACCGGTTTCGTTCTAATTCGAGCACATCAGTGCGCTATACCAAATTACAGCCAGAATATACCCAACAGCAAGTTGGGCTAAAGGTAGCCAGCCTCGTAGAACATAGTGAGATGTACATAATTGGAAACACATACCGGTTTCGTTCTAATTCGAGCACATCAGTGCGCTATACCAAATTACAGCCAGAATATACCCAACAGCAAGTTGGGCTAAAGGTAGCCAGCCTCGTAGAACATAGTGACATGTACATAATTGGAAACACATACCGGTTTCGTTCTAATTCGAGCACATCAGTGCGCTATACCAAATTACAGCCAGAATACACCCAACAGCAAGTTCGGCTAAAGGTAGCCAGCCTCGTAGAACATAGTGAGATGTACAACATGTCGCCATCGGTAGCGTAGCCGGGTCTTATATAGATACATGGACCCTAAGTAGGGAAGAAAGTACCAGGGCTAGTGAATTTTTAAATCGTTAGTTAGTTGTACACATCCTTTGTTTATATAACACGTTGTGTTTAATAGAGCTGCCGTGACAACGTATTACCTGGCTACGCCACCGATGGCGACACTGTCGTACATCTCACTATGTTCTACGAGGCTGGCTACCTTTAGCCGAACTTGCTGTTGGGTGTATTCTGGCTGTAATTTGGTATAGCGCACTGATGTGCTCGAATGAGAACGAAACCGGTATGTGATTCCAATTATGGTCGAAATGCACCTGGACTCTGGACTTATATAGTTAAAAGTATTAGTTTTACTAATATGCCGTACTAATACTACAAATCTTATAAAAATTCACTACTATAACGCACTTGCTGCGCCCAGAATTTTTTTATACTAAAGCCAGATCATTTAAAATCAATTGCTTTTGTAAAAACATTTCTAATGTAGTCTCTCACAAAAAGTGTGATATTCTCGGAGAATATCGGCTAACCAAAGCAATTCGAGGGGAGATTTTAACTCAAAAAGACTGGGCGTTCATAAACTTTCCTTATATAGTAGGCATATATTTTCACATGGATCGCGTTATGATGAGCCTAAAATCGGCCACAAATATGGAGTGAGATCTTTTGAAGTCAGGTTCTTTATTTACAGTATATATACTTATCTGGATTCTTTTGATCAGGAATATGAGAAGAACCCGAAGCGTCTACTTTAAATAAGGCACCGGCTCGTGCGGATTTTGTCCCTCAATGCAGCAGCGTCACAGAAAATAAAGTGACACATCCCACTATAAGCGGATATTACTTGGAATTCCGGACTCTGAACTCAGAACCTTTCCAGACGCCTTTGCTTAAGAAGGAGGAAAAGCTTTGATTCTCGAATCACTTGACTGACAACAAAGTTGATTCTTAACATAGTCCAACAGTTTCTGTCCCTAGAATCTTAAAACACTTTGTATTTCAACGTCTCTCACCATACACTAATTTACTTCGTTTCTAAATCCGTTAAATTAGCGTGTTGTTAACAATCCTAAATAGTCATAACGTAACACGTGAGTTGAAATAGCAAATTTTCATTAAAAATGTTAAAAGTTCACTAACTTAGTTCTTTACCAAGTAGGAAATATTAATTTCGATATGACATACTCTGGTCTACCTAAGATAGGAATAAATCTTTCATCTCTTACAAAAGATCTCTGTAGAGGGGAAAAACTTACAGATCATGCAAAAATTTTACCCAAATATTCTAATCAAGTAATTAGAAGTAATTTTCACGCCCTTATCACCGGCCGTGTATCTGGATCTTTAGAAAAGTTATCCTCATACAATACAAGTGACAAAAGAAGTAAGGGCTTAAAATCACCAAAAAACACAAAATGTCCTACTGATATATATATTGACGAGGTCTTGCAGACCGTTTTTCGGTGCAACGGATTGGCGGTTTTAATCGGAGGATCTCGGGCGCCACATTTTAGAGGGTTTACTCCCTGTTGAGGATGTCTGCGGCCTCTCCACTCATTTCTGACCAATGTAATGGTCAAAGTGCTTGGGTAACTCTGCGGAGAAGGGTACGGCAGTCGTTAGGTGATGCCGGCAAAATATGTGTGTCTTTAATCGCTCACTCTGCTGGATCCGACCATTTCTGTCTTATTACAGCAAAAGCCAATGCAAAAGTGTTATTAGCAATCTGTTAGTCAAAATAACGGACACACGGGACGGAAAGTTTAAGAAGGAAGAGACGAGATATACGTTCCTGGACGACCTGTGAATCCTCAGCATCCCCACTAGGGACAAACCAGGATACAAACATCTTTTAAGTACAATTTGGAGAACCCAATTCATCACAATACAGTTTTTTGACCCGACGATCGTTTCGCTAACAAAGTTGGCGTCATCAAGGGGATGAATAAAGAGAAACGATCGTCGGGTCAAAAACTGTATTGTGATGAATTGAGTTCTCCAAATTGTACTTATCAGTGCTCATCACAGGTTCCAATCTTCACTCATTATAAACATCTTGATTACTTTAGGGAGCAGCGAGTCCTCGGCGGCCTGACCAAAATAACACAAGGTCTCCTAATGTAAGAGGCGGAAAACTCGGATCTAGACCAGATTCAAGGAGTTGACTTGAAATGGATTGTTCCTTAGAGTGACCTAGATAGGCTGTGAATCCCCAGCGCCCCTATCAGGATCAATCCAAGATAGGAATATCTCTCGATTATCTAAGTGAGCTGTGAATTCTCAGCATGCCCACAAAAATAATACAAGATACTGTAACATACAGGACAATATTTAATCATAATAATTAACTAAAAAACGGACAATTTCTCACCTATAAAAAAATTTCTGTGCAACGAGATAAGCCAAACCTGGTGCAATCTGACGGAAAGCGGAAACGGTTCGGACTCGGACGGACTGGTGGCGGTTTGCTGTTACAGTCTTGCCGGCAAAACTACTATCACCTCTATCTCGTGCGGTATCGCCTTTTATATGATTTTGGGAGCAGGTATCTCTGCTTCGATTGGAATTTGATTGGTCTGATCAAGATCGATAACATAATAAATACGAAATACACGTTTATGTATATATTCATCTTGTTAATAGCTTGGATGGGTTCATTAGACAGTTTTGACACTCAAATACTTTTGGAAAAAAGTGCTTAAAAACTGTTTGAAAACGCAATATCTTTTAAATTACTAGAAGTATTAAACTAAAACTTTACAACCACGTAGATATCGTATGAGTGGTCCTACCGACTAAATTGGTTCAGTAAATCTTGAATTATAACTATGAAAAAAAATCTACAATATGACCTGAAATCACCTATGAATGGATGCCCATGTTAGACAAGGTCAGTCAGGTAAACCAGGGTTCCGCTGCCATTGCAAACAAAATTTCTAAATTAAGTTGTAAACGGACAGGCTACAAAAATATGTCAGAATAAATAATCGGCAGGGTTGCCATCTGCGACAACTCTCATCTGAATCTGAAGATATCAGAAAAAGTAAATAAATAAAAATTTGAATGGAGGTGATTCAATTTGTTTAAAAGCAATCTAGAATACGTTTTATTATGTATAAATATTAACCTTTCTATTTTCACGGTATTTAAAAGCCATCTCCCTCTCCTAGTTTAATCTGACAACACCACCATTTGTTATTTGTTAACTGACAGAAGTCATGAGAGGAACGTGTACGTTCTGCGCAAAACCTCGAAATATACTCCGCTATTACCTTAGAATATAAAACACCTACCTATATTCTAAGACTAATGCAAATGGTAGGTAAATAATAAACCAACTTTTAACTTTAGCAAATGCCTTCAGCAGTCGACTCTGGTATATTATGATTCTAACATCCAATCAACCGAATAAGAAAGTGGTTGTGTGCATCAGATTCAGGTTCTTGATCACTGCATGTAGGTACTGTATTACCAAAGCGAAACAAAATTATTTCGAGAAGAAACATAGCTACCTACCTCAAACTAATATAAGTATAATACCTAGTAACTTATGGTTTTCTTTACTCATAGTTTTACTCTTTACGTAGTTTATGGAAAATTTGAAGTAAATGAAACTACCTAATATCAGTAAGCAGTTTAAATTATATGATCAGATGTTCAGTGTAAATTATTAAAATTTTAATTTCAAAATTTCGTATTGTTTATATTTTATTTTCAGAAAGTATGGATACAGTGATAGTAAATAAGTGTTGAAACGTGTTTAGGTGCTGCAAGTGCGTTATGGTGGCGAATTTTCGTAAAAATATTTCTAGTGGTGATAACTTAATTTCCCATTAAACTAGAATCTTCAGTTTTGATACATAGTGAAACCCATATAAAGGCAGCGTGGGTGCTAAATAGCACAATAAGCTTCACATGCAACCACAAATTTGTTTTAAGAACCTTTTCTGTTATTTTGTTTGCAGAAACTAGTTGGATTAAGTTGACTAAAAAGGTTCATCCAAGCGATTTATAAGGAAAAGTACCTGCGACGTTTATAATTTGGCAGATACACTCCTTTTGTAAATAAAAATCAAATTTTCTGGAAGTTTGCAAAATAGCACACGGGGGAATTTTAGATTTTTTTTAAGAAACATGTTTAGAACCCTTTCTGGATGTACACACTACAAGAAAAATTTCTTGCAAATAGCCCCCAAGAAAGTTATGGTACCAGAAGTAAATAGGGGTGCTGGGCGGGTAAGAATATAAAAGCAAATGTAAGCGGACAGTGCGGAAAAAATAGCTTAGTTGGACCTCTATAAGCTGCCTTTATCCCATTTTGCACCTATACTTCCTTAAAATCCTGTTTGCTTCGCCCAGAACCCCTAATCACCGCAGGTACCGTAACTTTCTTGGGGGTTGTTTCCAAGAAATTTTAATTGTTGATGCATTGAGGTTAGTTGTAAGCAAGTAGGGGGGGGGAGAACCCCCGCGACGAAGCAGTGACCCAAGATTTTCAATTTATGTTTAAATTGTTACCTCATTTCAGTTGTTTAAAAGATTTTTCCAAAAATTAATTTGAGGTTGCCTTATTTGTCAGTCTCCAATAGAGAGCTATAATCTTTTATCATTTAAAAAATTATGGATACAGCAACAGTAAATAAGTGTTGAAACGGGTCAGGGTGCAGCAAGTAGGTTATGATAGAGAATTTTTGTAAAAATATTTCAAATCTGATAACTCAATTTCCCATTAAACTATAGTATTCAATCTTGAACCATACCAAAACTTACTGGGTACTAAATTAAAGAAAAATAGCACAATGAGCTTTGCGGATAACTACAGATTTGTTTTAGAAACCTTTTTGTTGTTTTGTTTGCAAAAAATAGTTCGATTGGATTGACTACAGCTAAAGCACCCTAGCAATGAGTAAGGAAAACTACCTGTCATATTTATATAATTTGGCAGGTAGATTCCCTTTGTAAATATTTTTTTTCTGGAAAACTTTTGTAACTTTCATAAAATTTGTAACACGATTTTTAAAGAGACTTGCAGTACTTATATCTGTCAAATTTTAATTTTCTAGCTCCATAGAAAATAGAAATTTTGTCAAATATTCGCTAACTGGGACCTCTAAAACCGACCTCACAGGTCAATTTAAATTTAAAGAATTAGTTTTAATAATATACTCTACTAATAGTGTACAATTCTTATGAAAATTCACTATTATAATGCAGTTGCTGCGTTCCGAACTTTTTCTAATTCTAAATTGAGATAACATTTCTTCACGACCCTGTAAGAATACAAAGGTTTTATACATTTCCACCGATCGTCTGATCTACGAGGACGGGTCAATAAGTCCGTGACTTTTTGCATTTTCCGCCTCTTCACAGGAAGGGCAACACTGCGCCTGTCAACAAGCATCTGTCAGTTGACTCCTAACAAATTTTGAACAAGCTGCGTCATTTAGTTTGTGTTAGATAGCCACTGAAAGCAGGCAACCTCTTGAGTTATAACGAAAATGGAAAAAGTGAATTTCGTGTGCTCATCAAACATTATTTTTTTCGAAAAAAAAACATGACTTAAACCAAAGCTAAGCTTGATAAATACTATGGGGACTCTGCACCATCAATTTCCATTGTAAAAAAGTGGTTTACTAAATTTCGTTTCGGCCGCACAAGCACAAATGACGCCGAACCTTCTGGACGCCCAGTTGAGGTTGCTACACCCGAAACAATTGAAAAAATTCACGATATGGTGTTGGCCGATCGGAGATTGAAAGTGCGGGAGGTTGTGGAAGCCATAGGCATATCACATGGCTCAGCGGTTTCGATTTTGCATGATCACTTGGGTATGAGAAAGCTATCCGCAAGATGGGTGCCGCGTTTGCTCACAATCGGCCACAAACGCAATCGTGTGACAAGTTCGAAGAAGTGTTGGGCGTTGTTCAACCGCAATAGTTTTTGCGGCGTTTCGTAACCGTGGACGAAACGTGGATCCATCATAACACACTAGAGACCAAGCAGCAATAAAAACAGTGGGAATCGGCGCCGAAGAAGGTCAAGGTGGTCAGCCAATAAAGCCTTGGCGACCGTTTTTTGGGATGCACGCGTTATAATCCACATTGATTACCTTCAAAAGGGAAGAACAATCAATGGCCAATATACTACCGACCGATTCAATGACGATTTGAAGAAAAACCGACCGCATTTGGCCAAGAAAAAAGTTATTTTCCACCAAGTCAATGCAAGAGTGTGTAGTTTCCATGGAGAAATTGCATAAATTGGGCTACGAATTGCTCCCTCATCCGCCCTATTCTTCGGATTTAGCCCCGATTGACTATCTCTTGTTTCCAAAAATTGGAGAAACGTTGGATGAAGTGTATAGAGCTAAGGAGACTATGTTGTGAAATAAAATGATTTTTTGTCAAAAAACCTGTTTCATTCAAAAAGTCACGGACTTATTGACCCGCCCTCGTAGCATCAAACTACCATAAAGTTATCTAATAATTACCATCTCGAAGGTAAACGCACAGTCTAAAAATGTCGTGACAAAGAACAGTCAGTTTGAATAACAGTATCAGACATTATCGGCGATCAAGACTCTCATACAAGATTATAAAACGAAACAAAAACAAGCTAACTCGTGCTTATTCGCTGCCATCACGGTCCTCAATAAACCAGAGATTCACGGTGAATTTTGCTCATAGCAAGGAGTTAATCAGCATTCATTTATTTCTGTATCAAGTCAAAAAAAAGTACACGTTTTCAACTTTATTGCGATCACAATAACGTTGGATTTCATCAACATAATATGACATAATGATGCCATATTATTTCGCAGAAAAATGTTAAAAGAGTTTCTTTTTATGTGTGTATGAATATATTTACAGATATTCCACAAATTAAGATCCAAACTGTAATACCTGCAAATTATACCAAGCAGTGAATATTTAAATATATTTACCAGGGTGTAGTGGCATCAATGTCTGTGAATGAACACTAGATGTATTCGGAGCATTTGGAGGATGTCTATTTTCCTGGTGTCACATTTTTCGAGAACTATTCATTCGCATGGTGGCTGTGCTTTATTTACTAAGAGAAACATTAGTGTAGATTGTAATGAACTTAGCTTTATCAAAAAAATGCCAGATGAGCTCTCTTTCAAATGCTGTACTGTTGAGTTGTTGACGATTTTGATGGGTTTCTTTTGAGGTTTTCTGAATTGTTGAATAAGATTTGCTGGAAGTATTCTTCAATAGTTATTGCAGCGGACTTAAATGTTGATGGATTGAAAACCTCCGCGCGTTTCATTTTATTGAATGATATTTATGAGTCGTACAACATGCATTCAGTGGTTGACTCTCCGACAAGGATCACAAAGGTAGGTGATTTATGTATTGATTATATTTTAACGAATGTTGACAATTTTGTAGATTGCAGAAATGTTACTCCTGGCTTCTCGGATCACAATGCTGTTAGTTTTGACTGGCTCCCTCTTGTTGATATAACTAATGAACATACTCCTATTTTTCAGTTTAAAAGATCATTCTCCCAGCATGAAATTAAACAATTTAAAAAGCTACTTACTAATATAAATATTCTTAATGACGATGCTTTCTGCGAAAACACTTCGGTGGGTGACGTATTTGAAGTATTCCAGGAACATTTTAAATTTGCGTTTGAGGCAGCCTTGCCCGTTAGAAAGGTAAAAATTGGGAGTAACACGGGCCTGAGTTATCATCCAAGCGTCAATGTCAGAGTTCAGACTGTGAACCTTAAAGATCTTAATATATTACGTAAAAAAATAGCAGTGACGAGCTCAGGAATTACTATAGGATCCGTAGCATAAGACTAAACAAATTAATAGATGTTGAAAAAAGAAACTATTTTTTACAGTTGGTGTCTAATTCGGATAATAAGCCCAAACTGATTTGGAATTTAGTACATTTAGTAAGAAATAAGAAACCTAAGGAATCTGAAGTTTCCCTCACCCACGATGGTGTTGAAATAAATCACGGTTGTGGCTAATATGTTTGCGGATTATTTTTTTACTGCCGCTGCTTCTAAATTAAGTAGTCATTTTCAAAATGGCCTCCTGATCGTTATGCTGTGTCGGTTAATTGTTCCCAATCATCAATGTTTGCACGTCCAGTTACCCAAGATGAAGTTAGGAATATTATCCTGGGCTTAAAAGATTAAAAAAATCGGCTGGGTTGGATGGCATTCCATCGTTTGTTTGTAAAGTGTGTAATTAATTATTGATGCCTCTAACTGAACTGACTGCCTGTCGTTGCTTCGGGGTGAATTTCCCACACGACTGAAAGTTTCTTCTATCAGAGCTCTGCATAAAGGGGAGATAAAAATAATAACGATAATTATGGGCCTATAGCGTATTTTCTCCAAAATATTCGAAAAAATAGGTTAGCAAAGAATGCAAAAATACTTGGACTGAATCTCCCCGAACCCGACCCTGTACATTCCCATCCCGAAAATCTCACTCGATGCCTCCGACAGCAAGCAGAGGCGCAGGGACGACATTGACAGCCCTGCAACAGTTGGAAACAACAGCCACCAGAGGCAACCTACAACCTACATAGCTTCAACTGTCCAATTGAAAGTCACTGTTTTATTGTTTCATTATTGGGTCTCAAGACCCCCATTCTCTTTTGTATTTCACTTTGTAACTTTGTAGTATTAAATTATTATTACTTTTACCACGTGTATATATAAATCTGCCCCACAAACAACAATTCCCCTGGTCCTTCACGAGCCTTAAACGGGTAAGTAGAACAATTATATTATGCTAGCCTTTTCTGAACCGTACACTGTGCATTTTTGAAAATGGAATGTCTGAGAAAAACAATTACTTATTAAGTATTTATTTTTAAAAGGTTCTTTGGGAATGTCTGAGAAAAACATGAATTTGGTATGATCAAGTTTCAATTACTTATTAACTATTTATTTTTAAAAGGTTCTTTGGGCAAAGGACTGTTAGTTAATATAGTAGAAACAGAAACCTTAGTTGACCAATGCTTTTCGTATGATACTATTCAAAACTGGGTTGCAGAATCTAAAGAGGACGATCAAATGTCAAAGATGTGCACCGCTCCGGAAGACCGACTTCTGTAACCACTCGAGAAAACAATTTTATCCATAAAATGAATGATTTTTTTTATACTTCAACAACACACCACGAGGGCTTACAGCCTAAATACTATCGTCCCGTGGGTGTCGACAAGGAGGAAAGAGGCAACTTTTTAATTCTGGACTTGAAAGTTTGGAGGTTCGGAGGAGAAGGAAAAACATGTGCCGGCAAGGAATTCCACAACTTGGAAGTTCTCGGGACAAAAGAGCGGGCATAACAAGATGTTCTATGTCTGGTGACCTGGACAGTAAAAGGGTGCATTCGCTCTGTTCCCCTGGTAGATCTGTTGGGGGCAGCAGGTGGAGGAACTATGGAAGAAAGCCCCTTTGAGCAGTGCCCGTGCAGATATCTATAAAAGAGAGAGAGAGGTCACCAACAGCACGCCTCTGGGCAAGGGATGGCAGCCTTTGGGTTAAGGTAGAGTCGCCGATGAGACGTATAGCTCTCTTCTGAATGGAGTCCAGCATAGCGAGTGTAGAAGCGGGAGCTGCACCCCAGATGTGGGAGCAGTATTCGAGGTTTGGCCTTATTTATGAAGTATATAAGGTATAGAGATTAGCTGGTGAAAAGTATTTGAGAGCCCGGAAGAGGAAACCTAATTTCTTAGCAGCCGCTTCTGCAATTGATGTGACATGTTGGTGCCAATTGCAATTTCGATCCACAGGAATACCAACAAATGAAAAGGACTCATTACTTTGAATAACTTGGTTGTTCATTGTGATGGGTCTAGGGCTGGTGTATCTTTTATGAGATAGAAAGCAAGACTGAGATTTGGTGAAGTTGAATTGTACAAGATTTCTACTTCCCCAGTCTAATATTTTTTGGATATCCACAGAGACAGAACCCACCATGAGTCTGCGATCCTCATCTAATTGGGCTAAAGAGACAGGCTTAGAATATTGTAGATATATATAAGAATGTATAGCAGAAATATTACTGTACTCAAAATGTTTGTTGATTCCCGGGTCGACAATAAATTAAAATGCTGCAGTGTCCCCTGTAACAACTGTTACACAGCTCACTCTGAAAAATCGCTACGACAGCGTAAAGTTAATTCCATACGCTGCGAAACATCCTGCGAATCCTGAGAAATAAGAGTCCAGATTGTGGAGCGTAGCTTCTTGGAAAATTCTTATCAAACATCTATATATGTCCTGACATCCAATCAATAAAACGGGAATGTTATTATGAAAAGGCGCTACGATGGAATAGCGGCTGAAATAACTCCTTTACTTGGAGGATAACGCATCAGTATTAATGGAAAATATGGGCAGCGTCCTCGGAAGAATGCCAGAGGATTCTGATAAAAACTCAATTTACTATTTCCACAAAACATCCTAAAATCACTTATTGACTACGGGTTACAGCCAAACGAGGACATTAAACCTTAACGCGATATATCTACCAGTTATTTTTTGCACTATATTCACTCCGTTTCAACAGCCAATGTACTCAAAAATAATGAGGAAACTGCACTCATCGAAAAACAGATAAATAGACAAGATATACCACTTCTATTCGGTAGAAGAGTAAACATCCTGAAAATAAAATATTGACCCCATAATAACTTCTAAGGCTGGATGTACTTTCATCACAATTAGAACCGTAGACCGGTTTCGCTGTAATTAGAGCTCGTCAGTACTGTATAGTAATTACAGCAAAAATACACCTATAAAATAATACGGCTATGGTAGCCAACCTCTCAAAACTAAGTGACATGTAAAACACACTATTACATGTGTCGCCATCTCGTTGCGGAACCTAGTAATATGTTGTCACGGCAGCTCCAAATAACACAGAATGTTATAAAATAGAGACTGTGTACAACCAACTACCAATTTAGTAAAGCCCTGGCCCATTGATTCCCCAATATAGGGAAAAGTATGGTTCATATAGTTGTACACAGTCTCTATTTTTAACATTCTGTGTTATTTGGAGCTGTCGTGACAACATACTACTTGGTTCCGCAACGAGTGGCGTCACGTGTAATAGCGTGTTTTACATCTCACTTAGTTTTCCATAATAACTTGCAAAAAAAAAGCTAACCTTTCATTTTTGTACACAATATAAGGATTTTTAATGTGTTGCACATTTGCCCCATCAGTTAAAAAGAGCTCATCTAATGACGTAATTTTACTTCGCCATTAACAACGGGATTTGTCACTCTATGGACATTTAATATCTATGAAACTTTTCAAGTTTGAATGAACTTACCTGCCATAGTGTGTCTGTCTCGAAGATCTGTTGTAACATCGTTTTATTTATTTCTTTTATTTATTTATTTATTTAACAGACTACATACAACAGCCTAGTGTAATAAAATACATATAATTCACAATACAGCGAAGATTGGAACCTGTGATGAGCACTGATAAGTACACTTAGAGAACCCAAATCACCACAACACATCATTTTAAAGACCTGACTATCGTATCACTAACAAAGTTAGCGTCATCAGAGGACGAAAAATGATAACTACTTTCTACTACAACATTATCTATTTATATTGCTTCTTAGGTAAAGAACGACACCGAAAGGGAGAATTAAGTCGCAGGCACATTTTCTGTGTATTGTGTCTTTGTTTCCGGGCGAGGTTATCGAACTTCCTTTATTACTTTACCTGGAAGGTTTCGGAATGTTTCTCTGATTCTCTAGAAATATAGATACTCTCATACGCGTCAAGCATCGCTTGCTGTCTAACATTTTTGGTAAGTTTCAGATTTTCCTTATCAATGTGGTGGTTATTATCCCAAATATGTTGGGTCACGTATGACTTGTCTACATTATCTTATCACAAATGTGCCAGATGTTCACGGAATCTAATCTCTATGGTTTTCTTTGTCTGCCCAACGTATTTAAGATTACAATCTTTACAACCTATCTCACACATACCCCACAATTTAGTGGCTTTATCTATATCTTTCGTATTACCTAACAAATTTCTTAAATTAGTTTTTGTCGAAAAATTAGCTGCTAATCGGCTTTCTTAAAAATGCTCTCAAGACCCCTTGTGAAACGCGGGTCAAAAGGTAGGCAAACAAATTTTTTTCTCAATTTTATCTTTCCTGAATGTCGTGCATTCCGCTAACATTTTCTTTGTCAGGTGTCTATTAATTAATTTTTCCACGAAGCAATCCGAATATCCGTTACATTTAGCCACGCTTTTGATGTACTCCAATTATATGCTATATGTATCTACTCTTACTTAAGGGAAAATTTATCAATCTATTTACTAAGAAGTTTAAGCCGGTTCGTTTTTTGCAAACGTATTATGCGAGTCATTTGGAATGTAACTATGCAAAAATATCGTCCACATAACGAAACCTTGATGACGTGTGTAAACAAAGAAGAAGTACCTCGGATTCGACTCCGCCCCTGCTGTCAGTTGGCAAAATAACAAATGACAAATAACTAACTGGTGTTGTCAGATTAAACTAGGAGAGGGAGGTGGCTTTTAAATACCGTGAAGAATGGGACGCTTAATATTTATACATAATAAACCGTAGTTCTAGATCGCCTTCAAATAATTTGAATCACTTTCATTAAAAATTTTATTCATTACTATATATTTGTTTGATATCTTCAGATTCGGAAGAGTTTTGGCAAATGGCAACCCCTCTAAATGTTTATTGTGACATATTTTTCTAGCCTGTTCGTTTAAAGTTTAATTAGGAGTTTTTGTTTTTAATAGCAGCGTAACCCTGATTTTTCGGTCTGACCTTGTCTAACATTATAGGCACCCATTCAGAGATAATGTCAGGTAATATCGTAAATTATTTATTTTTTATTTAGTTATAACTCAAAATCTACTGAGCAAATTGAGTTCAAATTTGGCAGATATGATCACTTATATGATACTCACGTGCGTGTAAAGTTTTAGTTTTATACCTCTAGTGGTTTAAAAGATATTGCATTTTTAAACAGTTTTTCGCATTTTTTCCTAAAAGTATTCGAGTGTCAAAACTGCCTGACAAACTCATCCAAGCTATTAACAAAATGAAGGGAACTGCCAAATTTGGTTTCGATTGGTAAAGTATTTTTCGAGTTATCTGTTGGATATATATATATATATATATATATATATATATATATATATATATATATATATATATATATAAACATTTCAACTCACCTTGGATTTGGGTTCTAGGGGCCCTAATTCACGCTCATTTGAAGAAATTTTTCAAAAATCTTGCCATCGATAATTCTTTAATAGTGAATTAAAAATGAGATAAAGTACCACTAAATTCCTTCAAGCATGACTATAGACTTCACAACGACTGCGTCCTATTCGGAAAATATAAACAAGCAGCACACAGGTGTACCCAGACCGTCACCCATCCAACTGCCTGTTCTCGACGTTGCTTAACTTCAATGAGTGGACGAGACCCAGCTTACTATTATTATTTCACAAATATTTACATAGTCCGCCCCTTTGTTAAAGATAACTGTATGTAAAAAAAATCTGCATGTACGCTAAAGACGTCCCATAAACATGAGTGATTAGCTTACGACTATAACTCTAATACTGGTGTATGCAGGCTCAAGGGAGGTGTCAGTTTAGTTTTATCTCGTGGGGAAGATAACAGGCATGAATCCAGTCAACCGGAATCATTGAAGATTATTTAGAATGACGCTTTATCCAGTGCAAGGTCCGCTAGATGGGGACACTGACGATGCACAACCATAAAGCATCGGTGGTGACGTTATCGCTCAATAGGGGAGATGAATACTACTTGGGGCTCCGGCAGGGGTGAAAATTTGCTGCAGAATATTTTACGGGAACTATCTTGCAATTTTCAATCAAAATCAATAAAGAAAATCAATTTGACATAACTACCTAGAAATACAGTAAGAAACACATCATTCAGTAGTTAAAATAAAATTAATTAAAAACATGATAATGCATGAGCAAAGCAAAATTACATTTTCTTGCAAAAATATGGATTGATAAGAATGGCATGGAATTGTAAATTTATTCTGGTGAAGTCAACGACTATGGCTAATAAAGACATTATTTTGATTGTCAAAACCTGTCATCAAATATTTCTTTTAGTTAAATTAGGTAAATATCGGGTGTTAGAAACAGGTGATATCACTATTGCTATCTCCGAAACGGAGAGGTTCGACGCCGGTTGAATTAGAAACAATTTGGGGAAGCAGCGTTATGATATCGAATTTTCATTAACTGCTTCAAATTTATATAACTCAATTTTCTATAAAACTAGAAAGTTTCTATGTGATATGTTGTAAGGCATTTACGGGGGCAGTAATCAACCAAATTTCATCAAAATAACTGTTATTTTTGAGGCACAATTTTTTTTGAGAAAAATATTTTGAAAAATTTGGCTTGGATAAGTTCGTTAGCCAGGAAAATCTGCCCAAGTTTTCCCGGAAAATTTTGTGTTTTCTTTCGAAAAATTTATATATCTCCGGAATTAACAAAGTAAGGGCAACTAAATTGGTGCGCAGGTTTATATCCTTATAGGTAAGTTACCTACCAAAATTTAGCTATATAGGTCAAAAGACAAAAAAGTTATAGGCATTTAAAGAAAAATAAATTGGGGTTTTCCTCAAAACGTCAAAGTGGCAATTTAAAATGTCAAAATTGGCAACATTTAGGCAAATAACTTGAATCTAATACGGGCTATAAAAATAAAATGTCTCAAGAAGGATGTTTTACAAACCCTAAAGTCTTAGTTTCAACCGTCATTGTCCTTCATTTTACTAAAATATTTGCAAAACATTCATTTCAAATAGACCATTTCTCTGATGCTTGGCAGTAGCCTTAGCTATAGAGTTTATCGTTTAATGGTATATAATTTTTGTAGAATTTTCGTAAAAAATCAATAAAGCTCAATATATCCGTTATTATATAAGATATGAAAAAAATTTGTATATATTAATTATAGGGTGTCTTAAGCTACATCTTAAAATAATATTTCTACAATCACAGGCTGGCCCATAAGTCGTTGGTGATACAAATTTCCTTTTTTTTAATCAAACACGCCTTATGTTATTGCATTTTTGCATGTTCCATGGAAATATAATGCATGTTTGTAAGACAAGAAATTCTGGACGCAGCAAGTGCGTTATGGTAGCGAATTTTGATCAAATATTTCATATTTGAACAGCTCAATTTGCTATTAACCTAAAAGGTTGACCAAGAAACGTGTTATTTCGGGAACACTTTAAGTTTACTTTTGGAAATTTTTGTACATTTTCACACAATAAAGTTATTTTGATGAAACATGGCACATTGTTTTTACTATATAGGTTATACTGGTAACCAAATTTGATGCCGGCTTTCTTAAAAAAACACACATGTTTGTTATTAAAAACATTTTTATGAAAATTCACTACCATAACGCACTTGCTGCGTCCAGTTTTTTTTTAAACTAGTCCGATAAGGCTGGCTAACAAACTCATCCAAGCTATTAATAAAAGAAAGATTCTTGCCGAGTATCATCAAAGTCGGTAAATAATTTTTGAGTTATCGGTTGGATACATTTACACGCATTTATATATTAGGTTAGTCAGAGAACGACTATAACATTGCCACAAATTGTTTCACATAATACAATCGCTACCAACATTCACACTGCCTGTTAATACCTCAAATCCTCAACACGAAACTCCTAGTCGCTGGTAATTGTAAAACCTCCCGACCCACATAACCTCACTTTACAATTTCCCCACTACAGACCACTCACACTGGTTGCCAGCAGAGTTGTGTACTACATACAAGACAATGCAACAGAAGGGAAGTTTGAGTCATTTAGCCAGCTTGTTACTAGGTCTTACACACAAAGTCTAATCAAAACTAAATGGGTTTAGTGAGATAATGAAGCTGCTCCAGCCAGTCACATCTTAAAATGCTGCGTCTTTCAGTCAGCCTTCTGCTCTCTGGAAGATTGTAGCGTGAAGTCGTTTAGTCTTCGTGATATAGTTAGTGGTTCATCCAATCTAGGACCAAGATTATTTTATTATGTTTTATTTGGTTTTAATGCGTGTGTTAATTCAAAAGCAGCTTATGCATCAAATACGAGGATGTACCCTTCACCGTTTTCATGGAAAAATAACAATAACTTACATCAGCGATATTAAATAAAATTTGTAGATTTAACATTAGCAACAGAAAACCCATAAGAAAGGGGTCCTGTTAGATATTGGTGATTGACGGTGGTGTTCACATTTTAGGGTGACCAAGCGATGGTCACAAAAATCTGGACGCAGCAAGTGCGTTATGGTAGCAAATTTTCATAAAATAGTTTTTAATACCAAATACCTATGTGTTTTTTTTCAAAAGAGCAGGCATCAAGTTGGGTTACCAGTATAACCTATATAGTAGAAACAATCTGCCATGTTTCATCAAAATAACTTTATTGTTTGAAAACATACAAAACTTTCCGAAAGTAAACTTAAAGTGTTCCCGAAAAAACCGGTTGCTTGGTCAACCTTATAGGTTAATAGCAAATTGAGCTATTCAAATTTGTAGCATTTAATGAAAATTCGCTACCGTAACGCACCTGCTGCGTCCCTAATTTCTTTTCTTACAAACATTATATTTCGATGGAAAATGCAAAAATGCAATAACATAAGACGTGTTCGATTAAAAAAAAGAGATAATTTGTATCACCAACGACTTATGGGCCACCCTGTGATTGTAGAAATAATTATTGATGTAGCTCAAGACACTCTATAATTAATGTGTACAATTTTTTTCGTATCTTGTATAATAATGGATATACTGAGCTTTATTGATTTTTTAGGAAAATGACAAAAATTATATACCATTAAACGATAAACTCTATAGATAAGACTACTGCCAAAGCATCAGATAAATGGTCTATTTGAAATGAATTTTTTGGAAATATTTTAGTAAAATGAAGGACAATGACGGTTGAACCTAAGACTTCAGGGTTTGTAAAACATTCTTCTTGAGACATTTTCTTTCCATAGCCGTATTAGTTCTGGGTTCTTTGCCTAAATGTTGCCAATTTTGACGTCTTTAATCGTGACTTTGACGTTTTTTTTTTTTTTTTTCATTTCAACAACACACCACAAGGGCTTACAGCCTAAATACTATCGTACCGTGGGTGTCGACAAGGAGGAAAGTGGCAACTTGTTAATTCTGGACTTGAAAGTTTGGAGGTTCGGAGGAGAAGGAAAAACATATTTCGGCCGGGAATTCCACAACGTGGAAGTCCTCGGGACAAAAGAACGGGCATAACAAGATGTTCTATGTCTGGTGACCTGGACAGTAAAAGGGTGCATTCGCTCTGTTCCCCTGGTAGATCTGTTGGGGGCAGCAGGTGGAGGAACTATGGAGGAAAGCTCCTCTGAACAGAGCCCGTGCAGATATCTATAAAAGAGAGAGAGGTCACCAACGGCACGTCGGTGGGTAAGGGATGGCGCCTTTGGGTGAGGGTAGGGTCACCGATGAGACGTATATCTCTCTTTAGAATGGAGTCCAGGATAGAGAGTGTAGAAGCGGCAGCGACACCCCAGATGTGGGAGCACTATTCAAGGTTTGGCCTTATTTGTGAAGTATATAAGGTATAGAGATTAGCTGGTGAAAAGTATTTGCGAGCCCGAAAGAGGAAACCTAATTTGTTAGCAGCCGCTTCTGCAATTGATGTGACATGTTGATGCCAATTGAGGTTTCGATCCACAGAAATGCCAACAAGTGAAACGGACTCATTACTTTGAATAACTTGGTTGTTCATTGTAATGGGTCTAGGGCTGGTGTATCTCTTATGAGATAGAAAGCAAGACTGTGATTTGGTGGGGTTGAATTGTACAGGATTTCTACTTCCCAGTCTAATATTTTGTAGAGATCCATGGAGACAGAACCCTCCATGAGTCTGCGCTCCTCATCTAATTGGGCTGAAGAGACAGGCTGAGAATATTGTATATTTGAGTGGAGGGTGCTGTCGTCCGCGTAAGTGTGAACTGGGTTGGATGTGCTTGAGAGGAGGTCATAGATGTGAAGAAGGAAGTAGGGGCTAAAGCTAATTGAGGAAAACCCCAATTTATTTTTCTTTAAATGCCTATAACTTTTTTTGTCTTTTAATTTAGTGAGCTAAATTTTGATACGTAACTTACCTATAATGATATAAACCAGCGCACCAAATTTGGTTGCCCTTACTTTGTTATTTCCGGAGATATAATTTTTTTTCGAAAAAAAAAACACATAATTTTCCAGGAAAACCAGGACCGATTTTCCTGGCTAACGATATTGTCCAAGCCACTTGCAAAAGGAAGGTATTCACCAAGTTTAATCAAAATCGGCCCATTACTTTTTGAGTTATCGGTGTGATACATACATATATATATATATATATATATATATATATATATATATATATATATATATATATATATATATATATATATATATATATATATATATATATATATATATAGGGTGTTTCTAAATTGATGCGAAAAGTAAGGGGGGTCTTTTTTATAAAGTTTTTCTTGAAACCCCTTCTCCTCCAAGTTAAACCCCTTTCAAATTTTGACCAAAAAAAGTTTTCATTAAATTTCTCCGTTATGGAATAATTGTTAGTTTCATCACAAAAAAATAAAATATTACTCAGATCGATGTCACATGAATTTACAGAGTGGTTGTTATTTGCTGAAAAATCAAGTACGTGGTAGGCTGTCAAATAACGTCATAATTACACGAATATTAATTGTTCTGGTTGCTGTCAATCTATCGAGAATTTTTAGACACTTAGAACAAATAAGTGAATAAAATGGTAAATTATACCAATTTCGAAATGGCAGATATGTATTTTGAATATGGCTGTGCTTATGGCAATGGATTAAGAGCACAGCGCTTCTACACTGAGTTATATCCAAATAGAACTTTACCCCATCACAGCATATTCGCACGCATTCATCAACATCTGCAAGAAGAAGGAAAATTTTCAAGAAGTGCCGCCGATTGCGGGCGTTCTAGAGAAGTAAGAACTGTAGCACTTGAAGAGGCTGTCCTCAATTTAATTGAAGAATCTCCTGGTACAAGTACAAGATGAATCGCTCAAGTCTTAAATGTCACCTATTCCATAGTATTAAGAATTTTAAAAGAACAACTACTGTATCCCTATCATATCCAACGAGTTCAATCGCTGTTACCTCGTGATTTTTTACCTCGTTTAATCTTTTGTCAATGGATGCTTCAAATGATCACGCAAGTTCCACAGTTCTTATCTCGTATTTTATTTACTGATGAGGCCAACTTTTATATATATATTTTAATAAAATTTTTCGCATCAATTTAGAAACAGCCTGTGTATATATATATATATATATATATATATATATATATATATATATATATATATATATATATATATATAAACTGAAACTGACCCCGGATATGTGTTCTAGGGGGCCTAATTAGAGCTCATTTGAAAAATTTTTTCAAAATTCAAAAGTCGGGATCTCCTCATTGGTGAATTTTTTAAAGAAAATTCACTAATAGCGACAACTATTTAAACTGCTCGTTAATACAGAAAACGTTATTTCAAGAAATTACAGTAACTTTTAACCTACAACGAATAAGACATTACAGTTGTAACTTGACAGAACATAAAATATGTTTCACTCAAATTAAAACGTTTTAGATTTTTGTAGATCACAACGCTTATTTCTAAGGAAAGCTCATTTCAAATGCAAACAATGTTAGTCTAGTAAATCAGTTTCCACTTGACAAACACACCAATCTCCGCCAATTGAACAGCATGTTTTCATCAGAGAGTAAAAGAGTACAGAGAGGAAATAGAATGTTTCTGCCGTGCTTTATCACCAGCTGCACGTCCCGGCCACATTTCACCAGGCAAATCCTGCAAGAAGAAAGAGCTGATAGCCGATGTTGATGTGCATTCTCAGAGAGTTGATGGTGTGTTCTAAAGGTTCTAAGCCATCCACGTATTTGTGCCAGTGTCTCCTTTCTCAAATTGAATGTGTTGATAGGGAGCCGCGTGCTTGGTCGCCTAGTCGCCTGTTTAGTATACACCGCCTCCTGGCGTTACACAGATATTACGTTTGTTCACGTCTCGTCTAAACTAGGTCGAATACAGCAGTAACGCTTGAGCGGTGTTGTCGTGTGTTCAACGAGAAAATGGGTTATGTTATTGTTGGAATTACAATAGATAGTAGATTATTGTTTTCCCAAGTTCCACTGATGTATTTAGTGAAATATAGGTTAAAACTCTACAGGCGATTGAGTCATAAAAGACACCGATGGAAACGTATTACTGAAAAAAAAAAAGATTGTTAAACACTGGAAAGCCTATTTAAAAGAGTTTTATTACGAAGAGAAAATTAATTGGTAAGAGTATAAGTACAATTACCCCGCAACACATTTTAAACCTTCTGGCGATCGTTTTACTAACAAAGCTAGCCTTCTCATAGGATCTATTCGGATCTCCGGTAGAGGGGTTTACAGGGGGCGCCGGCATCAAGATTTAACATATCCTTCTCGAATATATGTGGCCTAAATTCTAACCTGAACTCCGTCCACCATTTCCTCCAGGCTAATAGGCCCCAACTCCTCTTCCTTGCCGAAACCCAAATCAGTGCCAAAACAACCACTAATCACCTTAATTTCCCGGGGTATGAGCTACTTACTTCCTTTAGATTGCATGGAGGCGTGTGCGCATACGTCCGTAGCAATCTACCCTGCACCAGACTCCACAATTTAGAAGCTGGAAGAAAAGATACTTTGGATGAAACTCTCTCTCAGGGCTGCAACTAAATTCATCGGTTGCATTTACCGGTCACCTTCTGACAACAACTTTGTCTAGCACTTCGACTACATTACTGAAAAAACCGACCATCTGATTTCTGAATATCCTTCCTCCGAGGTCACTATTCTTGGTGACTTCAATGTTCATAATAAGGAATGGCTAGGATCTTCAAAAACCGATCCACAAGGGAGAGCAGCGGAGGCCTTTGCAGTCAGAAATTCTTTAGCCAATATGATTCAGCAACCTACTTACTTTCCTCGCATCCCAACACACACCTCAAATCCCTTGGATCTCCTTCTTACTACAAAACCTGAATGCTATAAGACATCAGTCACCGCCCCCCTTGGTCGCACAGACCACGGCATGGTCACTGCTTCCTGCGCAATGCAACCCGAGGTCACACAGTCATCACACCCACGTATCGTTTGGCACTACAACTCCGCGAACTGGCACGGAATGCGGGATTACTTTTCCTCATTTCCATGGGCGTCTGTCTGCTTCTCTCATCCTGACCCCTCTGATATCTCACAAAACGTCACCGAAATTATCCAAGCTGGCATGGAATTATTTATTTCACGTACACAGAAAACCTCTTCGGCCACCCAAAAGCCATAGTTCTCTAAATCCTGTGACAAGGCCAGACTTGAAAAGGTCAAAGCTCACAAAATGCTTCTACACAATCCCAGTCACGAAAACCATCAAGCATTTAACGACGCAAGAAACCGCATAAAAAACAAAGTCCTCTCAAGCTCCAACGACAGCAAACCCTTCTGGACTCTTGCTAAATATATTGGGAATAATTTCTGCAATAGCACGTTCCCACCTCTTGTTTCACGGGATAATTGTTTCTACCGCCCTGGGCAAAGCTGAACTTTTTGCCGGCAATTCTACTCTCAACCCACCACCAAATGTTCAACCACCAACAGTCCCCAATGTCGCGCATAAAATGACGGATATCATTTTCAAAACTAAAAAGGTACGAAAGATGCTCTCTTCTCTTAATACCAGGAAAGCATCTAGCCTTATCCAGAGCCCAGCAATTGTTCTCAAAAAATGCTCATCAGAACTTGCTCCTGTCCTGACTCGTCTGTTTCAGACATCTTACAATAGATGCATATTCCCTAGTAGCTGGAAAACTGCTCGAGTACAACCCGTCCCCAAGAAATGATCTAAAGCGCTTCCTAGCAACTGCAGGCCTATCTCTCCTTTATGTCCTCTCTAAAGTGATGGAAAAGTATATAAATACCGAATTACTAAAATTTATTGAAAAACACAGTCTAATCTACGACAGGCAGTTTGGATTCCGTCAGCGCAGATCAACTGCCGACCTCCTTTCCTTTGTCACCCATTCTTGGAACAAGTCTATTGGACTACACGGTGAATCCCAGATTGTCTCTCTAGAGGTATCCAAAGCATTCGACCAGGTCTGGCACGCAGCGCTGCTTAATAAACTTCCGCCCTATGGCCTACCGCCAAAACTCTGTACCTGGAGAGCAAATTTCCTCTCCAACCAGAGCATTTCTGTTGTCGTGGATGGTCATTCCTCTTAACTGTATCCAATTAATGCAGGAGTCCCTCAAGGTTAGCCCCTACTTTGTTTCTTCTCCACATCAATGATCTCCTCTCTAGGATCGCAGACTCATGGAGGGTTCTGTCTCTGTGGATCTCCAAAAAAATATTAGACTGGGGAAATAGAACTATTGTACAATTCATCCCCATCAAATCTCAGTCTTGCTTTCTATCTCATAACAGATACATCAACGCTAGACCCATCACAATGAACAACCAAGTTATTCAAAGTAATGAGTCCTTTTCACTTGTTGGCATTTCCGTGGATCGAAATCTCAATTGGCACCAGCATGTCACATCAATTTCAGAAGCGACTGCTAAGACATTAGGTTTCCTCTTCCGGGCTCGTAAATACTTTTCACCAGCTAATCTCTATACCTTATATACTTCACACATAAGGCCAAACCTCGAATACTGCTCCCACATCTGGGGTGCCGCTGTCGCTTCTACACTCGCTATCCTGGACTCCATTCAGAAGAGAGCTATACGTCTCATCGGTGATCCTACCCTCACCCAATCCCTTGCCCACCGACTTGCCGTTGGTGACCTCTCTCTCTTTTATAGATATCTGCACAAGCACTGCTCAGAATAGCTTTCTTCCATAGTTCCTCCACCTGCTGCCCCCAACAGATCTACCAGGGGAACAGAGCGATTGCACCCTTTTATTGTCCAGGTCACCAGACATATAACATCTTGTTATGCCCGCTCTTTTGTCCCGAGGACTTGCAAGTTGTGGAATTCCTTGCCGGCACATGTTTTTCCTTCCCCTCCGAACCTCCAAACCTTCAAGTCCTGAATTAACAAGTTGCCTTTTTCCCCCTTGTCGGCACCCACGGTACAATAGTAATTAGGCTGTAAGCCCTCGTGGTGTGTTGTTGAAATATAAAAAAAGTCATCACGAAAAGTCAAACACAGTCAGATATCAAAAAAAAACTTTGAGTTTTGTTCTAATTTTTTCCTGATAATAATGATTTATGAATGTGATAGTCTACTCCAAACAATCAGGTTTTGGTCTTAATTCACGTAGATAAAGTGTGCATAATTTGTTATGGCACAGTCACAAACATTTGGTACACTCCTGTGGAAATACGTGTAAAATATGATGATTGCAGACATTTGCAACGGCGCTAGAGCATGATTTCACATGCATTTTAAAGTGGCGATAGCAAACAGACCCACTGAATGTCACACACACACAGAAATCGGAGAAGTTACGATTATGACCTAGACAAATTAATTACCTGCACAAAATACTAACTTTGGTCCTGCTGAAACCATATAGTATGGTGTACTGATACGTGGTGGTGTGAAAACTGACATAAACATGAGGTTATTATTTTATAAATCGTAACAAATTGATAAAATCAAAACACCAAATAAAAGAAAATAAGCATTATAAGTATCTAGGCGTATAAATAATAAAAGCCGAGACGCAGCAAGTGCGTTATAGTAGCGAATTTTCAAAAGATTTGTAACACATAATGCAACTTAATTTATCTCCTAAGCATATCATTGGACCTATTTAATCTTATAAATGTTAGATTTAAGTACTGGATTTTATAAACCTTTAACTCCAAGCATCTAAATTTTTTTCTATCAATTCAATATAAAAAGTCACTCATATCGTGTGACATTCGTGGTGGGTTAGAAACCTGAAAACGACAACATCTTTGTTCATTCTATTTAATTTTCTACTGCACAGTAATGTATATTTCGAATGACAATGAATCAATCAATGATATCAATCGCGGCATTTCTCAAAGTGCAAAATTTTATTGCAGAAAAATCTGGATTTTAATTACCCAACAAAACTCAATTTTGGCACATTGTGTCTGTAGGTTAATGGGAATATATGAAAAAAATCTCTGGACGCAGCAAGGGCCTTATGGTAGTGAATTTTCAAAAAAATGTTTTAATAGGAAATATTTTTTTTTAAAGAAAGCTTTCATCAAATTTGGTTACCAGTATAACCTATATAGGAGCAACAATGTACCATATTTCATCAAAATAACTTTATTGTTTGACAATATACAAAAATCTTCCGAAAATAGACCTAAAATGTGCCCAAAAACTGGTTTCCTGGCCAACGAACCTTAGGTAAATAGTAAATTAAGCTATCGAAAGAAACATTTTATGAAAAATCGCTACCATAACGCAGTTGCTGAGTCCCGAATTTATTTTCTTACAAACATGCATTATCTTTCGATGGAAAATGCAACAATTATAATACTATTAGGCGTGTTCGATTGGGAAAAAAAAATTGCATCAGCAGCGACTTATGGGCCACCTGTAATTGTAAAAATAATTTTATAAGATGCAGCTCCAGACATCGTATAATTAACAAATTTTTATCATATCTTGTATAATAATGGATATTTTGAGCTTTACCCTAGAAATGCGTCACCCTGTATACATGAAAACAGATAAACACTGAAACTAACCCGGATATGGGTTCTATGGAGTCTACTTCGCGGTCATTAAATAAATCTTTTCAAAAGTCACTAAAAGTGTATCCAACTCTATGAGTAAAATTGTGATGGCCAAAAATAAATATGATTGTAAGAAGAATAGCATGTCTAGATTTGTATTACAAATGTCAGAAAACAAAATACTTATTTACATGTCACTTTGAAAGTAGATCTGACATTTATCAAAATAATTTGTCAGTTGAATATGACATTTAGTGTTGCCGTGGACTATCATTATGCACTATTGTATTACGCCTTATAAGAATCTTGTTGTTTTTTGGAGTACGAAAGCTTATTTTACTGTAAAAACATTTTTCCATCCCTTAACCTGAAATGGTTTTCGTTTCATTTGACGTTGTTTCATTATAGCGTCACAGTAGGTTTTAGAATCTAGAAATTATTCTATTTTGTGTGAGTTTTTTCGTTGCATACCTAGAACAAATTGTATTTTCCTTTAATTATAAATGATAATTTTAAGTTAATTCCTATATTTTCTGTGCCCAATGTGTTGAACGGATGCGAAACGGGAGAAGGAAATTTCATTTAAAGTTAAAATGACGAAGAGAACTTTATTCCAGGCACTAGCGTTGTTTCCATTGTTTTAATATTAATAACATTTATAGGTAAATTATCAGATTAGCGTATTGTTCGTTTTTTGAAAAAATAAATTCAGAAACATGCTTAGAGGAAACCCTTTATGCATTAACCATCGGACAAATGCTGTGATCTCAACTCACAATACCGTTAAGAGACCTAAAGTCAATTTGGGATTATGTGCAAGGTAAACATGCTACAACGGAGCTAGAAATGCAAACTGTAAAAAACTCTGGACGCAGCAAGTGCGTTATGGTAGTGAATTTTCATAAAAATGTTTCTAATAGCAAATATGTTTTTTTAAGAAAGCAGGCACCAAATTTGGTTACCAGTATAATTTATATATTAGAAACAATGTACCATATTTCATCAAAATAACTTTATTGTTTGAAAATGTACAAAAATTTCCGAAAGTAAACTTATATTTTTCCCGAAAAAACTGGTTTTCTGGTCAACCTTATAGGTTAATAGCAAATTGATTCACAATTTGAAGCATTTAATGAAAATTCGCTACCATAACGCACTTGCTGCGTCCCGAATTTCTTTTCTTACAAAGATGTATTATATTTCGATGGAAAATACAAAAATGCAATAACATAGGGCGTGTTCGATTAAAAAAATTCACTAAAAAAAAAAGAAAATTTGATTCACCAACGACTTATGGGCCACCCTGTAATTGTGGAAATATTTTTTAAGATGTAGCTTAAGACACCCTACAATTAATGTATACAACTTTTTTTCGTAATTTGAATAATAACGGAAATATTGCGCTTTAATGATTTTTTAAGACAATTCGACAAAAATGATATACCATTAAACGATAAACTCTATAGCCAACACTACTGCTAAAGTATCAGAGAAAGGGTCTATTTGAAATTAATTTTCTGGGAATATTTTAGTAAAATGAAGGACAATGACGATTGAAACTAAGAGCTCAGGCTTCGTAAAACATTATTCTTGAGACATTTTCCTTCCATAGATCATATTAATTTCAGGTTCGTTGCCTAAATATTAACAATTTTGACGTTTAAGATCGCGACTTTGACGTTTTGAGGAAAACCCAAATTTATTTTTCTTTAAATGCCTATAACTTTTTTGTCCTTTAACCGACAGCGCAGTAAGGTAGCTTACATATAACGATATAAACCCGTGTACCAAATTTCGTTGTCCTTACTTACACAAAATTTTCCGGGAAAACCTCGGCGGATTTTCCTGGATAACGAACTTATCCAAGCAACTCGCGAAAGGAAGGTACTCACCAAATTTTATCAAAATCGGTCCATTATTTTTTTAGTTATAGGTGTGACACATAAATATATAAACATACATACATACATACATATATATATATATATATATATATATATATATATATATATATATATATATATATATATATATATATATATATATATAAACATATAAAGTCTGAAACCGACCTCGGATTTGGGTTCCAGGGGTCCTAAATAGCGCTCATTTGAAGAAATTTTTTCAAAATTCAAAAGTCGAGATCTCCTCATTAGTGAATTTTTTTTAAGAAACTTAACTAAAAACATACAGGCGAATTGAGAACCTCGTCCTTGTTTGAAGTCGGTTAAAAAAAAGCAAATAAAAGGTATTTGGGCTTGTCCGGGATTTGAACCTGGGAGCTCCCGCACTCTAAGCGGAAATCATACCTCTGGACCAACGAGTCAGTTGTTGGAGCTTTGTTTTAATGTCATATTCCAGCGGGCGTTGTAATTATTTTAGTCATAATTAATGTTTAATCATTTATTTATATAAAAAAACTCGTTTTTTGGTCAACTTTATAGGTTAATAGCAAATTGAGCTATTCAAATATTAAGCATTTGATCAAAATTCGCTACCATAACGCACTTACTGCGTCCAGAATTTTTGTTCCTACAAACATGCATTATATTTCGATGGAAAATGCAAAAATGCAATAACATAATAACAGATATATTGAGCTGTATTGATTTTTTTTACGAAAATTCTACAAAAATTATATACTATATACGATAAACTATATAGCTAAGGCTACTGCCAAGCATCAGAGAAAGGGTCTATTTGAAATGAATTTTCTGGAAACATTTTATCAAAATGAAGGACAATGACGGTTGACACTAAGACTCCAGGGTTTGTAAAACATTCTTCTTGAGACATTTTATTTCCATAGCCCGTATTAGTTCTTTTCCTAAATGTTGCCAATTTTGACGTTTAAATCGCAACTTTGATGTTTTGTGAAAAACCTCAATTTATTTTTGTTTAAATGCCTATAACTTTTTTGTTCTTTCACCTACAGAGCTAAATTTTGGTATGTAACTTGCCTAAATAAATTTTGGTTGCCCTTACTTTGTTAATTTTGGAGATATAAATTTTTTTCGAAAGAAAACACTAAATTTTCCGGGAAAACCTCATCGGATTTTCCTGGCTAACGAACTTATCCAAGCCACTTGCAAAAGGAAGGGACTCACCAATTTTGACGTCTAAAATCGCGATTTTGACGTTTTGAGAACCCAAATTTATTTTTCTTTAAATGTCTGTAACTTTTTTGTCCCTTAACCTACGGAGCTAAATTTTGGTAGGTAACTTGCCTCTAGTTATATGAAATATACGCGTATGAAATTTGGTTGCCATTACTTTGTTAATTTTGGAGATATAAATTTTTTTCGATTTTTTTCAAAAGAAAACACAAAATTTTCCGGGAAAACCTCGGCGGATTTTCCTGGCTAACGAACTTATCCAAGCCACTTGCGAAAGGAAGGTATGTGCCAAATTTTATCAAAATCGGTTCATTATTTTTTAAGTTATAGGTGTGACACATAAATAAATATATATATATATATATATATATATATATATATATATATATATATATATATATATATATATATATATATATATAAACATATAAAGTCTGAAACTGACCTCGGATTTGGGTTCCGGGGGTCCTAAATAGCGCTCATTTGAAGAAATTTTTTCAAAATTCGAAAGTCAGGATCTCCTCATTAGTGAATTTTTTTTAAGAAAATTCACTAAAAACTAACCTTGCAGAAGTCCATAGAAATAAGAAACTACTTACCAACACCGTTTCTCCATAAAAAAAACTTCCAGATTGCACAATTCAAAAAAAACGCTACATAATAAGCGTAATCTGATTCCTTAAAATTAAATAAATAACTGAAACTGCTACCAAAGCTTAACATAAAGGGTCTATTTTAAATTAATTTTCTACAAATAATTTAATAAAATAAAGAACAACGAAGATTGTAGCTGAAACTTAAGCCTTTTTAACTTATTTTGACGTTTAGAATCGCGACTTTTTTAAGAATAAAAACTTAAAAGCTTATAACTTTGTTTTATTTTAACGTAGAGATTTAAATTTTGGTGCATGGTTTTCTTTTTATGATATAAACCTTCGCACCAAATATGGTTGCCCTAACTTTGTTATTCCCGGAGATATAACAATTTTCCGAAAGAAAACGCAAAATTTTCCCGGAAAAACTAGTCCGATTTTCCTGGCTAACAAACTTATCCAAGCGACTTGCGAAAGAAAGGTACTCACCGAATTTTATCACAATATCACAATCGGCGCATTATTTTTTGAGTTAGCGGTGTGACATAAATATATATATATATATATATATATATATATATATATATATATATATATATATATATATATATATATATATATATATATATATATATATATATATATAAACATATAAAGTTTGAAACCGACCTCGGATTTGGGTTACAGGGGTCCTAAATAGCGCTCATTTGAAGGAATTTTGTTAAAAATTCAAAAGTCGGGATCTCCTCATTAGTGAATTTTTTTAAAGAAAATTCACCAAAACGTGACTCAAAACCGGACAACGGTGTAATGAAACAAACCAGAGGTCTCTAGGTGCCGTAGAAGCTTCCGCAAACCATGTTGTACATGACAATACTTGTACTGCTCGACTATAGCAGGGTCTTTGACACGGTGAACCATGAAATCCTTATATCCTTTTTAAAATGTACAGGACTGGGTAACAGACAATCTGCAGGGATTTTTTTCTTATCCCGTCTGACAGACATTCCACAAAGATGATTTTTAATATTTTTTTATGTCACATATTACAAAGATAACTGTGCAAAAAAATATTTGAATATGCGAATTTCATAATTGATTTGAAACACCACTGTTTTGGCGCCTTGATTTGTGACGTCATCGGACAGTACAAATGTAAACAATGAACTTGCTTCTCTGTGTTTACATCCTGTGTTGTAAGTTATTGATTGAATCTTAGCTTCTGCTCGTAATTTTATTTGATAATATTGAAACTATTTTATATTGTTCCAAAAGTGGATGAAATTAGGAAGCATTGGTGCAAACTTATAAAGCGGGATGAAAGTAAAAATCCACAGTTATCTAAGAAAACCAACTTATATTGTTGTGAAGACCATTTTAATGTAAGTACCTCCTCACCTCACCTCATTTTCACAAAGAATATTAGTGACATAAATTTAAATTTTTTATCATGCGTTATTAAGTTAGGTTGTAATTTCCATGTGGTCAACGTAGACGAGTATTAACTTTATATATTACACTTAGTATTAGCAGCCGGCAAAAATCATTGTTATTAATTAACGAAATTATTGGGTTTGCTTCTATTATTCACCTGTAATTAATTCAGACAACATTTTTCAATCAAAAACATATGGTAGATTTGACGTTATGTTGTTGTCATATTGACTTCATTCAAAGCATAATATATTACAAATGACATGAATAAATACATGATATACTTGGCTAAATATGTGTTCAACTAGCATTGACTTATTTACACATACCTTCCAGCTTTTACTCATTTTATTTCAGCACTTATGAAGTCTGGATTTTGACCAAAGTATGATGTCACCATAGATGAATCAATTATTGGCAAATTATCTGTTTGCGCCCGTTGAAAACCTTGGTCTCTCATTTTATTACGCACACTTTACATTGTTCAACCAAAATAACATAAAAACCTGATATTTATTTACTGTCCAACTACGTCACGACCAATAGCAGAACGTTCGCGGTCATATCATAATAATTCGAAATTCTTTGATGTTGAAAGTCCTTTTCTGTCAACTACATACGTTTTTTTGGGTATTTTTATGCATGTAATAATGTTCTATGTATGAAAAACTATTAGATAAATGTTAAAATCATTTAATGGAAAATTCTGCAGTAAAAATGATGAAAAGTGACTTAAGTGATCGTTCGCAGAAGGTTTCTTTGAGAGGAAAACTTTCTTACCACATACCTTTGAATACAGGCGTACAGGCGTACCTCGGGGATCTATACTAAGTGCTTTATTGTATGCTATTTATACATGTCCCCTATTCAGCCACATCAAGTATTCACAAATTCACTCATACGCAGATGACATCCAGATGTACTACTCATTTATGCCTTCCGATATGACTAAAGCTTGTTGGCGGATAACAGAGGATTGTTAGAAGATTGTCAGAGAGTGTCAGCAGCACATAATTTAAAATTGGATCCAGCGAAATCCACTTTACTTTTATTTCGTAGGAACGTTAACCGGCTTAACTTTTTCAAATTTGTTAGTGTAGAAATTAATACCTTACGATTGTCTGTTTAGGATAGTAGTAAAAGTCTGAGATTGCTGCTGGATAGCGACATGAGATTTGAAAGTCATTATTTAAATCGGAAAAGTAGGCTTTTGTGTGATTCGCTGATGCTGTCAATTTTTAATCATTGTCCATCTGTTTATGGTCCCTGTTTACGTTCATATGATGTTGCAAGTATTCAAAAGGTTTAGAACTATTGTATTAGGCCGACCTATGGGATAAGAGAATATCACAGTATACCAGAATACGTTGGGCAGACTAAGAGAACAATAGGGACTAGATGTCATGAACATCTAGCACATTTCAGATACGGTAGTGTGGACAAGTCATGCGTGGCACAACATATTTGGGATAATAACCACCACATTTTTAAGGAAAATCCAAAACTTATCAAAAATGTTAGACCACCAGCGAAGCTAGATGCTTACGAGAGTATTCATATTTCTAAGGCAATAAAAAACAAAAGTTCCGTAAACCGAGCCGCGCCACTGTCTTTGAATCGGATAAACATTCCGAAACCTGTCAGGTGCACTAATAAAGGAAGTTCAATAACCTCATCAGGCAATTAAGATACAATACTCATACAATGTCCCTCTCGGTATGGTTCTTTCCCTAAGAAGCAATATAAATAGATGGTGTTGTAGTAGAAAGTAGTTTGAATTTTTCATCCTCTGATGACCCCAACTTTCTTAGTGAAACGATCGTCAGGCCTTTAAAAAATGTGTTGTTCGGCTTCTCCAAATGTACTTAGACAGACATACATGACAACAGACCGGCAAACCGATCAGCCGACAGTCAAAAAAATTTTCGATTCAGAATCAAGTTTTCTATATGTTCTGAGACTTTTTACACCGTTTTAGCAAAGAAAAATTCGAAATTTCTGTCATCGTTATTCTACCCCCCACACAGTAAACCTCTAATTTAATGTCAGCACTAAATAGAAGATGTTTGATGAAATTGTAAATTTTCTAATAAACAAACCCTAAAACGTTATATTATTACTCGAGTTTTAACGAAAAAATGTAAATTTTCACCAAATAACCCCGCATTCGTCCCCTGGAGCGATTGTACCCAAAAACAATCCGAACCGTTCGTATGTCGGGTGCTAATTGTATACAAAATTTGAAGGCGATATCGCAATTCGTTGTAAAGTTATCGTGGCTACAAACAGACATACAGACCGACAGACAAAAACAAATTTCGTTCCCAAATCATGTTTTTTATATGTTTATCTACGACTAATATATAATGTAAGTATTATACTTGTGGTTTTTGCAGTTTAATATCATGTATTGTTCCCTAAGGGAATAATGTCGAGGGATTAATAGTTATTATTCCCTCTTGCTCTCCAAGTACAAAATTACTCAAATTAAATAATACTATGGAAACAAAGTAGACAAACTCAAAACTGTCAGTGTCAAATGCGTAGTATTTGTGTACTTGTGTTGAGATGGATGATAATGGAGAGCCTTTTACTTGTACACCTCCAGAAATTGAGGAATTAGCTGCGGCCACAACATCTACCTTGATACCGGAGACATCAAAATCCATTTATAATAAAACGTACGCAACCTTCAATGAATGGCGTCTTCGAAAGAACGCAAATTCATTTTCCGAACAAGTTTTGCTGGCCGATTTTTCTGAATTAAATGCAAAATACAAACCATGCTCATATGGTCATTCTATTCATTAATTAAATCTATGTTAAGAATAAACCATGACATTGATCTGGTAAATTATGGCAAACTACGATCGTTTTTAAAAAGAAATTCTGAAGGATTTCAAGCAAGGAAGTCTTCCACTCTAACCCCGGAACAAATTAGGAAATTTATTGATGAAGCTCCTGATGAAATGTTTCTTTTACATAAGGTGAATATACATATTGATCTTATCTATTCAAAGAGTCATATTCTTGTTTGCTTCAGGTTATATTAATTATTGGAATTATGGGCACATGACGCTCAAACGAGCTTTATCAAATGAATATTGAAGATGTGAAGGATCTCCAAACACACTTATCAATAACAATACCCAAGATTAAAACCAAAATTGTACGAACATTCATCATAAACAGTACTTTTTACAATATTGTAAAGAAATACATCAATCTCCGTCCGTCACATGTAAAAATCAATTAATTCTTTCTAAATTATCAAAAATCCAAATGTACAATACAACGTATAGGAAAAAACAAATTTGCAGACATTGGTAGACAAATTGCCAAATATTTAAATTTGCCAAATCCTCAAAATTATACCGGCCATTGTTATCGTAGATCATCTCCCAAGCAACAAATTAAGGCATGTTAACCAGTACTCGAGTCCAAATAACCTAACCAAGTTGTAATTTAGTAATAATTAACTAAAATGTTGCCTTGATTGTCATAATGACTACAAATTTAGAAATGCGGCTCCGAACTAGCTTATTTTTGGACTATTAAAATTACTCCAGTCAGTAATTTACAAGGAACTAAATTGGGAAAAAATTGGTTTAATTTTACTCATAAAATATACTTGAATATACTTTTGTGTTTCAATTCCAGAGTTGGTAATTTTTTTGTCGAAGTGTGCCCTAAATTGGACTGAAAATCGACTATCAAGTCCAGATACCTGAAATACCTACTTTAAGGTAATTTATTACCTAATATTAACCTGCAATATGTCTCTGTGGTATAGTAAATTGGAGGTCTTCTTATGAAGTCCAGCTTACATATATATTACCAATTTCATTGCAATACAGCACAGGAAATATTTTGGGCACTGAGCGAACCTAAAATGGCTTTCTGATCGGCTATAAAGTCATAATTACTGCAGAAATGGTCTTCCAAGTCAAATTGCCTACCTTCAAGTTGAAAATACCCATAAAATCTGACTTGAAATAAAAATTGTCCTCAAAGTTCAAAGTGTACAGCAGTGAAATACATTTGTGAATCTTAAAGGTCTGTCAGTTGATAAACTTCATCAATAAAAGTTTATTCTTGTTGTTAATGTGCGTGCACCAGTAACAAATATAGTGTTACAATGCCCCCTTTGAAACCAATAAAAGTTTACAGACATACTACAAACTATTATAGAGTAGTAAAGAATGCTCACAGAAAAATAGTGATAGATGCTGATCATTGAAAGTGGCTTACATCAAATGAAGAACTCATTTTTCAATCCTAAAAAAAGTATGACAACTTTATCGGCCACTACTACTAGGTATATGAAAGTAAAACTGAATTTCAATTCTATGCTGGTATCAAATCAGCACGTTTCCCTCTTCAATATAATACATCCCTTTTCATGCCAAATGGAGTGAAGTATTGGCAACACGGTCAGCTGTCATGTTTATGTTTATTTACTTATTTTATTTTGTTTCTATTTTCTATTAATGTTTATATATTATGGAGTCAAAGACCAAAAACGCTGTATAATCATTCCTATATGTCTCTCCGCTGTGCACGGATATAAGTAATATATATTTCTATACACGAAAATGTTTCATTTCTAATAAATTCAAACAAAATTCGTTTACCATATAGTTGAAATTCCCATAATAGGACATAATGCCTTCAAAGTTTGGTTAGTTTCCCTGTCATTAGGAATTGTGACTTATAGGTATAAAAAAAATAGGGCAAAATTAACTTTCAGGTCAATAAAGTTAGAAGGGCAGACATATTAAATTAATTTTGCGGTATCCATCTTGATTGTATTGGAAAATGAAAAATAATATTTTGTTGAATATAGTGTAATCAAATTTTAGTTCGAAAACAACATTAAATAATGATTGTATACCATGACGACAAGATAGTTTTGTGTTGTTTACATCACCAATCCTCCAAAATCAGAACTTCAAGAATTTTGAATAATTTTTTATTTTCACTAATTTCATCTTTTACAAGGGCGCTCGAATTTTATCGAAGTATCATCATCATGATAACAGAAAAAAACATAACCGCAGTGGTTTTTTTTCTTTATACAGTGCGAATCACCTTTATCATTATTGCAAATATTTGAAGTCAGTTCTTTGATCATTCAAGATGTCATTTTTTAACAAAGATGGACAATATCTCTACTACTCTACTGTTTGTTTATACATACATAACCACAGATCCTGCAGAACCGAATAATGTCACATGCGTAGTTCGTTGTTTAGAACGTCACGGCACTGGCGCATAGATGTCAGATTCAAGTAAAGCGTAGCACATATTTACCAATATATTACGTCCATTGGCCCAATGTTGAATGAAAATGCCCTAAATATAACTAAAACGCCTTGGTCGAAACGCCTTGCTGGACCTATTATCGACTTCCATATTACTTTGACTTTATTCCCCACATTGGTAATATACACTTAAATTTTACTTGAAAATCACCTGTGGTGATTTGGTCGCCGACCTATTGGTAGGGCGATTTTACGTCAATTTGACTTTAAATGTTGCTTGGGCTGCCACTCTGTACATTGATGGAGGATGCGATATAACTGGATTAAAGCGTCATGAGGGCTGGAAATCTTCACAGGTAGCTGAAGGTTACATTAATCGGTCTATGAGAAAGAAGACAGCAATATCAGATACTATTGCTAAACAGACAAATAGTAATAAAGCATCTTCTTCCTTTACAGCAGCCGAAATTCCAAATATTTGTTTTGAAAAGTTTTCCAAAGTTATTAATAGTTCACGACCAATTCAGTTTATCAATTGTACTATTACTAATTTTAATATTATTAACAAATAAAGTTGTCCATTAAAAGTTTCAATTTAATGAATTAGTCGTAGCTAAAGTAGAGTATACTACTCGCAATAATGGCTATTATTACCTCGGAATGTTACTCCCTCGCCGCTTTCGCGGCTCGGTTCGTAAATATTCCTCGGCAATAATAGCTATCATTATTGACTCGTGGTATAATCTACTATTTGACACTTTTTATAACGTTTCAGTAAAAACAAATTTTTGAAATTTTTGTCATGGATGCCATACTTCAGTTCAGTGTTTTTTTGGGCGGTATAAATTAGAAAGAAGAGATAAAAATTTATCAACATTCTTCATAGTTTGCAATGTTAGTTTTGTTTAAAACGCCTTAGCAACTTGCTGTAAGATTGTAAATACTTCTAAGTACCTTCTTATAACCCTTGTACTATGTACCAAAATGAAAATCCGTAGATTTATCGAAAATTCAGTAAAATTTTCAAGATTTTTATGGAATTTCGCTACCATGGCAGACTTTTTAAACCTATTTTAAAATCATTAAGTAAATATATGTCACGAAGTATAATTACCGCAGCAAGATAAACATGGGGACAGGTCACGGAGTATCAACCTAACTCTAAGTACCACATCACCAGCGGAATCAATATCCCAATTAACGTCAGGGCCACTAGCGTAGGGAATTAGTGTTGTATAATGAATGCCCGTCCCTAATAAGACAGTAGAGCCCTAATGTGACTTAACGAAGGAGGTCACATCAAAGTTCCAAACTGGCTGGTTGTACTTAACAGTCAATACCGACAAGAAAGGGCTCCTCCACCCAAAGTCCACGTCTTGAGATTTGTGTGTTGGGAGAGGATGTTAGATTACTTCGAACTGTTATTATGCAGTGGCGTGTATTATACTGGTTCCTAAAAGGCCGTTAGAACGAGGTGAAGCAGAATAGAAGCCACTGGCTAAGAGGGATGTTGGGTTTGCACTGAGAGTTTAGAAGCTTTCACTGTTCAACCGAAAGTAATGCAGATTGCTAATGGGAGTAATATATAGTCAGTAGGCTATGGGGAACGAGTGAAAAACACATCACAAAATTGGACGTGCATTATTTTTATAAATAATAGTTTTTATCTGTTTACTTTACACGTCCAGATTCTAAGAAACTAAGTTATTGGTTTTCGAAACAGGTAGCAGAGGCAACCCAAAAATCACAAAAATAATAACAGAGAATTATGTGCTAGATACATATTTCGGCAATGAAGTTGTCTTCATCAGTAGCTGTCGCTAAACTGCCTTTTATATTGGTCTTCGAAAAATAACGAATTTTGTGTTTTGTCTACTTAGAAAAATGCAATATTTTACCTAAGGAAAAATCATTTAGAGTATTCCATCAGTAGGATCATCACGATAAAACTAGCCGTTTGCACTATAAACGTTCTTAAATATTTTCTAGTATTGATTGAATACGAAACCTTCTAGTCTCATTTTCAATATTAATGGAGTTTGCTTTAAAAACATTATCGGTAAACAAAATCACGGGTCGTCAGTTTTGACGATAAAATTGTTGTTATTTTACTTGCGAAATAGTCCAGGTGAATTATAAAATAAGATCAGTAATAATAAAAGGTTCGGGACGCAGCAATGGCGTTGTGGTAGTGAATTTTCATAAAAATGTTTTTAATAGGAAATATACTTTTTTTACGAAAGCATCAAATTTGGTTACCAGTATAACCTATATAGGAGAAACAATGTACCATATTTTATTAAAATAACTTTATTGTTTGACAATATACAAAAATATTTCGAAAATAAACTTTAAATGTGCCCAAAAAACTGGTTTCCTGGCGAACGAACCTTAGGTTAATAGTAAATGAAGCTATCGAAAGAAACATTTTATGAAAAATCGCTACCATAACGCACTTGCTGAGTCCCGAATTTATTTTCTTACAAACATGCATTATCTTTCGATGGAAAATGCTAAAATTGCAATAATATAAGGCGTGTTCGATTAGGAAAAAAATTGCATCACCAGCGGCTTATGGGCCACCTGTGATTGTAAAAATAAGTTTATAAGATGCAGCTCCAGACATCGTATAATTAACATTTAAAATTTTTTCTCATATCTTGTATAATAATGGATATATTGAGCTTTACCCTAGAAACGCGTCACCCTGTATATATGAAAACAGATAAAAACTAACACTAACCCGGATATGGGTTCTATGGGGCCTAGTTAGCATTCATTTGAAGAAATCTTTTCAAAATTCAAAAGGCACTAAAACTGTATCCAACTCTACGAGTAAAATTGTGATGGCCCAAAATAAATATGAATGTAAGAAGAAGAGCATGCCTACATTTGTATTACAAATGTCAGAAAACAAAATACTTATTTACATGTCACTTTAAAAGTAGATCTGACTCTAATCAAAATAATTTGTCAGTTGAATATGACATGTACTGTTGCCGTGGACTATTATGCACTATTGTATTACGCCTTATGAGAATCTTTTTTTTTTTTGGAGTACGAAAGCTTATTTACTGTTTAAACATTTTTCGATCTCTTAACCTGAAATGGTTTTCGTCTCATTTAACGTTGTTTCATTATAGAGTCACAGTAGGTTTTAGAATTTAGAAATTAATCTATTTTGTGTGACATACCTAGAACAAGTTTTATTTTCCTTTAATTATAAATGACAATTTTAAGTAAATTCCTATATTTTCTGTGCCCAATATGTTGAACGGATGCGAAACGGGAGAAGGAAATTTCATTTAAAGTTAAAATGACGAAGAGAACTTTATTCGAGGCACGAGCGTTGTTTCCATATTTTTTTTAAGATCAGTAACATTTATATTTTATAATTAGCAGATTAGCGTATTCATCGTTTTTTGAAAAAAAATTCAAAACATGCTTAGAGGAACCCCTATATGCATTAACTATCGGTCAAATGCTGTTATCTCAACTCCACAATACAGTTAAGAGACCTAAAGTAAATTTGAGGTTCTGTGCAAGGTAAACATGCTACAACGGAGCTAGAAATGCAAACTGTAAACAACTCACCTTGCAGAAGTCCATAGAAAGGAGAAACTATTTACCAACACCGTTTCTCCATAAAAAAACTTCCACTTTGTCAAATTGAAGAAAAAATGCTAAATAATAAGTGTAATCTGATTCTTTAAAATTAAACAAATAACTGAAACTGCCACCAAAGCATCACATAAAGGATCTATTTTAAATTAATTTTTTGCAAATAATTTAATAAAATAAAGAACAATGAAGCTTGTAGCTGAAACTTAAGACATTTTAACTTCTTGCGATATTAATGCTGCAGAGTCGTTCATGTAGGTTCTCTATCTAGAACATGTCAATTTTGACGTTTTGAACCGCGACTTTTTTGACGTTTTAAGAATCAAAACTAAAAAGCTTATTACTTTTTGTTGTTTTAACGTAGAGATTCAAATTTTGGTGCATGGTTTTCTTTTTATGACATTAACCCTCGCACCCAATATGGTTGTCCTAACTTTGTTATTTCCGGAGATATAAAAATTTTCCGAAAGAAAACGCAACATTTTCCGGGAAAAACTAGCCCTATTTTCCTGGCTAACGAACTTATCCAAGCCATTTGCGAAAGGAAGGTACTCACCAAATTTTATCGAAATCAGCGCATTATTTTTTGAGTTAGCGATGTGACACAATATATATATATATATATATATATATATATATATATATATATATATATATATATATATATATATATATATATATCAACATATAAAGTCTGAAACCGACCTCGGATTTGGGTTCCAGTGGTCCCAAATAGCGCTTATTTAAAGATTGGGTTGGGACAAAGTATGGGGCCAAGCAAATAACTTTAAAACAAAAACGGTGATACTGATGAAACATTTTAAGCAAGTGTAATGGCGCATAATGTATCTGAAGAGATGTTCTTTGTTCTAGATATACTTCCAGTGTAACCCTCAACTTTATTTAAATTATTTAAATGGGAGTCCTGTATATTTTCGCAGATTATAATAGACCATGCTTTTCCGAATCCGTCCCATACTGGGTTTAGTATCAGTATCCATACAAAACAGGAAAAATAAAGCGCTTCGCATTCACTAAACAATTACTTTGATCTATTGTAAATTAGAAACAAATTGAGAATCATAAAAAGTCTGGACGCAGCAAGTGCGTTATGGAAGTGAGTTTTCATTTAAATGTTTTTAATAGCAAATATGTCTCTCTAATGCAAGCAGGCATGAATCTGGTTACCGGTATAACCTATATAGTAGAAACAATCTACCATATTTTATCAAAATAACTTAAAATGTTTCCGAGAAAGCTGGTTTCCTAGCCAACAAACCTTAGGTTAATAGCAAATTGAGTGATTGAAATTTGAAGCATTTAATGAAAATTGGCTACGAAAACGCATTTACTGCGTCTCGATTTTTTTTCTTATAAACGTGCATCAATTTCGTTAAAAATGCAAAAATACAATAACATAAGGGTGTTCGAAAAAACTTGTAGGTATCACCAACGACTGGGCCATCTGTGATTGTCAAAATAATTTTATAAGATTCAGCTCAATACACCCTATAATTAACGTATACAACTTTTTCTCGTATCTTATATAATAACAATTGTATTGAGCTTTATCGTAGAAATGCGTCACCCTTAATATATGTAAAACAGATAAAAACTGAAACTAAAGCCGGATATGGATTCTAGGGGGCCTAGTTTGCGCTCATGGCAAGAATTTTTTTTGAGAATTCAAAGATGGCGGTCTCCTCATGAACGAATTTTTTCTACGAAAATTAGCTAAAAATTATAGTGCGTTAAACCGCAAACTTAACTAAAACTACCGCCAAACCATCAGAGGATGGATCTATTTGAAATGAATTTTCTGTAAATATTTTAGTATAATGAAGGACAATGACGGTTGAAGCTGAAACTTAAGGGTTTACAGAACACTCTTCTTGAGACATTTTCTTTACATAATCCGTATTTGTTTCAGGTTCTCTGTCTAAATGCTTCCAATTTTAACGTTTCCAATCGCGACTGACGGTTTAAAGAAAACACCAATTTTATTTTCTTTAAATGTCCACAACTTTTTGTCTTCAAACTTACAGATCTAGATTTTGGTACATGGTTCACTCTTTGTAATATAAACACGCGTACCAAACTAGGTTGCCCTTACGTTGTTATTTCCGGACATATCAATTTTTCCGAAAGAAAACACAAAACTTTTCGGGAAAACCTGGGTCGATTTTCCTGTTTAACGAACCTGTCTAAGCCTCTTGCAAAAGGATGTTCAGGAATAGTTTTTTTATGAAATAGTTCATGAAGCCCATGTGTTCCTAAAACATTATAAATTTAATTGTAGTGCCACAGTGTTTACCCGCTTGTTAAATATGTCTGCGAAATTATGTGCGCCGGGGGTACACTTCGGAGCTTATATTCTCTAGGACAAAACGAAGGTTCGTAATGAACTGTTCGGTAAGTCGGTAACTTCACACTAAAGGCGTGTGTTTATTCTTGACTAAGCGGGTTGTCCGATTAAATGCAGTAAGCAACGGTACTAACGTAGTAGTTTCTGGGGAGGAATGCCGATAGCATCGATAAAAGGTGCAGATCTTCAATCTTTGCCATGTGATCTAGAGAAGTAGGATCCGTGATAGATGAATTTCCTGTAAGTCGGTGACGGATTCAGTCCATGACCAATAAACCTTAGGTTCATATCAAATTGAGCTACTGGAATTTTAAGCATTTAATGAAAGTTCGCTACCATAACGCGATTGCTGCGTCCCGAGTTTTTTTTTTTTACAAACATGCATTATATTTCAATAGAAAATCCAAAAATGCAATAATATAGGGCATGCTTGATTAAAAAAAAAGAAAGACTGTATCACCCACGACTTATGGGCCAGCCTGTGATTATAAGAATAATTTTATAAGATCCAGCTCAAGACACCCTATAATTAACGTATAATTTTTTTCTCGTATCTTATATAATAACGGATATATTGAGCGCTACCGCAGAAATGCATTGTTTACTTTTTATGATATAAACCCGAGTAGCAAATTTGGTTGCCATAACTTTGTTATTTCCGGAGATATAAACATTTTCCGAAAGAAAACACAAAATTTTCTGGAAAAACCCAAGGCGATTTTCCTGGAAAACGAACATATCCAAGCCACCTAAAAAAGGAAGATACTAACCAAATTTGATTAAAGCCGGCCCTTTTTTTTGAGTTATCGGTGTGTTTTTTTTTCCTCAGGGCTCGTCCGCGGCCTTGCCGCCCCGATAGCACTGCAACCTTTGGTTGATTGTGCATTTATCGGTGTGTTGGAACAAAATTTTCTTGTGATTATGTAAGCTATATCGAGAAAATGTATTCAGCTTTTTGGAACTTCCGGTTGCACCGGAAGTAGCTATCAACTTCGTTATTTTAAATGGAATGCTATACTTTTTATTGCATTTTTGGATATAGATGAAAAAATCAGTGTGACCTTGTGTAGCATTCCCTATAGCTATATTTGATATTTGTGAAAATATTACGACTTTCTTTTTTTTATCTCCGATTTATATGTTACTTCAAACTTATGCTGTGGGCTGAGCTTTGAGTTTCCCTGCCTTAAATTCGAAATATCAATAGACGACATTAAATTCTTTGAAATAGTTAAAGAATAATTTATTATCATTGTACAGGGTGTATTTCATTTGGGTTACAACATACGTAACTTTAAAGTGGCATAACTTGTTATTTTCAAATGGAACACCCCATATTTTATGGATTAGTGAGGTAGGTCAGTCAATTCTGCATCGATGTAGTATGGGTTTCCCTATATCTATAGTTGATAGTTTTCGAGTTATAGTGGTTTGTTTTACTTTCGCTTGTAAAAACTGTATTCTGTCAGATACAGGAGACACAGAGAACTTATATTTATTGTGAGATGACAGATAAACGTCACTTAAATTTCGAATAGTTCTAATGTATCGTCTCTTTCAGATTATTTTTTTATGATAATGACTATAGTTTATTATTATTATTATTATATAGTACATAACTATAATAATAATAATAAACCACAGTCTTTATCATACAAAAATAATCTAAAAAAGACGATACATTAGAACTATTCCAAATTTTAGTGACGCGTATCTGTCATCTCACAATAAATATCAGTTGTTACGTTCTCTGTGCCTCCTGTATCTGACAGAATACAGTTTTTACAAGCGAAAGTAAAACAAACCACTATAACTCGAAAACTATCAACTATATATATATATATATATATATATATATATATATATATATATATATATATATATATATATATATATATATATATATATAGGGAAACCTATACTAGATCGATGAAGAATTGAATGGCCTACCTGACCAATCCATAAAATAAAGGATGTTCCGTTTGAAAATAACAAGTTATGCCACTTTAAAGTTAAGTATGTTGTAACACAAAAGAAATACACCCTGTAAAATAATAATAAATTATTCTTTAACTATTTTAAAGAATTGAATGTCGTCTATTGATATTTCGAATTTGAGGCAGGGAAACTCAAAGCTCAGCCCACAGCATAAGTTTGAAGTAACATATAAATCGGAGCTAAAAAAAAGAAAGTCGTAATATTTTCACAAATATAAAAGGTAGCTATAGTGAATGCTACACAAAGTCACACTTATTTCTTAATCTCTATTCAAAAATGCAATAAAAACTATAGCATTCCATTTAAAATAACTAAGTTGATAGCTACTTCCGGTGCAACCGGAAGTTCCACAAAGCCGAGTATATTTTCTCGATATAGCTTAGATAATCGCAAGAAAGTTTTGTTGAAAGTTTTTTTGGCTAGCTCTTAGGGTAAGGGATATATAGAGGAATTACACACTATTGGGGCACCTCTATATATATATATATATATATATATATATATATATATATATATATATATAAATTGCAACTGACCCCGGATATGTGTTCTAGGGGGCCTTGTTCGCGCCCATTTAAAGAATTTTTTTAATATTACAAAAGTACCGATCACCTCATTTGTGATTTTTTTTTAAAGAAAATTCACTAACAAGCCAACTTTTATAAAACTTTCACTGTCGCACAGTATAATATGTTATGTTAATCTTTTGCGATTTGTCAAAAAAAATGTTACTGTTAACGTACCAGCAATTTTGCTCGGTCAGATGAAATTGAGAAAATTTCCTTTATTGGGCGTAAGCAATAATTTGGCTATATATAAATTACAGTAAACTGCTGTGGGATAAAAACATTCTCATAAATAAAGCCGAATCCACAACAGCAGCAGCCACAATACATCTACATCTACATGTATATATCGTCCATCAGCATACGCAGAGAGCCTCAGCAGCAGCAGCAGCACGGCCTAGTCTGCTATGCTGCCTGTTGTAGGCGTTGTTGGCGAATTCACGAGTCAACGCCCTTTATACGGGACACTCGCATAGATGCACATATATATTATTAATGTGACGCAGATATGGTCTCTCTTAGAATCTACACAGGCTTCCACAAAAGACTGCACCTCTATCGTACTATTAGGGAGACTAAAGACGTTGTATGGTTAACACATATAAAAAAAAAACTCTGGACGCAGCAAATGCGTTATGGAAGTGAATTTTCATAAAATGTTTTTAATAGCAAATATGTATTTTTTAATGAAAGCAGATATCAAATTTGGTTACCAGTATAACCTACATTATAGTAGAAACAATGCACCATATCTCATCAGAATAACTTGAAAATGTACAAAAAGTTTCCGAAAATAAATTTAAAATGTTCCTGAAAAAACTGGTTTCCTAGCCAACGAATCTTAAGTTAATAGCAAATGAAGTTATTTAATAAAAATTCGCTACCAAAAATGTGCGAATGGTCTGATTACCGCAGCCATGAAACAAGACAACACACACAAAATTCGCTACCAAAACCCACTTGCCGCGTTCCGAATTTCATTTCTTACAAACATGTTTTATATTTCAATGAAAAACGCAAAAATGCATAAGAGATGTTCGATTTAAAAATATATAGTAAAAACAATGTGCCATGTTTCATCAAAATAACTTTATTGTTTGAAAATGTACAAAAATTTCCGAAAGAAAACTTAAAGTGTTCCCGAAATAACTCGTTTCTTGGTCAACCTTATTGGTTAATAGCAAATTGAGCTATTCAAATATGAAGCATTTGATCAAAATTCGCTACCATAGCGCACTTGCTGCGTCCAGAATTTCTTTTCTTACAAACATGCATTATATTTCGATGGAAAATGCAAAAATGCAATAACGTAAGGCGTGTTTGATCAAACAAAGAAAATTTGTATCACCAACGACTTTTGGGCCAGCCTGTGATTGTAGAAATATTTTTTTAAGATGTAGCTCAAGACACCCTATAGTTAATATATATAAAAAAAATTCATATTTTGTATAATAACGGATATAATGAGCTTTATTGATTCGACAAAAATTATATACCATTAAACGATAAACTCTATAGCTAAGACTACTGCCAAGCATCAGAGAAAGGATCTATTTGAAATGAATTTTCTGGAAATATTTTAGTAAAATGAAGGACAATGACGGTTGAAACTAAGACTTCAGGGTTTGTAAAACATTCTTCTTGAGACATTTTATTTCCATAGCCCGTATTAGATTCAAGTTATTTGCCTAAATGTTGCAAATTTTGACGTTTTAAATCGCAACTTTGACGTTTTGAGGAAACTCCCAATTTATTTTTCTTTAAATGCCTATAACTTTTTTGTCTTTTGACCTAAAGAGCTAAATTTTGGCAGGTAACTTACCTATAAGGATATAAACACGCGTACCAAATTTGGTTGCCCTTACTTTGTTAATTCCGGAGATATAAATTTTTTCGAAAGAAAACACAAAATTTTCTGGGAAAACCTGGGCCGATTTTCCTGACTAACGAACTTATCCAAGCCATTTGCAAAAGGAAGGTATTCACCAAATGTAATCAAAATCGGCCCATTATTTTTTGAGTTCCCATCTTCACCGGCTATACCGTACTGATGATGGCTAATAAACTTGAAACACGTGTATGCGGTTGTCTCCTTGCGGCTTTGCCCTTAACCCCTTTTCCTTGTATAGTACAGAAATGCCGTGTTATAGATCCTGTTATAGTTAGTATAACTTCCTGGGCTTCGGATGCTCACGCAGGTGATTTCTTTGCCTCCGTGGCTATTTTGGTTGTTTCCCTCGGATCGAGGGTCTTCCAAATGTTGCTGCAAATGTGCACTGGTTGCCTGTTGTGACTACGTGTATTTGTGCATCTTCATCCAGAGTGTTCCCATCTTCACCTGGCTATACCGTACTGATGATGGCTAATAAGCTTGAAACACGTGTATGCGGTTGTCTCCTTGCGGCTTTGCCCTTAACCCTTTTTAGTACAGAAATACCGTGTTATAGATCCTGTTATAGTTAGTATATATATATATATATATATATATATATATATATATATATATATATATATATATATATATATATATATATATATATATATATATATAAAAAATTGAAACTGACCCCGGATATGTGTTCTAGGGGGCCTAATTAGTGCTCAGTTGAAATTTTTTCAAAATTCAAGTCGGGATCTCCCCATTAGTGAATTTTATCTAAGAAAATTCACTAAAAAAACCAAGGCCTGTTTTGGGGTTAAGGAGTCGCGGGCCAAAGGACTCCAGGGGGCAAGCTGAGGAAGTGGAAATAACAACATAAACTCCCGATGAAGCTTTCCCCAAGACCGTCATGCGCGGTAAAAATCCGCATCCTGCACGAGGTGACCCTGCTAATAACTAAACATGACGGATCTAGACAAGGAGGTCGAACTAAACTCCCCCAATCTACGGTGTCACGTGACCCGTGCCTATGGATGGATGGCACCAGGGCGATGGTGTCGTGAACGGAACCTCTGGAGTACCAGGCAACCCTCCAGAGTAACCCGCCTTGCACCACACAGGGGGTTCTGATGGTGTGGACAGTATTTCCCCCATTCTCGTGGGAACAACATGAAGATTATAAATACATATAAAACCAAAACCAATGAGGCTCGAGGAGTGGCTCCGGCTACAGACTTGAGCCTTGAGTCTATCCCGGAAACGGAGACGAGCCAGGGTGCGGCAGCGGACTCTGGAGGTCCCACGACCGGCGTAGATACGGGGGATCAGGGGGTAGCTTCGGCCAGAGACCTGTCCCCGACACCCAAGCTGGAGGCTGGGTCCCACCGGAGGGCGGCGAGCTCCGCGGACTCCGGGGGCCCCTCCACCAGTGAGGACTCTACTGTTAGAGTAGAGGGACTGCCCCGGCAGTCCAAGCGTCTTTCCGGGGCGCAAAGAAAGAAGCTCCGGAGGGCGCAAAAAATGGCGGCCGGGACCTGGACGGTCGAGAAACCTGTAAAGGCGCAAGAGGGGAGTGCGGGTCAGAAGAGGACGCGCTCGAACTCTAGCACGCCCACTACAGACAGACGTTCCAAAAGGGCCAGGGTGCCTGTAAAGGCGCAAGAGGAGAGTGCGAGTCGGAAGACGCCGCGCTCTGGCTCTAGAACGCCTACTACAGACAGACCTCCCAAAGGAACTAAGGCCGGAACACCGGCGCAGACTGGCTCTTACAGGGAGGCTGCGGAGGGCCTCGGGATGGCGGTGATTGACAGACGCCATCCTGAGGTCACGCTAGACCAGGGGAAGGCGGACCTGATCCAGGCTGCGGTGGTAGCTGCGGTGGACTCTCTTCAGGAAGGGGAGAGCCCGCCTCAGTTCCACCGGACGCGCCTGACGGGGGGCATCCTCTGGATAACCTGTGCCGGCCCGCAGTCGCGGGACTGGCTGCGGAAAACGATCGGGGGCCTCGGTCAGATTTGGGAGGGGGCGGACTTGACAGCCGTCGAGCCCAAGGAACTCCCAAAGAGACGCAAGGTCCTCGTACGGATCCCTGACACCGTCCCGCAGGAGACGGTGATCAGCAGACTTAAGATCCAGAACCCTGAACTGGGGACGCAACACTGGTCGGTTCTAAGCAGGAAGGCAGAGGAGAAAGGACAGACGCTCGCCTTCTCGATCGACCCGACATCTTACAGAGCCCTTGAAGGAACCTCCTTCAAGGCATTCTGGGGCATGGGAAGGGTTAGCTTCCGCCCACTGGGGAAGCAATTAAGGGTTAATGGGACTTAGGTTCCTTCAGGTCAACCTCCAACACAGTAGGGCAGCCACGGCCGGACTACTAATGGCTCTGAGGAACACGGATGTGGCCCTCATCCAGGAACCGTACTCCTACAAAGGAGAGATCAAGGGACTCGGCGGAGCTAATGGAAAGCTCATCTACAGCAGGTCCAGCGAGAATCCGAGGGCCTGCATTTTTGTCAGGGAAGGGATAGAGTTTCTCCCTCTAATGAATTTCTGTTCCAGGGACCTGGCAACGATCAAAATCCGATGTGGAGGAGCGGATGGGCTGAGGGACATTACTGTCGCGTCAGCCTATCTGCCAGGGGACAGCACGGACCCTCCTCCACCCAACGAATTGGAGCAGCTGATGGTGGGTAGCAGAGCAGGTGGATGGCAGACCATCATCGGCATGGATGCGAATGCGCACCATGAGTTGTGGGGTAGCTCGGACACAAACTCTAGGGGTGAGGCACTTTTACAATTCTTTATGAAATTTAATTTAGACATATTGAATAGAGGTAATAAACCGACATTCGTCACAACACGGCGTGAGGAAGTTTTAGACCTAACAGTTTCCACCCAGTTTCTGGGTGACTTTGTTAAAAGCTGGGCTGTGTCTGGGGAAGTGAGTAGCTCAGACCACAGATACATCCGGTTTGAAATCGCCAAAGTCGAAAGAGAAACAGTATGGTACCGGGACCCCCGCAAGGCGGACTGGGAAGCCTACAGGGCAGACCTAGCTGTGGAACTGCGGGGGGTTGAGAGGGCCATAAGGGATTCAATAGACCTCGAGATTGCAGCAGTCCAATTGCGAGACGCAATTACTTCGGCCTATAACGCCAACTGCCCCCTGAAAATGAGGGTGTCCACCAGGAACGTCCCATGGTGGAACGAGGACCTCAGGCAAAGGAGGACGCAGGTTCGTAAGCTGTTTAACGCGGCCAAAAGGTCGGGAGCATGGGATGAATATAGACAGGCCCTATCGACCTATAACAAAAGACTGAGGGACGCCAAGAAGGAGTCGTGGAGGAGGCACTGCGAAGAAGTGGAAAACACGTCCGAGAGTGCTCGACTACACAAGATCCTGTCTAAGGGCCCTCAGACTAACATAGGCTCCCTTAGAACACCCACGGGAGGCTTTACAAGCTCGGGGAAGGAAACTATGGAAATTTTACTCCAGACGCACTTCCCCGGCTGTAACATAATAAACCAATCACCTCCGGACTGGGAACACTCAGAAATAGAGGCGCCTTATAGGCGGGCATCTAGAGTAGACTGGACAGTCGCTAAAGAGGTGGTTACCTGGAGCAAAATCAGATGGGCCATTAACAGCTTTAAGCCATACAAATCGCCGGGATTTGATGGAATAATGCCCATCATGCTCCAACAGGGGATAGATATACTGGCGCCGGTGCTTACCCTCATTATGAGGGCCAGCCTGGCTCTGGAGTACATTCCGAGGGCATGGAGACTGGCCAGGGTTGTATTTATTCCTAAACCTGGGCGTCCAACAGACCAGGCAAAGTCCCTGAGGCCAATAAGTCTCATGTCCTTCTTGCTGAAAACAGTGGAAAAACTGCTCGACCGGCACATTAGGGGCGGTGTACTGGAAGCATATCCTCTACACTGCGGACAATATGCATACAGAGCAGGATTCTCAACAGAAACAGCACTGCACCAACTGGTGCTGAAACTGGAGAATACGCTGGAGAACAAGGAGGTGGCGCTGGGGGCCTTCCTAGACATAGAGGGGGCCTTTAGCAACACCTCGTTCGGATCGGTTCTGGCAGCTGCCCGGGAGCGTGGAATAGAGGAGACCTGCTGCAGGTGGATCGATTCCATGCTCAGGGACAGGGCGGTGTTCACCTCACTCGCGGGAGGGACTCTGCTGGCGGGGGTCGCGGCGGGGTGTCCGCAGGGGAGCGTTCTGTCTCCCTTGCTCTGGTGTCTAGTCGTGGACGGCCTGCTGGGGAGGCTCTCGGGAGGGGGGTATGAGGTACAGGGCTATGCGGACGACATTGTCATCATAGTCCGAGGAAAGGTCACACAGGCATTGTGGGAGCGTATGCAGACTGCACTGAAAGTGGTGGAAGGGTGGACGGTTGATCAAGGGCTCGGGGTGAGCCCCGAGAAAGCAACCGTCGTGCCGTTTACGAGGAGGAGGAAGTGTGAAAGCCACAGAACTCTCACTCTATACGGTAGGAGCGTTCCAATGGCCAGGGAGGTAAAATATCTTGGGGTCGTATTGGACTCTAAGCTAACCTGGAATGGTCACATTGGAAAAATACTGCGTAAGGCAGTCATGACCTTAGCCGTCACTAGGCGGCTATATGGAAAAACGTGGGGACTAAGACCTAGTATGGCCCACTGGCTGTACACAAGGGTGGTCAGACCATCGTTAACATATGCGGCACTGGTCTGGTGGCCTAAGGTGACACAATCCAGTGCCAAACAAAAACTAGGCAAGATCCAAAGGATGGCTTGCCTAGGCATCACAGGGGCCATGTCTTCAACCCCAACAGCCGCCATGGAGGTGTTGCTGGATCTACCCCCCCTACACTTCGTTATTATGGGAGAGGCCAGGCTAGGACTATACAGACTAGCCTGCAATGGTAGACTGAAGATCAACCCAGGCTTCAGGGGCCACTGCAAAATTCAGGAGATCGTGAAGGAACCCATGCTTGAAATGAGGTCAGACTTCGCGAGCCCGCGAATGTGCAGGGAAAACAACTTCACAGTGGAAATCCCTGATCGCGGGGCATGGCGGGAGGAGACACCGGGCATACCACGGGACGCGCTCGTCTGGTTCACGGACGGATCTGGCGAGGAGCGTGGGACGGGGGCAGGTGTGTACTCGGAAGGACCGAGGGTAAGTCACAGTATTTCCCTCGGAGCCCATGCAACGGTGTTTCAGGCCGAGATGTACGCCATCCTGCACTGTGTGCGGGAGAACAAGAGGAGGGGCTACACCAACAAGCGGATCCTCATAGCCACAGACAGCCAGGCAGCCCTTAAGGCACTAAGTAGCCCACGGGTAAATTCCTGGCTGGTGAGTGAGTGCCGAGACGAGACGAGCGACCTGGCTGGGCAGAATGAGGTGACCCTCATCTGGGTGCCGGGTCACTCGGGGGTCAAAGGCAATGAAGAAGCTGACAGTCTCGCAAAGAGGGGGTCAGCAGAACCATTTATGGGACCAGAACCGGCTCTGGGCGTGTCAAAGAGCACTGCCAGGGGAGCCATTAAGTCCTGGGTCAGAAACCAACACAAGGTGTACTGGGCGGACTGTCCAGGGCTCAGACATGGGAAGTCAATAATTGACGGACCCAGTTCAAAGAGAGCTGTGGAGCTGCTAAACCTTAGCAGAGGACAGCTCAGAAACACAACAGGTCTCTTGACGGGACACATGGCCGTCAAGAAACACCTATATAAAATGGGGCGGTTCGAAGGGGACCTCGCATGCAGACTCTGCGGCGAGGGGGAGGAATCAGCCCAGCACATCTTGTGCGAGTGTATAGCTCTGGACCGGAAAAGACAACTGATCTACGGTCACTCTAGACCGGAGACAGAGCAATATAAAACTTCACCCTACCAATCGCTGTGCAGACTAGTTCAAGGCACAGTGATTTTGGAATGGGTGGAGTAAGACTAGGGGTATGCACAATCAACCAAGGGTTGCGGTGCTATCGGGGCGGCAAGGCCGCGGACGAGCCCTGAGGGAACAAAAAAAAAAAAAGGCCTGTTTTGCAACATGTGCTAGAAACAATTCCCGTTTTCCTAATTATTAGAGGAAAAGTTACTTTTTGATGTGCAGAGAATGCTCTAGGTCTGAAAACGAGGCCAAACATCTTGGCATTGTCGTGGTTGTCACTAAAAAAAAATTAAAGAAAATTCACTAAGATTGCTTGAAATAATATCACAAATGTAGTTATGTTATTTATTGAAACGCTCTTGAGGCAAACAAAATTATCACATGATAATTTCAAAATTTGCAATCGTTTCGCCAACAAAACCGGCTTTATTAAAATCTAATTGACAGTCACATTTACTTCATCACCTTAAAGAGCAACGTTTATACAGGGTGTGCCAATTAAATAGCTGCGCTGCCTGCTGCACAGTTGTCATTCTTGTAGAACAAACTAATTAATTCCACCTTTTCAGCAATTGTATAAAACATTTTCACTAATTGGAATTTAATCGACTTTGTGATGATTTTACGGGATATTTACTTGTCTCGTTTAAAGTAAAACAGGTAAAAAAGCTAAATTGATAAAGTTTGTGAAGATATAAACGAAACACGGTGAATTTGCAGTTTAACTCCCGAACGATTTTCAAAACATCGATTGCTGATAGATAAAGTTTGGTGTCTTAAATGCACGATGACGTGATTGTTACCTTTTGTTTTCTCTTATTTCCCGAGTTATTCGCATTTAAAGTTGCTTACACATTACACAGTTTTTTAACAATTTCCCAGTACGGTCCTGACCCGTGGCATCTTCTTCCCTCCTAAACATTACATTTGACATAAAGTTTACATTGAGTTTGGGAATCCCTAGATTACGGGGGCTTCGCCGCAGGGATTTTCCTTCCCCTCTTGCGTGCGTACAACCACCCTCGTTGCATAAACCACAAGAAACATTTCTTGTTCATACCCCACAAGGAAGTTACGGGACCTGGCATGAATAGGGGTGATGTGCGGGGTAGGCATGGTTTAGGGGGGATATGGCTTCAGGATGTGAAAAAGACAGCTTTCAAGCCGTTTTCTTCCCATTTTCTGCTCATATTTTCTTTCTGCTACCTACCCCGCCCAGCACCTCTCTTCACTCCTGGTCCCGTAACTTCCTTGTGGGGGGAGAGGGGAGAACAAGAATTTGTTCTTGTAGGTTGTGCATCTGGGGGGGGATGGGTCCTAGGCATGTTTCAGAAAAAAAATTTTGGAAAGCGTTCGGGAGTTAAACTGCAAATTTACCCGAAAAACTATAAAAGAAAATGTTTTTATCGAGAACTTGTAAAAAAAAAAAACAATCGTCAGATAACGTCAAATACTCGTATGTTTCGAAATGTTCGTTCGGAAGAAAATATTTTATTATTGTATGGAAGTGGACAGAAAACAATTTGACCATTTAATTAAATAACATTCTTTCATTCATTGGTAGTTTATCTTATTATTTAATTGTTTGTTGCCATGATCAAACCAAAACATTAAAAGTCATATGTTGTGAGCAGAAAAAGCTTTAAAATGAGGTGTCACTGAACATAGGATGTCATTTAAAATTTAATGGTACTTTACGCCCCTGCCAAAGGGGTGGATTCCAAACTTACGCCATCATGTGTGTCCCTTGAAAACAAAGTCGACGTGTCTCGGCTTATTTTTTCTTCTTTTTTAATTCCCATATTTTCCAGGTGGGAAGTTTTAATTGGCACACTTTGTAGATGTACAACTGTCTAGTGTTGCTTTAAGTGAACCTAATTGTGCTTTATAACATTAATGAACATTAGTTTTAAAAAGTATTGTTATTGGCCACCGGCAAGTCAACAAAACTGCTATTGAAATTTAAAAAAATTACATATGGTCAAACGGCTGCCATTTAAAAAAGTCTGGACGCAGCAAGTGCGTTATAGTAGTGAATTTTCTTAAAAAAGTTTTTATAAGCAAATATGTCTTTTTTTTTAAATAGGCAGGCATCAAATTTAGTTACCAATATAACCTATATAGTAGAAACAATGTACTAAACAATAACTTTGAAAAAGTATAAAAATTCAAATTATATACCTAATCTGTAACTAAGTCTAAAAGATAGGAAAATCCAACAAAATATTTCCAAAACTAGTCTAGGTATAGGAAGTTGTTCTATTTGAAAAAATTGAGTTACGAAAGTTCGAATTTTTCCAAATCCACTCACTATTTGAGAGCGCTCTGTAGACGGAATCTCGATTTTTTCGACAAATAATATTAAACAAAACCTCCCTGAATGCGTCACTTTCATGAGACTCTCCTATCTATTGGTAAATATATTTGAAAACCTCCCTAAATGCGTCATTTTCATGGGACTCCGATTTCCATTGGTAAAAACGCCGTATCACAATTTTTGATATGTCCCAAAATGTAAAAAGTTTAAAAACAATTGAAATAACTCGAAAACGATGGGCGATATAAATCTTTTCTCCTTACAACCATGCATTAAAATTGGATGGAACATGCAATAATGCTACAATAAATGGGCTGTTACATAAAAAAAAAGAAAACTTATATCACCAACGACTTATGGGCCAGCCTGTGATTGTCAACATAATTTTATAAGATGCTGCTCAAAACACCGTATAAATAACTTTTATAATATTTTCCTGTATCTTGTTTAATAACCGATATATTGAGCTTTGCAGTAAAAATGCACCACTCTGTACATATTTAAACATGTAAAAACTAAAATTTACCCGGAGGCGCCTAGTTCGCACACTTTTGAAGAAATATAAAAAAACTTAAAGTCGCGGTCTTCTCAATAACGATTTTTTTCGACGAAAATTCGCGAAAACCTATAGACTATTAAACCACAAACTCTATAACTGAAACTACTGCCAAATCATCAGCGAATGGGTCTATTTGAAATGAAATTTCGGCAAATTTTTTAGTAAAATGAAGGACAATGATGGTTGAAGCTGTAACTTCAGGCTTTGTAAAACACATTTATTATGACATTTCTTTACATAGCCCGTATTTATTTCAGGTTCTCCGTATTAAAATTGCTAATTTAGATGTTTTAGATCGCGACTTTGACATTTTAAGAAGAAAAACTATACAATTTTCAAAGTATTTTTCTGTTATTTCTTGACCTTTTTACGCCAAGAACACTTAATCTTTGTCTGTAATATGCAATAGATCTTGTTATATACACAAAATATTTTGGTTTTGTGCATTTCTCTGGTCATCAGTGGCACTCAATTTTTTTTTGCTAAATGTCTATAATTTGTTTTACTTTCAACTTAGAGATTTGCACTTTGGTACGTGCGGTAAGCTCAATAATGTAAACCTAAGTGCATAGCTCTGTTATTTTCGGAAATACAAAAATTTCCCGAAAGAAAACCCAAAATTTTCCAGGAAGAACGGGTCCGATTTTCCTGCCTATCTAACTTATCCAAGCCACTTACAAAAGGAAGGTACCTACCAAATCTTATCAAAATCGGTCAATTATTTTTTTATCGGTGATATATATATATATATATATATATATATATATATATATATATATATATATATATATATGCACATACATAAACTCAGATCTCCTCATTTGTGATTTTTTTTAAAGAAAATTCGCTAAAACTACCATTTGAAATAATAATATAGAGTAAGAACAAGGACGTTTATGTTTCTGGAATAAACAATGACAATATATTGAAACCTTAATTGCCCTAGATCAGCGCGAGGTCTTACTTAATCCTGGAAGACTGCGCCAGGAAAGGCTCGTGCATTTTCTTGTTATCCTGTTTTATGTAATGGTATTTAGAAACTTTTGACATGAATATTCAACAGTAGTTGAGCGGGTATAGGGATACCACTGGCAGAGGGCGTATGACTGTCTTTTTGTTGTGAGATAGTGAAGTTTGTCTAGTAGAAAAGAGTATCACGCTGTGACGCTAGCTGCTTTACTTAGAATACATACATACTAAATGAAGTGAGTATCTGTCTCATATCCTGCTTCTTTAGGTCGCCACTATTGTATTTTCTAGGCTCTTGGCTTGACGAATTTCAACAAAAATTCAGCATTAAAGTTAACTGAACTTAAATAATCTAAACTTTAATAAATATCTTTTATAGTGTAATGCGGTGATTTTCCGTTGCATTCCCCAGAGTTATAAACTTTTTAGAGTATGCAAATATGAATATCAGACATCGAAACTACTTCGAATAAAAAAAACTTTGAATATATCTACTTTAATTTAATTTTTTCCACGAGAATTAACAGATATATTTTTGTTTATTCCAAATAGTTTTTGTTAATAACAGTTGCATATTATATTTAAATATTTAAAAAAAATACAAATCTGGAGAAGGCAACTGAAAACCACGGCACTGTCCTTTTTCTCATAACTGTAACCATGACAGATATCAGGAATAAACGTAAATGGACAACGGTTTCATTAAAATACTTGTGTGTGTGTGTGTGTGTGTGTGTGTGTGTGTGTGTGTGTGAGGTCATGTCGTGGCTGGGGATACTCTGGCCATCCGCTCATTTTTTAATATTTTAGTCACTATCTGTGTTCAACTGATGATTTAATTTATTAATTCGTCAGATCACCACACTTTGCATATGGTTTTCTAAAATCTAAAATAGCTAAGCTATATAAACAATACTCAGTTTATCTACACATACATATATACACATACACACATATATTTCTCTTATTTTTTAGTGAATTTTTATTTTAAAAAATTCACTCATAGAGAGAGAGAGAGGTATCGATGGTGAGACTTTGCAAAAAAAAAATCGCATGAGCCGCGAATTTGGAAGAGGTTTCGTAGAATGGCTCGCTAGATCACCAGATCTTACACCTCTTGATTTCTTTTTATGGGGGGGATACGTTAAGAACAGAGTCTATAAAACGCAACCAGCTGATTTAGATGATTTGAAAATGAAAATAACAGAAATTAGGAACGTAACGCCTGACGTGTTGAACAGAGTTAGGGAAGAATTCCAGAGCAGATTATTTCGTTGTGTGCAAGTGAATGAGGAACATTTTGAACATTTATTATAAGAAAGGAACGTTTTTAGTAAGTTTATTTTCGAAATTTGAATTTCAGGGTAAACTGTTTAGTTTTAATATTCCGGTATTAAATTTCCACCCTGTATTGAAAACTGTAATATTAGACCATACATATGGGGTATCTCCGCATTCAGAAAAATGTGATCCATCGAATTGTGATGAAAAAATGTAGGGTTGCTACTGTAAAAAAAAAGGATAAAGTGGTGAAGGTAAAAAGGTGGGATCTTAATTTTTTTAGCTATGATTATAAGATAATGTTCGACACATTGAAATTCACGTGTCTCAGCGTTTTCCACAAAAACTATTTTTTGCTGAATAATGAATTTTATTCCATAAGTGTGTTTCACACTGTATATATATATATATATATATATATATATATATATATATATATATATATATATATATATATATATATATATATATATACAAAAGGAGAGGGGTTAAGGGCAAAGCCGCAAGGAGACAACCGCATACACGTTTTTCAAGCTTATTATCCATCGTCAGTACGGTATAGCCAGGTGAAGATGGGAACACTCTGGAAGAAGATGCAAAAATACACGCAGTCACACCAGGCAACCAGTACAACATTTGGAAGACCCTCAATCCGAGGGCAACAACCAAAAAAGCCACGGAGGCAACGAAATCACCTGCTGTGACTCCGTGTATTTTTGCATCTTCATCCAGAGTGTTCCCATCTTCACCTGGCTATACCGTACTGACGATGGCTAATAAGCTTGAAACACGTGTATGTGGTTGTCTCCTTGCGGCTTTGCCCTTAACCCCTCTCCTTGTATAGTACAGAAATGCTATAATGTTATAAATCCTGTTATAGTTAATATATATATATATATATATATATATATATATATATATATATATATATATATATATATATATATATATATATATATACATGTAAACATATAAAAATTCAAACGAACCTTGGTTATGGGTTCTAGGGGCCGTAATTCACGCTCATTTCAAAAAATGTTCCGAAAGTCTCATCATCGTTATTGGTGAATTTTGTAATGAAAATTCACTAAAAGCGGCAACCGCCGCTGTGGCTCCGACACGGCGATTTATGATAGTGTTACGGATTATGACCTGATCGGCGCATCGTTGGCTAAATAAAACATATATGTCAAAAAATATTTGCGCATTATTAGTGAATTTTCTTTAAAAAAAATCACTAATGAGGAGATCCCGACTTTCGAATTTTGAAAAAATTTCTTCAAATGAGCGCTAATTAGGACCCATGGAACCCAAATCCGAGGTCGGTTTCACACTTTATATGTTATATATATATATATATATATATATATATATATATATATATATATATATATATATATATATATATATATATATATATATATATATTTATATATTTATGTGTCACACCTATAACTAAAAAAATAATGGACCGATTTTGATAAAACTTGGTGAATACCTTCCTTTCACAAGTGGCTTGGATAAGTTCGTTAGCCAGGAAAATCCGCCGAGGTTTTCCCGGAAAATTTTGTGTTTTTTTTCGAAAAAAATCGAAAAAATTTATTGCTCCGGAATTAACAAAGTAAGGGCAACCAAATTTTACACGCGGGTTTATATCATTATGGGTAAAATACCTACCAAAATTTAGCTCTGTAGGTTAAAGGACAAAAAAGTTACAGGCATTTAAAGAACAATAAATTTGGGTTTTCCTCAAAACGTCAAAATCGCGATTTTAAACGTCAAAATTGGTGAGTACCTTCCTTTCGCAAGTGGCTTGAATAAGTTCGTTAGCCAGGAAAATCCGCCGAGGTTTTCCCGGAAAATTTTATGTTTTCTTTCGAAATAAATTATATCTCCAAAATTAACAAAGTAAGGGCAACTAAATTTCATACGCGGGTTTATATCATTATAGGCAAGTTACCTACCAAAATTTAGCTTCGTAGGTTAAAGGACAAAAAAGTTACAGGCATTCAAAGAAAAATACATTTGGCTTTTCCTCAAAACGTCAGAATCGCGATTTTAAACGTCAAAATTGGTAATATTTAGGTAATGAACCTGGCACTAATATGTGCTATGGAAGGAAAATGTCTGAAGAATAATGTTTTACAAAGCCTGAAGTCTTAGTTTCAATCGTCATTGTCCTTCATTTTACTTATATATTCCCAAAAAATTCATTTCAAATAGACCCTTTCTCTGATGTTTCGGCTGTCGGTTTAGTTAAGTTGATGCTTTCGCTGTAGGTTTAGTGAAGTTTATGGTTTAACGGTTTATAATTTTTTGCTAATTTTCGTAGAACAAATTCGTTACTGCATTTTAGCATATTTTATCGAAATATGATGCATGTTTGTAAGAAAAAATCTGGACACAGTAAGTGCGTTTTGGTAGCAAATTTTCATTAAATCCTCCAAATTTCAATAACTCATTTGCTATTAACGTAAGTTTTGTTGGTTAGGAAACCAACATTTAACTGTATTTTCGGAAAATTTTTGTATGAACGCAGCAAGGGCGTTTTGGTTGCGAATTTTCATTAAATGTTTCAAATTTCAATAACTCAGTTTGCTATTAACCTAAGGTTTATTGGCTAGGAGACCAGTTTTCTCATAAACATTTAAAGTTTATTTTCCGAAAAGTTTTGTACATTTTCAAATAATTATTTTGATAAAATATAATACACTGTTCCTACTATATAGGTTATACCGGTAACCAAATTGATGCCTGCTCGCATTAGACGATATATTGGTAATTAAAAACATTTTTATGAAAATTCACTTCCATAACGCACTTGCTGCGTCCAGAGTTTTCTGAGATTAAACGGGTTGAGGTATCTCACTCACACAAAATTATTACAGTAGCTAAACACATTAAAAAAGTTGGCGACCCCTGATTCAAACCATGGATTTTAATATGTGCGAGAACATTTGTAACATAATCTTTCTTATCGGAAACACTTTTGAAGACGTATTCTATTTTTGAACTTCTGGGTGGCACTAATATTCTTGAAAAGTGAAAAGGCAAAATGTGCAAACAAAATTTATTACTAGGACACTTAACACTGACAAACTCAAGATTTTAGTGTGTAAGAAATAAGTAGGTGCCCATCTTCTTTAATTTTTCTGGTAATAAACCTCTTATATATTATATTTTCCCTCGTGTGCTGATTTTCACCCAATACTTTTCTGCGCAGATTGTTATGACACATGATACTTTTATTTTTGTATCTATCGGCAAGAAGGTTGCCCTCAATCTTGCACATACTGTCGTTACTCTTTTCTATAGAACATTTTCTCCCTGATATTCACTAGCAAATATTGTGGATTAGGAAAAACTCCACAGGGAAATACATAGCCTACTGTTTATTAGCAGCAGATTGAAGAAGTAGCAGTGGTAGAAGAAGTAAGGAACAGAAGGCGAACTGATATGAGTTTAGACGTGGATTCATTTTCCCGCATTTCCTGACTAAACTCGTTAACGGGCCTAGTGCGTGCATGGGCCGAAGCTAAAGGAAAAGTCAGAGATATTCTGGTTGTGATATTAGAATTCACTGTGACTATCTGTTAATCTAGGTGCTTCTATTAGCTATGATGATGATTTATTTCTATATTTAGATCAGCGCAGTCATGAATATAAGGAAGCCGCTATTGATTAAGGATGTGGTTTTATTACTCACGTTCTTAGTTACCTATATTTCTTATACGAAATAAAATTAAATGTTGTTTACACCTCCAAGATATTCGTTTTTAGATGAGACATTATATACACAGGTTTCGCTTAGTAAAGATAGGAACTGAACACTGATATGTACAATTTGGAGAGCACAAATCAGCACAATACATTTTTCAGACCTGGCGATGTTTCGCAAACAAAGTTAGCGTCATCACATGGATGAATATACTTTTTATTCATTCATTCTTCAATAGCAGCCTTAAACACGAAATTATATAGGCGTTGTTTTAGATTTTAAAATTGCAGCTTAAAAAGTCTGTTAAGGTTCAAAAGTGTCCCCCTTACAAGCAAAATCGACGTGTTTTCGTTTTTTCTTCCTTTTTTTTTCGAAATAAGCAGTTTTAGAACGGACAATATATATATATATATATATATATATATATATATATATATATATATATATATATATATATATATAAACACATAAATAGCATAAACTTTTAACACTAAGTGAGTGGTGGACGAGCCGCCACCTAGTTGCGAAACCAAGTAGTATGTTGTCACGCCAGCTCCAAATAACACAAAGTGTTAAAAAAAATGGAGACTATATACCACCAACTAAGAATTTAGTAAATTGTCAGCCCTGGCCCATTTCTACCCTAACATAGGGACAAAGTATGTAAGGCTAGATGCATGACGAGCTCTAATGAGAGCGAAACCGGTCTACGGTTGTAATTGTTGCGAAAATGCAAGGTAGGGTAGGGTGAAGTTTTACATTGCTCTGTCTCCGGTCTAGGCTGTCCGTAGATCAGTTGTCTTTTGCAGTCCAGAGCTTTACACACGCACAAGATATGATGTGCTGATTCCTCCACCTCGCCGCAGTCTGTATGCCAGGTCCCCTTCGAACCGCCCCATTTTATGCAGGTGTTCCTTGACAGACATGTGTCCCGTCAAAAGTCCTGTTATGTTCCTGAGCTGTCCTCTGCTATGCTTTAGCAGCACCACAGCTCTCTTGGAACTGGTATCCCCAATTAGTGTCTTTCCATTTCTGAGCCCTGGACAATCGGTCAAGTATGCCTTATGCTCGTCCCCGACTCAGGACTTGATGGTTCGCTTGGCCGTGGCTTTCAATACGCCGAGGACCTATTTTGGTCCCATAAATGGTTCTGCTGATCCTCTCTTTGCGAGACTGTCAGCTTCTTCTTTGCCTTTGACCCCGAGTGACCCCGCATCCAGATGAGGGTGACCTCATTCTGCCCAGCCAGGTCGCTCGTCTCGTCTCGGCATTCACTAACCAGCCTGAAATTTAGCCGTGTGCTACTTAGGGCCTTAAGGGATGCCTGGCTGTCTGTGGCTGTGAGGATCCGCTTGCTGGTGTAGCTCCTCCTCTTGTTCTCTCGCACGTAGTGCAATATTGCCTACATTTTGGCCTAAAAGACCGTTGCATGAGCCCCGAGGGAAATACTGTGACTTACCCTCGGTTCTTCCGAATAAACGCCTACCCCCGTCCTACGTTCCCTGCCGGACCCGTCCGTGAACCAGACGAGCGCGTCCTGTCGTAGTCCCGGCGTCTCCCGCCGCCATGCCTCGCGGTTGGGGATTACCATTGTAAACTTATTTTCTCTACAGATTCGCGGGCTCGCGAAGTCTGACCTCATTTAGAGCATAGGCTCCTTCACGATCTCCTGAGCCTTGCAGTGGCCGCTGCAGCCTGGGTTGGCTTTCAATATATCATTGCAGGCTAGTCTGTATAGTCGTATCCTATCCTCCCCCATGATAACTAAGTGTAGGGGGGCAGATACAGCAACACCTCCGTGGCGGCTGTTGGGGTTGAGGTCATGGCCCCTGTGATGCCGAGGCAAGCCATCCTTTGGATCTTGCACAGTTTTTGTTTGGCACTGGATTATGTCGCCTTAGGCCACCAAACCAGTGACGCGTATGTTAACGATGGTCTGACTACCCTTGTGTACAGCCAGTGGGCCATATTAGGTCTTAGGCCCCACGTTTTTCTATATAGCCGCCTAGTGACGGCTAGGGTCATAACTGCCTTGCGCAGTATTTTTTCAACGTGCCCGTTCCAGGTTAGCTTAGAGTCCAATACGACCCCAAGATATTTTACCTCCCTGGCCATCGGGATGTTTCTACCATATAGAGTGAGAGTTCTGTGGCCCTCCTACTTCCTCCTCCCCGTAAATAGTATGACATTGGTTTTCTAGGGGCTCACCCCGAGCCCTTGGCTAACCGTCCACCTCTCCACCACTTTCAGTGCTGTCTGCATGCGCTCCCACACTGACTGTGTAACCTTTCCTCCGACAATGATGACAATGTCGCCCGCATAGCCCTGTGGTTATTCCTTCTATAAAGTCAATTGAATAAACACATCTGCGTCTTACTTATTCGCATCTAATTATAATATGCTTGCTTGCAATTTGCAATATACACATATGTCAATTACTTGATTTACAATTCCTTAAGCAGCGATATTGTCACATTTGATCTTCGTATTTAGTAAATAATTTAGCGCATTTCTGAAAATAAACTTTCCATGAAACATGACACGTGAAGCATATGTATGTGTGGTGAATATTTCAGGGAGGTGGGACTTGGAGCAGGCAGTGGCAGCAGATATAGTAAAAATGACAGATAGTTTAGAACACGTTCTTAGAATATTGATACACTTACTTTGCCGGCACCTACCACATTACAAATTCCAGAAATCGACCTCGTGTTTGTCACGTTCCTATGATTCATTTATGAACGTGTCATACGAGCAGATATAGACGGCGCATTTATATATTGCAAAGTTTACATGGGTAGATGATTGACACCTTGCCATTTACCGCTTATATACCATGTGATATTTGAGTTGTTCTCTTATAACATGATAATCAGAAGACTATATACACTCGAATCCACCTCGCAACTAAAAGAACAGCATGAGTGCCGTATAGAATCATGTGATAATTTAATCACATCTTTATGATGATAAATTGTATATGTGTTTATGTATACTTTCACCTCTTCTTTTTACGATTTACACCCACAGGTTCCCTGAATGCCTTGGTCATATAAAACTCTGGGCGCAGCAAGTGCGTTATGGAAGTGAATTTTCATTAAAATGTTTTTAATTACAAATATATCGCTCTAATGCGAGCAGGCATCAATTTGGTTACCGGTATAACCTATATAGTAGGAACAATGCACCATATTTTATCAAAATAATTATTTGAAAATGTACAAAAATTTTCCGAAAATAAACTTTAAATGTTTCTGAGAAAACTGGTCTCCTAGCCAATGAACCTTAGGTTAATAGCAAATTGAGTTATTGAAACTTAAAACATTTAATGAAAATTCGCAACCAAAACGCCCTTGCTGCGTTCACACAAAAATTTCCGAAAATAAAGTTAAATGTTGGTTTCCTAACCAACAAAACTTACGTTAATAGCAAATTGAGTTATTGAAATTTAGAGGATTTAATGAAAATTTGCTACCAAAACGCACTTACTGCGTCCAGATTTTTTCTTACAAACATGCATCATATTTCGATACAAAATGCTAAAATGCAGTAACGAATTTGTTCTACAAAAATTAGTTAAAATTATGGACCATTAAACCATAAACTTCACTAAACCCACAGCGAAAGCATCAACTTAACTAAACCGACAGCCAAAGCATCAGAAAAAGGGTCTATTTGAAATGAATTTTCTGTAAATATTTTAGTAAAATGAAGGGCAATGACGGTTGAATCTGAAACTTAAGGGTTCGCAGAACACTCTTCTTGCAACATTTTCTTTTCACAATCCGTATTTTTTTCACGTTCTTTGCCTAAACATTGCCAATTTTGACATTTTAAATTGCGAGTTTGACGTTTTTAGGATAACTCAAAAATTTATTGCTTTAGCTGCCCGTAACTTTTTTGTCCTTAAACTTAAAGACCTAAATTTTGGTACATGGTTTACTATTTATAATGCAAATACGAGTACCAAATTTGGTTGCCCTCACTTTCTTATTTCCGGAGATATGAATTTTTTTAGGAAAAAAAAACACAAAATTTTCCGGGAAAACCTGGTCCGATTTTTCTGGCTAACGAACTTATCCAAGCCACTTGCAAAAGGAAGGTACTCACCGAATTTGATCAAGATCGGTCTATTATTTTTTAAGTTGTCGGTACGATATATATATATATATATATATATATATATATATATATATATATATATATATATATATATATATATATATATATATATATAAACAAACACGGATCTCCCTATTAGTGAATTTTTAAAGAAAATTCATTACAAAAGAAAATTTGGATCACCAACGACTTATGGGCCACCTGTAATTGTAAAAATATTTTTTTAAGATGTAGCTCAAGACACCTTATAATTAATGTATACAATTTTTTTTCGTATCTTGCATAATGACGGATATATTGAGTTTTAAAGATTTTTTACGAAAATTTGACAAAAATGATATGCCATTAACCGATAAACTCTATAGCCAACACTACTGCCAAAGCATCAGAGAAAGGGTCTATTTGAAATGATTTTTTTGGGAATATTTTAGTAAAATGAAGGACAAAGACGATTGAAACTAAGACATCAGGCTTTGTAAAACATTCTTCTTGAGACATTTTCCTTCCATAGCTCATATTAGTTTCAGGTTAATTGACTAAATATTACCAATTTTGACGTTTTAAATCGCGACTTTTAACGTTTTGAGGAAAACCCAAATTTATTTTTCCTTTAAATGCCTGTAACTTTTTTGTCTTTTAACCTACAGAGCTAACTTTTGGTAGGTAACTTACCTATAATGATATAAACCAGCGTACCAAACTTGGTTGCCCTTACTTTGTTAATTCCGGAGATATATTTTTTTTCGATTTTTTTCGAAAGAAAACACAAAATCTTCCGGGAAATATATATTATATATATATATATATATATATATATATATATATATATATATATATATATATATATATATAAACACGGATCTCGTCATTAGTGAATTTCTTTATTGTAGTCGGAAACCCATCGTTTGTCTATTGTGTCTATATTGCACGGACGAGGTCGACGAACTACTTTAATCTTCTAGTCGACCTCGTCCGTGCAATATATACACCATAGACAAACGATGGGTCTCCGACTATAATTTTTACCTTCGGCTTAGTTCGTCTACCTAGGTATAATATAAATACATTGTAGCTGTTACTTTAGTTTAGAATTTTTCATCCTCTGATGATGCTAACGTGGTTAGTGAAACGATCGTAAGGTCTTTAGAAAATATGTGTTGTGGTAATTTGGGTTCTCCAATGTACTTATCAGTGCTCATCACAGGTTACATTTTTCACATAGTGAATCCATTCTATAGTGAACTTCAACGATCTGTGACCAAACTACGTACCAGTACAACGATCTGTGACCAAACTACGTACCAGTAACACTGCTAAGAGAAGAGTGATTCTGATGCAGAAGTGCAATGGGCTACACACCAAATCGGAAGCGCAAAAACAGTTTATCCTACAAGCGGTGGCACAGCACCGTAAGATATTTTCGTCCATCAATAGGGCACCTATCACCAAACAGATGTGAAACTTTCATCACCAGCAGCTTCAACTCTTCATAGCATTTTACAATGAATTCAATGTCAATTTTCCATTTGGAATAAAACAAAATTTGTTTGCCTATTTTTTTAAAATTAATTTCTTAATTTATGAACTGTAATTATTGCAACTATTATCGACATCTACATAGTTATGCTAGTTGAGGACACCCTTAATTGGAAAAAAGTCTGGACGCAGCAAGTGCGTTATGGTGGTGAATTTTCATAAAAATGTTTTTAATAGCAAATCTGTGTTTTTTTAAGAAAGTAGGCATCAACTTTGGTTACCAGTATAACCTATATAGTAAAAACAATGTGCCACGTTTCATCAAAATAACTTTATTGTTTGAAGATGTACAAAAATTTCCAAAAGTAAACTTAAAGTGTTCCCGAAAAAATTGGATTCCTGGTCAACCCTTTAGGTTAATAGCAAATTGAGCTATTCAAATATGAAGCATTTGATCAAAATTCGCTACCATAATGTACTTGCTGCGTCCAGAATTTCTTTTCTTACAAACATGCATTATATTTCGATGGAAAATGCAAAAATGCAATAACATAAGGCGTGTTTGATTAAAAAAAAAAAAATTGTATCATCAACGACTTATGGGCCAGCCTGTGATTGTAGAAATATTTTTTAAGATGTAGCTCAAGACACCCTATAATTAATATATACAATTTTTTTTCATATCTTGTATAATGACGGATATATTGAGCTTTTTTGATTTTTTACGAAAATTCGACAAAACTTATATACCATTAAACGATAAACTCTATAGATCCAAGCATCAGAGAACGGGTCTATTTGAAATGGATTTTCTGGAAACATTTTAGTAAAATGAAGGACAATGACGGTTGAAACTAAGACTTCAGTGTTTGTAAAACATTCTTTTTGAGACATTTTATTTCCATAGCCCGTATTAGATTCAAGTTCTTTGCTTAGATGCTGCCCATTTTGACGTTTGAAGTCGCCACTTTGACGTTTTGAGGAAAACCCCAATTTAGTTTTCTTTAAATGCCTATAACTTTTTTGTCTCTTGACCTACAAAGCTAAATTTTGGTGGGTAACTCACCTATAAGGATCTAAACCCGCGTACTAAATTTGCTTGCCCTTACTTTTTTAATTCCGGAGATATCAATTTTTTTCGAAAAAAAAACCACAAAATTTTCCGGGAAAAACTAGGCCGATTTTCCTGGCTAACGAACTTATCCAAGCCATTTGCAAAAGGAAGGTATTCACCAAATTTAATCAAAATCGGCCTATTATTTTTTGAGTTATCGGTTTGATACATACATACATACATACATACATACATATATATATATATATATATATATATATATATATATATATATATATATATATATATATATATATATATATATATATATATATATCTTCTTATTAGTGAATTTTTCTAAGAAAATTCGCTAATAAAAAGAAAGTGTGTGTTTTTACGTTAAATAAAACCAATGTAGGGACGCCTATCATATCCCTTCGAATTTAGAACATCCCCACCCCCATATATAAGGACAGAAAGTTATGGTAATAATGATGTCCCTGTCCCTACTTGTCTTCGTTTTAGTTTGGTTCTTCCTAGCACATCCTCCAGCATACTGAAATTGAAATTAAATGTAGTTATTCTGCAATTCTCTTATCATATTTATCATAAGACTTCTTTCTGCTGAGTAAATATTGTAACCTGTGATGAGCACTGATAATTACGCTTGGAGAACCCAAATCACCACAACATATGTTTTTAGAGACCTGGCGATCGTTTCACTAACAAAGTTAGAGTCATCAGAGGATGAAAAAATCTTTCTGGCAAACTACCAACTTCTCTTGTATTTCAACGTTAGTTACAACATACTATACCCTGCCAGGTCGTATTAAATAACTGAGCAATTGAAAACCACAGCAAACATGATATTATGATCATTTGACTACATGCAATGAATAATAAAAACAAGCAATAAAACCAGTGAGGCGTTCCGTTGTGAACGTATTTATCGTAAGGTCGTACATAGCAACACATTACAGCTACGTCAGTGAGAGTTAATCGTATTTAAGTTGTCATCATTGCACTTTTTGCGTCGTTCAGATGTAACAAACATGTTATTTCAATAATAATGACGGTACTGTTTACAGACTTCATGCATGTAACCATGCTATTACATAGTGTAAAATGGAGTTACATACAATAGATTTCTGCAGAATTTACATTACAATTGGTTTTGTAGCAGCTGCTCAACAATTACACAAACACAAAAGGAATATATCAAAAACAAGTATTGACAGCATTGTTTTCTAGCAGCCAAATATAGCAAGTTTAGATAGAGATGAACTGGCAAAGTCGATCAAAAGATTTTTGGCCAATTTTATTCCATAAGTGTGTGTTGCATACTATATATATATATATATATATATATATATATATATATATATATATATATATATATATATATATATATATATATATATATATATATATATACAGTGTGCAACACACTTATGGAATAAAATTCATTATTCACCAAAAAATAGTTTTTGTGGAAAACGCTGAGGCACGTGAAGTTTAATTTGCCGAACATTATCTCATAATCATAATTAAAAAACTAAACTCCCACTATTTTAGCCCCACCAATTTATTCATTTTTTTTAAATAGCAACCCTACATTTTTTCACATAGAAATGCTAAGAAAACAGGTTGTCCCAATGTTAGCAGAATTGTATCCAAATGTAATGGAACCTAATATTCCCCATGAAATGATATGGTTTCAACAAGACGGTGCACCGCCCCACTTTGCTCTTCAATTACGGGAGTATTTACACGAAGTCTTTCTACAAAGATGGATTGGACGAAGGGGTTTCGTAGAATGGCCCGCTAGATCACCAGATCTTACACCTCTTGATTTCTTTTTATGGGGACGCCTTAAAAATAGAGTGTACAAAACGCAACCTGCTGATTTAGATGATTTGAAAATGAAAATAACAACATAAATTAGGAACGTAACGCCTGACGTGTTGAACAGAGTTCGTGAAAAATCCCAGAGCTGATTATTTCGTTGTGTGCAAGTTAATGGAGAACATTTTGAACATTTATTATAAGAAAGGGACGTTTTTAATAAATGTATTTTGTTTCAGGGTAAACTGTTTAGTTTTATAACTCCGGTATTAAATTTCCACCCTGTATTGTAAACTGTAATATTAGACCATACATATGGGATATCTTCGCATTCAGAAAAATGTGATCATTGTTATGGCAATTCACTACCACAACGCACTTGCTGCGTGCAGACTTTTTTTACATTCACAGGGAATGTAGTAAAGTGGTAGGCAGAACTTGCTGTGCTTATATATATATATATATATATATATATATATATATATATATATATATATATATATATATATAGAGAGAGAGAGAGAGGGTGAACAATTTACCAAAATTTAGGTCTGTAAGTTTAAAGACAAAAAAGGTAGAGGCATTAAAAAATTGGGGTTTTCCTCAAAACGTAAAAAGTCGAGATTTGAAACATCAAAATTGACAACATTTAGGCAAAGAACCTAAAAGAAATACGGATTATCTAAAGAGTGTTCTTCAAACCCTTAAGTTTCAGCATAAACCATCATTGCCCTTCATGTTAATAAACTATTTCCAGAGAATTCATTACAAATAGACACTCTCTCTGATGCTTTGGAAGTAGTTTTAGTTAAATTTATGGTTTAACGGTCTATAATTTTTAGCTAATTTTCATAGAAAAAATTCGATTATGAGGAGACCGCGGCTTTTGAATTTTAAAAAAAATTCTTCAAATGAGCTCAAACTAGGCACCCTAGAATCCATATCCGGGTTTACTTTCTGTTTACATATATACAGGGTGACGCATTTTTACGGTAAAGCTCAATATAATTGTTATTATGCAAGATACGAGAAAAAATTTTATACGTTACCTATAGTGTGTTTTGAGCTACATCTTATAAAATTATTTTGACAACCACGGGAAGGCCCATAAGTTGTTGGTGATACCTACAGTTTTTTTGACATTCCTTATTGTATTTTTGCATTTTCTTCGAAATATAATGCATGCTTGTAAAAAAAAATCGAGACGCAGTAAGTGCGTTTTAGTAGCGAATTTTCATTAAACGCTTCAAAATTCAATAACGCAATTTGCTATTAACCTAACGTTCGTCATCTAGGAAACGAGTTTTCTCGGAAACGTTTTAAGTTTATCTTCGGAAATTTTTTGTACATTTTCAAACAAGTTATGTTGGTAAAATATGATACATTGTTCCTACTATATAGGTTATGCCGGTAACCAAATTGATTCCTACTTGCACCAAAGAGACATATTTTCTATTAAAAACATTTAAGGAAAATTCACTTCTATAACGCACTTGCTGCGTCCAGACTTTTTTTATGAATAGAACAGGTCTGGTTCCAGATGTAGTCCGTTGTTAGAATTGTTATCTTCATAATCAGTGTCGATTTTTTAGACAGAATACTCAATAACGACACGTGGTCTTTTCCAAGGCAGGTAGTAAAATTTTAGTTACAGGTACTTTCGACTAAATAGTGGGTGTTGTCTGTATACCTCCGTAGATGACCTTGTTTGGGATTGTTTGTTAACTAACATATCAATACTAGTTCTAGTGTTTGTTCTTTTATTTTAGTCGTCCGTCTGATGACCCTAACTTTGTTAGGGAAACAATCGTCAGGTCTGAAAAATGTGTTGTGAATTGTATTCTCCAAAGTATCACTTTACCTCGCTGTATCACTGTTAATTTTATCTTCTGAGCTATGCTAACTTTGGATAAATCGCAATATTTTGATGCCTAAACTATACGGCTGCTCTGCGTACCATTGCTGTTTGAACATCTCTATAATAATTATACAGCGCTTAAATCAAAAACAAATTTTCTTTAGGGAAACGGGCCGCATTTGGCTAGCCAAGAAAATCATCCGTGGTATTCAAGAGATGGTATTTTGGCAAACTTCTAGTGTCCCTAACTCATGAAAAATAACTAATCTAGAAGTCTCACTACTGTGGCCTCGTCAGTGACGATATCCTGTTTACAAAGATTCACCAGAAGAAAATAGTGCATACAGCAGAGAATACAATCTTCATAAAAGTTATAAAAATATTTTATTAAGTAATTAGGCGTCATAATTAACATAATTTATTCAATAGTCGTATGTTAGTGTCTGCTATTACCTATCAGTGTCCATATATGACGAAACTACTTTTATCGACGGCTAGTTATCATTATGACATGTACTCATGCCATTTCAGACTATGACATTTGCACGGTATTGTTCGTGATCGGAAAGATTGAAAGAGCACAGTATGACCTATCGGCCTGCTGCTTTACCTCGTCTGGGCTGATGCAGTTGTGCTCTAGAAAACACCCGCTGCTGGTGGTATTTTAAAATTAAAATAGTAAAATGGGAAACATCGCAAATGTCAGTCTCGTGATCGCTAGAACGTTTAAAAACTGTTATGATTATATTTTAAAAAAACAACACGAACCAGTTTGTAAACAAGCGGTGTGCTTTGTTTCGTGCAGAAAACACGAAGCCGATTTAGTTATAACTTGCGTGATGGAGCGTGAAACTAGAAAGAATGCCGTGATATTTTTAAAGATCGACTTTTAATTAGTTCAGACATGAATTTGAAGTCGATATTAATTTAAATGCAACCATATATTATTATAGGACTGCGAAAATGGATATACATAAAGCGCAACGGCTTCACTTATCTTGGAAGTATTAATACGGTAAATGTAAAAAAAAGAACTGTAAAAGGGATCGCGATGGCAAAGCACCATTCAACAGACAAGGTATCTTCTCGCTAATGAACACTCTATGTACGGTTCAGATTGGGTTAAATGCAATGCCGCGAAATAATAAAATATTTGAATTAAAATAAAATGCGCGCATTGACATTACTAGTTTATAGAGACTAGCATCGTGGTTCTAATTACCCGTTTAAGACTCGTGAAGAACCAGAGGAATTGTTTGTGGAGAAGATTTATGAATACACGTGGTAAAAGTAATAACAATTTAATATGAGTTACAAAGTGAAATACAGAAAAATGAATGTTGTGATCTAATAAGGATACAATAAAAAAAGGTGGCTTACAATTGGACAATTGGAGCTGGGTAGGTTGTAGGCTGCCGTACCGAACACGCTGAGGCTGCCGCTTGTACCTGGGGCTTAGTCCAAAAGGGCCAAGGTGTTTCACGTATCCAGGTGACGCCTGTGAAGACTTGCGGTGAGTTGATGCCGTGGTTGAATGGATTTCTGAGCCCGGGTCCGTCGCTCGTCGAAAGACTGGCTCTTCCAATACGAGGCTGACGAACCTGTCCACGTGTCTATGGAGACAACCGTGGTTCTTGACTCGCGGGTCAGGCGATCTCCCTGTGATGCTCCCTGACCGCTGGAACGCACACGTAGTTAACTGTGAGGTGACCACAGCATAATCAGGTATTATGCTGTGTCTTGACTACCGCTCATGGTTCAGTCTGTCTTGAAGATGAAGAAGAAGTGGTTTAGTCTTGAGATCTCTCGTAGCTGCTGACGCTTGATGACACCTGACTCACTGTTGGTTGTACTTGCGCCTTCGGTGGCTGTTGTTGCCAACGGTTACAGGTGTGTCAATGTCGTCTCTGCGTCTCTAGTTGCTGTGGGGGCATCAGGGGAGGTTTGCCGACTAACCATGGACAGGGCGGACTCGGGGAGATTGAGGGTGATGATTAAACAATATTAGGACACAACACTCTAGCTTGGATCTTAGGAGAACGTTTATCAAGTCATACGTATGAAGTGTTACAGTGTACGGGGCGAAAATCTGTACTCTGACCAAGCAGGACGTGAAGAGAGTATATTGCTTATAAAATATGCACATGGGGGAAAATGCTAGAAAAGGTAGCAGAAGAGAGATGTTTGCTTAAATAAATTGAACAGAGGACGGCAAAACTCTTTGGACATATTTTAAGACATAGTAGCTTTTCGACAAGATCATTTGAAGCACACATACATGTCATATACTTAACTATAAAATCAGTAAATTCTTCAAGAGTTTTTGTCCTTACTTGAGTGCATTTCCTAACCAAAGTAAACAATACAAATGAGGGAATCCTCTGCGTTGAAACTCCATTGGAAGATTAATACTAATGAATCTTTGAAAATGGCAGTTTTATTTTTGAATACAATAAATTATTCCCTGAACATAAAAAAATTCCTGTGATTTGTGCATTAAGGGTGATTGTATGCATGCAAGGGAAGAAGAAACCCCAGGACGAAGAGGGTTTCTTTCCCTCACACACAAGCACGGGTCTCCTTTCCCTTGTACATGAATACAAACATCAAAGCATAAAGAACAAGAAAATTTTCTTGGGATCAACCCCCAAGAAAGTTACGGGGCGAATATGAATGCTGTACGGGGTAGGCAGGTTTTAAAGGAGGTATTGCTGCAAAATGTGAAAAACGCATATTTTGAAAGTCCGACTAAGTGTTTTTTCTTAGCATTTTCCGCTCATATTTCCTCTCCGCCCAGCACCCCTATTCATTCTTGGTCCCTCAACTTTCTAGAGGGTTGTTTGCAACAAATTTGTCTTGTGGCTTGTGCATCCAATGGGGGTTCTAAGCATGTTTCTGAAAAAAATTTCTCAAAACCCTCCGTGCAGTAAACTGGAAATTTACCGAAATTACATTCCACTTTGTCGCCCATAATGTCTTTTTCAGATAATATAGAATACAGCACTAAATTAAATAGGTTCGCTTGCATTTCCATTTCTTTTTTATTTTTATATTACATATATAAACACAATAAGCACAATTGGAGAACCCAAAACCTGACGATCGTTTCACTAACCAAGTTAGCGTCATTAGAGGATGAATAATTCTAATAGTAATTGCATGTCGGGGAATCTATAGCCGAAACAATAGGTATCATTGATTCTCACGGTTTATGGATTTTTGGGAGACAGGAGACAGTACTTAAAATTTAGACACGAATTACAAAATAATAATAAATTACCCTTTCTAGATGTACTAGTTATCAAAAATGAAGACACTTTAGAATTCGATGTCCATAGAAAGGAAACCACCACTCTAAGTTACATTCCGAATGACTCACATCATACGTACGCACAAAAAATTGCCAGTCTGATTTTTTTTTGCAAACAGTTTATTTAATTTTTCTTTAAGTAAAAATAGAGATACCAAAGAATTCAAGTAAAAAAAAAAACGTGGCCGAATATAACGGATACACTGCTAGTCTAGTGGGAGAAAATACTAAAAACTTTGTTTGCTTACCATTTGAACCTCGAATCACGAGGGGTCTACATAGCATTTTTTAAGCCAATTTGCAATTAACATTTTCGACAAAAAATACTTTAAAAACTTGTTAGGTAACCCAAAAGGCAAAAATGTCAGGAATTTGTGAGATAACTTGTGAAGCTTGTGATCTTAAGTACCTCGTACAAAAAAAAGATCTATTGAAATTATATTCAAAGAACAGTTAGCACAATTAAGATACCGTACTATAGAAAGATCTTCCGTTGCCAGGCATATTTGAGATAATAATCACCACGTTAATGAGAATCTAAAATTAATAAAAAATGTTAGACAACCAGGACAGCTTAACGCCCTAGAAAGTATATATACTGCTAAATATAGTAATAATAAAAAGTATATGAATCTCGCTCCGCCGCCTATGGGTAGTCTCCTGGTAGATTACTTTACTAAAAATACCGGCAGGTTTTTTAAGATCTGCTGTAGTGATTTGGGTTCTCCAAGTGTACTTGTCAGTGCTCAACACAGGTTCCAATCTTCACTTAGTGATATATAAACACATATAAGTATAATCAAGAGAAGTTATTTAGAGCGCGTTAACAGTCATGCTTGATTTCATCATCATGTCACAATAGTATTCTGATCATAAAGAATTGCTTCTAGCTGCCAGCACACAGGATTTATTAAAATACCTGTATGAAATCTAATAAAAAAACAACAGTATATATTATATATATATATATATATATATATATATATATATATATATATATATATATATATATATATATATATATATATACACTGTTGTTTTTTATTGGATTTCATAAATTAATTTTAATTTGAAAATGTAATGGAAAAAATAATGGGCCCATTTTGATGAAATTTCCTATGTACCTTCCTTTTGTAAATGGCTTGGATAAGTTCGTTAGTTAGGAAAATCGGACGAGGTTTGGCTTCGAAACAATTGCTTTTTTTTTATGTCAACAACACACCACGAGGGCTTACAGCCTAAATACTATCGTACCGTGGGTGTTGACAAGGAGGAAAGAGGCAGCTTGTTAATTCTGGACTTGAAGGTTTGGAGGTTCGGAGGAGAAGGAAAAACATGTGCCGGCAAGGAATTCCACAACTTGGAAGTCCTCGGGACAAAAGAGCGGGCATAACAAGATGTTCTATGTCTGGTGACCTGGACGTTAAAAGGGTGCATTCGCTCTGTTCCCCTGGTAGATCTGCTGGGGGCAGCAGGTGGGGGAATTATGGAGGAAAGCTCCTCTGAGCAGTGCCCGTGCAGATATCTATAAAAGAGAGAGAGGTCACCAACGGCACGTCGGTGGGCAAGGGATGGAAGCCTTTGGGTGAGGGTAGGGTCACCAATGAGACGTATAGCTCTCTTTTGAATGGAGTCCAGGATAGCGAGTGTAGAAGCGGCAGCTGCACCCCAGATGTGGGAGCAGTATTCGAGGTTTGGCCTTATTTGTGAAGTGTATAAGGTATAGAGATTAGTTGGTGAAAAGAATTTGCGAGCCCGGAAGAGGAAACCCAATTTCTTAGCAGCCGCTTCTGCAATTGATGTAACATGTTGGTGCCAATTAAGATTTCGATCCACAGTAATGCCAACAAGAGAAAAGGACTCATTACTTTGAATAACTTGGTTGTTCATTGTGATGGGTCTAGGGCTGCTGTATCTCTTGTGAGAAAGAAAGCAAGACTTAGTTTTGGTGGGGTTGAATTGTACAAGATTTCTACTTCCCCAGTCTAATATTTTTTGGAGGTCTACGGAGACAGAACCCTCCATGAGTCTGCGATCCTCATCTAATTGGGCTAAAGAGACAGGCTTAGAATATTGTATGTTTGAGTGGAGGGTGCTGTCGTCCGCGTAACTGTGAACTGGGTTGGATGTGCTAGAGAGGAGGTCATTGATGTGGAGAAGAAACAAAGTAGGGGCTAAAGCTGAACCTTGAGGAACTCCTGCATTAATTGGATACAGTTTAGAGGAATGGCCATCCACAACAACAGATATGCTCCTGTTGGAGAGGAAATTTGCTGTCCAGGTACAAAGTTTTGGTGGTAGGCCATAGGCCGGAAGTTTATTAAGCAGCGCTGCGTGCCAGACCTGGTCGAATGCTTTGGATATGTCTAGAGCAACAATCTGGGATTCACCATGTTGTTCCATAGACTTGTTCCAAGAATGGGTGACAAAGGAAAGGAGGTCGGCAGTCGATCTGCGCTGACGGAATCCATACTGCCTGTCGTGGATTAGACTGTGTTTTTCAAGGAATTTTAGTAGTTCGGTGTTTATATACTTTTCCATCACTTTAGAGATGACTGAAAGGAGAGAAATAGGCCTGTAGTTGCTAGGAAGCGCTTTGGATCCTTTCTTGGGGATGGGTTGTACTCGAGCAGTTTTCCAGTTACTAGGGAATATGCCTTTATTGTAAGATATCTGAAACAGACGAGTCAGGACAGGAGCAAGTTCTGGTGCGCATTTTTTGAGAACAATTGCTGGGATCTCGTCAAGGCCAGAGGCTTTCCTGGTATTAAGAGAAGAGAGCATCTTTCGTACCTTTTTAGTTTGGAAAATGATATCAGTCATTTTATGCGCGACATTGGGGACTGTTGCTTCGAACTGCAAGCACACAGGAATTATTAAAATACATTTTTTAAAAACAACAGTATATATATATATATATATATATATATATATATATATATATATATATATACTGTTGTTTTTTTATTAGATTTCATAAATGTATTTTAATCATTCCTCTGTGCTTGCAGTTAGAGGCCATTTTTTCGAAGCCACTTACAAAAGGAGGTACATACGAATTTTCATCAAAATCGGCCCATTATTTTTTCAGTTATCGATGTGACATACATACTTACATATATATACATATATATATATATATATATATATATATATATATATATATATATATATATATATATATATATATATATATATACGCCTTCATTTTGTAAGTGAGTTGGATAAGTTCGTTATCCAGGAAAATTGGACTAGTTTTTCCGGGCAAATTTTGGGTTTTCTTTCGGAAAATTTTGGTACCTTCGAAAAGAACAAAGCTCTGACAACCAAATTCTGCACATACGTTTCTACTATTAAACTTACCATACGTGCCGAAATTCAGATCTCTACGTTAAAAGGAAAAAAAGTTATAGGCATTTAAAAAAAATTTGGGTGTCACTGGTGATCAGAGGAAAGCACGAGAACAAAATATTTTGCGTGAGTAACAAAACCAATTGAATATTACATACAACGGTTAAGTCTTCTTGACGCAAAAGGTCAAGAAATAGCAGAAAAAATGTTTTGAAAATTTTATAATTTTTCTTCTTAAAACGTGAAACTGGCGATTTAAACCGTCAATTTTGCAATTTTCAGACAAATAATCTAAAACAAATACGGATTGTGTAGAAGAAATGTCTTAATAAATGTGTTTTACAAAGCCTTAAGTTTCAGCTTCAACCACCATTATCCGTCATTTTACTAAAATGTTTTCGGAAAATCCATTTCAAATAGACCCTCTTTCTGATGCTTTGGCAGTAGTTTTAGCTATAGAGTTTATGGTTGAATAACCCATATTTTAGCAAATTTTCTTTTAAAGAAATCGATATTGAGAAGACAGCGACATGAATTTTGAAAAGATTTCTTCAAATGAGCATGAACTAGAACCCCTAAAACCCATATACGGCCTAAGTTTCAGTTTTTCTCACATATACAGGGCGACCCAGTTCTATGGTAAAACTAAACATTTTCGTTTATATACAAGATACGAGCAAAATTGTATAAGTTAATTATAGGGTGTTTTGAGCGGCGTCTTATAAAATTATTTTTATAATCACAGGTGTCCCATAAGTCGTTGGTCACACACACTTTCTTTTTTTAATAGAACACCCTTTATGTTATTAATTTTTGTATTTTCCATTGAATTATAATGCATGTTTGTAAGGAAAAAACTTATATCGTTCATAGTTTTTGAGTTATTTCAATTGTTTTGCAAGTTTTCACGTTTTTGACGCATTGCACATATCACAAATTGTGAAACTGCGTTTTTTTTTTACCAATAGATAGCGGAGCCCCATGGAAATGGAATTGTTTGTATTACTCGTCGAAAAAATCGAGCACTCTCAAATAGTGGCTGAATTTGAAAAGTTTTTGCAGAAATGTTTTTACCGTTTTCGTAGAAATCATTGTTTGTAACATTTTTTTGATTTTTTTTATTAATAATAAATGTAAGTTATTGTAAAAAATGTTGTCGAATTTTTGTAAAAAATATAATTTAGTGTAATATTACTGAAGGCAATTTCGGCAAAAAAAATGATGAATTTTTTAAAAGAAATTTTTACAAATTTTCATATTTTTTTCAAGTTGGGTCATGAAGCTGTTTTTTAATAATTATATCTTGGCAGGTGTGTAAATAGCTTGAAGAGGTTCTTTGGCAAGGAAACTCGGACCAGTTTTTTCTGGAACTTTTTATTTTATTTTTGGAAAATGTTTGTACTTTTTGAAACAACAAAGCTATTTTAACGAAATTTGGTGCATTGTTACTACTATATAGGTTATACTGTCAACCAAATGTACTTTTAAAAACAAGGCATATTTGCCATTAAAAACATTTTTACGAGAATTTTATACCATAATGCACTTGCTGCGTCCAGACTTTTTTTTCTTAAGAGAACAAGACTGGAAGACACATTTCTCTTAATCAGGTCCTGTAATATATTAGGATTGCATCAACTGCATGTAACCCCTGGTGAGCCATTTCTACTTTCAGTTTTGTTTTTCCTGAATCGCCGGCCATAAATCAGGTTAGCCGTGAAAGTGGCGTGTTCTGTTTTATGCGTTGGAGGTTTAACTGCAGGTTTGGCACCAGGTTATCAGATGTTAGTTCAGCCATATCCTCGTATCGGGGATTAGCTCTACCAAATCCACGTGCCCCATCTGATACCGTTAAATATTAATATATAGAGAGACTATAAGCTGCTCCCTGCTCGACGTTTATGTGGCTCCCTTTTCAGCTGTTATTACGGTTTTTATTACTAGAAAAAGGCGTTTATTTATGACGGACTAAAACTGGGGTTTATAGCAAAAAGTGCGTCATTGATTAAATTTATTTGGATTTGGGGAGACAATACAATTAATTTTTATCGTGGAGATAATTGTGGGTTTTGTAAACTAAGTAGCTTTTTTTATAAATTTGGAGGTTGGATTTACAATAAACAATTTTTAGCGAATTTTCATTCAAAATTCGCTAATAGAGAGGTCACGATGAAAATCTTTCGGAAAACATTTTCAGATGAGCGCGAATTTGGGTCCCTAGAATCCAAAACCAAGGTCCGTTAAAAATTTTATATGTTTATACATATACATATATATATATATATATATATATATATATATATATATATATATATATATATATATATATATATATATATATATATATATAGCGATAACTCAAAAAATACTCAACAACTGATTTAAACGAAACTTAGCACATATCTTCACTTTGTTGAGACCGCGGACGAGTTCGTAAACCAGCTATAACACATTTCCTTCCCCCAAAAATATACAGAAATATTTTTGAAAACGCTATATTTTTGAAAGTATTGGAGTAACTTAAATGAGACTTTACATGTAGCTAGGAGTAGTGTAAATAAACCTCTGTTGTAAATTTGAAGTAATTTGGTTAACGATATTTGGAGCTTTTTCCAAATTAAAAATAAAATCTGAAAGACAGAGTTGATACCACTTAAGTGATTAAAGTCGAATGCCTGACAAGGAGGGACTAGGTGGCTGCCATGCGTAGGTTGATACATACCACAGAACCAAATCATACAATAACCGGGGTAAAACGTACTACCGTTAACTAGCGATCGGCAAATCTCGGCTCCAAAGTCACGAACACTCGAACACCGTTGTCAATGACAACACTCAACTAAACTACTCAACACCATACCACTGCCATTGCCACAGTCGTCCGCACTAATAAACAATTGCTTCTTATGCTATGACAATGATATTACGCGAAAGTACAGGTAACATGGGGGCCTTCCTAGACATAGAGGGGGCCTTTAGCAACACCTCGTTCGGATCGGTTCTGGCAGCTGTCCGGGAGCGTGGAATAGAGGAGACCTGCTGCAGGTGGATCGGTTCCATGCTCAGGGACAGGGCGGTGTTCACCTCACTCGCGGGAGGGACTCTGCTGGCGGTGTCCGCAGGGGAGCATTCTGTCTCCCTTGCTCTGGTGCCTAGTCGTGGACGGCCTGCTGGGGAGGCTCTCTGGAGGAGGTATGAGGTACAGGGCTATGCGGACGACATTGTCATCATAGTTCGAGGAAAGGTCACACAGGCAGTGTGGGAACGCATGCAGACTGCACTGAAAGTGGTGGAAGGGTGGACGGTTGATCAAGGGCTCGGGGTGAGCCCTGAGAAAGCAACCGTCGTGCCGTTTACGAGGAGGAGGAGGAAGTGCGACAGCCACAGAACTCTCACTCTATACGGTAGGAGAGTTCCAATGGCCAGGTAGGTAAAATATCTTGCGGTCGTATTGGACTCTAAGCTAACCTGGAATGGTCACATTGGAAAAATACTGCGTAAGGCAGTCATGACCTTAGCCGTCACTAGGCGGCTATATGGAAAACGTGGGGACTAAGACCTAGTATGGCCCACTGGCTGTACACAAGGGTGGTCAGACCATCGTTAACATATGCGGCACTGGTCTGGTGGCCTAAGGTGACACAATCCAGTGCCAAACGAAAACTAGGCAAGATCCAAAGGATGGCCTGCCTAGGTATCACAGGGGCCAGTCTTCAACCCCAACAGCCGCCATGGAGGTGTTGCTTGATCTGCCCCCCGTACACTTAGTTATTATGGGGGAGGCCAGGCTAGGACTATACAGACTAGCCTGCAATGGTAGACTGAAGATCAATCCAGGCTTCAGGGGCCACTGCAAAATTCAGGAGATCGTGAAGGAGCCTATGCTTGAAATGAGGTCAGACTTCGCGAGCCCGCGAATGTGCAGGGAAAACAACTTTACAGTGGAAATCCCCGACTGCGAGGCATGGCGGGAGGAGACGCCGGGCATACCACGGGAGGCGCTCGTCTGGTTCACGGACGGATCCGGCGGGGAGCGTGGGACGGGGGCAGGTGTTTACTCGGAAGAACCAAGGGTAAGTCATAGTATTTCCTTCGGAGCCCATTCAACGGTGTCTCAGGCCGAGATGTACGCCATCCTGCACTGTGTGCAGGAGAACAAGAGGAGGGGCAGACAGACAGGCAGCCCTTAAGGCACTAAGCAGCCTACGGGTAAATTCCTGGCTGGTGAGTGAGTGCCGAGACGAGCGTCCTGGCTGGGCAGAATGAGGTGACCTTCATCTGGTTGCCGGGTCACTCGAGGGGTCAAAGGCAATGAAGAAGCCGACGGTCTCGCGAAGAGAGGGTCAGCAGAACCATTTATGGGACCAGAACCGGCTCTGGGCGTGTCAAAGAGCACTGCCAGGGGAGCCATTAAGTCCTGGGTCAGAAACCAACACAAGGTGTACTGGGCGGACTGTCCAGGGCTCAGACATGGGAAGTCAATAATTGACGGACCCAGTTCAAAGAGAGCTGTGGAGCTGCTAAATCTTAGCAGAGGACAGCTCAGAAACACAACAGGTCTCTTGACGGGACACATGACCGTCAAGAAACACCTGCATAAAATGGGGCGGTTCGAAGGGGACCTCTCATGCAGACTCTGCGGCGAGGGGGGGGGGGGGGATCAGCTCAGCACATCTTGTGCGAGTGTAAAGCTCTGGACCGCAAAAGACAACTGATCTACGGTCAGTCTAGACCGGAGACAGAGCAAAATAAAACTTCACCCTACCAATCTCTGTGCAGACTAGTTCAAGGCACAGTGATTTTGGAATGGGTGGAGTAAGACTAAGAGTATGCACAATCAACCAAAGGTTGCAGTGGTATCGGGGCGGCAAGGCCGCGGACGAGCCCTGAGGGAACAAAAAAAAAACAGGTAACATGAAAGTAAAAACAAGGTGATTGTAAAAAGTGATGTTTTTTAAATGGGAGATTCAATATATTTTTAAAGCACACTAAATTTGTAGTTTGTTGAACGGCCCCAATTAAAGTTTCAGACTGACAATGTAGCATGGAAAAATCAAGGTTTAAGTATGGGAATAATACCGTGTCAATAAGCAGTTCTAGTGGCCGAGTGGCGACCGTGTTGGACTGGCAACTAAGCTTAAAGGCCGGTGCCACATTAACGTTCTGTTTTATTTCGCTAACTTTAGTATTTGGCAGAAACAATATTGCCCAAGTTTCATACGTTTGGACCGATATATCGTTTTTCTTTAAAAGGGATGGATAACCGTGTCACCTTTAAGTCTATAATTATAAATTTTAGCAGCCATTTCTTATTGTTGATATAAAAGAAGATAATTTGTTTATAAAAAACTGTTTTTATTGTTGGCAAAAGTAACTGCCACATTTATAATTTGACAGATACTTTCTTTTCCTTAATATGGATTGTCTCCTTTTGGAAAGCTTTTGTAGCTTTATTGTAATACAAGTTTCTTTTAAAGACACTATATATATATATATATATATATATATATATATATATATATATATATATATATATATATATATATATATATATAGGGTGGCGCATCGAAAACGAAACAGACCGATTTGCGCCCAGAGAAAAATTTTTTTTTAAGAAACGCTGAAACACGTCAATTTTAATACTGAGGGGGACATGTTTTGACATAAAACTCAACTTTATCACATCAACCCCTTAAGGGTGGTGATAACAACCCTTATATTTTAAATAGGGAACACGGGTCGAGTGTTACATCATTTGAAAGCTATTTTTTTATGAATTCAGCACACTAATTTTTTTGGAAGTTTTATCAACTCGTTTAAAAATTATTCACAGTTAAAGATGCAAAAACGCATTTCACTCATTCCGATAAGAAATGTGCTGATAGTCAATGTTTTGTTGGTTTGTAAACAAAAAATTGACTATCAGAACATTTCTTATCGGAATGAGAGAAATGCGGTTTATTATTTCACTTTATCGGTCGGTTTGATACTTGATAGTACTACCGAAAATTAATTTCACAATGGTGTATTCTGTAGAAGAAAGAGTTGAAATAATTACCCTTTTTTCAAAAACGATGACTGTGCCAACCGAACCCCAAATTTGTTTAATAAACGACATCCGAACAGACATGTTAACAGAAAAGACATTTTGGGGTTAGTTGCAAAGTTTCGACAAAGTGGTTCAGGAGCCAACAAAAAAACGGGATCCTGAACGTGAATTTCCGGTTAGAAATGAGACTACTGAGATTGAAGTTTTAGGACAAATTGCTGCAGACCCAACTTTGAGCACGAGAAAATTGGCCACTGTTTCAAACATCAACAGAAGAACTATTCAGCGAATATTGAAGCATCATAAATTTCACCGGTATAAAATTCATCTTGTACAACAACTGAATGAAGATGATTTTGATCGGCGACTGGAGTTTTGTGAAGTTATGACTGCACGAATAGCTGATAACGGGAACTTTCTGTTCAATATCTGTTTTTCAGACGAGTGTACGTTTTTATTAAACTCCACAGTCAATCGTCATAATTGTAGTTATTGGGCAGATAATAATCCAAAAATTTTTCACGAAGTCCACACTCAAACTCCACAGAAATTGAATGTCTGGACTGTGATTTTTTGAGATCGTTTAATCGGACCAATTTTTCTTGATGGCAACTTGAGTGGCGACAGTATTTAGAGTTACTAGAAAATATCGTTTACCCTCTACTAATTGACATTGTTGAAAATGATTATCGCTATCAAGAAAATCAATTCGTGTTTCAACAAGATGGAGCTCCTCCGCATTTTTCACAATGTGTTAGGGAGTTTTTGAACAGAGAGTTTCCAGAGCAATGGATTGGGCGTAGAGGTGCTATTGAGTGCCCCCCTAGATCACCGGATTTAACTCCTTTAGACTTCTTTCTATGGGGCCATTTAAAGAGTAGGATTTTCGCAACAGAACCGGAGTCTCTGGCAGAATTACGACGACGCATTGTTGAAGAATTGACTAATTAGTGCATTTCTCATCACAATGAAAGAAATACGTTCTTGCAACTCCAACTGTGAATAATTTTTAAACGAGTTGATAAAACTTCCAAAAAAATTAGTGTGCTGAATTCAGAAAAGAAAGAGCTTTCAAATGATGTAACACTCGAGCCATGTTCCCTATTTAAAATATACGGGTTGTTATCACCACCCTTAAGGGGTTGATGTGACAAAGTTGAGTTTTATGTCAAAACATGTCCCTCTCAACATTAAAATTGACGTGTTTCAGCGTTTCCAAACAAAAAATTCTCTGGACGCAAATCGGTCTGTTTCGTTTTCCATGCGCCACCCTGTGTACATATATATATATATATATATATATATATATATATATATATATATATATATATATATATATATATATATATATATATATATCAACATTTGAAGAATATTTTAAAGTCCAGGATCATTACTTGACTAATTTTAATACGAAATCTTCTAAAACTTAACTTACATACTTATTGCAGACCTCTGGGACCAACTCACCTGAAAGAAAAATTTTAAAAATTAGTTTCAGTTAATTATTGCTAATTATGTGAAAATAGACGACAATTAACATCATTATTTGATGTAAAAATACTATGAAAATTGTAAAATAAATATTGCAAATGGTGCTTAAACCTCATCTTAGAGCCTCGATGGTCCTGTGGTGAGAACGTGTCCGTCTGGACCCAGGGTTCCTCTTTCCCTTTTAGTGAATTTTCGTAGAAAAAATTCACTAATGGGGAGATCCCGACTTTTGAATTTTGAAAAATTTTTTGCAAATGAGCGCGAACTAGGACCCCTAGAACCCATATATATATATATATATATATATATATATATATATATATATATATATATATATATATATATATATATATATATATATATATATATATATATATATATATATATATATTTATATTTTGATAAAAGTTGGCATGTACGTTTCTTTTGTAAATAGCTTGGATAAGTTCGTAAGTCAGGAAAATCGGACGAGGTTTTCCGGGAAAATTTTGAGTTTTCATTCGAAAAAAATTCTTATCTCAAAAAGTAATAAGCCGATTTTAATAAAATTTGGCACGTACCTTCCTTTTGTAAATGGGCTTGATAATTTTGTTAACCAGGAAAATCGGACGATGTTTTCTGGGAAAACTTTGAGTTTTCATTCAAAAAAAATTTTTATCTCAAAGAATAATGCGCCGATTTTGATAAAATTTGGCATGTACCTTCCTTTTATAAATGTCTTTGATAAGTTCGTTAATCAGAAAAATCGGACGAGGTTTTCCGGAAAAATTTTGAGTTTTCATTTGAAAAAAATTTTTATCTTAAAAAATAAAAATTCTATGATAACCAAATTTGGTAGGTAGGTTTACGATATAAAAAGTAAACTATACACCAAAATTTAGATTTCTATGTTACAAGAAAAAAAAGTTAAAATAAAATATTTTGTGCCAGATCATTTTTATGAAAATTCACTACCATAACGCACTTGCTGCGTCTTCGACTTTTTTAATACATAGTGTAAAATTAACATTAACCAATAAACATTAACCAATAAACATTAACCGAGGTTGTGCATTGTGTTTGAGCAAGTTGAATGTCTGTACGTTCTGCTCTTCGGAGGGGCCGTTGTTCTCGTGTACCACGTTAAAGATCGCTACCCTCTTTACAGAAAAGCCGGTGATTGGCTATAGTCGCGGAAATGGGCCAACGTTAAAGAAAGGAAAAAATGTTCGGGACGCAGCAAGTGCATTCTGGTAGTGAATTTTCATAAGAATAATATATTATAGTGAATTAGTCTTATATTAAAAGTTATAAAACATTACTTTATTTAATTACGAACAGTAAAAAAATAGGGTAAAGAAGGACAAGCAAAAACATAACATAAATATTTATACAGTCATTTGGATACAAAACTCAAACCAATCAATTGATGAACAGGAAATATACTGAATAAAAAATACACCAGAAAGCTAAACATAAAAAAATTTCCGTGGTTCATGCATTGAGGGTGATTACATGCATGCAGAAGGGGAAGAAGAACCGCTAGGACGAAGAGGGTTGCTGCCCTCTCACTCAAAAACACGGGGAGTTCTCCTTCCCATTGTGCACGCATACAACCACCTTCAAAGCATAAAGCACAAGAGAAATTTCTTGTGAGAGGCAGGGGTTAGGCAACATTTCCAGAATAGTGAGGTTAAACTGCTCCCTAGCGTCGGTGATTGGGCATAGTCGCCAGAATTGACCGACGTTAAAGAAAAAACACCAATTCTCTAATGAGTGAAGCGTTGAACCTGTGATGAGCACTGGTAAGTACAATTTGGAGAACCCAATTCATCACAATACAGTTATCTGACCCGACGATCGTTTCGCTAACAAAGTTAGCATCATCAAGGGGATGAATAAACTAAGTGAGTAGAGACTAGAACTATTATTTATGTGTTAGTTGCCAAGCAGTTGCAAAAAATGTCCTCTAGGAAGGTATACAGACAGACCCCCACTGTTGTCTTTAATCCTTGTGATTAAAAAAATTAGCGCAACTGAGATATGGCACTATTGACAAATCATGTATTGCTCAGCATATTTAGGATAATAATCATCATGTAGATAAAGAAAATCTCTGGACGCAGCAAGGGCGTTATGGTAGTAAATTTTCATAAAAATGTTTTTAATAGGAAATATAATTTTTTTAAGAAAGCTTGCATCAAATTTGGTTACCAGTATAACCTATATAGGAGAAACAATGTATCATATTTCATCAAAATAACTTTATTGTTTGACAATATACAAAACCTTCCGAAAATAAACCTAAAATGTGCCCAAAAAGCTGGTTTCCTGGCCAACGAACCTTAGGTTAATAGTAAATTAAGCTATCAAAAGAAACATTTTATGAAAAATCGCTACCATAACGCAGTTGCTGAGTCCCGAATTTATTTTCTTACAAACATGCATTATCTTTCGATGGAAAATGCAAACATTGTAATACTATAAGGCGTGTTCGGTTAGGAAAAAAATTGCATCAGCAGCGACTTATAGGCAACCTGTGATTGTAAAAATAATTTTATAAGATGCAGCTCCAGACATAGTATAATTAACATATAATTTTTTTTATCATATCTTGTATAATAATGGATATTTTGAGCTTTACCCTAGAAATGCGTCACCCTGTATATATGAAAACACATAAAAACTGAAACTAACCCGGATATGGGTTCTATGGGGCCTACTTCGCGCTCATTTAAAGAAATCTTTTCACAATTCAAAAGTCACTAAAATTGTATCCAACTCTATGAGTAAAATTGTGATGGCCAGAAATAAATATGATTGTAAGAAGAAGAGCATGTCTACATTTGTATTACAAATGTCAGAAAACAAAATACTTATTTATTATGTCACTTTGAAAGTAGATCTGACATTTATCAAAATAATTTGCCAGTTGAATATGACATGTACTGTTGCCGTGGACTATCATTATTGTATTACGCCTTATAAGAATCTTGTTTTTTGGAGTACGAAAGCTTATTTTACTGTAGAAACATTTTTCCATTTCTTAACCTGAAATGGTTTTCGTTTCATTTGACGTTGTTCCATTATAGCGTCACAGTAGGTTTTAGAATCTAGAAATTATTCTATTTTGTGTGAATTTTTTCGTTGCATACCTAGAACAAATTGTATTTTCCTTTAATTATAAATGATATTTTAAGTTAATTCCTATATTTTATGTGCCCAATGTGTTGAACGGATGCGAAACGGGAGAAGGAAACTTCATTTAAAGTTAAAATGACGAAGAGAACTTTATTCCAAGCACGAACGTTGTTTCAATTTTTTTTTTTTAATATTAATAACATTTATAGGTAAATTAGCAGATTAGCGTTTGTTCGTTTTTTGAAAAAAATGTCAGAAACATGCTTAGAGGAACCCCTTTATGCATTAACCATCGGACAAATGCTGTGATCTCAACTCCACAATACAGTTAAGAGACCTAAAGTCAATTTGAGGTTCGGTGCAAGGTAAACATGCTACAACGGAGCTACAAATGCAAACTGTAAAAAACTCCCTTTACAGAAGTCCATAGAAAGGAGAAACTACTTACCAACACCGTTTCTCCATAAAAAACTTCCACATTGCACAATTGAAAAAAAACGCTGCATAATAACCGTAATCTGATTCCTGAAACTTAAGGCTTTTTAACTTCTTTTACGACATTTACGCTGCATAGCCGTTCATGTAAGTTCTCTATCTAGAACATGCCAATTTTGACGTTTTAAGAATAAAAACTTAAAAGCTTATAACTTTGTTTTATTTTAACGTAGAGATTCAAATTTTGGTGCATGGTTTTCTTTTTATGATATAAACCCTCGCACCCAATATGGTTGCCCTAACTTTGTTATTTCCGGAGATATAAAAATTTTCCGAAATAAAACGCAAAATTTTCCCGGGAAAAACTAGTCCGATTTTCCTGGCTAACGAACTTATCCAAGCCACTTGCGAAAGGAAGGTACTCACCAAATTTTATCAAAATCGGCGCATTATTTTCTGAGTTAGCGGTGTGACACATACATACATACATACATACATACATATATATATATATATATATATATATATATATATATATATATATATATATATATATATATATATATATATATATATATATACATATAAAGTCTGAAGCCGACCTCGGATTTGGGATCCAGGGCCCAAATAGCGCTCATTTGAAGAAATTTTTTCAAAACTCAAAAGTAGGGATCTCCTCATTAGTGATTTTTTTTTTTTAAATTCACTAAAAAGGCAGGTATGCAGTTTTAATCACAAGGATTTAAGACTCAATAGTGGGGGTCTGTCTGTATACCTTCGTTGAGGACACTGTTTGCAACTGCGTTTCAACTAACATATAAATAGTAGTAGTTCTAGTCTCTACTCACTTAGTTTACTCATCCCCTTGATGACGCTAACTTTGTTAGCGAAACGATCGTCGAGTCAGAAAACTATATTGTGATGAATTGCGTTCTCCAAATTGTACTTACCAATTCTTTAACAGAGAAATCAGGTTCTCCCTGAAAAAACATGTAAGGGTTATGTTACATTGGTGAAATTTTTAATGAAATTAGCTGACTAAAATTTTCTCCAGCCGGTTCTGCGACGGGATATGTAATACAGACTAAACACGATCGAGAGCTCGATGTAGTTGTATGATAAAAGAACAAAAAGCAGTCACGACCGTTGTATATTTATGCGAAAGACGTTTGTTTTACTGTGGCTAAAATTCGGAGCGATAAACAACCGTTCTCCTTAGTTCACTCTCCTGAATTTAAATGTCCCAAATTCGATCACATCCGCAGATTTAATATCGGGGATAAAGAACAACAAAAACATAACTAGCAGTAAATTTATTATTTGCCCGGAGCTTTTTGCCGCCCGGGAAGTTAATTAAAAATGATAAAAAATCAGATTAGGGTCCGTGACACGAATTTAATTATTTAGCAAGTCAGATGTCGGATCAGATTCCGCCGTTAGGAAATACAATACCCATAAAAAATGTACAAACAAAATCGAAAATCACGGAAGCGTCAAATGCAGAAGCTGGAAATTAAAAATCGACACATAAAAGCAAACATACGAGGGCGGGTCAATAAGTCCGTGACTTTTTGAAATTCCCGCCTCTTCACAGGAAGGGCAACACTGCTCCTGTCAACAAGCATCTGTCAGTTGACTCCTGACAAATTTTGAACAAGCTGCGTCATTTAGTTTGTGTAAGATAGCCATTGAAAGCAGACAACCTCTTGAGTTATAACGAAAATGGAAAAAAGTGAATTTCGTGTGCTTATCAAACATTATTTTTTGCGGAAAAAAACATCACTCAAACCAAGGCTAAGCTTGATAAATACTATGGGGACTCTGCACCATCAATTTCCATAGTAAAAAAGTGGTTTACTGAATTTCGTTGCGGCCGTACAAGCACAAATGACGCCGAACGCCCAGTTGAGGTCGCTACACCCCAAACAGTTGAAAAAATTCACGATATGGTGTTGGCATATCACATGACTCAGTGGTTTCGATTTTGCATGATCACTTGGGTATGAGAAAGGTATCCGCAAGATGGGTGCCGCGTTTGCTCACAATCGACCACAAACGCAATCGTGTGACAACTTTGAGGAAGTCTTTGGCGTTGTTCAACCGCAATAGGGACGAGTTTTTGCACCGTTTCGTAACCGTGGACGAAATCTGGATTGACCACAATACACCAGAGACCAAGCAGCAGTCAAAACAGTGGGTTTCTCCATGCGAATCCGCGCCAAAGAAGGACAAGGTGGGTTTGTCAGTCAATAAGTCATGGAGACCATTTTTTGGGATGCATGTGGTATAATCCACATTGATTACCTTCAAAAGGGAAGACCAATCAATGGCGAATATTATACCAACTTATTGGACCGATGCAATGACGATTTAAAGAAAAAACGACCGCATTTGCCCAAGAAAAAAGTTCTTTTCCACCAAGACAATGCAACGGTGCACACATGTGTAGTCTCCATGGCGAAATTGCATAAATTGGGCTACGAATTGCTCCCTCATCCGCCCTATTCTCTGGATTTAGCCCAGAGCGGCTATTTCTTGTTTCCAAACTTAAAGAAATGGCTCGGCGGAAACTGATTTGACTCCACTGATGAAATCATCTCACAAACAAATACCTATTTTGAGGACCTCGATAAATCTTATTTTTTGGAAAGGATAAAAAATTGGAGAAACGTTGGACAAAGTGCATAGAGCTCAAAGGAGACTATGTTGGGAAATAAAATGATCTTTTTTTTAAACCTGTGTTTCATTTAAAAATTCACGGACTTATTGACCCGCCTCGTAGCATGCTGATCAGTATGGAACAGTCCTGACTCCTGAGGGGGTATAAGAGGTGGACAAAGAGTCTCTACGACTGTATTTAGCAAGATTGCTGCCAATTTAAATTCTCACTCCATTGAGTCTTATAGTCAAAAAGAAATCAAGTGTTAATTGAAAGTGTTTATATAATTGAATGAACAAGGGTAGATAGATACAGAAAGTGTGGTGTAATAAAGTGTAAATATGGAAAGAATGACATGAAAAGGCCTTCGATGGACGTCAAAGTCGAACGACGATAATCAACGTCAGTGCGATTGTATTGAGTGCCTACAGTTTAGGAAGAAACACATGTTGACAGTTTGCTTTATGTTTTGCTGGCGTGTGCTCTGGCTATTGGCAGTTGTATTGTCACGATATGCTCTTATTAATCAGTGCTCGTCTGTTTTTGTCACACCTGTTGGTATAAAAATAGTATCTGCTTAATTCTTCATTTTATGTATTTTATCACACGCGCACTGGTAGATTTATCATAAGGTTTAGCATTATAAAATAAGGTATTGATATAAAAAGTCTGGACACAGCAAGTGCGTTATGGTAGCGAATTTTCATAGAAATGATCTGGCACCAAATATTTTTATAACTTTTTTTTCCTCTAACATAGAAATCTAAATTTTGGTACATAGTTTCCTTTTAATGTGATAAACTTACGTACTAAATTTGATTACCATAGATTTTTTATTTTTGGAGGTAAAAATAAACCAAATGTGTGCCAAAGTGCCAAATCACTACAATACATATTTCTAAAGACCTGAGGATCGTTTCACTAACAAAGTTAGCGCGCGTCATCAGGGGATGAAAAATTCCTTGTATCTTCCTTTTGCAAGTGTTTCGTCATCCAAGAAAATCAGCTAGTTTTTTCCAGAAAATTTTGTGTTTTCTTGCGAACAATTTTTATATCTCTGGAAATAACACAGTTATCGTAACCAAATTTTCTAGGCGGGTTTGCGTCATAACAAGTAAATTACGTACCAAAATTTAGATCTGTAGGTTTAAAGACAAAATAGTTATAGACATTTAAAGAAAAATTGAGATTTTCCTCTTAAATCGTCAAAGTCGCGTTCTGAAACGTCAAAATTGGCAACATTTAGGCAAATAACATGAAACGAATACGGGTTATGTTGAGAAAATGTAGCAGGAAGGGTATTTCGCAAACCCGTAAGTTTCAGCTTCGACCGTAATTGTCCTTTTTACTAAAATATTTACAGAAAATTCATTTAATATAGGCCCTTTCTCTGATGCTTTGGCAGTAGTTTCAATTATAGAGTTTATTGTTTGATGGTCTATATGTTTTAGCGAATGTTTTTAGAAAAAATTCGTTAATGAGGAGACCACCACTTTTGAAATTTGAAAAGATTTCTTCAAATGAGCGGGAACTGGGCTCCTTAGAAGCCAATCCGGGGTTAGTTTCAGTTTTTATCTGCTTTCATATACACAAATGACGCATTTCTACGGTAAAGCTCAATATATCCGTTATTATACAAGATACGACAAAAAATTGTATTTGTTAATTACAGGCTGTCTTGATCTGCATCCTATAAAATTAGTTTTAAATCATAGGTGGCTCGTAAGCAGTTGGTGATATAAATTTTCTTTTTTTTTTTTTTAATCGAACACACCTTATATTATTACATATTTGCATTTTCTATGGAAATATAATGCATGTTTGTAAGAAAAGAAACTCAGGACGCAGCAAGTGCATTATGGTAGCGAATTTTCATTACATGTGTTTTTAATAACTCAATTTGCTATTAACTTAACTTTCGTTGGGTAGGAACCAGTTTTTTCGGGATGAATTTGAGTTCTTTTTCGATTATTTTTTTTTACTTTTTTAAACAATAAAGTTATTTTGATGAAATATGGTACATTGTTTTTACTAAACACTGGCAATTTTGAGGCTAGTAGGCTACGAAATCCAAAACCAGAAAACAAATTACAAAAACAAGTGTTCAAAAAGCAGTAGGCCATGGAGTCTAATTCTACTTTTAACATAATTTGCCGTAATGATTCACGGTAAAAAAAATAGGAACTTTGAGCACACCAATGAATCGGCCCATTATTACAAATGATATTTTACGTTACAACATTATCCTAAAAAATTGTTATAATTTAATTAAATAGGTAAACCTAGTAAATAACTAAATTTACTAACAGAACTCAATAAAAAGCAGATTAATGATTTACGAAGACGCCTTTGAAAATTGTTTGATTTTTAAACGTAAGTCAACTGAAAAACAACATAAGAAAGGTTGCTATGGATATAACACTAACGCAACAATTAAGAATACTGTCATTCTTAATTATCTGAACAATTTGAGGTGTACTTAACACGTTGCTTAAAATTTTGTACTAAATAGTTTGTTTCCTGTTAATTTTAAATTATATTCAACAATGTGTTCAGTAATGAAGAATATTTTGACATGTTGGAATATATTCGTTCTAACCGAAATACTGATGCAGCTGCAAATTCATATCAAAACAACTACCTAGAAAGACGACAACCAAACACCAAACTATTTCGCAGGATAGTGACCAATCTATTGAACGACGGCAGCTTCCACGCAAAGAAACTACCAATGCCTAGAAACGAAGAAAGAAATAATGCCGTCTTACATGTTTACAACGAAAACCCTCCGTAATCTGTTCGGTTTTATGGTGAACAAATTGACGTTCCAAAAAGTACGGTACACCGTGTATTAAAACAAAGTCTTTACCATCCATACAAACCTACAATCGTTCAGGGCTTAAATGTTGACGATTACCCTAAGCGACTTCATTTCTACATGTGGCATCAAGGACAATGTCAGCAAGATGAAAATTTTCATTTGAAAATAAAAATAAATAAACAAGTTAACTAGCAAAATGTTTTATATTTGTATGCAATTTAGATTGAAAGTTGGGAAAGCAAATAATAGTTCTCGCTGTTTTGTTTAGTTAGTTTATAATGTTATCACTATTTCTGGCTGATAATTTCTCTTAATTAACTGAGTATAACATCCAGTTTCCAACAGTCTACTACGCTCGTCAATTAGCTCTCACAAACTTATAATCACAAATACAAATAGCGCAATTTGTAATTATTATTTCCTCTCTTATTGATTTATTCATTCAAAACTTCATACGGACGTATCTACATTTATATATATATATATATATATATATATATATATATATATATATATATATATATATATATATATATATATATATATATATATATATATATATATATATATATATATATATATATATATATATATATATATATATATATATATATATATATATATATTGGAATGTTGCACTACACTGTAATCACTTTTAAATATACACTTTATTTGTTTGCTGTACTTTTTGTGATTTTTTATTGGTTTACGTGACTGCAGTTTCGAACCATCCCGGTTCATCATCAGCACGCTACTGACTGTGATCGTTCCTGTGCGATCTATGTCTGGGAGTGTACGCCGCGCCTGCGTGTTGAGCCTCTATTGGTCGGCTCTCGGACTGTGTCTTGGGTATCGGTCTCCTATCTTAATCACTGTGGTCTGATAATTTGTCTATTTGTATGGCTACTATTAAGTTTTGTGTAAATGTTTGTACTTGGATTTGTTCTGACATTAATTGTTTGTTTGTTGAATGTAGTATTGTTCCCAGATTTCCATTTTTTGTGTTCTTTAATATGTTTCATTAGCTGTAATTAGTTGATATCTGGTTTTTTGTGTTTTCTGTTGTGAATGTGTGCAGGTATATAGGAATGATAAAAAATCTATAGAAACAATATCCAGGGAACATATAACAGCATTAGATAAAATCCACATACCTAGCTACAAATCCAACGTAGCTACACACATTCACAACAGAAAACCCCAAAAACCAGATATCAACCAATTACAACTAATGAAACATATTAAAGACCACAAAAAAATGGAAATCTGGGAACAATACTACATTCAACAAACAAACAATAAGAAACAATTAATGCCAGAACAAATCCAAGTACAAACATTTGAACAAAACCTAATAAAAGCTATACAAATAGACAAATTATCAAACCACAGTGATCAAGACAGGAGACCGATACACACGACACAGTACGAGAGCTGACCAATAGAGGCTCAACACGCAGGCGCCGCGTACAGTCGCTTCAACGCATGTCTTTGGGATTTTATTTTGAATTTGGAAAAACCAAATTACTCAAAATTCCCAGCATAGGTTTATTTGCACTATTTCTAACCACATGTAAAGTCTCATTCTTGTCACTCTGGTACGTACAAACATATAGCGTTTTCAAAATCAAAAATATTTTTGTATAGTTTTGAAGGAAAACAATGCCGTTATAACTGATATACGAACCCTTCCGCGGTCTTAATACAAGGAAGATATGTGCCAAGTTTCGTTCCAATCAGTTGATTATTTTTTGAGTTATCGCTCGGATACATACATACATATATATATATATATATATATATATATATATATATATATATATATATATATATATATATATATATATATATATATATATAACATATAAAAATTTTACCGGACCTTGGTTATGGGTTCTAGGGACCCAAATTCGCGCTCATCTGAAGAAATTTTTTCAAAAGCTTTTCATCGTGACCTCTATTTCTGAATGAAAATTCGCTAATAACATAATGAGCTGCGCGGATAACTACAAATTTGTTTTCAAAAACCTTTTTTTTTTGTTTATTGTTTTGCAAAAAGTAGTTCTATTGGGTTGACTAAAACAAAACCATCCAAGCAATTAATAAGGAAAAATACCCGCCATATTTATAATTTGGCAGGTACGTTCCCTTTGTAAATAATTATTTTTTTTCTGAAAAATTTTTGTAACTTAATAAAATTTGTAACACAATTTTTTTAAAGAGACTTGGATAACTTTCATGTTACATCTACCAAAATTTAATTTTCTAGCTCCATTAAAAATATATTTTTTTTCCAATAATCGCTAACTGGGACTCTAAAACCGATCTCCAAGGTCCACTTGAATTTAAAGAATAAGTTTAAATAATATATCTTACTAATAGTGTACAATTCTTATGAAAATTCACTACTATAACGCACTTGCTGCGTCCCGAACTCTTTGTTTCCTTAACGTGGGTCTATTTCCGCGACTATGGCTAATTACCGACGCCAGGGAGCAGTTTCACCTCATTATCCTGCAAATTTCGCCGAACTGCTGTGCAGTGGGGTAAAGCTCAATCTTGCTAGACGTAGCGTTCTTAAATTTCATCGTCATCTACTTTTACTTTATTAGTTCCACAATTTCTTCAGTTTCGTTTATATTACCAAAAACGCTAATAGTGTAATTTTATATTAATTAATCGCAATCAAACTATTTTAATTCTAATATTACGCTTTAACAAATTACAACATTTACTTGTATAGACGGTACTTAGCATCTACTATTATAGATTACATGTAGCAATTCATTTCCGTAAATTCTGTAAGACACATTAGATTTTTCGCCCATCTTTGAGTAATAATCTACAGTTTTTCCTTTTTCGTTCTCTAAATGAATTTCCCGAGCTACAAATCTAGTTTTAAGTCCGTGGCTTGCACTAACGAACGACCTGAACTGGGGGGATGTTAAAGTGTTCGTGCCAGAGATAGGATAGGAATAGTTTTATCCCTAAGAAAGGTTCTTCTTTTGTAACCATTATATATCACCCTCTACGAGAAAGATAAATGACTGATTTGTAAAGGGAACTCGTAGGAAAAATGAAACATGCTTCTTTCCTCTTAATGACCGCTAGATGGGCTTAGGGCTAGCGTGATGCAGTAGAGAGGTGTACATCTTTAGATACTAAGGCGTCTACAAGGTTTTTATTTTACTGCCTGGAGTAGAAAAATAGGGAAAAAGAAAACAGGTTTTTTATCTTAGTGATGTCGTTTATGTCTCTTAAAGTAATTATAGACCATACTTACTTAATAATAAAGTCTGGACGCAGCAGGTGCGTTATAGTAGTGAATTTTCATAGAGATGATCTGGCACCAAATATATTTTTATAACTTTTGTTTCTTGGAACATAGAAATTTAAATTTTGGTGTGTTGTTTACGTTTTAGTGAATTTTCTGGAAAAAATTCACTAATGAGGAGATCCCGACTTTTGAATTTTGAAAAAATTTCTTGAAATGACCACTAATTAAGCCCCCTAGAACACATATCCGGGGACAGTTTCAATTTATAATGGATATCTATCACACCGATAATTCAAAAAATAATGGGGCGATTTTGATCAAATTTGATGAGTACCTTCCTTTTACAAGTGGCTTGGATAAGTTCGTTATCCAGGAAAATGGGCCCATGTTTTCCCGGAAAATTTTGTGTTTTCTTTCGGAAAAAAATTCTATCTCCGAAAATAACAAAGTAAGGGCAACCAAATTTGGTACACGTGTTTGTATTATAAAGTAAAGCATGTACCAAATTTAGATCTGTAAGTTTAAAGATGAAAGTTATGGGCATTAAAAAAAAAATTGGTGTTTTCCTCAAAACGTCAAAGTCGCGTCAAAACTAGCCACATTTAGGCAAAGAACCTGAAACAAATACGGACTACGTAAAGAAAATGTCGCAAGAAGAGTGTTGTGCAAACTCTAAAATTTCAGCTTCAACCGTCATTGTCCTTCATTTAACTGAAATATTTACAGAAAATTAATTTTAAATAGACCCTTTCTCTGATGTTTTGGCGGTAGTTTTAGTTAAGTTTATGGTTTAACGGTCTACAATTTTTAGCTAATTTTCGTAGAAGAAAATTCGTTAATGAGGAGACCGCGGTTTTTGGTTTTTGAATTTTAAAATGGGCGCAAACTAAGCCCCCTAGAATTCATACCCACGTTTACATTCAGTTTGTATCCGTTTACATATATACAGGGTGACGCATTTCTACGGTAAAGCTCAATATAATTGTTATTATACCAGATACAAGAAAAATGGTAAACGTTAATGATGGGGTGTCTGCATCTTATAAAATTATTTAAAATTAATTATTTTGATCTCTACAAATTTTTTTCGAACACCCTCATATCATTGTATTTTTGCATTTTTTATCGAATGATGATGCATGTTTGTAAGAAACAAAATCGAGACGCAGTAAGTGCGTTTCGGTGGTGAATTTTCATTAAATGCGTCAAATATCAATAACTCAATTTTATTAACCCAAGGTTTGTTGCCTAGGAAACCAATTTTCTCGGAAATATTTTAAGTTTATTTTCGGAGAATTTTTTTACATTTTTAAACAATTTTGACAAAATATGGTACATTGTTTCTACTATATATGTAGGCTATACTGGTAACCAGATTGATGCAAGCTTGCATTAGAGGGACATATTTGCTATTAAAAACATCTTTATGAAAATTCACTTCCATAATGCACTTGCTGCGTCCAAACTTTTATATCATAAACTTACCTACCACATTTGGTTACCATAGCTTTTTTATTTTTTGAGATAATTTTTTTTTTCGAAAGAAAATTTAAAATGTTCCTGCATAACCAGGTCCGATTCTCCTGGCTACCGAACTCATACAAGCCACTTACAAAAGGAAGACACATGCCAAATTTTATCAAAATCGGCCCATTATTTTTTGAGTTATCAGTATGACATATATATATATATATATATATATATATATATATATATATATATATATATATATATAAATTGTAACTGACCCCGAATATGAGTTCTATGGGTCCTAGTTCGCGCACAGTTGAAAAAAAATTCAAAATCATCAGTGGATTTTTTATACGAGAATTCACTAATAATAACAATAATTATAATAATCTCCTATCTCTTATTCCGAGGCTCAGGCAGCAGTACTTTTACATCAGTAAGAGCCCAGTACTATTGTAAGAAAAAGGAAAATGAAAAAGCAATAATCAGAAAAAATAATCGTCTTTTATTAACAAAAAAGTAAGTAACATAAACAATTAACCAAATTGATTAATTACTTCCACATTACCTGGCGCGATTGAGTATCAATCAATTATTACATTTACCCAGGTGTATGGCTCGAAAATATAATAAAATAGTAAGCAGATGCAACAAAACCATACAATTATGTCTTCAATTACAAGAAAAATAGCCAAATTGCAAAAAAGTCTGGACGCAGCAAGTGCGCCAAATATTTTTTTTAACTTTTTTCCTTTTAACATAAAAATATAAATAGTTTCCTTTTAATATCGTTTCTATTTTTTAAATATTTTTTTTCCGAAAGAAAACCCAAAATTTTCCCGGAAAACCTGGTTCGGTTCTCCTGGCTAACGAACTTATCCAAGCCACTTGTTCACACCCACCGCATTAAATAATTGAAGGTAAACAAAATGGAATAGCTACACAGTAGAACCATATTATTGTTTGCCAAAGAGAAGGTTAAATAATTCAAATCTATTATAGGGGTTAAGTGTATTTAACTATTGAGTTAAAAAGTTTTCGTTATATGTAAAACTTCTATGAAACAAAGCAGTCTGGGGGGTGTGGCATGGTAATAACATTTTGTCCTTTTTTTGTCCGTTGATAGAATGTATAAAGGAACTTGTCATAATTTCTGAAAGTCACAACGTCTGGGTTAGACATATTTCCAAGGTAAAAAAGGATAGAACTCGGCTATACTCCAGACTGAATTTTTATTAAGTAAAAGCCCTTTCGCGTTTCGGCCCATATATCTGGCCATCTTCAGGGGCTTCCTGGAACATTACAAAAGGTGGTTGTGTCAGAAACAAAGTCTCTGGTAGGTCGGCAAATATCACACGATACCAGCTGGTCCAAAAATCTAAACAGTCTTACAAGCAAAGTCTAAAACACAAACTATAGTCAAAGCTAACATGTTTTACAACAATTACACTAATAAAATCAAAGCTAAAAGCTAAAAGTTGATAAATTAAAAACATCAAATGTCAAAAGCTCAGCCGAGGTACCTCCAAGCAGCAAACGTAGCAATGCAAAAGCAGTAAAAGTTACTAAAACGTGTGTAAATTAAGATTTAAAAATGCACTGACACACTACAATCTAAGGTCTCTAAACAAATAGATAAAGAAGCTGCAAAGGCGGGCTGCACAACCAGAGCCGAACTTTCAGAGAAAACACTGAGTTAAACCTATGATACCTACTAAAAGTAAAACAAAATGGCCAAAAATACTTACGTTCTGTTTTTTATATAACAGGAACTAGACTTTACAAGAAATCTATCATAGTGGCTATTTTCAGCGACTGTCACTTTTGTTTCCTTGCACTATATAGGTGAAGGCGGAATTAGAAGCATAAAACCTCAAATCACAGCAATGGACAAACGGCGATACAAATAAAATTTCGCATTTGAAATAGAGGACAGTTATAAGCCGAATATCTGAATAGAACGGGAAGGGGCAAACAAATGACCTACGACTTTTATCTAAAAGTGACAAGTGACTGACAAGTGACAGACAAGTGACACCTGACATTTACTCAGCCGTGCCGAGCAGCACAGAACACGTAACATTTCCGGGTTCCTTGACTCCACAGAATACTTAAGTTTTTCACTGTAGATGGCACTAGTTAAGTACATTTCTATAAATTGGTGGAAAGTTAATTTCACTGGTATTAGAAGCATTTAGAACAGTGTTGTTGGAGTTGTAAGTGTATCTGTAGATTTCCATCTCTTCAAGGACGAACTGCTCAGTACCAAATCTGGATGGGTGAAGGATTTTAACATTGTTTTCCCTATCAAAGACATGACCAGTCTCTCTGACGGGCTTTTACTTAATAAAAATTCAGTCTGGAGTATAGCCTTGTTCTGTTCTTTTTTACCTTGGAAACTTGTCATAAACCTGTTTGTCAAATGATGATTAGGATGAAGTTGAAACAACTTATGTTAAAAATAGCAAATAGCAATTTGCGTCCTATTTTCCGTGATCAACCAACTTAGCGTTTTAATTTTATTTGAAATATGATGGCGCCTCTGACCGAATACCAAACTACACGATGCACTTTCCACTTTTTGGATGCGACATCTAACTCCCTGATCCAGTAAAAAGTAAAATCTCCATAATTTAAGTGAGAAAGAACTAAAGCCTCTGAAAGATTTCTTCTAAGCTGGAAATTAAAAAGTGTCCGAATATAAAAACGTTAAAAAAGCGTAGAAGGTCTAATGTAGTTGGCTAACATGTGCTTAAATCAAACGTAATTTTCAAAAATAAGTCGCGATGTTTGCAAGAACTAACTATAGGAAGTAATAAATCGGCATTCATCAAACCAATTAGACTCAATGATCTGACGTCTATTCCTCGAACAACAAATTATGACCTGCGATATTTGAAATTTAAGTGCAACTGTGTTTCCTTACCAAGCTCGATGCTGTCTCTAAATCTTGATTAACCTTCGAGTTTGCTTCTTAAAGGCATTGTAAATAAAAAATATCGTAAACCTGCGTATCGTCAGCATCTGCCTGAATCTTGATCAATCTCATAGCTTCCAGTACGTCCACTGTATAAATTACGAATAACTGAGGTCCAAAAATAGATCCCTGATGGATTCCTGCGGTTATACGAGCAGAAAAAATCCCACCAGACAGTCTGATCTTTATAAATCTATCATCTAAATAATATTTTATCAAGATCTCCGTTACTAGTAAAACTTAAAAAAATATTCCGACAATAGACGGTTATGATTCACAATATCGAATGCCCTAGAGAAGTATAATAATAGTTTGAAAAATGTCATCCGTTACTGTGATCAAGGCTATTAATGTAGTTAATTTATCAAAACTTCTATTTAAAGAAACAGACTTCTTATAAACCAATCAAACTATACTTTTACAAGAAATTGTGACACCAATTCCAATTTTTTTTTGTCAGTAACAACAAACTTTCTTCGATTAAGCGCCAATTGGGGCCTATGTAACCTATGATTATGAATATTTGCATTACGTAAAAATGTATGTGGAACTTTCATTCTGAAGAAATTCTGTTCTCTTCTGTTTTTAATTCTTTTCTCTGTGAAATATTTAAGCCCATCCGCAATTTTTCAGCAAAGAGAAAAGAATGTCATTATAGGATGTGACCAGTAAAGGGATTGCGGGATGAGATGGGGAGAGGGAATGGAAAGGGTATGTCGACTGACCGCTAGAAGGTAATAGTTGACAGGAAAGCAGGAGTTATTGCAATTTACTGGCCGAGAAAAAGCATTAAAGTGAAACGGCAATTCCCAGCGCACTTTCCTATTGAATGGAAAATACCCGCCAACAGAATCGCATTAGATAGAGTAACGGCTCGAACCGAACGTCCAAAGCACAACGTCGATCGCCACTAGTCACTCGATTTGGTGCGAACTTTCCGTTTCAGCTTCGATGTCTCACAATCAGCCTGCTATGTTTCTTACTTGCTCTCCAGGAGAACATCGATTTTCCAAATTTTCGGTGTCAAAATATTTCTTTAGAATTCACAGATAAGTACATGAAATTACAATATACCAGGTAAATAGTTTTAGTCTACATGCAGAGATAACTATACATCTAGCAATATTGTTTTTCAATTTGCTTATTACAAACATGGCTCCTATCTTAAAATTTATCCATGGATCTTTGCTTAAATAATTTGAATATTATTATTTTTATTTATGATTTATTGGCAAAAATTCTACATTATGTTAATACAATAAGTCTTATGTGACTTGTGGTGTATTATATAACACAATTTACAAGGTTGATCCTAAAAGTTTGACAGTTCGACACCAAATTCAATAAACTTCAAATTTTGACGTACCAAACTTAAATCCTTTTTGCTCTTCTATTTCGCACCTTCTAACACTTCAACCACCACCTTCATTTACCATAAATCTCTGCTATTCCATAATGCCTTTCTAACTGCTATTCTTTCCAAACAACCCATATTTTCACCAAAATTTTAAATTTGTAGGAGATAAAAATTACTCCAGTTTGACAAATGTCAAAAAAATTAAATATATTCTTAAGAAGATCTTGTCTGTGATTGCAGAGATCACGCCTTGTGAGTGTTGAAAAAAAATGTCTTCTAATGACCGCGAAATAGGCCCGCCTGGACCAATATCCGGCAGCCTCGGTGGCACAGAGGTGAGAATGCGTGCCTCTGAACCGAAGGATACTGGTTTCGATTCCCAGGGTTTCCCTTCCATTTTTCAGTATAAACTGTAATAAATTAACATCAACCGAGGTTCTAGCATTGTATTTGAGCAAGTTGGATGTGTGCACGTTCCGCCCTTCAGATGGGGCGTAAAGCCGTCGATCCCGTGTCCATGCGATGTTGGACACGTTAAAGATCCCTACCCTCCTTACAGAAAGTCAGGGGTTCGGCAAAATTTCAAGGTTAGTGAGGTCAAAGTGCTCCCCGGCGTTGGTGATTGGCCATAGTCGCGGAAATAGGCTGATGTTAAAGGGAAAAAAACATATCCCAGGCTAATTTCAATTTCTATGTGTTTATATATATATATATATATATATATATATATATATATATATATATATATATATATACAGGATGCGCAAATAGTATTACACAATATAAGATTAATGCAGAAATAATTTGATATTTAGATCTGACGTTTGGTGGGGCTAAATTATAAACAAATACGCATATTTTGATGAGTTTCCATTTGTTTTGTGCGACTGGTGTTTGTCAGAAGCCGCCATCTTTGTTTTTTTAATGGAAATTATATATATATATATATATATATATATATATATATATATATATATATATATATATATATATATATAGGGTGGCGCATTGAAAACGAAACAGACTGATTTGCGTACAGAGAAATGTTTTTTTAAGAAACGCTGAAACACATCAATTTTAATATTGAGGGGGACATGTTTTGACATAAAACTCAACTTTGTCACATCAACCCCTTAAGGGTGGTGATAACAACCCTTATAATTTAAATAGGGAACATGGGTTGAGTGTTACATCATTTGAAAGCTCTTTCTTTTCTGAATTCAGCACACTAATATTTTTGGAAGTTTTATCAACTCGTTTAAAAATTATACACAGTTGAAGATGCAAAAACGCATTTCACTCATTCCGATAAGAAATTTGCTGATAGTCAATGTTTTGTTGGTTTGTAAACAAAAAATTGACTATCAGAACATTTCTTATCCGAATGAGAGAAATGCGGTTTATTATTTCAGTTTATCGGTCGGTTTGATACTTGATAGTACTACCGAAAATTAATTTCACAATGGTGTATTCTGTAGAAGAAAGAGTTGAAATAATTACTCTTTTTTTCAAAAACGATGACTGTGCCAACCGTACCGCATATTTGTTTAATGAACGACATCCGAACAGATATGTTAACAGAAAATACATTTTGGAGTTAGTTGCAAAGTATCGACAAAGTGGTTCAGTAGTCAACAAAAACGGGATGCTGAACGTGAATTTCCGGTTAGAAATGAGACTACTGAGATTTAAGTTTTAGGACAAATTGCCGTAGACACAACTTTGAGCACGAGAAAATTGGCCACTGTTTCAAACATCAAAAGAAGAACTATTCAGCGAATATTGAAGCATCATAAATTTCACCCGTATAAAATTCATCTTGTACAACAACTAAATGAGGATGATTTTGATCGGCGGCTGGAGTTTTGTGAACTTATGACTGCACGAATAGCTGATAACGGAAACTTTCTGTTCAATATGTGTTTTTCAGACGAGTGTACGTTTTTATTAAACTCAATCGTCATTATTGTCGTTATTGGGCAGATAGTAATCCAAGAAATTTTCACGAAGTCCACACTCAAACTCCACAGAAATTGAATGTCTGGACTTGCATTTTTGGAGACCGTTTAATCGGGTCAATTTTTCTTGATGACAATTTGAGTGGCGAAACGTATTTGGAGCTACTAGAAGATATCGTTTACCCTCTACTAATTCACATTGTTGAAAATGATGATAGCTATCAAGAAAATCAATAAGTGTTTCAACAAGATGGAGCTCTTCCGCATTTTTCACAACGTGTTAGGAAGTTTTTGAACAGAGATTTTCCAGGACAATAAATTGGGCGTAAAGGTGCTATTGAGTGGCCCCCTAGATCACCGGATTTGACTCATTTAGACTTCTTTCTATGAGGCCATTTAAATAGTAGAATTTACGGAACAGACGTGAGTCGCTGGAAGAATTACGACGACGCATTGTTGAAGAATGCCGTCTAATAACTCCACAAATGCTCCAGAATGTCAGAGCTCGTTTTGAACAAAATTTGTACTTTTGTATGGAAGCTGGTGGTCAACAATTTGAACACTTACTTAACTGAATAAACATTTTTAAACGTTTGGTTTGTTTTTTAGTTTTTTTTTAACGAAAACTTGACTAATTAGTGCATTTCTTATCACAATGAATGAAATACATTCTTGCAACTCCAACTATGAATAATTTTTAAACAAGTTGATAAAACTTCCAAAAAATTAGTGTGCTGAATTCAGAAAAGAAAGAGCTTTCAACTGATGTAACACTCGACCCATGTTCCCTATTTAAAATATAATGGTTGTTATCACCACCCTTAAGGGGTTGATGTGACAAAGTTGAGTTTTATGTCAAAACATGTCTCCCTCAATATTAAAATTGACGTGTTTCAGCGTTCTTTTTAAAAAATGTCTCTGGACACAAATGGGTCTGTTTTCAATGCGCCACCCTGAATATATATATATATATATATATATATATATATATATATATATATATATATAACAAATAATCATTACATAAATCTATATGTGGTGTATTGTGTGTGTTGGTTTTGAACTGGGTTCGATAAGCTACATTCCTAATGTATATTTCTCCTTGGTGTATCTACTTTTATTTGGAAAATATTGTATTAATATATAAGTAAAAATAATGATTGCATGCTAAATAAATTTTGCTAAATAAATTCAACATTTTCCATTAACCTGCGGTCGATATTACAGAGGTCACGGCCAATGGTTTAAGCCTCGCAGTTCCATTAGAATTAAATGTGCGTTATTGCTGAACATAAAATTTTTACATGTCCATAAAAAATTTATGAGTTGTAACGTATGCGATCAAATATACATTAGCAAACCATCAGCGATATGGGTGGTGATTGACCGTTAATTTAGAGCGGAATTGTATAACATTACTTCATCGAAATTATCGTTTTTATTATCAGTAAAAAACGACATTACTAAATTCACTCAATGTAGATTAGAAACTGTGATGAGCACTGATAAGTACACTTCGAGAAATCTAGTTCACCAAAACACATCTTTAAAGACCTGACAATCGTTTCACTAACAAAGTCATCGGAGAATGAAATATTCTACATATATATATATATATATATATATATATATATATATATATATATATATACATATATATACACAGGCAGGCCCGCCACATACGCCACGGGCTCTCACGTCTATATGTTTCGTTATTTCGAATTTATTTCAATCGGAGATTGTGTAGGTTGAAAACGACTACAACCTAAAATTATGTTCAAATATACAGGCCGATCCAAAAAAGTGTGACACCTCAAAGTTATGGTTTTTCTTATGGAACACCCGGTATTTGACAACATTTTAAAATTATATGGGAAAAATAAGGTTTACTTACACCAAGGATCTCCATACCTAGCTATCACGGTTTCCCATATATCTTGATTTTTCGATCAATGTGAGGTTTTCGAAAAAAATCTTATCTCCATTGTCAGAAGATATCGTAAAAACACACACTAGCTTTTGATGGTGGATTTGGTACTTCATCAACTACTGCAGTCAAAATTTCGCAATGCTCGACAGGGCGTTTAAGTTTTATTATCAGCACATTCCAAGCAGATTATTTCATTTATTTCAAATGGAACACCCTATATTTTTTTGCTGCATTTCATAGAGAAAATAATTCACGTTCATATGATACTAGGGTTGCCTATACCCAAGTGCAGCGATTCTGGCGCTATTCACACTTTTATTATTGTTTTTGCATAAATCAGAATTTTTCATTTTTAACAAGTTTAACTTGCTTTGTTTGAAATTCAATCTGGAAACTAATCTAAACAATTGATAAAAATAAGAACAGAAAAACCAAGAGTAATTATAATAAACATAGTTCTACAAATGTTCAAACTGACGTCCATCCTGTTCAATGCATAATTGTAGCCTTTGTTCAAAGGACCACTTGACAGTGATCAGAGAGATGCATCAAAATATTTTATGTGGTTAAGAAGATCTATTTTTACAGATAAAGATTAGGTTTTCTTGACGCAAAAAAGATCAATAAATACCAGATGAAAATTTTATGGTCTTTCTTCTTAAAATGTCGCGATTTGAAACAACAAAATTGGCGATTTTTAAACAAACATTCTAAAACCAATGCAGATTATGTAGAATAAATGTGGTAAGATCGGTTAAAAAATGTTGTTCAGTTTCTTGTCAAATTCTAGTAAAAGATCAGATTAAGTGATTACTTAACGAATATTCAAAGAAAAATATTAATACACACGCGGGCGGTTCAATAATTCCGTGACTTTTTGAATGAAACACAGGTTTTTTGACAAAAAAATCATTTTATTTTTCAACATAGTCTCCTTTGAGCTCTATACACTTTGTCCAACGTTTCTCCAAAAAAAATAAAATTTGTCGAGGTCCTCAAAATAGGTATTTGTTTGTGAGATTATTTCATCATTTGAGTCAAATATCTTTCCGCCGAGAAATTTCTTAAAGTTTCGAAACAAGAAATAGCCACTCGGGGCTAAATCCGGAGAATAGGGTGGATGAGGGAGCAATTCGTAGACCAATTTGTGCAATTTCGTCATGGAGACTACACATGTGTGCACCCTTGCATTGTCTTGATACAAAATAACTTTTTCCCTGGCCAAATGCGGTCGTTTTTTCTTCATATCGTCATTGAATCGGTCCAATCAGTTAGTATAATATTCGGCATTGATTGTTTTACCCTTTTGAATGTAATTAATGTAGATTATACCGCGTGCATCCAAAAAAAAAACGATAGCCATGACTTTATTGGCTGACAAACCCACCTGGATGTTCTTCGGCGCCGATTCGCACGGAGAAACCCACTGTTTTGACTGCTGCTTGGTCTCTGGTGTGTTGTGGTGAATCCATGTTGCGTCCACGGTTACGAAACGGCGCAAAAACTCGTCCTTATTGCGGTTGAACAACGCCAAACACTCCTTCGAAATTGTCACACGATTGCGTTTGTGGTCGATTGTGGGCAAACGCGGCACCCATCTTGCGGATAGGTTTCTCATACCCAGGTGATCATGCAAAATCGAAACCACTGAGCCATGTGATATGCCTATGGCTTCCACAATCTCCCGCACTTTCAATCTCCGATTGACCAACACCATATCGTGAATTTTTTCAATTGTCTCGGGTGTAGTGACCTGAACTGGGCGTCCAGAACGTTCGACGTCATTTGTGCTTGTACGGCCGCAACGAAATTCAGCAAACCACTTTTTTCATGGAAATTGATGGTGCATAGTCCCCATAGTATTTATCAAGCTTAGCCCTGGTTTGAGTGATGGTTTTTTTCCGGAAAAAATAATGTTTCATGAGCACACGAAATTCACTTTTTTCCATTTTCGTTATAACTCAAGAGGTTGTCTGCTTTCAGTGGCTATCTAAGACAAACTAAATAACGCAGCTTGTTCAAAATTTGACAGGAGTCAACTGACAGATGCTTGTTGACAGGAGCAGTGTTGCCCTTCCTGTGAAGAGTGGGGAAATTTAAAAAGTCACGGACTTGTTGACCCGCCATCGTGTAAATTAATTTTGGTACCAAAAACAGGTAAGACATAATTGATTTTTGATAGGATGTTTACATTTTCATAATATATAACCGATCGATAAATTGTTTTCACAAATACCAAATGAAACTTCAAAGTGACACACCTTATTTCTGACAGCTTGTGACATAAAAATATGAGTATTTTTTATTTATAGTAGTATATATAGTATATATATATATATATATATATATATATATATATATATATATATATATATATATATATATATATATATATATATATATATATATATATATATATATAATTTATTTATATATATATATATATATATAATTTATTTATATATATATATATATATATATATATATATATATATATATATATATATATATATATATATATATATATATATATACTGCTTCCAGAGGTTCGAATTCCGTGAAAAGTTACTTAATAACTTTTTTATAATATCATTGTTTTTCAATTTTCATTACAGATTATACAATTTGTATTTTATTATGTTATTATGTATTTTATCAACAAATTTTCGTGTAAAAAATATTAGGCAGTTTGGCAGCATTTTTTTATGTTTTTGTAGAAATAATGTTTTGTCAAATTTTTGTGAAGTGTTTGTAATTGATGATTAATGTTTATTAAGTTATTTAAAAATTATAATAATTTACTTGAAAAAATTGTTTTCTAATTTTCGTTAAATATATATCATGCAAATTTTCATGCAAAAATTTGTCTTCGGAATTTTTGTCAAAAACCCTTTTGTGAATAATTATATCTTGGCAGGCGTAGATTTTGTATAAATTGCTTTAATATGTTCGTTGACCAGGAAAATCGGACCAGTTTTTTTTCGGAAAATTTTATTTTCGGAAAATTTTTATACTTAAAAAAAAAGTTGTTTGAAGAAATATGGCACATGGTTTCTATTATACAAGTTATATTAACTACTAAATTTGATATATTTCATTTAAAAAAAAACATATTTGACACTAAAAACATTTTGTGAAAATTCGCTACCATAGCGCACTTGCTGCGTCCAGACTTTTTTATTACCAGCCTACTCACTATATTTCTGTAATGATACGCATTTTCACTGTAAACCAAAACATAAATGGGGTCGGGTACGTGAAATTTCAATTCATCAAAAAACTTTCTAATCTACTTCAACTTCACCTCCCTTTTCAGAACTTCAAATGCTGCCACCGCTTTTCATGGCCTCCGCAGAATCTCAAAGTTTGTCCAGATAATGTATCTCGGGCTAAACTTTTCTACTCATACCTTATAAACCTTTACACACTCCAAAGATATTCGGTCAGGAGACTCCGTGTACATAAAAACGATGAGTCATCCATCTGACACCATATGAAATTTTAATTGTTTCATTTGTCCTTCGTCGCTGACTCTGGCGCTGTTGCCAAGGAGTCTCTATAAATAAATTATCAAGCGAGAGAAAAGTCCCGGGTATGTCATTCATGGCGTTTTTTCCACACTTCTGAAAAGATCAGAAGTGGGACGTATGTTTGTTAATGATTTTCTGAACAAAATACTTCATACATATCAAAGTTCAGTAAATATATACATCAAGACGAGTTGAAAATTATTTGCAACGCAATGCGTGAATAATTAATTTAAGGTAGGTTATTTTACAATATGTTCTTTTTTAATTAGTTGTGACGACGTAAGATCCCGCTGTGTTGCTGTGCGTTGCACATGGACGTAATGTCGATAAAACCGGTTTCGTCAGTATCAACAATAATAAAATTATAATTTCAGACTCAAAAGTGACAAACTTATTTCGGCGTTTTAAACAAATATGATATCTTGTTTAAAACGTATGAAATCTGTGCACTGTGGCTTCTCCAAATGTCAAAATAAACATTAAAAAACATACATTCATCGAGCTGGATTCGATCGCGTAACCTTCTGCTTAGGAAGCAAGCGCGATGCCCCCTGCGCCATCTAGGCACACGTCAACTAACATTTTATTTGTGTGATACTTTAGATCGGCTTCATGCCCGGGATATTATATTCAAAGTATACGTAACAATTAATTACAGAGTTAGTAGAATTACCATTGAAACGCATCCCACGACTGTTTTGGTCTTATATAACGTCTTATGTTTAAGTTTAAATATAAAAGAAACTATTTTAGAATCATTTTTATAGATACTTTCCTTGATTTTGTTTACATTTCTGCATATTATGCGACAGCATAATATATGTATGCTGCGCTAAAACTGTATTTGGGGCCGTTAATAAAGCTACAAATATAGTGTATTTTAATAATTGATTGCATCCCCCAGTTAAATAACAATCACTTGGCAACCTTTTAATTACATGTCGTCTGTCTTTTTCCATAATTGCGGCAGAGATTTCACGATTGTTGGTTCGGAGATCGTCTGTGAGGTATCTGTGTGTTCAACCTTAGGCCAGAGAGATCTCTCTGAGGCCTAGGGTAGAACACACTGAGACCTCACAGACGATCTCTGGCGAGATTTGGGGAGTAGGCAGATTGAGGCCTTAGAGTGTTCTTACATATTTCCTTTACCTCTTGAAAATGGCTCCAAAACAGGAGTCCAAACATCGAGTTTTAATAAATTCTGAACGCGGTTCAACTCGAGAATATATATATATATATATATATATATATATATATATATATATATATATATATATATATATATATATATATATATATACGAGAACGGGTCAATAAGTCCGTGACTTTTTGAATTTCCCGCCTCTTTACAGGAAGGGCAACATTGCTCCTGTCCACAAGCATCTGTCAGTATGGCCGGGCGTTGAAGAGAAATCACGTGGCAGTCAGGAAATTGTTCTAAGGCTGCTACAATTGACTAATTATTTAGTTGCCAATAGTAAACAAAGAAAATATATGTTGTATCGCAGTTCTCATTTTCTTATTTCGATAAAAGTTTTGTCTATTCGTGCAGCTGAATCATTTTTCACTGCTGCATTCTCAGTCGCTCTGAGGCAGTTTCAAAGATTGATAGACCACTCGCATATTGAACATGTAATCCCTGTATGTAAATGATAGAACGTTGCTCAAAGCAGATAACCGAATCGCTGGGCTATATTTCTTACTTATTTTCACATCTGAGCGATTCTTTTCAGATTTATGAGGATTTGTAATGCAATCATAGTCTAAAGGCAGCGTCGCCTTGTTGTCCAGCTGGTTCAAGTTTTCCAAAAGTTCCCATTTTAGTATACCTCTTCTATTGATTAATTGTTGTCGCCCTTACTTGGTGGTATTCATACTAAATACAGATGTAGAAGTTTTTGCTTTGGCTTCACCAATGGTTGTCTTCTCTGGTACCTTAAAAGAAGCCTATAGACTAAATAAAGGTGTCCCAGAGTGAGTACAGGATTTAAATTTTACGCCATTATTTTTCTGGCGGTTAGCAACTCTGGTTTGCTTATAGATAATAATAATTAACAATAATAATAATAATAATAATAATAAAAATAAAACTTGCAGAACAACTTGCAGCCGTCAAGGAGTTCAGTGATGACATCAGCATGGAGTTTGGATTAGATAAGTGCGCAAAGGCAACATTCCTGAGAGGACGACTACAAGCAAAGGAGAACAAAATTGATAACTCAACAACCATCCATTCTTTAGACCAAATTGATGTGTACAAATATCTAGGCATAGATGAACACGACGGCATCCAACATAAGAAAATGAAAACCAAATTGAAGAAAGAATATTACCGGCGAATAAGAGCGGTTCGTAAAACCGAGCTCAATACCAAAAACATGATGATGGCCATAACCTCCCTAGCTGCTCCTGTCATCCAATACAGTCTAGGGATCATCAAGTGGACCCAGGCAGAGATTCAGAAACTGGACACCCAGACACGTAAGCTCCTCACAATGTACGGTGCTCTCCAGCCACGTGCCGACATTGACCGATTGTACATCCCTAGAAAAGAAGGAGGCAGAGGAATGACTAGCATTGAGGCTACTAACAACATCGCCAAGGAAGAAATCAGCAGCTACCTGCAACTAAAACAAGAAGATAAATACCTGGGAATGGTGTACAGGCAACAACAAGGCGCCCCTGAGAATATGACAGCACAGAGGAAGGCGAAGATAACGAAGAAAAAAGAGAACCAGAGCACAACAGCCATAGAATATCTGAGACAAAGAAGGTGAAGGAAATGAAACAAAGAATGAAACAACAGATAAAAAAAGATCGAATTACAAAATGGAAAACCAAGCCACTTCATGGACAAATAGCAAGTGAGGCCGTCAAGGAAACCATCCATCAAAATAACTCATGGGCGTGGCTCACCCATGCAAATATCAAGACCGAGACGGAAGCTCTGATAACTGCCTGCCAAGATCAAGCCATCGCAACAAATTATGTGAAAGCTAAAATAATGAGGACCGACACAGACCCAAAATGCAGACTCGGTCTTTCAATGAAACCATCCACCATATTGTTGCGGGCTGTCCCATACTAGCAAAACATTCGTATCTGGAGCGACACAACACAGTAGCCAGAGAGCTCCACTAGAACATCTGCAAACACTACAAGATAGATGTAAATGAAAAGTGGTACCAGCACACCCCGGACCCTGTAATAGATGCTGAAGATGTGACAATCATATGGGAGACACAAGTGCATACAGATAGAAAAATAGTTGCAAATAAACCAGACCTCATAGTTAAGGATATGAAGAAGAAACGTTGCCTAATCATAGACGTGGCCATACATTCTGACTACAACATCACACAGAAGGAAGCAGAAAATATGCAAATTGAGATACAGCGCATGTGGAACCTGAAGGCCAAAATAATCCCCGTCATCATCGGAGCCACAGGACTTATTTCCAATGCCACCACCAATTTCATGAAGGAAGTTCCAGGAAAACACAATCTCCTGCTAATGCAAAAGGCGGTGGTCCTGGGCACGGCGCATATAGATGAGAAGATACTATGATACTTCCTGACATCCAGACGCAGAAGCAACACCCTAGGTGCACGGAGTACACTCGGTGTTGTTCAACTCATGTAGAATAATCCTTAGAATAAACTAAGTGGAATCTCTTATAATAAATAATCTTTATTCGCACAATAAGAAATATAATTACAACTACATAATGTCTTAATTTGTAATCATAGAACAAACAGTAATTACTTACGAAGTACTCCAAATTGGTACCTATTCGTGAGTTTACACATAACCCAGTTAGCAACTAACACTACTACTAACCTACGCTATAAAAATGCGCGAACACTATCCCAACATGGGCAAATATACTTCACTAAAGATCAGCAGAGCGCTTTCCCACTAAAGATCCCAACCGGAAAAACTATTGAGATCTTTCCATATCAACAACAACCAAAAAACGTCCCACGAAACATCAAGATCGATCCCAATACACAACACTACACGTGTATGGTTGTGTGTACCATCCCACCGCACACCCAACAAAGTCACATCAATTCACCCTTAAGCATAAAATACAAAAACCATCCAGAAGGACCAATCAATAAGTAGGTCAGTTGCAAACATAAAACCCAGTAGGTATCAGTTGTGTAAATAAAAACATATAATAAACAAATAAAATTATATATACAATACATTTAAAAAAGTTCGGGGCGCAGCAAGTGCATTACAGTAGTGAATTTCCATAACAGTTGTACACTCTTAGTAAGATATATTATTTAAACTAATTCTTTAAAATTAAATGGACCTTAGAGATCGGTTTTAAAGGTTCAAGTTAGTGATATATTTTTTAATTCCAACAACACACCACTAGGGCTCACAGCCTAAATACTAACGTACCGTGGGTGTCGATAAGGAGGAAAGAGGCAGCTTGTTACTTCTGGACTTGAAAGTTTGGAGGTTTGGGGGAGAAGGAAAAACATGTGCCGGCAAGGAATTCCACAACTTGGAAGTCCTCGGGACAAAAGAGCGGGCATAACAAGATGTTCTATGTCTGGTGACCTGGACATTAAAAGGGTCCAGTTCCCCTGGTAGATCTGTTGGCGGCAGCAGGTGGAGGAACTATGGAAGAAAGCTCCTCTGAGCAGTGCCCGTGCAGATATCATAGAAGAGAGAGAGAGGTCACCAACGGCACGTCGGTGGGCAAGAGATGGCAGCCTTTGGGTGAGGGTAGGGTCACCGATGAGGCGTATAGCTCTCTTCTGAATTGAGTCCAGGATAGCGAGTGTAGAAGCGGCAGCGGCACCCCAGATTTGGGAGCAGTATTCGAGGTTTGGCCTTATTGGTGAAGTATATAAGGTATAGAGATTAGCTGGTGAAATGTATTTGCGAGTCCAGAAGAGGAAACCTAATTTCTTAGCAGCCGCTTCTGCAATTGATGTGACATGTTGGTGCCAATTGAGATTTCGATCTACAGAAATGCCAACGAGTAAAAAGGACTCATTACTTGGAATAACTTGGTTGCAATTTGAAAATTTTTTCTATGAAGCTAGAAAATTAAAATTTTGTAGATATATGTAAGTACCGGAAGTCTCTTTAAAAAAGTTGTGTTACAAATTTCATTAAAGTTACGAAAGTTTTCCACAGATGAATTATTTCCAAACGGAATCTATCTGCTAAATTACAAATGTGCCGGGTATTTTTCCTTGCTAATTGCTTGGGTAGTTTTCTTTTAGTCAACCCAATCGAAGTAGTTTTTGCAAACAAAACAACAAAAAAGGTTTTTTAAAACAAATTTGTAATTATCCGCGAAACTCATTATGTTATTTTTCTTTAATTTGGTACCCACGTTGCGTTTACATAGGTTTTTACAAAGTGACGCATTTCTACGGTAAAGCTCAATATAATTGTTATTATACAAGATACGAGAAAAAATTATATACGTTTATTACAGGATATCCTAAGCTGTATCTTATAAAAATATTTTGACAATCACATGGTGGTCCATAAGTCGTTTGTGATCCCTACAATTGTAATATTGGGTTTTTACATTTTCCATCGAAATATGATGCATGTTTGTAAGAAAAAAATCGTGACGCAGTAAGTTCGTTATGGTAGTGAATTTTCATTAAATCCTTCAAATTTCAATAACTCAATTTGCTTTAACCTAAGGTTTGTTGGCTGGGAAACCAGTTTTCTCGAAAACATTTTAAGTTTATTTTCGGAAAATTTTTGTGTATTTTCAAACCATAAGTAATTTTGATAGAATATGGTACGTTGTTTCTACTATATAGGGTGGCGCATTGAAAACGAAACAGACCGATTTGCGTTCAGAGAAATTTTTTTGAAGAAACGCTGAAACACGTTAATTTTAATATTGAGGGGGACATGTTTTGACATAAAACTCAACTTTGTCACATCAACCCCTTAAAGGTGGTGATAACAACCCTTATATTTTAAATAGGGAACATGGGTCGAGTGTTACATCATTTGAAAGCTCTTCTTCTGAATTCAGCACACTAATTTTTTGGAACTTCTATCAACTCGTTTAAAAATTATTCACAGTTAAAGATGCAAAAACGCATTTCACTCACTCCGATAAGAAATGTGCTGATATTCAATGTTTTGTTGGTTTGTAAACAAAAAATGGACTATCAGAACGTTTCTTATCGGAATGAGAGAATTGCGGTTTATTATTTCAGTCTATCGGTCGGTTTGATACTTGATAGTACTACCGAAAATTAATTTCACAATGGTGTATTCTGTAGAAGACTTGAAATAATTACGCTTTTTTCAAAAGCATTGACTGTGCCAACCGTACTGCAAATTTGTTTAATGAACGACATCCGAACAGAACATGTTAACAGAAAATACATTTTCGAGTTAGTTGCAAAGTTTCGACAAAGTGGTTCAGTAGCCAACAAAAAACGGGATGCTGAACGTGAATTTCCCGTTAGAAATGAGACTACTGAGATTGAAGTTTTAGGACAAATTGCTGCAGACCCAACTTTGAGCACGAGAAAATTGGCCACTGTTTCAAACATCAAAAGAAGAACTACTCAGCGAATATTGAAGCATCATAAATTTCACCCGTATAAAATTCATCTTGTACAACAACTTAATGAAGATGATTTTGATCGGCGGCTGGAGTTTTGTGAGGTTATGACTGCACGAATAGCTGACAACGGGAACTTTCTGTTCAATATCTGTTTTTCAGACGAGTGTACGTTTTTATTAAACTCTACAGTCAAACGTCATAATTGTCGTTATTGGGCAGATAATAATCCAAGAAACTTTCACGAAGTCCACACTCAAACTCCACAGAAATTGAATGCCTGGATTGGTATTTTTGGAGACCGTTTAATCAGACCAATTTTTCTCGATGGCAATTTGAGTGGCGAAACGTATTTGGAGTTACTAGAAGATATCGTTTACCCTCTACTGATAGAAAATGATGATCACTATCAAGAAAATCAATTAGTGTTTCAACAAGATGGAGCTCCTCCGCATTTTTCACAACGTGTTAGGGAGCTTTTAAACAGAGAGTTTCCAGAGCAATGGATTGTGCGTAGAGGTGCTATTGAGTGGCCCCCTAGATCACCGGATTTAACTCCTTTAGACTTATTTATATAGAGCCATTTAAAGAGTAGAATTTTCGCAACAGAACCGGAGTCTCTGGAAGATTTACGACGACGCATTGTTGAAGAATGCCGTCTGATAACTCCACAAATGCTCCAGAATGTCAGAGCACGTTTTGAACAAAATTTGTACTTTTGTATGGAAGCTGGTGGTCAACAATTTGAAGACTTACTTAACTGAATAAACATTTTTGAACGTTTGGTTTTGTTTTTTAGTTGTTTTTTTTTACGAAAAATTGACTAATTAGTACATTTCTTATCACAAAGAATAAAATACGTTCTTGCAACTCCAACTGTGAATAATTTTTAAACGAGTTGATAAAACTTCCAAAAAAATTAGTGTGCTGAATTCAGAAAAGAAAGAGCTTTCAAATGATGTAACACTCGATCCATGTACCCTATTTAAAATATAAGGGTTGTTATCACCACCTTTAAGGGGTTGATGTGACAAAAGTTGAGTTTTACGTCAAAACATGTCCCCCTCAATATTAAAATTAACGTGTTTCAGCGTTTCTTAAAAAAAAAAATTCGCTGGACGCAAATCGGTCTGTTTCGTTTTCAATGCGCCAGCCTGTATAGGTTATACCGGTAACCAGATTGATGCCTGCTTGCATTATAGACATATTTGCTATTAAAAACATTTTTATGAAAATTCTCTTCCATAACGCACTTGCTGCGTCCACACTTTTTGTAGATCGCATGATATGCTGGCTTGAAAACCATGGAATCCTACAAATTGAAATAAAAATTGCAAAACAGAATGTTTTAAAATTCTCTCCTTCCTCCGGCATAATATGTTTGGTATTTAAATGCTTTTATGTAAGACACTCAAAGTTTACTCTTATGACAAAAAAAACGCTTTTAAAGTATACAATGTTAACATTCTTAAATGCACGTGAATTTTATGCAGCACCGCTTAGGGCTCACAATTTACAACCCATACAGTATGCCATAAAACTTTACTCGATTTTTCACAAGAGAACCAATTCTAGGCTTTATTGTTTAACCTATAAAATTCCCATACGGCGCGACCCTTGCAAAACTTCCTGATCGTTCAGGAATTTATAATTCATGCAAGCATAGAGCCACCACCACTACGGTACCTCGGCAGTAAACTCGCATTACTTAACAGTAACACGTTAATTCACCCGTTAAAAGCCTGTTTGAAAAAAGCCTACACGCTAAATTCGTCTTCACTCTCCCATAATATAAATATATGACCCGGCTGAGGCATTAAAATTGTGATATACAAATGTGCCGGGTCCGGGCATGTCTCTCTTTCTGGCCGCCCCTAAATCTCGAAAGTGAATGTGCTAGCGGGGAATTTATTGGTCCTTCGAGCTTTTCTGTCAACACTTTTACATCTAGTTATATGAAGATGGCGTGTCACGGGATTTTCAGCCTTTTCGGCACTAACGGCTGCTTAGAGCTAGAAATAATAAACAAACCCCCTATCAAAAAATTATACACTCGAATTTTCCCGCTACTATACAAAGTGTTTCATTAGCAATGGGATACACTAAAACTGTATATAAAATAACAAAATAAAATTATTAGGCAAAACATCATTTAATATAATGTTAAAGTACTTACAGGGTGCTAAATCTGATACTATTTATTAGCTTTTAGCAAATTTTCATAAAGAAAATTACGCTTATAGAGAGGACACACTTTCTAATTTTTAGTGAATTTTCTGAATGAAAATTCAGTAATAGAGAAGTATCGATGGTAAGACTTTTGAAAAAAAATATTTAATGAGCGCGAATTAGGGACTAGATCCCATATCTGGGGTTAGTTTGAATTTTTATATGTTTATAAATATATATATATATATATATATATATATATATATATATATATATATATATATATATATATATATATATATATATATATATATCCAACCGCTAACTCAAAAAATACTTGACCGATTTCGACAAAATTTGGGAATTACCTTGATTTTGTTAATGGCTTGGATGAGTTCGTAGATGGGCACCGTGCGTTTAATTTTTCTTAGAGAAAAATGTAAAAAAATATTTCTCAATCATGTTGTACATCATTGGAAATCTCTTTTGACAGGCTATCACATGAGCAAAAAATCCAATATGGCTGCCATAATAAAAACAAACGTTGATACCTGTAGCTCAAAAACAAATGACAATACAAAGTTGAGAATAGCACAAAAATATTACTCTGTAAAAAGTGTCCTGATAATGTGGCAGTTTTAGATATGTCAGATCAACGCCTACTTAGATATTGAAGAAAAGTTCGGGACGCAGCAAGTGCGTTATGGTAGTGAATTTTCATTTAAATGTTTTTAATAGCTAATATGTGTTTTTTTTTTTCAGAAAGCAAGCATCAGAATTTGATTACCAGTATAACATATATAGTAAAACCAATGTGCCATGTTTCATCAAAATAACTTTATTGTTTGAAAATGTAAAAAAAATTGCGAAAGTAAACTTAAAGTGTAACCGAAAAAATCCGTTTCTTGGTCAACCTTATAGGTAGCAAATTGAGCTTTTTAAATATGAAGCATTTAATCAAAATTCGCTACCATAACACACTTTCTGCGTCCAGAACTTCTTAACTTACAAACATGCATTATATTTCGATGGAAAATGCAAAAACTTAAGGCGTTTTCGACTAAAAAAAGATTATTTGTATCACCAACGACTTATGGGCCACCCTGTGATTGTAGAAATAATTTTTTAAGATGTAGCTCAAGACGCCCTATAATTAATGTATACAATATTTTTTCATATCTTGTATAATAACGGATATATTGAGCTTTATTGATTTTTTTACGAAAATTCGACAAAAATTATATACCATTAAACGATTTCAGGGTTTGTAAAACATGCTTCTTGAGACATTTTCTTTCCATAGCCCGTATTAGACTCAAGTTCTTTGCCTAAATGTTGCGAATTTTGACGTTTTAAATTGTCACTTTGACGTTTTGAGGAAAACCCCAATTTATTTTTCTTTAAATGCCCATAACTTTTTTGTCTTTTGACCCACAGAGCTAAATTTTGGTAGGTGGCTCACCTATAGTAATATAAACCAGCGTACCACATTTGGTTGCCCTTACTTTGTTAATTCCGGATATATATATATATATATATATATATATATATATATATATATATATATATATATATATATATATATATATATATATATATATATATATATTGAAAGAAACCACAAAATTTTCCGGGAAAACCTGTGCCGATTTTCCTGACTAACGAACTTATCCAAGGCATTTGCAAAAGGAAGGTACTCACCAAATTTCATCAAAATCGGCTTATTATTTTTTGAGTTATCGGTGTGATACATACATATATATATATATATATATATATATATATATATATATATATATATATATATATATATATATAAACATATAAAAATTGAAACTGGCTATGTGTTCTGGGGGGCCTAAGCCTAATTAGCGCTCACTTGAAGAAATTTTTTTCAAAATTCAAAAGTCTGGATCTCCTCATTAGTGAATTTTTTAAAGAAAATTCACTAAAAAAAGAAATCGACAATTTTTGATTTTTTCAAAATAACTCGAAAACGAAAAGAGGCAGGGCAAAATACAAGTCATATTTGAACGAGCATGAAGTTCTACAAAACATTGCTAATTTAACCGTCTCCCTATCTCTGATAATAACGGAGATGGAGATATCAATACATTCCCATTCAGTTTGGGACACTATATATATATATATATATATATATATATATATATATATATATATATATATATATATATATATATATATATATATATATATATATATATATATATATATATAACAAGTAATGTTAGCATAGAGTCACACTATCCACTACGGCTTCCTGGGTGCAACATCTTTAATTTTGTTGTACTGATATTTTTCAGTCCTTTAAACCAAAACAGATTTACTTTTGGGTATAAAACAAAAACTTTTACTCTTGTGTCCGTTTTGACCCCCTGAATGTGATTTTTTTATAATGCTTTTAACTCAACATTCCATAAAGCTATTAACTTGAAATTTGGTACATACTCGTTTACAGAAGGTGTTGTGTAGTCAGATTGAAGCTCTCGACTTCTGTCTTTCACATGATCAAATTGTTTCCTAATGCTATCACCTCGTATTATCTTGTAATATCTTCTTGAATGAGACAAACCTCTCAACATTAGGGTATTTAATAAAACAACATTTTTACATAAGAAATCACATCAAAAGACCGAGCGGTTATAAAGCAGGCAAGTTCTGAAGAAAAGCTGTCTTATTATTCATACCTTAGACGTGTCTAAAGTATACGGCACGGCAGGTTAGTTTTATAGATACTCTAACTGTATAAATAAAAGAGTAAATGCCGTGGTTGTGATACCGCCCGATTGCCACAATAAACCGGTAGAGGGCGGAGTAGAAGAGCATGGTGTAAAATACATTCACATGTGACGTTTCTCCTAAACTCTCACGCACATTCCTCCATCTACGACATATATACCACACACACAGCATTCTAGATTTACGATGTATTATTATATAATACGTATATCTTAAAGGGGTGTGCTCACTGGTAGCTAGGCGAAAAAGTAAAGTTTCATGTTTGCTGCTTCATAATGACATTTTTCTCCCTCAAATTCAAATACGATCTATTTGTAATGACCAGAGCACTGTTATGAGCACTGATAGAAATTGTTTCGCACACTTAGCCCCCAAAAAAATGCTTTCGGTTCTTAACACTAAGCACTTTTGACGACAAAGTGCTTGCGATCACTAGGCACTTTAGAAAAGTAATTTAAAATGACTACCACTAAGCACTTCCTAAGAAATGAATACAAATAGGTAATTTTATAGTTATGTGTGTGTGTTTTCTTTCTTTAACGTCGGACTATTTCCGCGACTATGCCAATCACCGACGCCAGGGAGCAGTTTCACCTCACTATCCTGGAAATTTGCCGAACCCCTGCCTTTCTGTAAGGAGGGTAGGGATCTTTACCGTGCCCAACATCGCATGGACACGGGACCGATGGCTTTACGCCCCCTCCGAAGGGCGGAACGTGCAGACATTTAACTCAAATACAATGCTAGAACCTCGGTATATGTTAATGATACAGTATGTACTGAAAAAGTGAAAGGAGTACCCTGGGATCGAACCCAGTACCCTTCGGTTCAGAGGTACACGTTCTTACCCCTGAACCACCGAGGTTCCCTTTTAGTTATATCATATCTATAAACGTAGTCATATATCTTGTGAAATCTCAAGTGTGTATTCTTATGTAATTCAATTAATTAATTAAAATTTAAAAAGTTGAGGGTAGCAATTGAATCTGGTTTTCTGAACTAGTTTCAAAATACTTGCTCGGTTCAGAAAAAGGGGAAATGTATTGACTCAAAATACTAAATGTTTGATTTAAACAAAAGTGCGTGTATTAGCATTATTAATTTAGAAAGACTAGCATAGTGGTTCTAATTACCCGTTTATATACTCGAGAAGAACCAGAGGAATTGTTCTTTGCGGGAGTGCAGATTTATAATGAATACAGTTGGTAAAGCAATAACGTTACAAATTTACGTACAAAGAATGAATAAGTGAGCTGTGATCCAATAATGATCAATACAATAAAAGGCGACTTACGACGACTTACGATTGGAGATGGGTGGGTTGCCGCAACCAGCACGTGGATGATGTCGCTCGTAACTGGGGGTGTCCTTCAAAGAGGCCAAGGTGTTTCACGTGTCCAGAATTGGATTGCGATGTGTTGATGCCGCGGTTAAAGGGATTTCTAATCAGTTAGTCGCTCGTCGGAAGATTGGTTCTTCACACAACGAGGCTCACTGACCTGTCCACGTGTCAAGGTGACAACCGTGGGTTTTGATGTCTTGGCCACGTGTGGCGGGTCAGGCGATCTTCCAGTGATGCTCCCTGACTGCTGGACGACGACGAAGTTAACTTTGGTGTGACCACAGTACACTATTATGCTGTGACTGACTACCACTCACGGTTCAGCCGGTCTTGCCACGATCTAACTGGACGCTGGATGACGAGGAAGTGATCGAGTCTTGGATCCTCTTGTAGCTGCTTCTTTCGGTTGTTGCCGCTTGATGACACCTGTCACAGTGGCACCTCTGTCGGTACCTACGCCTCTGGTTGCTGTTGTACGCATTAACGAAGTTGCAGGCTAATAAAGGGCATGGTTGGACTCGGGAATGGTAAGCGTGAGGATTCGACAATATCAGAACACAACAATACTTGTAAATAAACTTAGGCAGAATGAAGTATCTATTTTATATGCAGTCGTATTCATTAATGACTAAACTTTAATTTAAAAAAATAAAACAAAAAGGTATTAAGTTATATTTCTGAATATGACATCAATCAAAAGATCCCCACCTCGCTGCTAGCACTCCTGAAGTCTACCACAAAAGTTTTGCTTCACTCGCTGCAACATTTCAATTGAGATTGCTTGAATCTCTGTTCGAATATTATGCTTCAGTTGTTCCAAAGTTCGAGGTCGATTAGAATACTTTTGTCTTTAGATAGCCCCATAAAAAATCACAAGCTGCCAGATCCTGTGATCGTGCCGGCCACGTGACATCCCCAACTTTTACAATGACACGACCAGGAAACATTCTTGGCAGAATTTCTATAGGCTCCCTAGCAGTGTGGGAAGTGGCTCCGTCCTACTGAAATCATATTCTTCGGGTATCTACACCAACAGTACGAAGTTTTTGTTCAGAAATGTTGCAATGCATGTTGATAAAGTTGTGATGTAACAGTAACAGTCAATCTATTTTCTTCAAAAATGAACGATCCAAATATTCCAAAGGCGGATACTGCACAACACACAATAACAGTGCAGTTGCTGAGCATTTTCCGTCGCCCAGTAAAAAGTAAAAAAGAGCTTCGTCTGACGTCAGCAACCAATCGGGAATATCTGGGTTTTCAGCAATTATACTTCGAAACGCTAACCAAATCAAAGCGTATTCCAATATCTCGAAGCAAAAGTCTCTGTATAACTTGAATTTTGTATCGATGGAAGTGTGAGTCTTTCAGAATGCGGTTAAAGCTTCTGTTAGAACTATTCAACGCTAATGCTTGTTGTTTAGCCGATCGGTTAGGACCTTGTCACAGCTGGTCTTACCCTTTCAGCGCTTGCCGGTGTTCTTCTAGAACGAGCTCTTTCTTTTAGTTTTTGTTTGACGGCTGAAGCAATATTACGAAACTTGAGTAACCGCTTTCCGACTGCTAGTCAAGTAGGAACTATATGTCGTCGATTTAAATAAAAATTATGAAATAGACGTTGAGTGGTTGCAATAAAATTGTTTTTCTTGAAATAAGCTTCAGCAGCAAAAGAACGTTGAATATTGGACCAACGATCCATTTTCACAATTAAACTGACGTTTCTCGCAAACTGTTCGACAACTGTCATACATTGCCATTTATCTAGAATGCATGGCGACTTGGTTTGAATTCAGATCTTACTAGTGGGCGCATGGATCTCCCTTTGCGCATGAATGTACCTCTCCGCGTGGAACCACCTTTGCGAAAGGATCTCCCTTTGCACATGTCTCTACCTTTGCGCATGGATTTCCCTTTGCGCATGGATCTACCTTTCCGCATGGGTCCACCTTTGCGAAAGAATATACCTTTCCGTATGGATCCACCCTTGCGAAAGGATCTACCTTTGCGCATGGATTTCCCTTTGCGCATGGATCTACCTTTGCGCATGGATCTACCTTTCCGCATGGATCCACATTTGCGAAAGAAACTACCTTTCCCGGGTGGATCCACCCTTGCGAAAGGATCTATCTTTGCGCATGGATCTACCTTTGCGCGTGGAACTACCTTTGCGCATGAATCTACCTTTGCGCATGGATCCACCTTTTCACATGGATCTACGTTTCCGCCTGGATCAACCTTTTCGCATGGATCTACCTTTACGTGACGCACTTGCTGCGTCAATATTTCTTCCATCATATTTTGTGTTGTAATATTGTTCAGTACCATAACGCACTTGCTGTGTCAATAGATGTTAGTTTTAAGTTTTTCGTTTTGTTTGATAAATTCCACCATACTCTCTATCATAACGCACTTGCTGTGTCAGTATTTCTTCCATAATATCATGTATTAATTATTATAATATTGTTCATTACCGTAACGCACTTGCTGCATCAATATATATCGTATAAAATATTATTTAACATTTTGTTGAAAAACTGTTCCTACCGGATAGCCAGTTTGCTCAGCTTAACCGAATTATTTTTGTAAGGAGAAGAAAAACGAACTGCGTTTTAGTATAGGCCTTCCAATTTGGCATTAAATAACAAAATTAGGCGATTGAAAATGGGAACTAGTGGTTGCCGCGTATGTAGAGTTAAATAAAGATTCGGCTTATAGCCATATCCGCGGTTAGATAATTACATAAGTGTCGTAAAAGATGCATTCTTTAGAAGGTATACCACTAAAAATGTGACAGGTCACTTAAAAAGTCTATTTTTTTAAAAGATTTTCCCATTAAAATTAACTTTAAAGACTTGATGTACTGACATAAATAGACAATGGGCGAGTTCTCCAGGCGCCAGCGCTGTCAGCAGCCTCATTGTTATGTCAAAAAATGTTGACAGAGTGTTGACATTTGTCAACATTTTTTGACATAACAATGCAGCTGCGATGAACTCGCCCATTATGAACATTTAAAAAAACCATTTAGAATTAAATAATATATAGCAAACCCTTAAAAATTGCAAGTACACGTTTTCAAAAAATTACTATGTAAAAATGGGAGAATTAAAATGGATTGTTTTGACACAACTCCTTAAACTATATTACATTAGGTACAGAAAACTGAGTTGTTTCTTTTCCCTCTCTCAGGGCTCGTCCGCGTCTACTTACCACCTCATAAGAAATCACTTGATAAATAATTACGCTCACATAAACAGATAGTAACTTGTTGCAAAAACTATAAACGATATTCTTTATAACAATAATATGAGATCTCTCACATATGTGGTCGTCGAGCAATAATTATTCTAAATGACATATAGTCGACATAAAAAATAGCTGAAAAGGATCTATTTAAAAACGGTTTTTTAATTAGTAAATTCAATCAATTGACACAATCTGTGGATAAAGACGTAATCTTTAAAAGTTAATCGAGGTTAATCGGGCACTATATTAATTCCAGACGTAACGTACACGTCGTGATTAGCTTGCAAATTGTGGCGAATTTTGACGTTTGAGCAAATAATTTTTAAACCCTCTCTGTCAAAAATTCCACTGAAGTTATTGTTCAAGGTAGACTAATTTCACGCAAAACCAGCCGCTCTCCAGAAAGTTCCTCAACTTTGATGTTCAATAAAAAAATTCCCGTCGACTTTAAAAGGATAAAAGCCAGCATACTCGATGTAAAATTTTCTGGATATTCCGTTTTTGTTACTGGCGCGTTTCGTAGTGCCGTATCTTCATAGGAGATAGACCCGTCATCGGAGCACCTCTTTAGGTCGAAAACACAGTGTATGCTCATGCTTCTCCGATTTTTTTCACCCCAACCAAAGTTTTGTCTCGATAAAATTCCCCCCTTTACGTTCCGAACGGATCGTTTTCTCCTGCAGCTTTCCGTTCGCTCCAGGCCACGTTCTAAAAAAACGGCTTCTTCGGGTCCCCGTGTCGCTCCTCCCCGTTGGATCGCCCCCGTTCGCCCCTCAATGCCTTCGTCCGTCATGTCCACCTCGCCCACTTTTTGAATCAACATCCAACAATTTTCAACGACATTATCCATCCACCTTCATCCGTTTACTGTCAAAATCTTAAGCTTTTTTCCTTGCTGCTTTCGTAATATAGATTATATTATTGAATAAATGCAGTTTAAAAATTAATACCTCATTCTGCCTAACACTGTACTATTTTATGTGTACTTACCATAAGGCAAAGCACAGAGATGCGTGAGTTATATGCATGCGATGTGAGCTATTTCGGTTGCGGCACAGAATATAATACTGAGTTTACCACCGTCCCTCCCCCGTCAGCTCAGCCTTTTATTTGTAATAATACTATATTTAACGTCCTTCCGCTTCCTTCTCCTGCTAAACTTACCTCGCTTTTATTGCGGCGCGCTCGTGGAGAAAAAGCGTGATTTGTATATGTATAAAGTAGGATAGTAATTATATTACCTGTTTATTTATACATTATACACTCGCTGAGCTCTGGTAAAGCTCACGCACATATATTATATAGGCTGGGGTTTATTTCTTTTATGAATGGAGGCGCAATGTTTTATTCAGGTGTGTTATATTACACCGATATATTTTTCGCGTTTTTTGAACGTGTCTTGGAGGACCAACAGTAAAGCTTTGGGAGTTAACACAATCAGCAGAAAAAGTTATTGGGGTCAACGTACTGTACTTAGTTTTTCTGTCGAGATTGTGAAATTAATTTGGAGATTGGAAGTTTTGGTAAATTTGCAGACAAGCCCCCCAACGCTTAATTAAAAACTTTTCAGAAGGGTGCTTATAGTCCCCCTGGATGCACAAAAATTACAAGAAAAATTTCTTGTTCACACACACAAGGAAGTTACGGGACGAGGAGTGAATAGGTGTGCTGAGCGGGGTAGGGAGTAAAAAGAAAATATGAGCTGAAAAAGTCTGGACGCAGCAAGTGCGTTATGTAGAAACAATGTACCATATTTTATCAAAATTACTTATTGTTTTAAAATGTACAAAAATTCTCCGAAAATAAACTTAAAATGTTTGTTTCCTAGCCAACCAACCTTAGGTTAATAGCAAATTGAGTTATTGAAATTTGAAGGATTTAATGAAAATTCGCTACCAAACATGCATCATATTTCGATAAAAAATTCAAAACAGAAATAATATACGGGTGTTCGAAAAAACAATGTTAGGGACCAGCAACAACTTATGGGACATCCTGTGATTGTCAAAATATTTTTATAAGATGCAGATTAAGACACCCTATAAATAACATATACATTTTTTTCTTGGATCTTGTATAATAACAATTATATTGAGGTTTACCTTAAAAATGCGTCACCCTGTATATATGTAAACAGATAAAAACTACAAGTAAACCCGAATATGGATTCTAGGGGGCCTAGTTTGCGCTCATTTGAAGCAATCTTTTAGCGAATTTTCATTAAGAAAAATTCGCTAATAGAGAGGTCACGATGAAAAGCTTTTGAAAAAATTTCTTCAGATGAGCGCGAATTTGGGTCCCTAGAACCCGAAATCAAAGTCCGTTAAAATTTGTATATGTTTATATATATATATATATATATATATATATATATATATATATATATATATATATATATATATATATATATATATATATATATATATATATACATATATATATACATATATATATATATATATATATATATATATATATATATATATATATATATATATATATAGCTATGGAATTTAGTGTTTCCTTTATAGCACTTTTAATTGTAAAGCATGAGAATTCAATTTGCGTCCTTATTTAAAAACGCTAATATTGATGATCCTGAAATTATGCCAAAAATTGTTTACTTACTGCCGTGATTTTAAATTTTTCTCTCATCTCATGGGTAGGGTTCTGTGCTTGAGCTAGCATTTTTGTTTACTATATGGTTCTTATAAATTATATTACTCCCGAGTGTTTGAAAGTTTCAAAAAAAATTATATATAATTGTGTTCTTTTGATTTTACTTTTAATTAACGGTGAAAAATAGCCTTACTTTATCATATACCTAGTATTTGTTTGATTTGAGGTCAAAATTAAACAGATTATGTAAGTACAATCTAGTATGTTTTATTTTTGATTGATTAAATTCACAAATTTCAATTACAAAAAGTTATATCAAGATTATCATCGCTGATTGTCGATAAATCAATACAAATCAGATTTATTTAAAACAATGAATTACCTAACTATGACCTAGTAATTCGGCCTTTTTATAATATCCCCCTTAGTGAGCTAAAGATACATTAAAATCATCAATGGGACAAAAATATTCTTAAAACTATTCACACTATAGAAAAGAGTCTGCACATTTATGACGGTAAAGTTCATAAAACGACTTACTGCATGATGTCTTAATTGCTTCTTCCATTTGATGTGTACGTATTGCTTTCCATTTGATAGACTGTTTGGCTTTTGTAGCTTGCCTGTGATTATTAATTAATTTCCATTTTATTTAAAACGGTCTTAACAAACCGTGTACCAGAGACTCATGTTTATTTTTCCCATTTCAAATTGAATATGATTTTATTATGAGGCATTTGCCTTTCACGTTGAATTCTCAACTTCCATATTTACACTGACGCCGTACATCAACTAATTCAAGTTTCACTTGCCGAAGTTCAAATACCAATCGTCCTCATCGACCTGTCGTCGACTCCTTAAATAAACTATACCTGTCTTACAAAAAACCTTTTCTCGCTGTACCTCGGGTAAAACAAAGTTCATAGGCCTTGCGTTTTCCCATTGTCCAACTTTTTGTTGGTTGCACTCTTTTGAAACAACCACACACAAAAAAACTATCCTTATCAACTAACTGCGTCTTTTCTTATAATTGGTTTTTACAAAAAACTTATTTTTAACTTAATATTATAAATGTATAATATAGTAAATGTACTTACTACCTAAGGATAAACATAAAATCGTCATATACTATTAAAACTCTATAAATAAAAACAAGGCTATTGTTCTGAGTTCTATTGTATTTTAACGACTTTTGCTTCGTGAAATTTAAAATTTACTACATGTAAAAAAGAAATCATTGTTCTGTATTCTTTTAGCTGTCTTGATATCCCTTATTTAATCCTAAAATATTTTACACTCTCAATTATACAGGGCATTTAAATATTAGGACGTATTAATTTTATGTACATTGGTCCGTTTTACTCTACAATAATGTTTCTAATTTTCTTACATATTTTCTATCAATAGCAATATATATATATATATATATATATATATATATATATATATATATATATATATATATATATATATATATGTATGTATGTATGTATCCGCGCGATAACACAAAAAATACTAAACTGATTTCCAACTTGCAAAAATCTTGCTTGGGCAAAAACCGAGGTCAAGTTCGTTAATCAGCCTTTATGATCAAGCTTTTCCGGCGGAAAATCTGAGAAAACTTTTTGAAAACGCTATATTTTTGCAAGTATCAGAACATAACACTGAAGTTGTTTAGAGCAACCGTTCGTTAAATACACCAACTACGGATAAAAATGACCGTGGCTGAATGAGTGCTCCTCGAGGCCAGAACAGACACACACACACACACACACACACACACACACACACACACACACACACACACACACACACACACACACACACACACACACACACACACACACACACACACACACACACACACACACACACACACACACACACACACACACACACACACACACACACACACACACACACACACACACACACACACACACACACACACACACACACACACACACACACACACACACACACACACACACACACACACACACACACACACACACACACACACACACACACACAAACTAACTGCCGATACATGGCATGCTAAAAGAATACCAACTCTATGGAGAGGAAGCCTTATTAACAAAACCTGCTCAGGAAAGAGACCTCACCACTCACCACGTGCTACAACCCTCAACTTTCAGAGTGTTATACTGCAAAATTTAACTATAAAATCGTGGCTCTTATAATTTGCAAGCGACATGCGAAGTTATAGAACCAAGCCATCGTCAAGAGCGAGAAGATTTCAAACCGCATCATGCCTTCATTGATTAGATTAACTTCTTTGCATAACTGTTGATCAGTCTACTAAATTCATTGGGTATTTTGCGAAGTACACTTGAAGAACCCAAATCACCACAACACATATCTTTTAGAGACCTTACGATCGTTTCACTAACCACGTTAGCAGCATCAGAGGATGATGCTAATTCAGAATTTTTCATCCTCTGATGACGCTAACATGGTTAGCGTAAGGTCTTTAAAAATATATGTTGTGGTGATTTGGGTTCTCCAAGTGTACTTATCAGTCAGGGGCGGCTCCTCAATAAGTGCGCCCGTGCGCGCGCACTGCCACCTGCCGTGGAAAAAACAGTATTTTTGCTATGCTATATTTTAATGAATTTTTATTTACTTTGTTACCTCCTGCATTCAACAAACAAAATTAATATATCGTGGATCGCAGAGTCGGCAGCCATTAATACAGAATCAGAATAAGTATAGTGTTAATGGTTGCAGACGTTATATACATCCATATATGTCAGTCGCGCGGTGGTGTGTATTTTTCGGCGCTCTGAGGAAATGCGATACTTCAATACGAAATGATCGACTATCTTCGTCGAAAACGACCGAATAAGCAATCTGGTTGTGCGATTTTAAATTCCACACTTGCAGTTTGCAGTGGACTTTTCGCATAGCGTGTGTAGTAATTTTGAATACCGCTGAAGCGTTGCTTTTCCACTTTAAAACGAGTAAAAACCTTCCTTAGAAGTTCTATGTCGAATGATGGACTTAATGCGCTAGCAATGTTGGCAATAAACAGGGACTTTATATTTGAAATACCGAACTTTGATGAAAGAGTTTTAGAACAGTTTGTGGCTATCAAAAATAGACGTATGGATTTTTCGTTCAAGGAATGAGTATAGGCATGTTATGTTATAACTTATAAACTAAAGTGAATGCTGAGTGTTGACAGAATTGTGATTTGTGTTAATAATTATCAAAGGACTTTTTAACTACTATAACCTATAACTAACTAGAGGAAAACTTGGTAAGTAGTTAATAATTATAAAGTTTAGTTAGTTTAGTACGTAGGTTTTATTATAATACATTTTCGGGGAAAAAAGAGGCAAGCCCTTCATTTTTAGCGAATTTTTATTTTAAAAAATTCACAAATGGAGAGACTTTGTAATTTTTTTTTCAAATGAGCGCGAACTAGGACCCCTAGAACACATATCCGGGGTCAGTTTCAATTTTTATATGTTTATATATGTATATATATATATATATATATATATATATATATATATATATATGTATGTATGTATGTATGTATGTATGTATGTGTGTATTCAACCGATAATTCAAAAAATAACCAACTGATTTCGATGAAACTCGGTGCCTTTTCTTTTATTAATGCCTTGGATGAGTTCGTTAGTCAGGAAAATCAGATAAGGTTTTCCATGAAAATTTTGAGTTTTGTTTAAAAAAAATAATCTTTTTCTCCGAAAATTACAAAGCTATTTTAATGAAATCTGGTGGATATGTTGCCTTGTAAAAGACCTTACTACACACTAAAATTCAACTTTCTACATTTTTAGAAAATTGAGTTATTCAAATTTTGAGTTTTCTTTTGGCAAAAAAAAAATTTTCTCCGAAAATTACAAAGTTATTTTGATGAAATTTGGTGGATATGTTGCCCTGGGTAAGACCTTAGTATACCTTACTATACACCAAAATGCAACTTTCTAAGTTTGTAGAAACTTGAGTTGTTCAAATTTGAAGCATTTAATAAAAATTCACTACCATAACGCACTTGCTGCGTCCCGAACTTTTTTTTTCTTGAGCACCCCCAATGCATTAAGGCACGAGCCGCTACTGTTATCAATGCTCATCACAGGTTCCAGTTTTCACGTAGTGAGTATTTTGCTGAATTTTGTTTCCCACTAACGGTTTGGTTGATTTTGCAAGAGTACTCGACCGAACCTTCTGACAGTCAACAAGACCAGAGAAAGGTATCCCAAAAATAAATCGGCTTGTAAGAACTCTACAGTAACATATTCTGACAAATTTTAAACAAATGTCAAGTGGCAAATCGATCCCAGTGAGTAATAGGTTTCAACGTCGTATTAGATTCAATGATCTCCAGGGTCAGCAAAGTACAAACGGGGATGACGTGTTGGTATCTCACAACCTCAACGACATACTTCAAAAACTGGAAACGTTACAAAGACTCGGGATGTAATCCGAGAAAATCCTGTGAATTTTATTTTATGCACTACCACAGGGCATTGTCTAGGTATTATTTATCTCAATCTTCTATTAGACAGAATAACATTATTTATTTAGGTCAGGTCAGGTCAGGTTGTTTGCTCAATTTTATTCCAATCCGTTCAGCCGTTTGTGAGCGCTGGAGTAAGAAACAAACCACAAACATCAAAACTTTCACATTTATAATATTAGTAGGATTTTTAACAGTCTGAAAAAATATGTTTTAGATTCTTTATAAAAAATTGTAAGAACAAGTAGAACTACCTAATTATAAATACAAAAATATATTGTCCCTGTTTTTTTCTAATATGTGATTCAGTAAGCTAAAAGCACACCGTAAGAAACCATTCTTTATTATGCTGTGCTAAAACACTGAAGCCATGAAGTTAAAACCACAGCATACTTTAACTATGTTGTGTTAAACTGTGACTGTTTTCAGATGTTTATCAACATAAAAATTCAATTTTTATTCAGATTACTCTATACAACGCCCATAATTAGCCATAAATGTTTAAAAGTGGCGTCGGGTCGTAATTTCCAGTCAAACACATCATAAATATCCAGATAGTGAAGTCGATAAGCGTATTCTTAAACAGACATCAAACGCTTGAAGAGCTTTAACAGAACAACTGTTAAAGTCTTCAACATGCTGCATTTAGTGCAGTCTAACTCACTTTACATTCCATGTTCTAAGATAAGTACATGTAAAGCACCCCTAATACAAAAACTGTAATAGCCGGCCTCGGCCTCGCTGAGAAGTATCCGACTACATACAATAAATAAACTTCAAAATCAGGATTTTAAGAACCAACGGAAATTGTAAAAAGTTTGGGATGCAGCAAGTGCATTATAGTAGTGAATTTTCATAAGAATTGTACAATATTAGTAAGATATACTATTAAAACTACTTCTTTAAATTTAAATGGACCTTGGAGATCGGAGTCCGAGTTAGCGATTATTTAAACAAATTTATATTTTATATGGAGCTAAAAAATTAAAAATTGGTCTTAGATATAATATGTACTAAGTACTGCAAGTGTCTTTAAAAAAATTGTGTTGCAAATTTTATTAAAGTTACAAAATTTTCTCAGAAAAAAAAATTATTTACAAAGGGAATGTACCTGACAAATTATACATATGACAGGTATTTTTCCATATTAATTGCTTGGATGGTTTTGTTTTAGTCAACCCATCCAGTTTTTGCAAACAATAAACAACAAAAAAGGTTTTTTAGAACAAATTTGTAGTTATCCGCGAAGCTCATTATGTTATTGTTCCTTAATTTAGTACCACGTGCGTTTACATAGGTGTTACTATGGTTGAAGATTGAAGATTCTGGCTTAAGGGGAAATTTATTGACCTATTGGAGTTAAAATATTTGTACGAAAATTTTCTACCAAAATTTTTATATGTTTATATATATATATATATATATATATATATATATATATATATATATATATATATATATATATATATATATATATATATATATATATATATATATATATATATATATATATGTATGTATGTATGCCGATAACTCAAAAAAAAATGGGCCGATTTTGCTTAAATTTGGTGAATATCTTCCTTTTGCAAGTGGCTTGGAAAAGATCGTTAGCCAAGAAAATTAGCCCAGGTTTTCCCGGAAAATTTTGTGTTTTCTTTCGAAAAAAAAATCATATCTCCGGAAATAACAAAGTAAGGGCAACCAAATTTGGTGCGCCAGTTTATATCATAATAGGTAAATTACCTATCAAAATTTAGTTTTGTAGTTTAAAAGATAAAAAAGTTATAGGTATTTAAAGAAAAATAAATTGGGGTTTTCCCCAAAATGTCAAAGTCGCGACTTACAACGTCAAAATTTGCAAGATTTACGCAAAGAACCTGAAACTAATATAAGCTATGGAAAGAAAATGTCTCAAGAACAATGTTTTACAAAGCCTGAAGTCTTAGCTTCAATCGTCATTGTCCTTCATTTTGTCGATTGAAAAGCGCAACATTTAACGCGTTATAACTTTAAAAATATTGATTTGAGAAAAAAAGTTTTCAGTAAAAAATTGTAGGAAATTTGTCGATTGAAAAGTTAATATAAGCATTTTATTTCTTAAACAATTATTAACCAAGATATAGGTAAAAAAGTCAATAAATGAATGCTAATACGTTGTAAACGGTGAGTAATACAAAAAAAAAGATGAAAAATGTAATTATCTACAATAAAGGTCATTAACATTTTTGGCCTAAAGTGCACGGTTATGGAGATATAGGCCGAACCGTTTTTTATCAAAATGGCGGCACTTCCGCCCTCCTAATTTGTAAGGATTTTGTGTTTTTACATTCAGCACGTAATTCTGAACCTATCTATAAAAAAAATAACTCCTGTAATTTAATGCATTATGGACAAGAGTAACGGGCTCCTCTATTGCCTGTACGATTTTTCTTATACGATTTTTTAGATAAATGTGAAGAGAAGTTGATCATATTTATATTTTAACTATATGAAAGTTATTAAGTATATATGGTTATGGTCGTTCAATGCTCATGGAATATAATGAGCTCGTTAAATTTTTAAATTAATAAACGTTACAGGTGGGGCGCTTTAAACAGAGTTCTGGCGGTGTACGTGAGTTATTTTTTGATAATTGTACTCTTGTAGAGAAAAGCGTTGCGGACGCCTTTGGTAAATATTTTTACTTTAGGTATGTATGCGTCGTCTTTTGCCAAATGCTGTTTTAAACATTAACTCCATAACAGCGGCCGATTTTTTTTTTTTCAATAATAATAATAGTCTCTTCAGAAAGATATTCTCATGAAATGAATTTACGGTCCATGACTTGACCACAAAGAAAATATTGGAAAATTGTGTCACCGATATTCGACCCCCACAAATTCAACCCCAAATTTAATTTCAGCACATAATCCCAGATATTTGATAAAATTTAAAGTTTTCTAATAAACAAACCCTAAAACGTTATATTACTCGTGTTTTGACAAAAAAAAATCAATTTTCACCAAATCACCCCCCACTCATCATCTACCCCCTGGAACGATTTTACCCTAAAACAATCTCAATCGTTCGTTTGTCGGGTGCTCACTGTATACAAAATTTGAAGATGATATCTTCATTCGTTCGAAAGCTATTGCGCCTACTAACAGACAGACATGCAGGCCGACAGACCGACCGACCGACAGTCCAAAAAGAAAATTGGCTCCCAAATCAAGTTTTTTACCGGTTTTAAGACCTCTTGCACAGTTTTAGTAAGAAAAAATTCGAAATTTCTGTCACCGATATTCCACACCCAGAAATTCAATCCCTAATTTAATTTCAGCACATAATCCCAGATATTTGATAAAATTTAAAGTTTTCTAATAAACAAACACTAAAACGTTATGTTACTCGTGTTTTGACAAAAAAAAACAATTTTCACCGAATCACCCCCATTCATCCTCTACCCCCTGGGGCGATTTTACCCTAAAACAATCTCATTCGTTCGTTTGTCGGGGGCTCACTGTATACCAAATTTGAAGATGATATCTTCATTCGTTCGAAAGCTATTGCGCCTACTAACAGACATACATACAGGCCGACAGACCTACAGACCAAAAAAAAAATTGATTCCCAAATAAAGTTTTTTGTCGGTTTTAAGACTTCTTACACCGTTTTAGTAAGAAAAAATTCGAAATTTCTGTCGCCGATATTCCTCCCAGAAATTCAACCCCTAATTTAATTTCAACACAGAGTACCAGATGTTTGATGAAATAAAAAAATTTCTAATAAACAAACCCTAAAACGTTGTATTACTCGAGTTGTTGAGGGAAACGGAGGATAGTTAGCGAATAGCTTTTATAACTAGGATAATATGGACATGGTAACGATGTAGTAAAATTTAATAATAAAAATAAATTTAAAATTTTTTACAAACTAATTTAACCGAATGAATATAAAACCGAAATCTTTACATAATGAAATCTTAATTAAAAGTCTACTTATCTCTACATAATTAAAATCAAAAGTATCGCTAATGTTTAGCAACACCACTATTTATAACCTTGCTTGTTCTACATTATTAAGAATTTACAAACATCATCAGTCAGCATTCCTTGTACTGTACTCTGCAATTCCAACTTGTTTATTATTTAGATAAATATGTAATATTATTTCAATGCCAATGTTTATACGCCTAATAATGCCCTACTGCATAGCTTCCTGTTCCATGAACACGAGTTTTAACGAAAAAATATTAATTTTCGCCAAATCACCCCCCATTCATCCCCTACCCTCTGGAGCGATTTTACCCGCAAACAATCCGAACCGTTAGTTTGTCGGATGCTAACTGCATACCAAATATGATAGAGTATTAGAGGACTTCAACGCAATGGAGCAAGATTACCTTTCTCGAGCCACGGGTACCATCATTAAAAGAGCCATCAAATGCCTGGAAGTGAACCTTGCAAATTTCGAACATTTATTGTGAAGTGATAACACACAAATCTCTTTGTTCCCTAATAATGCTTTACTCTTATGAAATTTTGGACGAAACACTCCATTCTTAGAATTTTTTTAGTAGTATTCTGATCATGTAACGAAATGATCTGTGTTTATGTGGACATCTCTTTGCAACCACACGCCATCTTCTATTAATAATTCGATTATACTCCTCGTAAATAAAAGTTATATTCAAAAGTCGTCGCATATTTTACTTATGTCGGAAGATGACGTTTAAAGTATTCATCTCATAGGCAACCTGATAAACAGTCTGGAAATGTAGCCTTGTCTGTTTTACCTTGGAAGTATGTCTACTCCAGACGTCGTCACGTTCAGAAGTTATATAAACCTGATAAACTAACTAATAATTATTTCTTATCGCAAATAGTGTTTAAATATCTTCAAATCAGTGGGACTTTGGTATAGGGAATGCTGATACCAATCGAAAGAACAATAAAAAATACATGAAGTAACGTTATAAAATATAGAGTATTCTATTGAAAATAAGAGCGTTATTAGGTTTTAAAGTTGTCACGATTAACCGGTCTATTTCGGACACCCTGTCAAACTTGTAAATTGAAAATATTTTGTGGCATTTCAGAATTTGCATTTTTAAATTTCAACTCTTCAGGTTGAAAAAAAAGTTCTAGACGCAGCAAGTGCGTTATGGTAGTGAATTTTTATTAAATCTTTCAAATTTGAATAACTCAATTTTATATAAAGTTAGACAGTTAAATTTTGGTATGTAGCAAGGTCTTTCTCAAGGAAACATATCCACCAAATTTTATTAAAATAGCTTTGTAATTTTTGGAGAAGACATTTCTTTTCGAAAGAAAACTCATAATTTAAATAACTCAATTTCCTATAAACTTAGAAAGTTGAGTTTTGGTAGGTAGTAAGGTCTTCCCCGAGGCTATATATGCACCGAATTTCAATAAGATAGATTTGTAATTTTTGGAGAAAAAATTTTTTTCGAAAGAAAATACAAATTTTTCCAGAAAACCTTGTTCGATTTTCTTGGCTAACGCACTCATCCAAGCCATTAAGAAAAGAAAGACACTTGCCAAGTTTCATCAAAATCGGTTAGTTATTTTTTTGAGTTAGCGGTTGGATATATATATATATATATATATATATATATATATATATATATATATATATATATATATATATATATATATATATATATATATATATATATATATATACATATAAAAATTGAAACTGACCCCGGATATGGGTTTTAGGGGTCCTAGTTCGCGCTCATTTGAAAAAATTTTTGCAAAGTCTCACCATCGATACCTCTCTATTACTAATAAGGTGTGTAAATGTGACAGTGTTTTTTAAGAAATTTTTGAATAAGTGAAATATCTGGAAAATGGTTGAGAAAAATGACATAACATGTTAGTAAAACCTACCATAAAATTTAGATCTAGATCCGGAATAAAAACACCATATTGCATTTGAAATAAGAAAGTTGACGTCTACTTCCGGTATAACCGGAAGACCCATACTAACGTCAATATCTTAAGTGAACTGGAAATTTCGAGAAACCCACGTGCAGGAATTTTCAGAATTCAATTGTGAGCCGTACTCCAGAAACGGCTAATAGGAGGTCTACGTGGGACACCTGTAGGTGTCCGTCCATCTTAAAAAGGTTACACCAGGGTTTTCACGTAAACTGTCTCAGTTTTTAAAGCAACTATTGCACGAAAAGAACTGATGTGGAGATCCATTGAGACATGCAGACTTTCCATTTACAATGTTTGCAGTGTTTTAGTTCGAGAGAATGATACATTATAGTACGTCACGGCAACTGCAGTTATTTTATAATTTACTATGAGAAGGTGAACTTTTGCTGGCGGTATGTCTGCAGCGATCAATCTTGCCACGGCATAGACCTGCAACATTCAAGTATTCAGAGGTTGATACCACCAGACAGTATAGAGAACCCTTCACTCCTCTGCCAATTCAACTTCATAGCGGAAACCTGCCGCTTAGTCAGGAAAACATTAATGCAATACAGCAGCATTGTGCTGAAAACTGCCATTTTCTCATAGTTACTTGAGATTTTATAACGCGCTACCCTTTTAATGTATAAATTACTCGGCATTTTGCACTGTATAAAAGACATAATCGCTTTCACTCGTGCCTGCAACGTGTGTGCATTACTGTTTTTGTATGAGAATCGTTTTACATATACGAGGTCTCTTTACTATCTCTTGACGATGTCTACAAACTATTTCTGCATTTGCAATAAATTAGGAGGACAATAGTATCATTAAGAAAATTCACTAAATTTTCGTTGAGAAAATCCACTAATAGAGAGGTCAAATGATGATACTGCATGTATCCGAGCGATAACTTAAAAAATAGTGTTGTAAATAAAATCATAAGTTGCACATAGCTGTGATAATTTATTCTCTTCAGAAAGACATTATCGTGGAATGAATTAGAGCCCATAACTTGACCACAAAGAAAATATTTGTAACTGGATGTTAGTATCTGGGCGTGCATTAAGAACAAAGTTTACCATGGACCACCCACTACAAAACAAAATATGATAGCTAGAGTATTAGAGGCCTTCAACGCAATGGAGCAAGATTACCCTTCTCGAGCCACGGGTGCCATCATTAAAAGCGCCATCAAATGCCTCGAAGTGAACGTTGCAAATTTCGAACATTTATTGTGAAGTGATAACACACAAATCTCGTTGTTCCCTAATAATGCTTTACTCTTATGAAATTTTGAACGAAACACTCCAATCTTAGAAATTTTTGAAGCATTTAATGAAAATTCGCTACCATAACTCACTTGCTGCGTCCCGAATTTATTTTATTTTTACAAACAGGCATTATATTTCGATGGAAAATGCAAAAATGCAATAAGATAAGGCGTGCTCGATTAAAAAAAAAAGAAAATTTGTATCACCAACCACTTATAGGTCAGCCTGTGATTGTATAAATAGTTTTTAAGATGTAGCTCATGACACCCTATAATTAATGTATACATTTTTTTCGTATCTTGTGTAATAACGTATATATTGAGCATTATTGATTTTTTACGAAAACTCGACAAAAATTATATACCATTAACAATAAACTCAATAGCTGAGACTACTGCCAAAGAATCAGAGAAAGGGTCTATTTGAAATGAATTTTCTGCAAACATTTTAGTAAAATGAACGACAATGGCGGTTGAAGCTAAAACTTCAGGCTTTGTAAAACATTCTTCTTGAGACATTTTCTTTCCATAGCTCGTATTAGTTTCATGTTCTTTGCCTAAATGTTGCCAATTTTTAGTGATTTTTTTTAAATCACTAATGAAGAGATCCCGACTTTTGAATTTTGAAAAAATTTCTTCAAATGAGCGGTAGTTACGCCCCCTAGAACACATGTCTGAGGTCAGTTTCATGACTCAAAAAATAATGGGCCGATTTTGATTAAATTTGGTGAATACCTTCCTTTTGCAAGTGGCTTGGATATGTTCGTTATCCAGGAAAATCGGACCAGGTTTTCTCGGAAAGTTTTGTGTTTTCTTTCGAAAAAAAAATATATCTCCGGAAATAACAAAGTAAGGGCAGCCAAAATTGGTGCGCGGGTTTAAGTCGTTATAGGCTAATTACCTACCACAATTTAGCTCTGTAGGTTAAAAGACAAAAAAGTTAAAGGCATTTAAAGAAAAATAACTTGTGGTTTTCCTCAATACGTCAAAGTCGCGATTTAAAAAGTTAAAATTGGCAACATTTAGGCAATGAACTTGACGCTAATACGGGCTATGGAAAGAAAATGTCTCAAGAAGAATGTTTTACAAACCTTGAAGTCTTAGCTTTAACCGTCACTGTCCTTCATTTTACTAAAATATTTCCAAAAAATTTTCAAACATACCCTTTCTCTGATGCTTTGGCAGTAGTCTTAGCTATAGAGTTTATCGTTTAAGATATATAGTTTTTGTCAAATTTTCGTAAAAAATCAATAAAGCTCAATATATCCGTTATTATAGAAGATACGAAAAAAATGTGTACATTAATTATATGGTGTCTTGAGCTAAATCTTAAAAAATATTTCTACAATCACAGGCTGGCCCATAAGTCGTTGGTGATACAAATTTCCTTTTTTTTATCGAAGATGCCTTATGTTATTGCATTTTTGCATTTTCCATCAAAATATAATGCATGTTTGTAAGAAAAGAAATTTAGGACGCAGCATGTGCGTTATGCTAGCAAATTTTCATTAAATGCTTCCAATTTGACTAGCTCAATTTGCTATTAACCTATAGGTTGACCAAGAAATCAAATACATTTTCAAAGTTATTTTGGTTAAACATGGCACATTGCTTCTACTATATTGGTTATACTGGTAACCAAATTTGATGCCTGCTTTATTTAAAGAAACACATATTTGCTATTAAAAACATTTTTATGAAAATTCATTACCATAATGCACTTGCTGCGTCCAGACTTTTGTTGTTTATTGTTTGCAAAAAACTGAATGGGTTGACCAAAACAAAACCATCCAAGCAATTAATCAGGAAAAATACCTGCCATGTTTATAATTTGACAGGCACATTCCCTTTATAAATATTTTTTTTCTGAAAAACTTTTGTAACTTTAATGGAATTTGTAACACCATTTTTTTAAATGCCCTTGCAGTACTTACATGTTATATCTAAGTCCAAATTTTAAAATTTTCTAGCTCCATATAAAATATAATTTTTTTCAAATAATCGCTAACTGGGACCTCTTAAAACTGATTTCCAAGGTCCATTGAAATTTAAAGATTTAGTTTTAATAATATATCTTACTAATAGTGTACAATTCTTATGCAAATTCACTACTATAACGCACTTGCTGCGCCCCGAAATTTTTTATTTATAATATACATTCGCATGCTAAAATTAACGGCGCTTGAAACTTTGTCCTGATGTTAGGAAATAAATGGTCCAAGGCTGACATTACACAGTTCTTAGTTGATTGTAACCTAGAGCTGTGACAACATACTACCTGGTCCTGCACCGAGATGGCGTCCCTGTCGTATCTCACACAACGTTGTCCAGGCTGATAACCTGCGACAACCTCCATTGTTTAGATTTTTATCTACGATTTATTTAAATAGCATAACAATACATATAACGTCATCTGTCTTTGTCCAACATTGTATATATTGCATTAGAGAATCTGAAGTGATGTCGAGGATTATTTTATTATTAATTTCGATTAACTTTATTTTCCTTTGATCAAACGACTTGAAAATTGGTACACAACAAGGTCTGTCTATGTTATTTTAAGTTGTAAATATTCGTTTCAATCACTTAGACAATTTGAGAGATATTGCGTTTAAAAAAATATTTTTTAATTATATATATATATATATATATATATATATATATATATATATATATATATATATATATATATATATATATATATATATATATGCATTTTAACTTACCATGGAAATGGGTTCCAGAGGCGCTAATTCGTGCTCATTTGAAGAAATTTTCCGAAAGTCTCAGTACGATACCTCTCTATTAGTGAATTTTCTTAATGAAAATTCACTAAAATGAAAATATATGTACCTATGTATGGTTACATTTACATTTCAAGGGTTATGTGGCTTTGGCTTACTTACTTTTAATTTATAAGCATGTGAAAATAAGTCGTGGACTCAGGAGACGGCGAACTTGGGAGGACATTTAATAGAAAAATATCTGCGTACAGTTTAAGATTCTGCTGTGGTGAAAACGAACAAGTTAGAAACAAAAACCCAAGTTTTGATTTACCACAGCATAATAATCTTACGGTGTGCTTTTACAGATCCCCTGCAACTGTTATAACCATTTTGAAAGGATAGATTTTTCGGGTAGTATTACAGCATAATAGTTATGCTGTGGTAGTGAAGAACCAGCCATCTCAATTGCATTTTTTAATCAATTTTTAGACGTTCCAAAAAGCGAAAGACATTCATATGAGTGTTGCAACAATGATGCAATTCAAGCGGCATCCGTTTCAGGGTATTGACGGCAACAAGCGCAACGAAACAAGACGCTAAACTTAGATTTATTGTCCAGTATTTGGTCACGGTCATTTCGAAAACCACAATATGTCGTCAACCAATCCTTCAGTCTCTTTTTTTCATGGGTCTCAACCCCGCCACCCGCTGCTCGTTCAACTGTTTTATGTTATTCTGACAGTCAGACACGTTGATTGCTTTTTTCCAATGGAAATGAACAGAAAGCAATTGACCTATTTCCAGCGACAAAAGAGTAATTGTAACGTCGGCCACTTTACAAAAGCTGGCGCGCTTCGTTCACTAGCCCATTGTTGCCTTGTAAATGTTAAATAAGATATTCCGTTAGCTGAAAGGAACAATACTAGGCGCGCGACACTTCACAAATGAAAAAACAGTCGACAGTCGAGGTGCAATAAGCATCTAGGAGACTCTTTACATGTGGAGGAGCACTTGAGAAACAAAAGACAGTCGGAATGACCGGAAGGCACATCGAGTGGAGCTGCAGTGCGTTCTAGGTGTAGAATGCACCCACCTACAGTTGGCAACACACCTTGAAGAAATACGGTCACAAAATAAATACGAGGTCTGCATTAAAATTAACGAGTGCTTTAAAATGTTTCAGGCTATTGTCAGCTGTAAATCATTGGCTGTTCGTCTCATTTCACGCAAACATACATTAAATAGTTAAAAGTTAGATAGATACATGGATTTATTTGTCATGAGCTGATACAATGTTCCAGATAGACACGTTAATAAAATACAAAAAACATTAGAATCAATAGGTAAAATATATACAATATATTCACACAAATTCAAACAGTCACACATTATATAGAACCTCGGTGGTTCAGGGGTAAGAACGTGTGCCTCTGAACCTAAGGGTACTGGGTTCGATCCCAGGGTACTCCTTTCACTTTTTCAGTACAAACTGTAACATTAACATCAACCGAGGTTCTGGCATTATATTTGAGCAAGTTGAATGTCTGCACGTTCCGCCCTTCGGAGGGGGCGTAAAGCCGTCGGTCCCGTGTCCATACGATGTTGGGCACGTTAAAGATCCCTACCCTCCTTACAGAAAGGCAGGGGTTCGGCAAAATTTTCAGGATAGTGAGGTGAAACTGATCCCTGTCGTCGGTGATTGGCCATAGTTGCGGAAATAGGCCGACGTTAAAGAAACAAACACACACACACTATATCACTGTACAATCACAAATAAGACACACACAAAATCTGCACGCAGAAACTGCGTTATGGTAGTGAATTTTCATAAAAATGTTTTTAATAGCAAATATGTGTTTTTTTTTAAAGAAAGCATACATCAAATTTGCTTCCCAGTATAACCTGTATAGGCGAAACAATGTACCATATTTCATCGAAATAACTTTGTTGTTTGATAATGTACAAAAATTGCTCCTGTCCTGACTTGTCTGTTTCAAACATCTTATGATAGAGGCATATTCCCTAGTAACTGGAAAACTGCTCGAGTACAACCCGTCCCCAAGAAATGATATACAGCGCTTCCTAGCAACAACAGGCCTATTTCCCTCCTTTCAGTCGTCTCTAAAGTGATGGAAAAGTATATAAACACCGAACTACTAAAATGTCTTGAAAAACGCAGTCTAATCCACGACAGGCAGTATGGATTCAGTCAGCGTAGATCAACTGCCGACCTTCTTTCCTTTGCCACCCATTCTTGGAGCAAGTCTATGGAACTACACGGTGAATTCCAGATTGTCGCTCTAGACATATCCAAAGCTTCGACCAGGTCTGGCACGTAGAGCTGCTTAATAAACTTCCGGCTAATGGCCTACCACCAAAACTCTGTACCTGGACAGCAAATTTCCTCTCCAACTGGAGCATTTCTGTTGTCGTGGATGGCCATTCCTCTAAACTGTATCCAATTAATGCAGGACTTCCTCAAGGTTCAGCTTTAGCCCCTACTTTGTTTCTTCTCCACATCAATGACCTCCTGTCTAGCACATCCAACCCAGTTCACGGTTACGCGGATGACAGCACCCTCCACTCAAATATACAATATTCTAAGCCTGTCTCCTTAGGCCAATTAGATGAGGATCGCAGACTCATTGAGGGTTCTGTCTCTGTGGATCTCCAAAAAAATATAGACTGGGGAAGTAGAAATCTTGTACAATTCAACTCCACCAAATATCAGTCTTGCTTTCTATCTCACAAGAGATATACCAGCCCTAGACCCATCACAATGAACAACAACCAAGTTATTCAAAGTAATGAGTCCTTTTCACTTGTTGGCATTTCTGTGGATCGAAATCTCAATTGGCACCAACATGTCACATCAATTGCAGAAGCAGCTACTAAGAAATTAGGTTTCCTCTTCCGAGCTCGCAAATACTTTTCACCAGCTAATCTCTATACCTTATATACTTCACAAATAAGGCCAAACCTCGAATACTGCTTCCACATCTTTGGTGCCGCTGCCGCTTCTAAGCTCGCTATCCTGGACTCCATTCAGAAGAGAGCTATACGTCTCATCGGTGACCCTACCCTCACCCAAAGGCTGCCATCCCTTGCCCACCGACGTGCTGTTGGTGACCTCGTTCTCTTTTATATATATATATATATATATATATATATATATATATATATATATATATATATATATCTGCACGGGCACTGCTCAGAGGAGCTTTCGTCCATAGTTCCTCCACCTGCTGCCCACAACAGATCTACCAGGGGAACAGAGCGAATGCACCCTTTTACTGTCCAGGTCACCAGACATAGAACATCTTGTTATGCCCGCTCTTTTGTCCCGAGGACTTCCAAGTTGTGGAATTCCTTGCCGGCACATGTTTTTCCTTCTCCTCCGAACCTCCAAAGCTTCAAGTCCAAAATTAACAAGTTGCCTCTTTCCTCCTTGTCGACACCCACGGCGATAGTATTTAGGCTGTAAGCCCTCGTGGTGTGTTGTTGAAATATAAGAAAAAAACGTACATATATATATATATATATATATATATATATATATATATATATATATATATATATATATATATATATAAACATATAAAAATGGTAACGGACTTTGCTTTTGGGTTTTAGGGACCAAAATTCGCGCTCATCTGAAGAAATTGTTTCAAAAGCTTTTCATCGTGACCTCTCTATTAGCGAATAAAAAATCAGGTTAGAAGTAAATGGGTTCTGAACGAGCGTAAAACTGAAATGTATATTGCAAGTAAATATAAAGGTAGCGTACTGAAAATGTTTAATCATATAGAACGTATGTATGATAGAATGACAGGTAGAATTTATAGAGGGCTTATGGGTGGTAAAAGTGGCCACGGGAAGCTCTGGAAAGCTTGGATGTCCGATGTAAGCGATACATTAGAAAAGAAAATACCATTAGCTCGCATTAAATAATCATATAAATGCATAAAAAACAAGGATACTAGATCAAAATAGAAGTGCATCGAGAAATATTGTTATGAAATAGCATAGGGTCTGTGATTGACCTACCTCTTTATGGGGATAACATTAATGTTAGGAGCAATTATAGTGTGAAATTTAATAGTAGTGTTTTATTTTTTTTATTAAGTGCAAGAAACAAACAATTTTTATTCACACTTTATAAACATGCTACTTAAATGGGATCGATTTATTTTCATGTCTAATTTATGATAACTGGAAACTTCACCCTCTGTAAAAAGAAAAAAGTCTGGACGCAGCAAGTGCGTTATGGTAGCGATTTTCTTTAAAATGTTTTTAATAGCAAATGTCTTTCTTTGATGAAAGCAGGCATCAAACGTGGCTGCCTATATAGTAGAAATAATGTACCATATTTCATCAAAATAACTTTATTGTTTGAAAATATTTAAGATTTTTCAAAAGTCTGGATGCAGCAAGTTTGTTATGGAAGTGAATTTCCATAAAAATGTTTTAATAGCAAATGCGAGCAGGCATGAATCTGATTACTGGTATAGCCTATGTAGTAGCAACAATGTACTATATTTTATCAAAATTACTTATGGTTTGAAAATAAACAAAAATTTTCCGAAAATAAACTCAAATGTTGGTTTCCTAACCAACAAAGCTTACGTTAATAGCAAATTGAGTTATTGAAATTTAAAGGATTTAATGAAAATTCGCTACCAAAACGCACTTACTGCGTCCAGACTTTTTTCTTACGCATCATATTTCGATAAAAAATGCAAAAATGCATTAACGAATTTGTTCTACGAAAATTAGCTAAAAATTATAGACCGTTAAACCATAAACTTCACTAAACCTATAGCGAAACCATCAACTTACCTAAACCGACAGCCAAACCATCAGAGAAAGTGTCTATTTGAAATGAATTTTCTGTAAACATTTTAGTAAAATGAAGGGCAATGACGGTTGAATCTGAAACTTAGGGGTTCGCAAAACAATCTTCTTGCAACGTTTTCTTTTCCTTATCCGTATTTGTTTCACGTTCTTTCCCTAAACATTGCAAATTTTGACGTTTCAAATTGCGAGTTTGACGTTTTGAGGAAAACTGCAAAATGTGTTTTTATCTGCCCATAACTTCTTTATCTTTAAAGCTAGAGACGCAAATTTTGGACAGGGTTCACTCTGTATAATAGAAACACGCGTGCCAAATTTGGTTGCCCTTACTTAGTTATTTCCGGAGATATAAAATTTTTTAGAAAGAAAACACGACATTTTCCGGAAAAACCTGGTCCGATTTTCCTGGATAACGAACTTATCCAAGCCACTTGCAAAAGTAATGTACTGACCAAATTTGATCAAGATCGGTCCTTTATTTTATGAGTTATCGGTCGGATATATATATATATATATATATATATATATATATATATATATATATATATATATATATATATATATATATATATATATATAAACACAGATCTCCTCATTACCGAATTTCTTTTAATTCGCTAAAAAATATAATGTACTCCAATAAATTTCCTTTGTCGTTCTATATATAACTGTATGCAGAATTCGTTTTGAAAATAAAAACTTTCATCCGTATGCCATCAAAAGAAACCTTAAATATGTAGGCTACAGAAAAAAAATTAAATCCTTTATGAGTGAAATGTACCATTACACTCGCAAAAGATTGCAGATATAATCTGACTTGCCAAAAGCTGATAATTTATAGTGTTCCGCACTACTGGTCACATTCTACAAGAGATCAGAAGCGCCTAAAAAATTAATAAGACACAATGGCAACATCGCCGAGTCGTTTGCCTTTTGCCCATTGAACGAATTCATTTCTCGAATGTCTGATGTCTGATGTCTTCCTCTCCCGTCTTATTCCATCCAGATAGACTCTCCTGATGGGATCCCCGTTCTCTGGCGGATTAAAAAACGCTACCGCACTTTGTGCCATGCCAAAATAAAGAGGAAGGCATGTAAGGATATGGATTTTTTCATTACCGAGTGGAAGCCTGTGCATGACACAGGAAAAAATTATATTTGAATACAATGAGATGCGCTCGCGTGTATGCTGGGCGGCTGCTTGCCTGGATAACAGAAGAGATGCTGGCAGATAGGAAAAGAAAGTCATCCAGGGCCGTAATAAGGGCAGTAAGATATTATACAAGATATGAAACAATGCCAGAAAATCTCACGCGGTGCCAAGGAGCTCAGCATGGGAACAAAAAATAATAATTTAAAACAAATTAGGAAGACTTTCACATACATTTATTAACCCTTAACCGGCGTAGCCAGAAATTTTAACACCCAGTGCGTTGCGGAGTCCTTGGGACTCCAAAATAAAAAAGGTGTTTTTGTTTCAATGTTATTGAAAAAACTGCTTGGTTTTTGTTGTATAAATAATCAAAGACATGTAAGAAAACAACATTTATATTTATAACCAACTGAGTAACAAACTAAAGCAAAGAAAATGTAGGACAAAAATACTGTGTTTTTTTTTAACAACAATTAACGTTACTACTCTTAGTTTCTTGAAAAGTGTAAAATTAAAAATGTTCGTATTAAAAACATGTTTACTAAGGTCCAAACTACAAAAAAAGAGATTAAAGTAACTTCTTAATTAAAAAAGTAAAAAACTGACATTGGTTTAAAAACGCCTACTATAAAAAATCATAAATTTAGGAGTCTTCTAAATTTTCAACACATATTTTTTAGAGCATTGCAAACAAATAGGTTTTGCATTCAACACATAGATAAACAGTTTTTCTTTTTAATTTTGGGTCACAGATGGAACAATACTTCCTCTGATTTCTAGGCAACACTTCTTGAGCATCAGCTGGTGCCTTAGGTGCCAGCTTCAAAATTCTGCAAATACCTGCTTTTAGCTCTCTTGGTAAATTTGTTTTCTGAGATCTTTTACGAAGGAGCGGTTCATATTGTTGTTTGGCCAATAATTTTTAAAAATCGAGTCTGTCTAGCTGATTTGCGTTGGCACAAGACTGATGGATGATATATGCATTTATTGAACACATACCCACAAATCTATAAAACAGAGCCATAGGCCAACGTTGTGTTCTTCTGCTAAAGCAATATTTACTGCATTTTTCTTCTACAGCATGCACTCCAGATTTTGTATTATTATAATAGGGAGTAATTTCAGGCAAACCGTTATCACCCTGTATGCAGTGATGCATCGAAGAAATCATGACAACAGCTTTGTTTTTCTTTGGTACTCTAGAAATCAATGTTTTATTACTTGTAAAGCCATACAATGTAGATCCCACCTGTCTTGTTTTGAGGGTAAAAATTCCTTGGGCATTTCCCGGTTTTTTTTTTCATAGTTCCAACGTAAATAAGTTTATTTTTGATGAGATAGTCTATAAGCTCTATTGAAGAGTACCAATTATCAGCGGTAATGTTTCTGTTGCTTCCAAATATAGGCTTACAAAGACGAATAACAGCCTGTGTTGGAATAGTGAACCGTTTTTCTTCATCTGTAACATCTTTTAATGAATCAGATCTTGCCCAATTTTTTTTAACAAAAAATTTAAAAATATTTTTTAAAACACAATATCTTTCAAATTGTTTAAGTGATTAACACGAAAATTTACAAGTTAAAAGAACATAGATAGACGTGGTTGTGTACCAATTTTCAAGTCTTTTGATCAAAGAAAAATAAAGCTATTCGAATTTAATATTAAAATAATCCTCGACATCACTTTAAATTATGTAATGCAATATCTACAATGTTGGACAAAGACAGATGACATTACCTGTAGTGCTATACTATTTAAATAAATCGTAGATAAAAATCTAAACAATGGAAGTTACAATCATTGCAAGATGTCAAAATGTTGTTGTTTCTTACCGGGGTTGCCAGATCTTTAGAAATTTCATATAGTTAAACCTTTCATGTATAAAAATCTCAAATTTTCACAACTTCTGATAATAAAGAAAACATTTTATCAGTTAGTTAAAAAATACCGTAATCCATAGCTGTATTTAATATCTGAAAAATTTCAAATTACCCATTTGTCATGATTTTTAACTTATCGCTCTAATCCTAACTTATTCTTACCGACACCGTTCTTCTTTGTCGTCTTTTTCTCCTTCTTCCGCTTCTTCCCGTTCCTCTTCTTCTTCTTTGTTTATGACGTCTGTTTCTACCAATCTAAATTTCCAATTTGATATTGACAATTGACAAATGACAGCTGAGCTCCACCACGAACATGAACGTTCAGTCTAACAACGTTCGTGCGTTCGTGCTGGAGCTCAGCTATTATTTGTCAATTGTCAATATCAAATTGAAAATTTGGGTTAGTAGAAACAGACGCCATAAACAAAGAAGAAGAAAAAGAAATTGGAAATTAAGCCTCAAATTTAGGTGACAGGACACAATTAGTAGAGAGATATGATAATGCGGCTACCCATTTTTACACTGTCACGCGAGATAAATAGACCACATACAATAGACCATTATTACAACAAGTAACCTTCCCAGAGCAGGATAGCTGAGTCATCAGGAATATAGAAGGCACCTACAAATCAGCAAGATAGGATACACCTTGGGAACGACGTAATAGAGTGAATCTCAGACCTGGGAAACTGTGTTAGCTAAACTGAAAGTCACCTCGGGAGAACAATAGTGCCACGTCTGGGGGACATGTTATAAATAGACGGCTCGCCTTCAGCGAGGCGTTCATTCTTGTTTCTAACTTAAGACTCTGCACATCGTGTGCTAACATTTATATATCACACTTCTGTTGATATTCGTATTTGTCTTTATTTTTATATTGTAATTTTATATTAAGTATTAATTGTGTAAATCAGTAAATAATTTGTTTAGAAAATTCAAACATCTGAACCGTAAAGTTAGGTCACGCATGCGACATGGGGTGAGTACTACAGTACTATATTATTTTCAAATAAATTATACATCGTATTTTACATAAAAGCGAGGCTTGTGCATGCACATAATACAATTTCGAATAAAAATGCCAAGATAACGATAGTATAGTCGCAACATAATAATATTATGCTAATGCTGCGGTACAGTGAGTTTGACGTTTCATCACATCTCGAAACCTCTTAACAAATTATTAAACTGTTGTTTTTATTAGATTTTATAAATGTATTTTCCTAATTTTTGTGTGCATACAGTTAGGAGTAATTTTTTATGATCAGAATACTACTGTGACATGATGATGAAATCAATTATTTGACTGTTAACGCGCTCTAAATAACTTTTTACTTTTCAATTGTTGCCACAATGATAATTACCCCCCCCCCCCTCCAAATTATGCTTATCTTGTGCTTATATATGTTATACAAAAAAAGTGAACATATTCACTTTAGTGCTGTATTCTATATTATCTGAAAAAGACATAGGCAACGAAGTGGAACTTAATTTCGGTAAATTTGCAGTTTACTGCACGACAGGTTTTAAGAAAAAAAATTTCTAAAATATGCTTAGAACTCCTCTTGGATGCACAAGCCACAAGACAAATTTGTTTCGAACAACCCCCAAGCAAGTTAAGGGACCAAGAATGAAAATGGATGCTGGGCGGGGAGGAAATATGAGCGGAAAATACTTACAAAAACCACTTAGTCGGACTTTGAAAATATGGGTTTTTCACATTTTGCAGCAATACCTCCTTTAAACCCTGTCTACCCCGCATAACACCCCAGGTTCCGTAAATTTCTTTGGGGTTGCTCCCAATAATTTTTTCTTGTGCTTTATGCTTTGAAGGTTATATGCATGCACAAGGGGAATTACGACCCCCCGTGTTTTTGGTTCTTCGTCCTGCGGGCTCTTCTGCCCCTTCTGCATGCATACAATCACCCTCAATGAATGAACCACAGGAATTTTTTTATGTTCAGCTTTCCAGTGTATTTTTTGTTGAGTAGATTTCCTGTTTATCAATTTCTTTGAGTTTTGTATCCAAATTACTGTATAAATATTTATGCTAGAGATCATGTTTTTGTTTGCCCTTCTCTACCTTATTTTTTACTGTTCCTAGTTAAATAAACTATTTTTTTATAATTTTTAATATAAGGCTACATCACTAATATATTATGTATTATTCCTATGAAAATTCACTACCACAATGCACTTGCTGCGTCCCGAACTTTTTATTAGGTATTCGAAAGGAACTGCCGCTTTTGTACAACTTTTCAACTACTTAGCTTTTATAGCGTATACATGAAAATTTAACAATCAACCCAGCGTAATAGATATAATACGGTTCTGTTGAAGAAACATATAGTCATCTGGTTTATAACAAGCAGAAGGAGGATGAGATGGGAGAAGAGAGTTTAACAGACCTCCAGGAGTCGTTCAAACAAGCTACAAGTCACCCCCGGGGCCTACACAATTCCGTATAACCGACAGGGCACTTTTGTATGCATAATAGATTTTTATAACCGTAATTTTTTGGAGGCATATAGTTGAGTAAGTAATTGAATTTTTCAGTGTTTAGCTACATCCAGTAATAAGTATGTATTCGCAACATAAAATACTAACGTATATCTATCCATCTGTTTGTACATTATTTAATACAATGAATTCGTGATGTTCACGTACATTTGAGAACTTGGACCTTTAGAATCATACCGCGCGTACACCGGATCCAACATTTGAGTAGGTTATTGTTTAGTTCGCTGAACGCTAAAAGTTGATTTGCGTTGACTCTCGGCTATTGGAACTTTTATAGGGCACTCAGATTATTTCTTGAATAAACGGTGAGTTCTAACCTTACTTTTTATACAAATGTCAGTTTACATGGCGGATATTGACTGCGATGACCAAGTCTTGTGATTTAACATTTCAACTTGTTTTGTTCCACCTGAACATAACAAAATATACGTTGCAAGTCAACGGTTGTGTCGGCTAAACACGCTCAATGACTGTAGTTGTTTTAAATTAAACGGTTCCACATCAAATATAGTTTCTTAGTTTTACCTTTTCGGTATCATCAAAAGAAAATGTTATTGTGCCTGCTAATGTAAATGCTAAATCAGTTGCAGAGAAGATATGCTATCGTCAAGTCAAGTAGTAGTAGCAGTAGTAGTAGTAGTAGTAGTAGTAGTAGTAGTAGTAGTAGTAGTAGTAGTAGTAGTAGTAGTAGTAGTAGTAGTAGTAGTGGTGGGGAGACCAACGCCAAGCAAGTAGGCCACAATGGGCCCTTTTTTCCAACTCCAGCAACCCAGCAACCATGCTCTACCCTTCTTCGGTTCCGTCGCCAAACCGCCTCGACCTCGAAATGAAGGCCGTGACGGTCTTCAATTGGACGGTACTTACCTAATTCATCTGCAGAGTCCTCTAACCGAAAAATTCTGCTCGAAGACTCCCAAAAGCCTCGCATTCACACAGGTAGTGGTAGGACGTTTCTTCACCCTCGCCGCATTCCTGGCAAATGGGATCCCTCTCTACGCCTATCAATGTGAGGTGTCTTCTAAGGGCGCAGTGGCCTGTCAGCACCCAAAGGATGCGGCGAAGCGTAGGTCGACTCCTACCGAGTATCCAGACAGCTTTATCTCTGTCCGGCCCCTCCACGAAGTCCCTCGCCTGCCTACAACCACCAACCGACCCCCAGTGCCTCTCCATGGCTTCCTCAGTCCACCTGTCTAAGGCGACAGAGAGCGTCTTCCTACCATTCGCGACCGTCCACCGGCCCAGGTCGGCAGCCCCCGTGACGGCTCCACCGGCCGCAAGGTGAACCTCGGCGAGATGTCTCAAGGTTTCCTCGCCGGTGCTAGTCCAGCTCCCGTCCGGTTTCCTTAAGGATCCTACAGTACTGCCCAACTCCTGTTTGAGTACCCTTATCAGCCTGGCTGCGTCCGGCAGGGAATTGACTTGCCCGCAGTACGCGCGCCAACCAGCTCGTTTACTCCGTCGTAATTCCTTCTCAAACTCCCTTCTGGCAGTTCTAAACTCGTCCCAGGCCTATTACGTAGGCATTCCAGCTGGTCTTCCTTGGATTTCTCCTGGGTGGAGGACCCTCACGATCCACATCCAATTCAAAGCTGATTATACGATGATCAGACATTGATATGTGTTCCGTCACCCTCCAGCTAGATATATCCTCCGTTATTCCTCTGCTCGCTAACGTGATGTCGATCACCTCCTGCCAGATATGATTGACAAACGTCGGAGCTGTACCTCTATTTAGTATCACCAGGTTCGTTGTAGCCAAATACTCTGGTAGAGCCTCACCGCGTGGGTTGGTATTTGTGCTGCCCCACATAGTACAGGCAATAGAGAATTTGTTTCTGCATTAAATTACAGGAGTTGTTTTTTTTTATACATAGGTTCAGAATGACGTACTGAATATAAAAACGCAAAATCCTTACAAATTAGGAGGCCGGAAGTGCCGCCATTTTGAGAAAAACCGTTTTGGTCTATATCTCCGTAACTGTGCACTTTAGGCCAAAAATGGTAATGACCTTTATTGTAGATAATTGCATTTCTCATGTTTTTTGTTAAATAATTTTTTTTTTGTATCACTCACCGCTTACAACTTATACGACTATAGGATTCATTTATTGACTTTTTTCACCTATATCTTTGTTAATAATTGTTTAAAAAATAAAATGCTTATAACTTAACTTTTCAATCGACAAATTTCCTACAATTTTTACTTGAAACTTTTTTTTCTAAAATTATTATTAGTGCATTTTCTTTTAAAAAATTCACTAATGAGGAGACCCCGAGTTTAGAATTTTGAAAAAAAAAATTGAAATAGGCGCTAATTATGCCACCTAGAACACATACTCGGGGTCAGTTTTAATTTATATATATATATATATATATATATATATATATATATATATATATATATATATATATATATATATATATATATATATATATATCACACCGATAACTCAAAAACGAATGGGCCGGTTTTAATTAAAATTGGTAAATACCTTCCACTTGTAAATGGCTTGGATAGGTTCGTTATCCAAGAAAATCGGCCCAGGTTTTCCCGGAAACTTTTGTGTTTTCTTTCGAAAAAAAATCATATCTCCGGAAATAACAAAGTATACGGTTTTACGTCATTATAGGTAAATTACACACCAAAATTTAGGTCTGTAGGTGCAAAGACAAAAAAGTTATAGTCATTTAAAGAAAAATAAATTGGGGTTTTCCTCAAAACGTCAAAGTCGCGAATTAAAACGTCAAAATTGGCAACATTTACGAAAAGAACCTGAAACTAATATAAGCTATGGTAAGAAAATGTCTCAAGAAGAATGTTTTACAAAGCCTGAAGTCTTAGCTTCAACCGTCATTGTCCTTCATTTTACAAAAATATTTCCAGAAAAATTTGTCGATTGAAAAGTGCAACATTTAACGCGTTATAACTTTGAAAATATTGATTTTAGAAAAAAAAAGTTTTTTGTAAAAATTGTAGGAAATTTTTCGATTGAAAAGCTAAGTTATAAGCATTTTATTGTTTAAACAATTATTAACAAGGATATAGGTAAAAAAGTCAATAAATGAATGCTAATAGTCGTATAAGTTGTAAACGGTGAGTGATACAAAAAAATTATTTATCATAAAAGATGAGAAATGAAAGAATTATAGATAATCCGGAGCTGTTCTATAACATTTGTTTTTCTAATGAATGCACGATTTCAATAAACGGAGCTATGAACAGATACAACTGCCGCTATTGGAGTGACATGAATCCTCACTTGTACGGAGAATCAGCCCATACCCAAAATTCTTGGTCTAATTTTTACTCCTGGTAATTTGACTGGAGGGGTATCCTAATTTTCAGGAGAATGAGATAAGATGTTTTGACGTTCATAGTTTGACATTTTCATTGAAATTGTGTAATGTACAACCACAAGGTTTGGCTTATTTGTATAGAATATTGTATAATTATTTAGATAAATACATATACATCATAATAATAATACATAATCCACATTTTCAGTAAGATGGCGCCCCTCCTCATTATGCAGCTATGATCAGGAGATTTTTGGTTAGTCGCATTACCCAGGTAGGTTGTTGTTTGATTTTAGATTACAGCTAGTTTGTAATTCAGGTTTGTCTAATTTTTTGTTTCGGGTCAGTTAGATCTCCAGACCTGGATCCCCTAGACTTTTTCCATTAGGATATTTAAAAAGCAAGGAAAACTCAACCACAAGATCTGCAGGATCTTATGCAGAGAATTACTACTGAATATCACATAATAGCCCCGGAGATGTTTGAGAATGTCAGAAGAGCATTTTGATCACACATCGTATTATTGTATGAAAGCCGGTGATCATTTTGACCAATTAATCAATTATGAAATACAATTACAGATTTTTTTCGAAAACACACAAATCTCTTTTTAGTGAATTTTCTTTAAAAAAAAATCACTAATGGGGAGATCTCGACTTTCGAAATTTGAAAAAATTTCTTCAAATGAGCGCTATTTAGGACCCCCGGAACCCAAATCCGAGGTCAGTTTCAGACTTTATATGTTTATATATATATATATATATATATATATATATATATATATATATATATATATATATATATATATATATATATATATATATATATTTATTTATGTGTCACACCTATAACTTAAAAAATAATGGACGGATTTTGATAAAATTTGGCACATACCTTCCTTTCGCAAGTCGCTTGGATAAGTTTGTTAGCCAGGAAAATCCGCCGTTTTCCCGGAAAATTTTGTGTTTTCTTTCGAAAAAAATCGAAAAAAAATTATATCTCCAAAATTAACAAAGTAAGGGCAACCAAATTTCATACGCTGGTTTATATCATTAGAGGCAAGTTACCTACCAAAATTTAGCTCCGTAGGTTAAATGACAAAAAAGTTACAGGCATTCAAAGAAAAATAAATTTGGGTTCTCCTCAAAACGTCAAAATCGCGATTTTAAACGTCAAAATTGGTGAGTACCTTCCTTTTGCAAGTGGCTTGGATATGTTTGTTATCCAGGAAAATCCGACGAGGTTTTCCCGGAAAATTTTGTGTTTTCTTTCGAACAAAATTTATATCTCCAAAATTAACAAAGTAAGGGCAACCAAATTTTATACGCGGGTTTATATCATTATAGGCAAGTTACCTACCAAAATTTAGCTCTGTAGGCCAAAAGACAAAAAAGTTATAGGCATTTAAACAAAAATAAATTGGGGTTTTTCACAAAACGTCAAAGTTGCGATTTAAACGTCAAAATTGGCAACATTTAGGAAAAGAACTTGAATCTAATACGGGCTATGGAAATAAAATGTCTCAAGAAGAATGTTTTACAAACCCTGAAGTCTTAGTTTCAACCGTCATTGTCTTTCATTTTAATAAAATGTTTCCAGAAAATTCATTTCAAATAGACCCATTCTCTGACGCTTGGCAGTAGTCTTAGCTATAGAGTTTATCGTTAATAGTATATAATTTTTGTAGAATTTTCGTAAAAAAATCAATAAAACTCAATATCTCTGTTATACCAGATATGAAAAAAAATTGTATATATTAATTATAGGGTGTCTTAAACTACATCTTAAAAAATTATTTCTACAATCACAGGCTGGCCCATAAGTCGTTGGTGATACAAATTTCCTTTTTTTTTTTAATCAAACACGCCTTATGTTATTGCATTTTTGCATTTTCCATCGAAATATAATGCATGTTTGTAAGAACAAAAATTCTGGACGCAGTAAGTGCGTTATGGTAGCGAATTTTGATCAAATGCCTAATATTTGAATAGCTCAATTTGCTATTAACCTATAAGGTTGACCAAAAAACGAGTTTTTTCGGGAACACTTTAAGTTTACTTTCGGAAATTTTTTTACATTTTCAAACAATAAAGTTATTTTGATGAAACATGGCACATTGTTTTTACTATATAGATTATACTGGTAACCAAATTTGATGCCTGCTTTCTTAAAAAAACACACATTATTGCTATTAATAAATAGTTTTATGAAAATTCACTACCATAACGCACTTGATGCGTCCCGAGATTTTATTTTATAGTCAGTAGCAACTGGAATTCAATATAAGTGAAGCCACACATTCTAAAAAAGAACTGTAGTTGCGGTTCACATGAATGCATCCATGTTTTCAGGGACGGTCCTGTCAAGTGTTTTTGTTATTACCGAATTTTTAGTTATTCAAATTTGAAGCATTTAATACAAAATCCTTATCATAACGCACTTGCTGCGTGCCGATTTTTTTCCCTTAAACAAGATGCTTCATCAAGAACAAAGCAAAAATTTGGTTTTCTTCGTTAAAAACTTTACGTTTACATTGAACAAATCCGTTTTCCTAATCCTACAATCGACAGTGCAATAATACAATAATTAATTGAGCACGCCATGACGTGCAACTGTTAATTTATTTTCATTAGGTAAGCAAACAAAGAGCAAAGCTACCGAAATCCTATAAATAGACGTTTAAGTGAGATAAAACGTGACCTGGTGACTTCTGCCAGAGAGCAGGTCACACGATATCTTGTCACCTTGCGCCAGGACCCGGGAAAACTTGCCTTAATTACTTTATTTTAGACCAGATTAGACAGCAAAGTGTCGTGTACACGCTACCTACTACCTTCTGCCAAATAGATAAACCTACACACAACACATAATTTAAACTACTTGTCTGAAAAATGACCACAAACGCAAAAATCGTCGAATGAAGGTAATTAGTTAACAACAAGAATAGAAACTCTAAAATTAGTTAATTTGAGGAATATATAAAATAAAATAGTTCATGAAAATAAATGTATTTGTCCATATAGAAGCAAGTTATGCATTCGGTTGCTTAACATGTTTTAATTTCATTAAAATTTTATATGAATATATAAATAAGTTAACTATCAAAAAGTCTAGACGCATCAAAGGCGTTATAGAAGTGAATTTTCATTAAAATGTTTTTAATAGCAAATATGTGTTAATGCAAGCACGCATCAATTCGGTTACCGGTATAACTTATATGGTAGACACAATGTACCATATTTTATTAAAATAACTGATTGTTCCAAAATGTACAAAAATGTTTCGATAATAAACTTTAAATGTTTCTGAGAAAACTGGTTCCCAAGCCAACGAACCTTAGGTCAATAGCAAATTGAGGTATTGAAATTTGAAGCATTACATGAAAATTCGCTACCCAAACGCACTTACTGCGTCTCAATTTTTTGTTACAAACATACATTTCGTATAAATAATATTTCGATGAAAAAAGCAAAAATGCAATAACATAAAGGATGTTCAAAAAAAATAATTGTAGGTATCGCCAACGACTTATAGGCCAGCCTGTAATTGTCAAAATAATTTTTAGATGCAGCTCAAGACACGCTATAATTAACGTGTACAATTTTTTTTCTGGTATCCTGTATAATAACAATTATATCTGAACGCCCTTATGGCGCAGGTGGCTAGGTGCAGCCTGCAAAGCGAGAGGTCCCGGGTTCGATTCCCGGGCGAGCCAAGTTGACTCTGTCTGGAAAATTTAAATAATATTGAATGATGAGAAAGAATGTGCTAATGGCCTGAGATGCCGCAGCCAATAATATTTTTAAAAAAACAATTATATCGAGCTTTACCGTAGAAATGCACACGAAATGCGTCACGCTGTATATATGCAAACATATAAAAACTGCAACTAAACCCGGATATGGATTCTAGGGGGCCTAGTTTGCACTCATTTGAAAAATCTTTTTAACATTCAAAAGTCGCGGTCTCCTCATTAACGAATTTTTTCTACGAAAATTTGCTAAAAATTATAGACCGTTAAACCATAATCTTAACTAAAACTACTACCAAAGCATCAGAGAAAGGGTCCATTTGAAATGAATTTTCTGGAAATATTTTAGTAAAATGAAGGACAATGACTGTTGAAGCTGAAGCGTAAGGGTTTGTAGAACACTCTTCTTGAGCCATTTCTTTTACATAACTCGTATTCGTTTCAGGTTCTTTGCCTAAATGTTGCCAAATTTGACGTTTCAAATCACGACTGACGTTTTGAGGAAAACCCACAATTGTTTTTCTTTAAATGCTTATAACTTTATTGTCTTTCAACTTAGAGACCTAATTTTGGTACCTGGTTCACTTATTATAATGCAAACACGTGTACCAAATTTGGTTGCCCTTATTTTGTTATTTCCAGAGATATAAAAAATTTACGGAAAAAAAACGCAAAGTTTCCAGGGAAAACCTGATTTCCTTGGCTAACGAACTTATCCAACCCACTTGCAAAAGGAAGGTACTTACCAAATTTGATCGAAATCGGCCCATTATTTTTTGAAATATCAGTGTGATATATACACACACCCATATATATATATATATATATATATATATATATATATATATATATATATATATATATATATATATATATATATATATATATATAATATGTATATAATATAAACATATAAAAATATAAACTGACCCAGATTTTGTGTTCTAGTGGGCCTAGTTCGCGCTCATTTGAGGAAACTTTTTAAAAATTCAAAAGTCGCGGTCTCCTCATTAGTATTTTTTTTTAACTGGATCACGAAAAATCACAACAAAATTCAATTTCCAGCAAAACAATTGCATCTTCGAAAATATTAAAATTGGTTTGATAAAAATTCTGTGTAAAAGCTTTTTCACATACCAAAATTTAAATTTCGAGATTAATACATAATTACGTTATTAGAATTTTGGAAAAATGCATGAAATGCGCTACCGTACCGCACTTACTGTGTCCGAACTTTTGGTACCGTTTATATATGGGTTTTGCGTTTATTAAATAACAAAATAGAACATTTTTAGAACACAAACTCCATCTTCGTAGAAATGGTCTGCTTCAGATGAATTTTCTGCTCACATTTTAGTCGAATGAAGAACGACAGCTACTCAAACAGAAATTTAAGACCGTATAAAGCACACTTTTTGCAATGCAGACAAGATATTTGTTTATTTGGTGGCGATAGATAATGCGTATAAATATTTTACATTTCTACATCTTAAGCGAAATGCTGATCAACAGAAAATGGCCAAACCTGTTAACTGTTAATTCCCGAAGAGTTGATTTGCACTTGCAAAGGCTCTATCGCTTCTAACAAGTCTAGCTTATAAATGTAAATAAACTTGTCCTCTTTGACTATTGTTGGCTACTGGTTTTGACTAACTACTTGGTCCCTTCTGTAGTTAGATCTTTGTGTTCAGATTTGCACCCCATTAAACCCAACCCCATATTGTAATGTATTAAACAAAATACTATAGGAAAATGAATAAGCAACTAACTTTGACCTTATAAGCGGTTTGTCGAATACAAAAGACATTATAAAAAGCTAAAAGGTTACCAGCAAAGAAACATACAATTAATATAAACAAATTAAATATATTATCAAACAAAAATGTAGGAAAGCCAAAGAAGCATGGATGTAAAGAAATACTGAAAAAATTGAAATAAAGGACAGTCAGATCCCAATAGGGAAGAAAACTGCAATATAAACCAAGAACAAATATTAAAGTAATATTTCCATGTTATACTCAACTTCCATCAACTAATAAAACTATATTGCAATATATGTTGGAAGGTTTCAAACACCACACACTTATATACACGGTGTGCCAATTAAAACTTCCCACGTGGAAAATATCGAAATCAAAAAGTTCAGGACGCATCAAGTGCGTTATGGTACATAATTTTCAGTGAATGTTATTTCTCAATTTTCTATAAACCTAGAAAGTTGCATTTTGGTTGTAGTAAAGCAACATACCTACCAAATTTCATCAAAATAACTTTGTAATTTTGATACAATTTTTTTTCAGAATTTTTTTTTTGTTTGGAAAAATTAACTTTTTCAAAAAAACTGGTCTGATCGAGCTGGCTACGAACTCATCCAAGCTATTAATAAAAAAAGGTACTTGCTGAGTTTCATCAAAATCGGTTAATGACTTTTTGAGTTATCGGTTGGACGTGTCTCAGGTTTTTTTTTTCTTTTTTGCAAATTTTTGTTAAAAAAATATCGATGGTGAGACTTTTTGAAAATTTTTTCAAATAAGCGCGAGCTAGGCCGCCTAGAATTAAGATCCGGGGTCAGTTTCAGTTTTTATCTGTTTTCATATATACAGGGTAAAGCTCAATATATCCGTTATTATCATTTTTTCTCCTTCAGGGCTCGTCCGCTTCTTTGCCGCCCCGATAGAACCGCAGTCTTTAGCTTATTGTGCACGCCCTTTGTCTCCACTCCAGCCATTCCAAAATCATTGTGCCTTGAACTAGTCTGCACAGCAATTGGTAGGGTGAAGTTTTATATTGCTCTGTCTCCGGTCTAGACTGACCGTAGATCAGTTGCCTTTTGCGGTCCAGAGCTTTACACTCGCACAAGATGTGCTGGGCTGATTCCTCCCCCTTACCGCAGAGTCTGCATGCCAGGTCCCCCTCGAACCTCCCCATTTTATGCAGGTGTTTCTTGACAGCCATGTGTCCGGTCAAGAGTCCTGTTATGTTTCTGAGCTGTCCTCTGCTAAGATTTAGCGGCTCCACAGCTCTCTTTGGTCTGGGTTGCCCAATTAATGACTTCCTTTGTTTGAGCCCTGGCCAATCTGCCCAGTATGTCTTGTGCTGTTCCTCCTCCTCGTAAACGGTATGACGGTTGCTTTCTCGGGGCTCACCCCGAGCCCTTGACCAACCGTCCAGCTTTCCACCACTTAGGTGCTGTCTGCATGCGCTCCCACACTGACTGTTTAACTTTTCCTCGGACTATGATGACAATGTCGTCGGCATAGCCTTGTACCCCCTCCCGAGAGCCTCCCTAGCAGGCCGACCACGACTAGGCTCCAAAGCAGGGGATCCGTTATTATACAAGACACGAGAAAAAAAATGTATACGTTAATTATATGGTGTCTTGGGCCCCATTTTATAAAATTATTCTTACAATCACAGGCTGGCCCATAAATCAGTTTATCGCATATTGTTCTATTATTTATCCCGCTAATAACCCTAGGTATTGAAGCGGTTTATAAAAAAATATACAGATATGAGCCATTTTACAAACAGTATGTTTAAACAATAAAATAAATAATATTTAGGTATTTAAAGACAATAAAAATTTGATTAGGAAATAACTATGGTTTATTTAGTTCAAAATGTAATTTTATAAAAACGTCAAAATTTTGTCGATAAAAATACGGTACCAAAAAATTTCGAAGAAATAAAAGTTATCGCAACTTAAATCAAAGTGACTTCCTTGTTTCCATACACTTTAGACCTTAAAATACAACAAACCGCAATTTGATATTTTTTGTTAAGTGATTTTTTTAAAGAAAATTCACTAAAAGCTATGGTAACCAAATTTGGTACGTAAGTTTACGTTATTAAAGGGAAACCATATACCAAAATTTATATTTCTGTTACAAGAAAAAAAAGTTATAAAAAGTATTTGGTGCCAGATCATTTTTATGAAAATTCATTACTATAACGACTGCGTCCAGACTTTTCTTCATTCAATTAAAATTTTTGCAAAAAATTTATTTGAAATAGGTAGATCTTTTTGGCAGTTTGGATAGCTATGTAACTTTTGGATAGTCAATTATTTCTACGCAATATCAGATTCAATGAATTCTGAAGGACGATTCTAGATCGAATTTTTGGTTATTTTGAAATTTATGTTTAAATTTTTGCCTCATTTCCTCTAAAATATTTACAAAAAATAATTCATTTGAAGTACACATTTTTCTACAATTTCATATGGAAAGCTACAATATGTATTCAGTTACAAAGTGTCTGGATAACAAGTGCGTGGTGGTAGCGAATTTTGAACAAAAATCATTGTTTTCATAAAAAAATTGTTAGATGGATAGTAAATAAGCGATGAAAAAATTCTTTTGTCTTCTAAAATAGATTTTTTCGCAACTCAAAACTATAAACGTTTATTCGTTTAATAGAGAGCACATCATCTTTGACTATACTAAAACTCCGGAGATTTAAAAAATAAAAGACAGTTTTATTGTGCGAACGAACCACGTCTGGCGGATAATAAATTTATAATTCACAGTGCTTTAGAGTTTTCTTTCACTATAAAACTTCCATAAAATAATGTAAACAACTAGACGGTTTTAGCGACAGTGCAGTCATGAATTTAACATTGAAGTAAGTTATTTTATGGCGTGTAATAAAGCAAAAAGCTGCCTAAGAAATGGAAAGTTCGTAGACGAATTGCATTGGTTTTATTGTGGCAATTTTAAAGTAACTCGTTCATTGTCGTAAGTTTGCAGAGAACCAGACAACTATCAAACGGGAGCACATTGTTACTGGTGGAAGTCTTTAGAAAGTTATTGCCAACAAACTATAAAAGCCAATAAGTAAATAGCAAGTAGATTCGTCTCACCGATTTTCTAGCTTAACATAAAATATATCAAGAATCCGAAATGTGAATAAAATCAACTAGCATAATAGTGGAATCTTCTCAACTTAAAAATATCCCCTTATTCTTTTAACTGTCATAACTTTTATATTTGACATCTAACAAATAGTAATAACAATAATATTAATTGTAATAATATTTTTTTTCAATATACTTTATGAACTAAAGCAATATATAGAATGATGGGAAAAAATGTGCTAATGGCCTGAGATGCCGCAGCCAATAATATTAAATAAAAAAAACTAAAGCAATACTTTGTACTGGTAACAAGTTCTACAATTAATTACAATATACAGAGTGTAGAAATAATGCATGGTGAGAGATGCGATGTTGGTTAAATTAGAGAACTGTCAGTGTTCTAGGAATTGATTACAAAGAATAACAAATGTTATTTTAAGAAAACTATCATTGGATTCTCACTCACACAAATACTAAATTAGAGAAAAGTTGCCATTTCTATAGTACATTATGGATATATTGTCAGGGTTGTCCAATTTTGTATAATTTCGTAGATACGGGGAAACTTCAAGAAGCCTGGACGCAGCAAGTGCGTTATGGTAGTGAATTTTCATATAAATGATCTGGCAGCAAGCATTTTTTCATTAAATGCTTATAACTTTTTTCTTTTAACCTAGAGTTATTAATTTCGGCATATAGTTTACTTTTTATAACGTTAACCTACTTACCAAATTTGATCACCATAGCTTCTTCATTTTCAGAGATCAATTTTTTTCAGAAAGAAAACCCAAACTTTTCCCGGACACCCATTTTCCTGACTAACGAACTTATTTAAGCGACTTACAGTGTAGAGAGAACCTCAAAATATGCCGATATTGACCTCGGAAGATTCTTTAATAATTACAAGAAACAGCTGTATTGCAGCAATGCCCCAAGATAGAACAACCAAATTTGGTACATGGTTTTCTTTTATCAACGTCATTTGACAGAAATTTGAAGTGGATATAAACTCAAAAAGGGGTGAATTATGGGTGGGTCGGCCTTTAAATGACATGTCTTTTTTTAACCCGAACCTAATTAAAAGTTAAAGTCCATCAATTTTATAGGAAATTAAAATTTTGTATCTTTTTTCCTCTTGTCCATTTTTCGAAAAGCCATCCGTTTTTAAAAAAATTTAGATTTTTAGAGTTGACTTTGTAATTTTCGGAGCAAAATATTTTTTTCGAAAGAAAATTCAAAATTTAAATAACTCAATTTTCTATAAACGTACAAAGTTGAATTTTGGTACGTAGTAAGGCCTCTCCAAGGAAAGACAGCTGTTAAATTTCTTTAAAATAACTTTGGAATTTTCGGAGAAAAATTTTTTTTTCGAAAAAAAACTTAAAATTTTCCCGGAAAACCCTGTTCGATTTTCATGGCTAACGAACTCGTCCAAGCCATTAGTAAAAGAAAGGCAATTGCCGAGTTTCATCGAAATCAGTTAATTATTTTTTGAGTTATCGGATGGATACATACATACATACATATATATATATATATATATATATATATATATATATATATATATATATATATATATATATATATATATATATATATATATATATATATATATATACCTAATATTTATTATCTTTACTGTCTATATAATTTTTAAAATATGAATAAAAAAGAATTTAATAAATATAGTTTTGCGCATATAAATGTAAGATCTTTACTCTCTGATTTTGCAGCTTTTAGGATTTTAATTGAAGAAAATAATTTTGATATTGTGGCTGTGTCCGAGACCTGGCTAACTTCTAATGTTACAGATGAGGCTATACAAATAAAGGGCTACAATATTGTGAGAAAAGATAGGTTAAGTGGCCGCGGTGGTGGAGTCTTGTGCTACGTAAGTAACAAATTAAACTGTCTTATAGTTTCAACTAGCGTGAATTCTGATGCCTTTGAATATCTAACTCTGTCAATTAAAATTAATGATGAAAGCTTTTTGATCTGTTGTTTGTACAGACCTCCAGATCGGAATCTGCTTAGTGCGCTGGATGGCTTTGATGAGCTTCTTTCTTTAATAGTTCCTGCATATGATCATATTGTTTTACTATCAGATTTTAATATTGATCTACTAAAAAACAGCACAGCTGTTCTGAAATTTTACGAAACTCTTCACTCGTACGATCTGCTACAACTCATATCAAAGCCGACTAGACTCACGCAAAATTCACAGTCTCTTCTTGACATAGTTATAGTTGATAAATCGCTAGGTGTATTAGAAGCTGATACAGTCGATACTCATGATATCTCTGATCATTGCCTTGTGGTGGGGCCTGTTGCCTACAGTGGTGGAAGAGCGGGAGGGTGTCCTGGCACTGTAGTTAACCACACCAAGTACAGAGAGAGAAAGAGAGAGCGTATGGACTGTATATTTTTTGAGGTTGAGATCTGAGTATGTAAGAGCGCGCGAGAGCGTCGTACACTGTATGTTAGAGAGAGAGAGAGAGAGAGAGAGAGAATTCGGGTAGGTTTTAGTCACACAATAAACTATCACTGATTTTCTATAACTTGTATTAAAAACTTTAAATACTTCACGATAACAATTTATAATACACTTAAATGTAAATAACAATATTCGGCAACTTAAATACACTAAACTGATGGAGGAGGTTTTTAGAGCACTTTGATAGAGAAACTCACTACTTGATGAGAAGCACGGAGAAATGAACTTTTCACATACACACCCTTACTCAGACTCTCTAGTCTCGAGATGCTACCGAGCCCAGAACCGTTGAGAGAGTTACGACCTCTGGCGCCTGCAGCGGGAATTGAGAGTAGTAGGGAACCGCGAGAAATATGTTTTACCGAAATATTCAGCTGGCCTGAACATCCTGCGCGGGCGGCGAGGATGAGAAATTTTCAATAGGCAAGGGAGCGAGTCGGTTTACAGATCGAGTGAAGCTACCTTTGGAAGTCCTAACTTTGAAGATCCTCACTAGGCCATCTTTGCCAGGGAGGCAGCCTTCAATTCTTCCCAAAATCCATCCTTGAGTAGGCAGGGATGGCTCTTTGAGTAGGACCATGGTACCGATGTCGAGATTGTTTTGTTGAGCTTAAAGAAATCTGAGAACCTTGAGAAGTCTATAAGAGGTACCTTTCTTTGGGAAGTTAGTGTAGATTTTCTTTCTTCGGTGATATTAGGAGATGCATCTATTAGCTTGGGAGGTTTAAATTCTTTCCAAGAGTATTCGAGAGACTGCAGCCCTGCCGGGCCTTGCCACCATAGAGAAATGGAACTTAGGGATTGGGGACTTGTACCCCGAGAGCAGAGATCAGCGGGGTTGAGATCAGTTGGCACATAAGCCCAGTGAAAGTTTTCTGAGAGGGATTGAATTTCGGCGACTCTGTGTGATATGAATACTGACCACCTTGAGGGGTGAGATGAGAGCCAATGAAGTGTTATGCACGAATCACTGTACATAACCACTTCCGTCACAGGCACCTGGAAGAGAGAGTAGGCACGGCGCATCAGCCTGGACAAGAGAAGAGCGGCACAGAGCTCCAGTCGTGGGAGAGAGACTGGTTTTCTAGGGGATACTCGAGAGCGAGCACAGAGAAGAGCGACCGAAATATTATTTTTTGAGACAATGCGAGAGTACACGCAAGCGCCGTACGCCTTTGGAGAAGCGTCGGCATAACCGTGAAGTTCAACTTTCTCGTGGATTGTGGAAAGTCCAATCCATCTAGGGATGTTTACCTTGGGCATATTTAATAGAGAGTCCTTAAACGATAACCATTCAAGAGAGATTTCCTTTGGCAAGGGTTCGTCCCAGCCAAACTGCCAGAGGTTTTGCATAAAAAGTTTGGCTCTAGTTACAACGGGGTTGAGATATCCTAGAGGATCGAATAGGCTACTTATCACGGAAAGAACAGAGCGTTTTGTGAGTTTGTCGACTGAACTTTCCTTAGGAGCTGTGATTTTCAAGCAGTCTGAGTTTGGATCCCAATAGAGGCCTAAGACTTTGGAGTTCGCTTCACTTATAACGTTGATAGGGACTATGGATTCGTGATTAGACTTGTTTTGCTGCAGCTGGGGGAAGTTAGATTGCCATTTGTGCAAAGGGAAACTTGCCAAGTTCAAGAGCTCCGTCAGTTGCATCTTTAGGGATATGATGGCTTCTTCGTTGTCTTGACCATATAATATGTCGTCCATGTAGCAACCATTCACGATTGCAGCTGCCGCAAGCGGGTATTCACTAGAGTATTTTTGAGCTAGATCAAGTAAGCATCGAGTTGAGAGAAATGGAGCGCAATTTGTACCATATGTGACAGTACACAATTCGAGACACTTGAGCTTTGCGTCTGGGTTTTCTCGCCATAGGATTCTTTGAAATTTATGGTGAGCTTTGGCGACCTGTACTTGCCTGAACATTTTTGTAATATCACAAGAGAGCACATATTTGAAGAATCTAAAAACGAAAATGATATCGAAGAGCTCTTTTTGTATCACAGGACCTGGCAATAGAATGTCATTTAGAGAGTTACCGTTGAAGGTAGGCTGAGAAGCGTTGAAGACTACCCGGAGTTTGGTAGACACGCTTTCTTCTCTAAGAACGATCAACTGAGGTAGAAAGTATCCACTAGAGTCATGAGATTTAAACTTATCAACTTCGAAAGGAACCACTTTGGCATGACCAAGCTTAATGTAATCACCAATGAAGTTTTGATATTGCTCATAAATGTTTGGGTTTTTTAGTAATCGAGATTCTAGAGCAAAGAATTTCTTAAGAGCTATAAAGTACGAGTTGCCCAATGGAGGTAGAGGAGTTTTCATTGGGAGATGAACTATATACCTGCGATTTTCCAAAACAGTTGTGTCAGAAAAGAGCTTTTCGCAATGTGCGTCTTCTGGTTTGGGTATCTTCGACGCTGAAACCGCTTCGAGTTCCCAGAATTTAGGTAGAAGCTTATCTAAATCATCAGTTGAGGAGTGAAGAGTAACCAGTGACGAACAAGTATTTTCTGATAGAGAAGGCGTAGTTCCTCCAACGACCCAGCCTAGTTTGGTATTCTGGAGGCAAGGCAGAGAGGGGCCTAGACGGTAAAGACCTTTATTTAGCAGAGTATAGTAAACATCTGCTCCTAGCAACATGTGTATATCGCCTGGGGTGGCGAAGTCCTTATCAGCGAGTTGCATATCTTGGGGGATTGGAAGCAGATCAGCATCTATCTTTGTTTGGGGAAGAGGACATGTGATCTCGTCAAGTATTGTACACTGTAGACCACACTCAAAATCTTGTGTGAGACTAGAGATCTTTAAGAAGGTTGATCGAGTTGTTGGAGTAATTCTTTTTCCTAGACCATTCACTTCAACGAGGTGAGGAATAGTTTTTGCCTGTAATCGGTCCACCAAGTGCTGCGTGACAAAGGAGAGTTGACTAGCGGAGTCGAGCAGACACCTGGCCATAACCTTACAACCTCCGGGTGTAGTCACATTAACTCTTGCGGTGGCGAGAAGTACCTGACCTTTGCAATGGGTTGGTAATGAAACTTCAGTCGTAATAGTGTGCGAGCTTGCATTCGGTTGACTGAATCTTGTTTCATCTCCTTGGGAAGAGAGATTTCTTTTGAGACTAGGTTGGGAATTTTCATTGTTTTTGTGAAGGAGAGTATGGTGTTTTAGACCACAAGTTCTACAATTTAATTTCGAACTACACTTTGAAGCAATATGCTTGTGTCCCAGACAGTTAAAACAAAGAGGTTTTTCTTTAGAGAACTTTTCTTTCTGAGGAACTGAGAGCGCTAGAAATTCAGGGCATTTATATATTTTATGGTCTTTACTATTGCAGTAGGAACAGTCGGCTAACGAGAGATTGTTAGTCTGTTCGTTTTCGAACCTTGGTGTGAAAGAGGATGACGACAACAGAGATGTTTTTTCTGAGGCATGCCTTGCGTAAGATTTATCTGATGAGGGTTTAAATGAGACACTAGGTGAGAGGGTTTCAAAGGCTTGACACCTTTTTTCGAGAAATTGTAGAAAACCTTTTAAATCGGGTAATTGTGAACTGTCTTTTTCTAGCTCATACGACCTTTGGGTCGAGTAATCCAATTTCCGAGTCAACATGTAAATTAATAATAAATCCCAATGTTGTACGGGTACTTTGAGGGCTTCTAGTGCATTGATATTTAACTTTACTTTTGTTATCAAGGACCTGAGAAAGTGGGTATTGGGTTTGTTCATGACTGGGAGTTCTAATATGGCTTTAATGTGGGAGTTGATTATTATCAAATTATTATCGTATCTTTCTTTCAAAATGGCTAGGGCTTTGCAATAATTTTCATTTGTTAGAGGAATGCTGTCTATGAGATTAAGAGGTTCGAACTTTAGCGAGTTTTTGAGATAATAAAGCTTCTGGACATCAGTTAACGATGCGTTCTCATCAATAAGTGCGCTAAACATATCAAAAAAGCTACGCCACTCATCGGGTTTACCTGTAAAATGAGGAAGGGTTACATTGGGTAATTTAACATTTAGTTTTTCTTGAGCACATGGATATGAATTATGAGCAGATGAACGCAGAGGCGGAGGAGGTGTAGTTGAATTGCTATGATTTTGTTTTGAATCAATAATTTCTGTAAGCTTTGCTTTTAATTCGTGAAATTTATCTTCTACCTCTAATTTGTAGTCACTATCCTCTACCGCGTCCTCTTCATCTGTTAAATCAATTTGTTCCTGTATTCTACAAAATTGCTGAAATAAGTCAGTTAAACTATCTATTCTAGAGCTAAATTCGTAAACAGATTTAAATAGATTTTCCTCCTTTGAGGCAAATGTTTCGATCCTTGTTATTGAGGCCTTTAATAAACTTCTTTTCTTTTTTAAGTTAATTAAATCAATTATTTGAGTTTCTTGTGCCATTTTAATATTTAATTATAAACGAGAATGGTATTCTTTATGAGCCAAAGGAGTTAAATTGAACACTTAAGATGTAAGATGTAATTAAAAGTTGTGTGTAAATATAAATTAAATAAGAGAGAAAAATATTTATCTTTAAATAAAATGCCTTATAAACTCTATTAAAGGGTATTTCTGACCGTTCTTATATCAACACATAAATAGTTCTTTATAAATGCATGAAATAAATGACCTGGTGCTTCAAAATATAGGATAGAGAGCAGAGAGAATAATAGTCTTTAAGAATATAAGTCTCTAGTTATGTTTATATTACCACTTGTTTGAAACACAAACGTTAATTTCCAAGAAGGACAGAATCTGAGGGTGCTGGCAATAGCAGATACCAGCGCCTATGCTGTGATCCAATTCCAGGAAGCAAGGAGCTTGTAGGCCGACAACTTGAGCGACTGCCTGGCTTGTACCTGGTGCTGACTTAACGTCGTTTCCACAATAGCTGCGGGAAGAGAGGGTGTCTTCTAGCGATGTACTATCATCAGATGATGGGTGGCTGATATCCGGCGCTGAGAGGACCACTAAAGTTGGTGGGGCCTGTTGCCTACAGTGGTGGAAGAGCGGGAGGGTGTCCTGGCACTGTAGTTAACCACACCAAGTACAGAGAGAGAAAGAGAGAGCGTATGGACTGTATATTTTTTGAGGTTGAGATCTGAGTATGTAAGAGCGCGCGAGAGCGTCGTACACTGTATGTTAGAGAGAGAGAGAGAGAGAGAGAGAATTCGGGTAGGTTTTAGTCACACAATAAACTATCACTGATTTTCTATAACTTGTATTAAAAACTTTAAATACTTCACGATAACAATTTATAATACACTTAAATGTAAATAACAATATTCGGCAACTTAAATACACTAAACTGATGGAGGAGGTTTTTAGAGCACTTTGATAGAGAAACTCACTACTTGATGAGAAGCACGGAGAAATGAACTTTTCACATACACACCCTTACTCAGACTCTCTAGTCTCGAGATGCTACCGAGCCCAGAACCGTTGAGAGAGTTACGACCTCTGGCGCCTGCAGCGGGAATTGAGAGTAGTAGGGAACCGCGAGAAATATGTTTTACCGAAATATTCAGCTGGCCTGAACACCTTGTATATTGCATATTATCTTTGGCTAAAGCAGAATCATTAAAAAGACAGTATCATACCTTTAGAAGTTACAAAAATTTTAATATTAATCAATTCAAAAGTGATTTGTGTGCTGTAGACTGGATGCATTATTATAGATTAAACAGCGCTGAAGATAAAGCAGCATCACTTACTAATGTTTTGAATAAACTTTTCGATACGCATGCCCCTATCGTTACGGTACGAATAACGAAAAAGCCGGCTCCATGGCTAACGGATAATATCAGGAATATTATGAAACAGCGTGATAAAGCTTATAATAGGTTCAAAGATAGTCGCGATCCCATTGATTGGCAAAATTATAAACTAATTAGAAACCGAACTACAAATGCCATAAAAAAAGAAAAACTTGCATTTGCGGAGCGTATGCTGTCTGAAAGTAAAAATAATAGGACGGCCTGGTCTTTGGCTAATAGATTTGGCATTATTACAAAAAAAGACAATATGTTACCATCACATTTGAGTGACGCAAACAAAATAAATCAATACCTCACGTCTATTAACAGTAGTAAGGCTGATATTAGCGAATTAAAAACATATTACAATAGTAATATTTACAAAAATGCAAATAACTTCCATTTTAAACTTGTCAATGAGACAGATATTATGAGGCATATAGCCTCAATAAAAACAAAAGCTAAAGGCTTTGATGGTGTGAGTGTCGACATGATTCACCTATGTCTCCCGGAAATTCTCCCTCAGCTGCTTCATCTTGTAAACTTTTGTATTGAGACAAAGTGCTTTCCCAAAGTTTGGAAAGTTGCAAAGGTTTTCATGTTTCCAAAAGGAAATAATCCAACTGAGTTTAATCATTTAAGACCTATAAGCATTTTCCCAGTTCTTTCAAAGTTATTGGAGAAAGTGATGTCCGAGCAGATAACTGCTTACCTTGGGGACAACAACATCTTGCCAAATGTACAGTCCGGATTTGTTAGGGGCAGGTCCACCACAACAGCATTAGCAAATATTAATGATGACATCCTCACAGCTAACGATAAAAATCAAGTTACAGCTTTGGTATTGCTAGACTACAGTAAAGCTTTTGATACGATCAGTCATGAACTATTGTGCTCGAAGTTACAATATATTGGTTTCAATCATGACGCCGTTCAGTTTATAGAAAGTTACTTTTCAGATAGGGCACAGAGGGTTGTCTGCGGGTCGGATGTATCGGATTCTTTGAGTTTATTAAAGGGGGTTCCACAAGGCTCTATCTTGGGCCCCCTTTTATTCAATATTTATACGTTTGATTTTCAAGAACAAATTATCTCGAGTAAAATACACTTCTATGCCGATGATACCCAGCTTTACAAATCCTTTCCTGTCGAAAATGCCTTAGACGCTATAACAAGTTTAAATGCAGACCTTGATAGGTTAGTCAGGACAGCAAAGAAGCATGATCTTGCGATAAATGTCAATAAGTGTTGCGTACTTTATTTTGGCAGGAAAGTCAGTAGGAATAGGGTTTGTTCTCAAAATATTGATATTTTGATAGATGGGAGTCGCTTGGAAGCAAAACAATTTGCAAGGAATCTTGGTCTCATAATAGATAACAATTTAAAATTTTCTGATCACGTCACTAATCTTCGTAGAGCTAGCTTTGGCCTATTGAAATCTTTTTATAGCCACCGAAATTGCCTTCCAGTGAAAGTAAAAGCTCTCTTGGTAAACTCGATGATTCTCTCGCGCTTTAACCATGCTGATGTTGTGTATGGACCTGCCCTTGACAGTTGGGATCGGCAAAGAATAGAAAAGGTTCAGAAGTCATGTTTACGGTTCATCTTTAATCTAAAAAGAACAGATCGTGTTTCCTATAAGTTAAAAGAACTAAATTGGCTGAATATGAAGAATCGCTGGAAAGTACATCTTCTTTGCTTGACTCACAAGATTGTCCTCGGGGCGGGGCCTGATTACCTACATCAGAAGCTCTGTTTTCGGAGACAAATACATTCGCTCAATACAAGACTCGATCACTTGTTTGCCATACCTAAATATTATACGAGCCAATATCGGGGGTCTTTTTCCTATGTTGCACCACATCTGTATAATAAAATACCTTTTAAACATACTTTATGTTCTCTGCCAGGGTTTCGGAGATATGTTACAGATTTGTATAAAAATAGTCAGTTTGCGTAGTGTAGTTATAATAAATCATATTCATATTTAGGAATTCCTTTCTTTCAGCTAAATTTAAGGCGCACAATTGTCAATGTTTTGTTGTTATATTGTTTTGGATACTAAGGCATTTATGATTTGTTTATTTTATAATTTGTTTATTTTGTAAATCCTACATTTTAAGTTATCTTTTAAGGGTTAAGTGGAAGAAAATTGTAAAATTAACTTCGCCCTAATAAAGACCTCTTATTATTATTATTATTATTATTATTATTATTATTATATATACATATAAGCATATAAAAATTGAAACTGACCACGGATATGGGTTCTAGGGGTCCTAGTTAGCGCTCATTTGAAAAAATTTTTGCAAAGTCTCACCATCGATACCTTTCTTATAGTAAATATTTTTTAATAAAAATTCACTAAAATAAACAAAAACTAAAGCGAGACAATAAATAAAATAGCCTAATCTAATTTTTCGAAAAAAAACTTAAAATTTTCCCGGAAAACCCTGTTCGATTTTCATGGCTAACGAACTCGTCCAAGCCATTAATAAAAGAAAGGCAATTGCCGAGTTTCATCTAAATCAGTTAATTATTTTTTGAGTTATCGGATGGATACATACATACATACATACATATATATATATATATATATATATATATATATATATATATATATATATATATATATATATATATATATATATACATATAAAAATTGAAACTGACCACGGATATGGGTTCTAGGGGTCCTAGTTAGCGCTCATTTGAAAAAATTTTTGCAAAGTCTCACCATCGATACCTTTCTTATAGTAAATATTTTTTAATAAAAATTCACTAAAATAAACAAAAACTAAAGCGAGACAATAAATAAAATAGCCTAATCTAATTTTTTATTTCGTTTCTTTATCGTCGGCCTATGTCCGCAACTATGGCCAATCACCGAAGCCAGGGACCAGTTTCACCTCAATATTCTAGAAATGTTGGCGAGTCCCGTTCTTTCTGTAAAAGGGATGGGGATGTTAACCGTCATAAAAGCAAATAGTTTAATAATTAATTTAGTCTTGTCTGGTTTCAGAGAAATAGCAAGCAATTGTGAAGCCAGATAAGAAGTCTCTACGTGTGTGTTTATTAATAAAGAAGCTTTAGAAACTTTGACAAAAAACATGAAGCTAGAAACAGAATACGAATATCTTTTATAACGTAGTTAACGGGCGTTAAGTTACATGTAAAATTATTCTGCTGATTCAAAATAGAATAATCTCCTTCACGTTTTTATCAAGGTAATTGTATGTTCATATGTTCATGGTACAGTAGAATAGCTGGCTTTTAATTACAGCAACAAAGATATTATCTGGTGGTTGAATACAAGGTCTGACACCAAAATTAATAATACAAATGACTAATGTGGCAATTCATCATAAAATATACACACATAATGATTTCGAAAAGAAAATTTATCAGATTATTTTTATGGTATTATTTTTAAGCTAATGCAACAGAATGCAATTGTAATATCTTATATATTACTCTGGACATCGCATTTGAATGTATGACACAGACAAGATGACAAGTTTCTTTGGATAAGTTCTTTGGCCACCCAGATCGAACAGAAAATTCAAAATTTCTTTTAAAACACTCGTTTATTTTTGAAAATAAAAACGTTATTTTGGTAACATTTGCTACAAAAGTTGATAAGTACACTTGGAAAACCCAAATCATTCCAGATTGTCGCTCTAGACTAGACATATCCAAAGAATTCGACCAGGTCTGGCACGCCGCGCTGCTTAATACATTTCTGGCCTATGGCCTACCACCAAAACTCTGTACCTGGACAGCAAATTTCCTCTCCAACCAGAGCATTTCTGTTGTCGTGGATGGCCATTCCTCTAAACTGTATCCAATTAATGCAGGAGTCCCTCAAGGTTCAGCTTTAGCCCCTACTTTGTTTCTTCTCCACATCAATGACCTCTCTAGCACATCCAACCCAGTTCACAGATACACGGACGACAGCACCCTCCACTCAAATATACAATATTCTAAGCCTGACAGCTGGCGGGGGTCGCGGCGGGTGCCTAGTCGTGGACGCCCAACTAGGGAGGCTCTCGGGAGGAAGGTATTAGGTACAGAGCTATGCGGATAACATTGTCATCATAGTCCGAGGAAAGATTACACAGTCAGTGTGGGAGCGCATGCAGACAGCACTAAAAGTGGTGGAAAGGTGGACGGTTGGTCAAGAGCTCGGGGTGAGCCCCGAGAAAGCAACCGTCATACCGTTTAGGAGGACGTGGGAGAGCCGCAGAACTCTCACTCTATACGGTAGGAACATTCCAATGGCCAGGGAGGTAAAATATCTTGGGGTCGTATTGGACTCTAAGCTAACCTGAAATGGTCACGTTGAAAAAATACTGCGTAAGGCAGTCATGACCCTAGCCGTCACTAGGCGGCTATATGGAAAAACGTGGGGACTAAGACCTAGTATGGCCCACTGGCTGTACATAAGGGTGGTCAGACCATCGTTAACATCCGCGGCACTGGTCTGGTCGCCTAAAGTGACACAATCCAGTGCCAAACAAAAACTAGGCAAGATCCATAGGATAGCTTGCCTGGGGATCACAGGGGCCATGTCTTCAACCCCAACAACCGCCATGTTGCTGGACCTGCCCCCCCCCCTTTTCACTTTATTATTATGGGGAAGACCAGGCTAGGACTACACAGACTAGCCTGCAATGGTAGACTGAAGATCAACCCAGGCTTCCGGTGCCACTGCAAAATTCAGGAGATCGTGAAGGAGTCTATGCTTGAAATGAGGTCAGACTTCGCGAGCCGACGAATCTGCAGCGAAAACCACTTTACAGTGAAAATCGCCGACCGCGAGGCATGGCGGTAGGAGACGCCGGGTATGCCACGGGACGCGCTAGTCTAGTTCACAGACGGATCCGGCGGGGAGCGTGGGACGGGGGCAGGTGTGTATTCGGAAGGACCGAGGGTAAGTCATAGTATTTCCCTTGGAGCCCAAGCAACGGTCTTTCAGGCCGAAATGTATGCCATCCTACACTGTGTGCGGGAGAAGAAGAGGAGGGATACACCAACAAGCGAAACCTCATAACCACAGGCAGCCCTTAAGGCCTAAGTAGCCAACAGGTAAATTCCTGGCTGGTGAGTGAGTGCCGAGGCGAGACGAGCGACCTGGCTGGGCAGAATGAGGTCACCCCCATCTGGGTGCTGGGTCACTCGGGGGGTCAAAAGCAATGAAGAAGCTGACAGTCTCGCGAAGAGAGGGTCAGCAGAACCATTTATGGGACCAGAACCGGTTCTGGGCGTGACAAAGAGCACTGCCAGGGGAGCCATCTAGTCCTGGGTCAGAAACCAACACAAGATGTACTGGGCAGGCTGTCCAGGGCTCAGACATGGGAAGTCGATAATTGACAAACCCAGTTCAAAGAGAGCTGTGGAGCTGCTAAATCTTAGCAGAGGACAGCTCAGAAACATAACAGGTCTCTTGACGGGACACATGGCCGTCAAGAAACACCTGCATAAAATAGGGCGGTTCGAGGGGGACCTCGCATGCAGACTCTGCGGCGAGGGGGAGGAATCAGCCCAACACAATATCTTGTGCGAGTGTAAAGCTCTGGACCGCAAAAGACAACTGATCTACGGACAGCCTAGACCGGAGACAGAGCATTATAAAACTTCACCCTACCAATCGCTGTGCAGACTAGTTCAAGGCACAGTGATTCTGGAATGGGTGGAGTAAAAAGACTAAGGGCGTGCACAATGAGCCAAAGGCTGCAGTGCTATCGGGGCGGCTAAGCCGCGGAAGAAGCCCCGAGGGGAAAAAAGGTAAAGAAGAGCAAGCAAAAATATGATCCTTAACATAAATATTTATAGACTATTCTTTTTACATTTATTTATCTTTTAGTGTACATTTTCAGTTATATTTTGATTGATAATTTACTATTAAGAATTTTTTTATATACACATGCTTTAAATATATTATCTGCTATGTTAAGACTTAAAATTAAAATATTGAATTTGCTTCCTGTATATGTTACATGTAAACATCATTTATTACCTACTGCTAATATGACCTTATTAAAAAGAAAAAATTTGCCCACTAAACTTTTTTATTGTTCCGTTCTCAATGTACTATGAAGTAACTGCTTCAAAAAAGCTGGCCTTCTAGAACCATACTATCATGTAAGAGTCTGCCCATACTTTCTCATGAATATAATCTTAGAAAATAGCTTCTCTAGAACCCCTTTACATTTACGAACTATATACATATATGGAAAACAATGTTATCTATATTTATTTTTGTAATTATTACTTTCTATTCCAATCTTCAATGATTACCGAACTGCCTACATATGGCCACTCGAGTCAATCACCTAGGAGCTCGATTAAAAGTCTCCTCTCTCGCTCTACCTAGTCTATAGCCGCGGCTGTATCTATCTCGATATATCTGATATGGTATCTAATGTTGTAGAACAGCTTGCAGTATTAATTAGTGATTCCGTGGGGCAAGAGCAATGAAAATAACAGCGGAGGGCATGTGGCATATGGCTGGTTAGTTAGTTGCATATCGTGACCGGTGTTTCAGAGAAACACAAAACCTCATGACACGTTTTGTGGTCAAGTCACGATCCGCGTAGGTGATGGAGAGATATACTGACTATCGGCCGATACTACAACACACCACAGACGCGGTTATTGCCGTTTTGTTGGGGTCCCGTTCAAATATGCTTCAAAATAATACAAATATTTATTGTGTACAGAATTGTAATCTTGAAACACAATTTGTTGCAAACAAAACTTGCATGTTGGTACATATGTGTCATAGTCAATATGTTTATTACAATAGCTATAAATATACTGGATTAATTGCTACATCTGGTGTTCTGTATGGGTCAAACTTGGGGCTCTTATGATTTCTTTTATTTATTAACGAGGTTCTCTTTGCTCTTTAAACATCTGCTCTTTGCCCACGACTTGAAATGTGTAGTGTTCTTTATACGAGAAAATAAAACCACTTCAATTTTCCATACACTATAAATAATTTTCAGATCAAAATATCAAATACTGCTAGTGATATGGGAATTACATTTGATTCTTCACTGCAGATTGATTTACATGTAAATGTGCAAGAACTAATTTCAACTGTATCTTGTATAATAAGGTTTTGAATTACGTACACCCCCCCCCCCCCCAATTCAAGCCTCCTGCTTGATTTCTTTAGCAGACGGTTCTAGCCCAAGAGGACTAGACCTTCGAAGTTACCTTTTTAGCTGTAAATTCAACCACCTGGAAGGTCAATCCACCCACCGCAGGTCTATGCATCTTGAAATATACTTTCTGTTGATACGATAAAATTAGAACCATGTGTGTTTTAGCAGTTTAGACTAATTAAATTTGAGTATAATTCAGTGTACCTCTAACAACATTTTTGAGTAACGACTTAAACTCATTTTGGTTTTAAATTTATCTCTATTAATCTTTCTTTAAATTACCTATATAAAGTAGAATTATGTTTCTTTTAATTATCTACAATTAAATTGACTGATTAAAGGGTCAAATAATTAATGAAACACCTGTGAGCACAGTATCCTTAAGGACCTGAAACTAGCCCATCGTTAGTTTAGACTTATAATCCTTATGTTTTGTTTCAATATTCAAGTTGACCAAAGCACAGCAATGTGTTAAAACTTAGGTTAATCCTCATTAATACAACTCAATTATGTTGATGTATACTGTATTACCAAAATTTGTGTAATTGTTATTTCATAATTTTGAACGCTCCAAATTGAAGTATAATAAATCTTGTTAATTGTTATGATTTGACGTATTACTCCCCTCTACCAGGTCTTTTCAGTAATCAAAATGAACAACATCTTAGAACAAAGTAAAATAGTCTGTCTGCTGCTTCACTACAACAAATAACAATACGTTACTATGTCAACTAACCAGTTTTTTTAGTGAATTTTCTTTAAAAAAAACTAATAAGGAGATCGCGACTTTTGAATTATATATATATATATATATATATATATATATATATATATCACAGCGATAACACAGAAAATAATAGGCCGATTTTAATCATATTTGGTGAGTATCTTCCTTTTACAAGTGGCTTGGTTAAGTTCGTTAGTCGGGAAAATCAGACTTGGTTTTTCGGGAAAATTTTAGGTTTTCTTCTGAAAAATTTTTATAAGCTATGGAAACAAAAAGTTGGACGCGGCTTTATATTATAGAATGTGAATTACACACCAAAATTATGATACCTATTAGGTATATATGTCATTTGAATATTATAATTTTTTTAGCAAATTTTCGTGTAAAAAATATTATGTCAAATTATTTTTATATTTTTAAGAAATCATTTTTCGAAGACTTTTTGTGAAGTAAAAAAAGTATTGCAAACTTTCGTGAAAAATAATTGTTTAGCAATTGTTCGTAAAAAAACATTATTTTCGTATAACATTACTTTAACCTCTTCAGCCACTCAAAAGCCCTGGTTCTCTAAATCCTGTGACAAGGCCAGACTTGAAAAGGTCAAAGCTCACAAAACGCTTCTACACAATCCCAGTCAAGAAAATCGTCAAGCATTTAACGACTCAAGAAACCGCTATGCCCGCATTCTTTCTGAGGCCAATAACTCGTTTAAAAACCACATCAAAAACAAAGTCATCTTAAGCTCCAACGGCGGCAAATCCTTCTGGACTCTTGCTAAATCTATTGGGAATAATTTCTGCAAAATCACGTTCCCACCTCTTGTCTCAGGGGATGAAATTGTTTCTACCGCCCTGGGCAAGGCTGAACTTTTTGCTTCGTTGTTTGCCGGCAATTCTACTCTCAACCCACCTCCAAATGTTCAACCACCAACAGTCCCCAATGTCGCGCATAAAATGACGGATATCATTTTCAAAACTAAAAAGGTACGAAAGATGCTCTCTTCTCTTAATACCAGGAAAGCTTCTGGCCTTGACGAGATCCCAGCAATTGTTCTCAAAAAATGCGCACCAGAACTTGCTCCTGTCCTGACTCATCTGTTTCAGATATCTTACAATAAAGGCATATTCCCCAGTAACTGGAAAACTGCTCGGATACAACCCATCCCCAAGAAAGGATCCAAAGCGCTTCCTAGCAACTACAGGCCTATTTCTCTCCTTTCAGTCGTCTCTAAAGTGATGGAAAAGTATATAAACACCGAATTACTAAAATTTCTTGGAAAACACAATCTAATCCACGACAGGCAGTATGGGATTCCGTCAGCGCAGATCGACTGCCGACCTCCTTTCCTTTGTCACCCATTCTTGGAACAAGTCTATGGAACTACACGGTGAATCCCAGATTGTTGCTCTAGACATATCCAAAGCATTCGACCAGGTCTGGCACGCAGCGCTGCTTAATAAACTTCCGGCATATGGCCTACCACCAAAACTTTGTACCTGGACAGCAAATTTCCTCTCCAACAGGATCATTTCTGTTGTTGTGGATGGTCATTCCTCTAAACTGTATCCAATTAATGCAGGAGTTCCTCGAGGTTCAGCTTTAGCCTCTACTTTGTTTCTTCTCCACATCAATAACCTCCTGTCTAGCACATCCAACCCAGTTTACAGTTACGCGGACGACAGCACCCTCCACTCAAATATACAATATTCTAAGCCTGTCTCTTTGGCCCAACTAGATGAGGATCGCAGACACATAGAGAGTTCTGTCTCCGTGGATCTCCAAAAAATATTAGACTGGGGAGGTAGAAATCTTGTACAATTCAACCCCACCAAAATCTCAGTTATGCTTTCTTTCTCATAAAAGATACACCAGCCCTAGAACCATCACAATGAACAACCAAGTTATTCAAAGTAATGAGTCCTTTTCACTTGTTGGCATTTCTGTGGATCGAAATCTCAATTGACGCCAACATGTCACATCAATTGCAGAAGCGGCTGCTAAGAAATTAGGTTTCCTCTTCCGGGCTCGCAAATACTTTTCACCAGCTAATCTCTATACCTTATATACTTCACAAATAAGGCCAAACCTCGAATACTGCTCCCACATCTGGGGTGCCGCTGCCGCTTCTACACTCGCTATCCTGGACTCCATTCAGAAGAGAGCTATACGTCTCATTGGTGACCCTACCCTCACCCAAAGGCTGCCATCCCTTGCCCACCGACGTGCCGTTGGTGACCCCTCTCTCTCTCTCTCTCTCTTCTATGGATATCTGCACGGGCAGTGCTTAGAGGAGCTTTCTTCCATAGTTCCTCCACCTGATGCCCCCAACAGATCTACCAGGGGAACAGAGCGAATGCACCCTTTTACTGTCCAGGTCGCCAGACATAGAATATCTTGTTATGTCCGCTCTTTTGTCCCAAGGACTTCCAAGTTGTGGAATTCCTTGCCGGCACATGTTTTTCCTTCTCCTCCGAACCTCCAAACCTTCAAGTCCAGAATTAACAAGTTGCCTCTTTCCTCCTTGTCGACACCCACGGTACGATAGTATTTAGGCTGTAAGCCCTCGTGGTGTGTTGTTGAAATAAAAAATAAATAAATGAAATAAAAAAAATAAAAAATAAAAAAACCAATTTTTGTAAAGAAAATCGCAATTTTCGTTAAAGAAATAGTTTGCAAATTTTCATGCAAACATTTTTTTTTAATTTTTGCAAAAATCTTTTTGTGGAGAATCATATTTTAGCAGTAAAGAGCTTGAAGAGGTTCGTTGCCCAGGAAAATCGGACCAGTTTTTTCGGGAACATTTTAAGTTTATTTTCGGAAAATTATTGTAATTTTTCAAACGATAAAGTTATTTTGATGAAATATGGTACATTGTTTTTACTATATGGAGGTTATACCAAATTCCCTGCCTTTTTTTAACAAAGATATATTTGCTATTAAAAAACATTTTAATGAAAATTCACTACCATAACGCACTTGCTGCGTCCAGACATTTTTTTACTATGCTTCTGTATTCTCAATGAAAGAAAGTGAATTTTCACTAGGCTCTTTTTTATGTAAGAAATAACAAAACATTTCGTAGTAAACTGCATAGGTAGCCCAGACACTGTGTTTCGGTCTCCGGACCATTCTCGATTAGCAGCTCATATAATTTATCAATATTGGTTATTTAGTTTCAGTATATTAAGCGAATCTAGAACATTATTTTTGGGCAATGTTAACAATAATCACAATAAATATACAGTGTTATCATGAAACAACCTTGGACACGCCAAAACACACAATTTCTATACCACACTAATAAAGTAATAACAGGTATCGTATTGTTATCTCTTAGCTAATAACACAGTTCAAGGAAGATATAAATACCATAAATTTAACTTTATATAAAAACAGAATTGGTAAATATTTCATACAGTTCTCATGGACTAATTAGAAAATATTATTTTAGAATCTCACAAAACTTGAAAGTCGGTGAAAAGACAACGACTGTGTTTGTTTGGGTAACTGGGTGATAACACTAGTTACATTCACCAAGTGTTGTCTACATTATCAGGGTCAGTATAGATGTAATTACTTTCTTCTTTTGTTTTAAATCCAAGAAAAGTTACATTCTTTTTTCTATTATTCTATTGTTTATTTAAAATTATAATTGCAGATGCTACATGGATGGGATATGCCTCATTTTAAATTCTTGGCTAATTAATGCTAAAAATTCAAAGAAACAATCAAATAAAATGTTGTTACTTCTCTGTGAAGTTACAAGACGGTATTTACGAACGTGTTTTATACCCTTTATAATTATTTGAATGTACGTTACTAGATTTTTGTCAGTTCCCTGCTGCCTTTTTGCCAGCTTTAGCCCCTACTTTGTTTCTTCTCCACATCAATGACCTCCTCTCTTGCACATACAACCAAGTTCACAGTTACGCGGACGACAGCACCCTCCACTCAAATATACAATATTCTAAGCCTGTCTCTTTAGCCCAAGTAGATGAGGATCGCAGACTCATGGAGGGTTCTGTCTCTGTGGATCTCCAAAAAATATTAGACTGGGGAAGTAGAAATCTTGTACAATTCAACTCCACCAAATCTCAATATTGCTTTTTATCTCATAAGAGATACACCAGTCCTAGACCCATCACAATGAACAACCAAGTTATTCAAAGTAATTAACCCTTTTCACTTGTTGGCAATTCTGTGGATCGAAATCTCAATTGGCACCAACATGCCACATCAATTGCAGAAGCGGCTGCTAAGAAATTAGGTTTCCTCTTCCGGGCTCGCAAATACTTTTCATCAGCTAATCTCTATACCTTATATACTTCACAAATAAGGCCAAACCTCGAATACTGCTCCCACATATGGGGTGCCGCTGCGGCTTCTACACTCGATATCCTGGACTCCATTCAGAAGAGAGCTATACATCTCATCGGTGACCCTACCCTCACCCAAAGGTTGCCATCCCTTGCCCAACGACTTGCCGTTGATGACCTCTCTTTCTCTTTTATAGATATCTGCACGGGCACTGCTCAGAGTAGCTTTCTTCCATAGTTCCTCCATCTGCTGCCCCCAACAGATCTACCAAGGGAATAAAGCGAATGCACCCTTTTACTGTCCAGGTCACCAGACACAGAACATCTTGTTATGTCCGCTCTTTTGGCCCGAGGACTTCCAAGTTGTGGAACTCCGGCACATGTTTTTCCTTCTCCTGTGAACCTCCAAACCTTCAAGTCCAGAATTAACAAGTTGCCTCTTTCCTCCTTGTCGACACCCACGGTACGACAGTATTTAGGCTGTAAGCCCTCGTGGTGTGTTGTTAAAATATATAAAAAGTACAATCTGTTTAAACGTTTGTGCGGACTACAGTGGCTATATAAAGGCAGCGTGGTCTTGCGTTCGTTGCCGCCATGTTTCATCTTTTTTTGTACAGAGCCTTATGGGATAAACAGTACAGAGCCTTATGGGATAAACAGGAAAATCAAAGCATTTTTGTGTTAATCGATGCATCAGTGAGAAAAATTGGACAGGGATCACAAGTGATAATGATGAAGAAATGACTCATGTGTTATTTCCATGGCTGAGTGCCAGTGCATTCTCTTAATATATATATATATATATATATATATATATATATATATATATATATATATATATATATATTGTGATGGTCCGCAATTTTAATTGTTGAGCATGATAATTTTTAATTATTATGTTTTTTAAAGCACTTATTTTTATTGCCCATTTAAAGTATTAACATTGATAAAATAAAATTATTGCTAATATTTCTTTACTTACCGTTGTATCTGTAAATTTTTCTTTTTTCTCACGGGTAGAGTTCTAATGTTGGGCTAGCATTTGTTTTGATGTAACTTATTTGTATTTTTTCATATTCATATTAATCCAGGGTGTTAGAAATTTTGTTAAAACATTTTCAATTGTGTTTTTATTAATTTTTTTCTTTTAATTTATAATTATTTAAACATAGGCTTATTTAGTGACATTTTTATAGATCAAATTAATCAGACTATATAAACAAAATCTATGATGTTTTATTTCTGATAATTTAAATTCTTTTCAAAACATAGTTACATAAAAAATATTGATCGTTGTTAATAAATCAAACAAATTAAAATCTTGTTGTAACAAATGAATCAACCTATATTCTAACTTTGTCATTAATTCGGCCTTTATAAGGATATCCCTATTAATATTATAAGTATACAAAAAAATCATCAATGTAAAAAAATCCTTGAAACTCAACATACAATGTAGAAATTTGCACATTTATCGTTGCAATATTTACAAAATGGACTTACTGCTTAAAATGTATCTAATTGCTTCTTCATTGGAGATTTCAATTATTGGCTAGGAGACCGTCTATCTAGGATTTTATTATTGACACCATTACATTGTGGTAAGTAATTATTATAGAGCTTATTTTGAATGGCCCTTTTGTGCTGAAGATTATCTTCTATCTTGGTTACCCTTATCTTGTTAATATCCATATACTGCTGATCTTTACTATTCTTTCTAATTATTTTATTCGCATGCAAATTATACTGAACAAACCATATTTTCTTAGTTAAAAGTTCTTTGCCCAAACTTTTGTCTTTACACTCTCGCAGTTCAAAACATAATAATTCCACACTTACCGTCTAGGAATAGAATGGCTAATTTTCTTTTTGAAAATCATCACTTTACCCTTTTTTGGCAATCAAACAGGCATTTATTAATTTACACTACTTCCTGTCCTCACAGTCAAATCTCGAATCCCAATTACACTGTTACCTTACATTCTGGCGGTTCCATCTCGAATGTCTCCGAATAATCACACACTCCCTACTTTAAAAATGTTCGCTTCCATAAAACTGAAAACGTATCTCTCTTTTTAATACAGGCTGTGCGACAGAGCTCACTAGCACGCTACCTCGCTATCGTCCAAACTACTTATCAGGCAAAAAACCGTATCAACGTTTCACTGATAACATTGTGTGCCTTTTTGAATGTAATCACAATATTTTTTACCTTTAACCTTATCTTCTAAATACAATCTGTCTATACATACATTACATCTATTCAATTCGACCATATAAAAATATTTTCCTTAACCAAAACAATGTTATTATAAGTAAACCCAACGCATTGCTTTCTATTCTTAGATTCCAATAATATTTATTATTTCACCAAAATATCCAACACTATACAGTGCATTTAAATTTCAGGATGCATACATTTTATATACATGGCTTGTTTTTCTCCACAAAAAGGTTTCTATTTTTATTATATATATATATATATATATATATATATATATATATATATATATATATATATATATATATATATATATATATATATAAGGAGAAGGGTTAAGGGCAAAGCCGCAAGGAGACGACCGCATACACGTGTTTCAAGCTTATTAGCCATCATCAGTACGGTATAGCCAGGTGAAGATGGGAACACTCTGGATGAAGATGCAAAAATACACGGAGTCACAACAGGCAACCAGTGCACAATTGCAGCAACATTTGGAAGACCCTCAATCCGAGGGAAACGACCAAAAAAGCCACGGAGGCAAAGAAATCACCTGCGTGAACATCAGGAGCCCAGGAAGTTATATTAACTATAATAGGATTTATAACACGGCATTTCTGTACTATACAAGGAGAAGGGTTAAGGGCAAAGCCGCAAGGATATATATATATATATATATATATATATATATATATATATATATATATATATATATATATATATATATATATATGTATATGAGGCAGTTCTATTAATTCTGTAATTAATTGTTATGTATACTTTTAATATACTATCCCGGGAATGAAGCCGGTGTCAAGTATCATGTAAACAAAACGTTAGTTAACGTATTCCTAGATAGCTCAGTGGTATCGTGCTTGTCTTCTACGCAGAAGGTTGCGTGATCGATTCCAGCTCGATGAATGTATTGTTTTCGTTTGTTTGATTTTGACATTTGGAGAAACAATAGTGCACAGATTTCAAAAGTTCTGACCGAGATCTGATTTTTTTTAAACGCCTGAATAACTTTGTCACCTTTGAGTCTGAAATTATAATTTTTAGCAGGCATTTTGTTATTGTTGATATTGAAAAAACCGGTTCCATTAGGTTAACTAAAACGAAATAATTCTGGTGACTGATAAGGAAAAATAACTGCTACGTTTATAATTTGGAAAATACTTTTTTTTCCAAATATGAATTGAGTTCCCGTCTGGAAATCTTTTATAAATTAAATGAAATTTGTAATACAAGAAACTTACTCTATCTATAGATGTAGCAAAATTTAATTTTTTAACTTCATATAAAATTGAGTTTTGGGCATTTAATCAAAGGGAGTTAGAACACAAGATTTTTTTCATGATAGAGAGATATCGATGGTAAGACTTTCGGAATAATTCTTCAAATGTGCGCGTACTAGGACCTCTAAAATCGATCTTCAAGGTCTGTGTAAAATTAAAGTATTAACTTTAGTAATACGTCGTATAATAATAGTGTACAATTCTTATGAAAATTCACTACCATAACGCACTTGCTGCATCCCGATTTTTCTATATTTTTTTTCACCCAATTGTCATCAAGAGATGTAACACATTTTTACATTTTTTTAAATGTCTGTTAAAAGGGGAATCAAATACAAGTCATCCTCTGTCGTATTTTCCCCCTTATCCACACCGAGTCTTTCGACAATCCTGGGGTAGCTAAAGTGGGTAGTGGACAATATAAAGGGTTATATTATGTTAATTTGTTCAACGTTATATTAACGTGTCGGGTTATTTAGCTACCACAAGCTGCAGACCTTCAATTACCGACCGGCTGGACCCTGCAAGCTTTATATGGGCTTCCATTATTGAATTACCCCTTACGCAGTTAGCAATTTACTCACTCTTGGCTTCTGACAAATATTTAGTAATTAGATCAATATCTGGTAGATGACATTGCAAAATGGGGACTATAACATAAACAAATACCATGTACGACACTTGCTAGACGTACGATTTTACTAACCACCCCCACCCCGCCCCAACTACTTTTCATCTTAGGAAAAATCATACATTACTTTTTATTAAACATGTCATCAGTGAGTGCAGATTGTAACCTGTGATGAACACTGATAAGTACACTTGGAGGAACTCAAATCACCACAACACATCTTTTTAAAGACCTAACGATCGTAACAACGTTAGCTTCATCAGAGAATGAAATATTATAAACTAATCTTTGCTACCATCCGCATTTACATATATATATATATATATATATATATATATATATATATATATATATATATATATATATATATATATATATATATATATATAGATTCTTAGTTAGAAACGCGAAACCGAAGAGGGAGAATTTACGTCGAAGCCGCATCTGAACGGACGTGGTTATTGAACTTATTTTATTACTCTCTACTTGACAGTTTTTACGAGTGTTTATCTAATTCACAGGCAAAAAAAAAATAACGGGCTTGAGATGAGAGGAGCCGCCCGATTCAAGGTAGTTTCGTTCTTAATCGATCTAAAAATATATATGCTTTCATAGGCATCAGGCATGGATTTCTGTCAAATATTTTTAATAAGTTTCAAATTATCTTTATGAATGTGGTGGTTATTATCCCATATATTTTGTGCCACCCATGACTTCTCTACACTGCCGTATTGCAAATGTGCGAGATGTTCACGGAGTCTGGTAATTATATTTCTTCTAGTCTGCCGACATTTCAGTCGTTTTGTCTTTATCTTTAGTATTACCTAACAAATTTCTTAAATTATTTTTTGTGCAAAAAGTATATATATATATATATATATATATATATATATATATATATATATATATATATATATATATATATATATATATATATATATAAAATTTTTAACTTCTCCTGGATGTGGGTTTTAGGGGGCCTAGTTTGCAATGCGATAACAGTCAGTAGCGTGCTGATGATGAATTGGGACGGTTCGAAACTGCAGTCCACGCAAACCAATAAGAAATCACAAACGTACAGCAAACAAATACAGTGTATATTTAAAAGGGATTACAGTGTAGTGCAATATTCCAAAAGATATATATATATATATATATATATATATATATATATATATATATATATATATATATGTATGTATATATATATATATATATATATATATATATATATATATATATATATATATATATATATATATACATATAAAAATTGAAACTGATCCCAGATATGAATTTCAGGGGTCTTAGATTGCCCTCGTTTGAAGAAATTTTTTCAAAATTCAAAAGTCGGGATCTCCTCATTAGTGAATTTTTTAAAGAAAATTCACTAAAAACCTTGTATGTAATTTTTTATTCCTTTATATACTATTCTTTCTATTTTAGCAAAGATATGAATTTGAGTACCCTGTGAGTTTCAATCAAGATGTAACAAAATTCTTTCCTAGTCGTATTTTTGGCTCGGACGCACTCTTTTGCAAACAAAAAACATAAGCGTCAACATCCTATCCAAAATGATAGTGTTGAAGTGCCTATGCCTGGTCACCCTTTAATGAATAACAGGCAATCTGTATGAAAAATGGCTCAAGAAAGTGGTGTGTTAAAAAGTAGTGTTCATCGGATTATCAATGCTTGGTTTCAAAGCAAAATGTCAAAATTTTTGTGCTTTAATTTGTAGTAAATGAACAAATCTTGGCAGATTATGGGGAGAAGTTATTTAAATATGAGAGATGAAGGTTCAAGATGGTTGTGTAAATGCTTGTGGCCGCACAGAAGTTAAGTAAATACGAAAATTCTTACAAAATCGGAAAAGTGATAGTTCACCACAAGTGTTTGAAGTTCAGAGTTTGGCATTTTTATTAAAATCGTGTAATGAACAAGCACAAGCTTCAGCTTATTTGTATAGCACATTATATGAATCTTATAGTCAAATATACTTACTTACTAGTAAAAAGAACCTCGGTGGTTCAGGGGTAAGAACGTGTGCCTCTGAACCGAAGGGTACTGGGTTCGATCCCAGGGTACTCCTTCCACTTTTTCAGTACAAACTGTAAAATTAACATCAACCGAGGTTCTGGCATTGTATTTGAGCAAGTCGAATGTCTGCACGTTCCGCCCTTCGGAGGGGGCGTAAAGCCGTCGGTCCCGTGTCCATGCGATGTTGGGCACGTTGAAGATCCCTACCCTCCTTACAGAAAGATAGGGGTTCGGCAAAATTTCCAGGATAGTGAGGTGAAACTGCTCCCTGGCGTCGGTGATTGGCCATAGTCGCGGAAATAGGCGACGTTAAAGAAACAAAAACACACAAACACATATACTAGTAAAAAAAACATGAGTTTCATCAATTCAAGATAACACTTGTCCGAAAATTAACCGAAGATGATCCGGGTCGACGTTTACAGTTTTGTGAAAATTTAACTGAGCGTTTGATGAATGACTCAGCTCTACTTTAAAACATTTGTTTTTCTGATGAAAGTACGTTTATGTTGAACGGTGAAGTGAACAGTTATAATTGTCGTTATTGGAGTAACACAAACCCACACATCTTAGGTGACAGTTACACCCAAACGCCCCAAAAATTATGGGACCGCTTTCTGTTGAAGACAATTTGAGAGATCTCTCTGAGGCCTGGGGTTGAACACACTGAGACTTTAGAGACGATCTCCAGCGAGATTTGGGGAGTAGACAGATTGAGGCCCCGTAATCGAGCTACAACAACCCAACCCACCTTTGTCCACCGCTCTAAGAAGTAGGCAGATTGAGGCCTTAGAGTGTCCTTACATATTTCCTTTACCTCTTGAAAATGGCTCCAAAAACATGAGCCGAAACGTCGAGTTTTAATAAATTCTAGACGCGGTTCAACTCGAAAACCAAGTATATCTCATATATATATATATATATATATATATATATATATATATATATATATATATATATATATATATATATATATATATATATATAAAATTTTTAACTGCTCCTGGATGTGGGTTTCAGGGGGCCTAGTTTGCGCTCATTTGAAGAAATTCTTTCAAAATTCAAAAGTCGGGATCTCCTCATTAATGAATTTTTTAAAGAAAATTCAATAAAAACCTTGTATGTAATTTTTTATTCCTTTATATACTATTCTTTCAAATTGAGCAAAGATATGAATTTGAATAGCCTGTGAGTTTCAATCAAGATGTAAGAAAATTCTTTCGTAGTCATATTTTTGGCTGTATTAAAAACAGTTATTTATTGGCGAAAAATTATTCATAGTGATTTGCATTATTTATTACGTGTTCCCCTCAAACGATTCGTTAACCTTTATCGAACCCATATGATATTTCTTAATTTAAACCAGACATTGTAGGCTAGGGAGCGGGGGACTACATCTGATTTACATTCCGTACATAAAGCAACCTTGGCGGAATCGGCAACATCATCGATCTCTATTAATAAAGTCGTCTCTAAATGCCGAAGACCTGATTTACCGTGGGCGGTAACGTTCTCCAGGACCCCTGACGCGTGAAGATGAACACTCATTCTACATACTACATCCTATTACCATTTTATTGGGCACCTATACGAGGGAATATAATCGAAGTTTAGAAGAATTGTCAATATTGTCGAACTAACTGTAATGAAGAGTTGCGAAGTCGGTTGGTCAAACAAGCATTCGGAAAACAAAATATAAACTTCTTGCTAAACTACCTTAACCTGGACCTGTAGAACAGATCAGAGACAATTCACAGTTTTATAAATGTTAAGACCCATCCAGTACCATTTAGTGTTTAAGTGAAATTAAATCTGGCCTACGAAATATTTTGAATGTAGCTACAGGATTTAATTTAACTTTTAACTTTATAAGTACACTTTGAGAACCCAAATCACCACAACACATATTTTAAAGACCTTACGATCGTTTCACTGACCACGTCAGCATCATCAGAGGATGAAAAATTCTAAATTAAACTAGCCGCTAGAGTGTATTTATATCGCACCTAGGTAGACGAACTAATCCGAAGTAAAAATTGTAGTGGGCGACCCATCGTTTGTCTATTGTATCAATATTGAACGGACGAGGTCGAAGAACTACTTTAATCTTCTGGTTGGCAAATTTATGAGCTTTTATCTAAATTTTTTTATATTTCAACAACACACCACGGGGACTTACAGCCTAAATACTATCGTACCGTGAGTGTCGACAAGGAGGAAAGAGGCAACTTGTTAATTCTGGACTTGAAGGCTTGGAGGTTCGGAGGAGAAGGAAAAACATATGCCGGCAAGGATATCCAGAACTTGGAGGTCCTCAGGACAAAAGAGCGGGCATAACAAGATGTTCTATGTCTGATCACCTGGATAGTAAAAGGGTGCATTAGCTCTGTTCCCCTGGTAGATCTCTGGGGGCAGCAGGTGGAGGAACTATAGAAGAAAGCTCCTCTGAGCAGTGCTCGTGCAAATATCTATAAGAGAGAGAGAGAGAGAGAGAGAGAGAGAGAGAGAGAGAGAGAGAGAGAGAGGTCACCAACGGTACGTTGGTGGGCAAGGGATGGCAGCCTTTGGGTAAGGGTAGGGTCTCCGATGAGACGTATAGCTCTCTTCTGAATTGAGTCCAGGATAGCGAGTGTAGAAGCGGCATCAGCACCCCAGGTGTGGGAGCAGTATTCGAGGTTTGGCCTTATTTGTGAAGTATATAAGGTATCGAGATTAGGTGGTGAAAAGTATTTGCGAGCCCGGAAGAGGAAGCCTAATTTCTTAGCAGCCGCTTCTGCAATTGATGTGACATGTTGGTGCCAACTGAGATTTCGATCCACGGAAATGCCAATGAGTGAAAAGGACACTAACTTGGTTGTTCATTGTGATGGGTCTAGGGCTGGTGTATCTCTTATGAGATAGAAAGCAAGACTGAGATTTGGTGGAGTTGAATTGTACAAGATTTCTACTTCCCCAGTACAATATTTTTTGGAGATCCACAGAGACAGAACCCTCCATGAGTCTGCGATCCTCATCTAATTGGGCTGAAGAGACAGGCTTAGAATATTGTATATTTGAGTGGAGGGTGCTGTCGTCCGCGTAACTGTGAACTGGGTTGGATGTGCTAGAGAGGAGGTCATTGATGTGGAGAAGAAACAAAGTAGGGGCTAAAGCTGAAGCTTGAGGGAATTTAAGGATAATGGACCAGTGGTCATCAGCGGCACCGAATTTTTTTCTTTAAATGCCTATAACTTTTTTTTTCAATAGATCTAAATTTTGGCAGATAGTTTACTTTTTGTGACATAAACAAACGTATCAAATTTGGTAACTTTGTTATTTCCAGAAAAATAAAAATGTTTCGAAAGAAAACACAAAATTTTTTGGGAAAAACTGGGCTGATTTTCCTGACTAACGAACTTACTTATCCAAGACATTTGCAAAAGGAAGGTATTCTTGCGACATCTTTCTTTGTCTAAATGTTGCCAATTTTAACGTTCAAATCGCGACTTTGACGTTTTGAGGAAAACCACAAATTGTTTTTCGTTAAATGCCTATAACTTTTTTGTCTTTTAACTTACAGAATTTTTGTACGAGGTTCACCTTTTCTAATGCAAACACTTGTACCACATTTCGTTGCGCTTACTTTGTTATTTCCGGAGATATAAAAATTTTCCAAGTGAAAACACAAAATTTTCCAGGAAAACCTGGGACGATTTTCCTGGCTAACGAACTTATCCAAGCAACTTACAAATAAAAGGTACCAAGTTTGATCAAAATCGGCGCATTATTTTTTGAGTTATCGGTGTGATACATATATACATATATATATATATATATATATATATATATATATATATATATATATATATATATATATATATATATATATATATATATATAAACTGCCCCCGGATATGTGTCCTAGGGGGCCCGCGCTCATTTTCATAACTTTTTTCAAAATTCAAAAGTCACGATCTCCTCGTTAGTGAATTTTTTAAAGAAAAGAAAAACATGTCTAACAGGGTCGATAAATATATCAAAAACAGTAGTTGACCGCGTATGGAATCCTGCTGCACTCCCGAAATTATATTATAAACGTTACATTTGAAACCTCAACAAACTGCTCTCTTCTATCCAGGGAACATCTGCCCTCAGAGATTCCGACTGCTAAAGCGCAAAAAGAACTGCTCGAGGCAGAGGGTCGTATTCGCAGCAACTAAGCTACGTCGCCTTTAAACTGTAATGATGGTGACGATGAGCGTCCAATAACTGTACTTACATTAGTCTGTTCACATCTTAATTGCTTCTATAAGGCATTTAGAGGAAGGTTTTTGAAATATATAGAATATATCGATTAATGGTTATACGACGTTGTCATTAGTTATTGGATACGGCATTATAATATGAGATGGCCTGTTTTTTGGTGGTGTAATTAATGGTATATAGGCATTTTCCTCTTTATTATTCATGTTTGGTCTTGTACTGACCACAAATTATGCTATAAAAACGAGATTGCCTTGATGAATAATTCAATAATCGATCGTAAATTATATATGAAAGAAGGAATTTATGTATATGCTAGCGTATTACCCGGCGCTGTCCGGTTCTACTCTATTATAGAATATTATATCATAGAATACAATAAAAAAATCCCACCCCATCACAGTCGTATTTTTTTGGACATCAGGAGTGTACAAAACCAAATAAATAGTATTCTCCAATTCATCACATAGCAGAAATCCTGGGGTTTGACTGGATAATAAACCTGTTTTAAGAGTTAACTCGATAAAATACCTAGGAGTATATATTGACGAAAAACTTAATCGCAGAAGCATATTGAATACATCAATTGTAAGTGCAGAAACGTTTTTCAATCCCTCAGAAGAATCATATGGCGGAAGTGGTCCAATATTACTCGCTATTAGCCAGCCCTGCTAGCAATCTACAGATGTGCTATTTCACCAATCTTATCATGTACCATCGAAATATGTGGTCGTCAAATAAATCGAAATATGGTGTTGTTGGAGAAACATAAATGGTACGCCCCTGTCTCTTTTACTTTCATTCGGTTGCACTATCCTTTAAGTTTCTACCTGGAATCAGTTATCTCTGGAATTCACAATCCTTTTCAATTTGCTGGTAATCTTTATCCTCTAGCCATCTTTATCGCATTCCATTTACGCGTGAATAATGCCATACAAAGAATACTTATATACCGTTAGGTCCTTTCCTGTAAATAGCTTTAGCTGTCTTTGACGTGTTCTTAAAATGTACCCAGTGGATTTCTTCACTAGAAATAATACTTCTAACTGGTGCTCATCCTATATTACTGACATTATGTCAACTACGTCAACTAGCGTTACGCGAAAGCTCGATAAAAGCAAGCCTTTCGCAAAGCACAGTTCAGTTCTACGATCGATCTCCTCTTCTTAGCTTCTTGGGACTCCGAGGTGCTAATCTTCCACTTAAACACCGCTCGTGTGTTTAAGCCAGTTCAGTTCTAGTCGAGTTCGACTACGAATCTCATCTTCTAAGCCTCTTGGGACTTCTAAGATCCCAATCTTCTACTTAAACACCGCTCGTGTGATTAAGCCAGTTCAGTTCAAATTCCAATCTTCCTACAGAAATTCCGTTCGTACTGTGATACCGTGAAAAGTCAGTGTTTTCTTCTAAATGAGAAAGTATACGTAATCAACTTCCACAATACGCGCAGTTAAATAAATGCAATAACAAGTAGCTAATAAGATTGTGAAATCTCCTGAGTAACCCTTTAAATCAGGTGTAGAACCGCAAATTGTAAATAAGTGTTAAGTTCAAAGTGTACATAGTAACAATACAACATATATAAATATAAAAAGTATATTACCGAAATATTCTGAAATCCAGTGCACCTAGAGTTATAAATACTGTCCACATCTTCAACATATTCTTCTTCCAACGCTAATTAGCAAAGCCGACTAGTTAGCGAGGGTGGGATCAATCCACCTGCAAAGCATTGGGGAAAGAAAACAAGCTCAGGTGTACCGCAAGGTACAATATTATGGCCGATTCTGTTTACAATTTTCATAAATGAAATATTTTACTTAAACAGTTGTGGACATATAATCAGCTATGCAGATGGCACTACAATATTTTATAAAAGTAACTCATGGGAAAACCTGAAGAGATGTGAAAGGAGACCTGCTAAATATTAAAGAGTTTTTCGATTGTAAACTATTAACGATTAGTTTTTCCAAAACTTCATACCTGCCATTTTCTTGCAACAGGTCAGTATCGTCAAGCTTTTCTAGTATCACAATCAAAGGCGACGACAACGAAATTAAAATTATACCTAGTGAAAAAGTCAAATACTTATGGATTTTCATTGTCAAACATCTGAGATGAGATTTACATATTGATTACGTTGTTCAAAAGCTGCGTTGCATTATGTACAGGTTTAAGTATCTGACTCAAATTTTGAATGATGGTCACCTCGGAATATGGTATCAACCTCTAGTGGAAACCCATCTAACACACGGAATTGGTGGCTGTGGAGGTGTTGCAAGAATATATCTCACAAAACTAGAAATAGTACAAGAGCGGCTTTTGGAAATTATTTTCGACAAGCAGCATATGTGTCCAAGTGACCTTTACAAGGAAACTGGATTATTAGACCTAAGGCAATTGTTCTATTTTATTGTCAATGTTAGGCAGTTTAAAACTAAATCAGATACGTCACTGGTGGAACACAGTTATCGTATCATCATCTATCTTTTTCATTAAATTTTAAAGTTATATAATATTATAAGCACAACTAAAGCACATTCTAAGCGATTATTCGGAATAATAATCTATTCAAATATTCTCAGTATATTGATGAAGAATTTTCTTAGGATGTGATTGAATTAATGTACTCAGAATATTCAAGATTGAAGTTTGGAATTCCATAAATGTTATTAGAACATTTCGGAACAAATATTCTGAAAAAAGAATGTTCTCACATTGTGAGAACATTCTGAGAATATCTTGTGCTGTATGGGAGACTTTCATTGTTTTGGTTTTATCACAATTTAATTATAATTTATTGCACTTTAGCCATTTACTAACAACTCCCACATCCTCGTAATGTAATTAATACCCTGTCCTGTACGTCTTTCCCCTTACAGTGCAACAAAGTATCATCAGCAAACATTTTCATACTACAATTATTTATTACGATGGGCAAATCGTTTATATACAGGACCAACAACAATGGTCCTAAAACATTCTCTTGTGGTATACCTGTATTTAATGAAATGCAAGATGAATATGTTGTTCTATATCTTACTTTTTGCTTCCTATTTGTCAAGTAGTGCAATTACGACACCACCAGAGCCATACATTTTTAATTTTTCTATCAATTTATTTCTGTCAATAGTTTCAAATGCTCTCTTTAGATCTAAAGAAACAATCAACACTGACTGAGATATATCCACGGCTTTAAGCCATTCATTAGGCACAAATTAAATAGCTGTCTCACATGAATGATTCTCACAAAAACCTGATTGATATCTTTTTAGTATTTTATTTGTTTTTAGAAATTCTGATATTTGCTCTTTAATAGCACATTCAATCAATTTCTCTGGAATTACCAAGGTGTTAACTGGTCGGAGTTTAACATCTTTCTTTGGATTCGATGTTTTTGGTATAGGAATAACATCAGATGTTTTGGGTTTATCTGGAAATATGCCTGTTTCTAAGCATAAATTGATTAAGTTCAGAACAGGGTATCCGATAGCGTCAAAACTCATTTTCAATAATTCTACTGTAAAAACATCTGACCGTCCATTTTTTTTAAGAATAACTATATATTTTCTCAATTTATTCAATGAAAGTGGTTCAAAACAGTCCATTTGATGATCAGTTGTAGTTATAATACTTTGAAAATCTAATGGATCTAGTGAATTGACAATTTCTACAATGCAATCAACAAAATGAATGTTTAATTTTCCGCAATTTCATCACTACATGTATAAAGAATACCGCCTATTTAAATTTCAATTAACATTTTACTATTTATATATAAAAACTCTGGACGCAGCAAGTGCGTTATGGTAGTGAATTTTCATAAAAATATTTTTTAATAGCAAATATGTGTGTTTTTTTTAAAGAAAGCAGGCATCAAATTTGGTTACCAGTATAACCTATATAGTAAAAACAATGTGCCATGTTTTATCAAAATAACTTTATTGTTTGAAATTGTACAAAAATTTCCGAAAGTAAATTTAAAGTGTTCCCGAAAAAAATCGTTTCTTGGTCAACCTTATAGGTTAATGGCAAATTGAGCTATTCAAATAAGAAGCATTTGATCAAAATTCGCTACCATAACGCACTTACTGCGTCCAGAATTTCTTTTCTTACAAACCTGCATTATATTTCGATGAAAAATGCAAAAATTCAATAACATAAGGCGTGTTTGAATAAAAAAAAAGAAAATTTGTATCACCAACGACTTATGGGCCATCCTGTGACTGTAGAAATATTTTTTTAAGATGTAGCTCAAGACACCCTATAATTAATATATACAAAATTTTTTCATATGTTGTATAATAACAGATATATTGAGCTTTACGAAAATTATACAAAAATTATATATCATTAAACGATAAACTCTATAGCTAAGGCTACTGCCAAGTATCAGAGAAATGGTCTATTTGAAATGAATTTTCTGGAAATATTTTATTAAAATGAAGGACAATGACGGTTGAAACTAAGACTTGATGGTTTGTAAAATATTCTTCTTAAGACATTTTATTTCCATAGCCCGTATTAGATTCAAGTTCTTTGCCTAAATGTTGCCAATTTTGACATTTTAAATCGCAACTTTGACGTTTTGAGAAAAACCCCAATTTATTTTTCTTTAAATGCCTATAACTTTTTTGTCTTTTGACCTACAGAGCTAAATTTTGGTATGTAACTTACCTATAAGGATGTAAACCCGTTGCCCTTACTTTGTTAATTCCGGATATAAATGTTTTTCGAAAGAAAACACAAAATTTTCCGGGAAAACCTGGGCCGGTTTTCCTGGCTAACGTACTTATCCAAGCCATTTGCAAAAGGAAGGTATTCACCAAATTTAATTAAAATCAGCCCATTATTTTTTGAGTTATCGGTGTGATATATATATATATATATATATATATATATATATATATATATATATATATATATATATATATATATATATATATATATATATATATATATATATATAAAATTGAAACTGACCCCGGATATGTGATCTGGGGGGCCTAATTAGCGCTCATTTGAAGAAATTTTTTCAAAATTCAAAAGTCAGGATCTCCTCATTAGTGAATTGTTTTTAAGAAAATTCACTAAAAAGTGGAAGATTAATAATGTGTATTAACTTGTAATTTGTGCGTTGTTTTGATGACTGATCGGTGAGCTCACCGGTGCATGTGAATACATTGACCTGAACTGAAACAAGAGTAATCTGTAGACGCATGGCGGTTATCTTGAATATATTTAGGTGTGTTTTTGCTTGTGTATTGTATTATCTTAATCACCTTTGTGGAATTTACAGTTTTTGTATGTATAATTTGTTTATTTTTGCTTTTGTTTATATAATTTAGGTTTGTTGGATGCTGGCATAGCCGTAGGCTGATATCGGTTATAGACCAAATTGGTTTGTACGTTCTTATATATTTAATTTTTGAGCGGCGTCTTTGCCGACTGTGATCTTGAAATTTTGTATTGTTTAACTGTTATATCGTATATTATATTGCTTTATCATTATTTCGTTGAATTGTTGAATTTTAGTCGTACTCTTTTTTGATTAAAAACGCACTTTCATTTATTTACGTTCTTATCTTTTCTTCTCACATGTCTCTTTTTAGTTACACAGGGCCTGTATGCTTGATATTTGGAGAAATATAGTTCTGTATTTTGATTGATGTGACTTGATTGCTCAATTTTAAATTGTTTTCTTTTCTTGAGATATGGGCTTACGATGAATTTTTGAAAATCAAAGATTGCAGAGCTCGATGTGCGATCCATACAGCCGCATTTGGAATCGGTGGAACGACTTATGTGGATGAGGATGTTGATATTTTATGCGCTGTTCTAAATGTGCAGGGATTTCGCTTGTTGAAGTAGCGGGGATTACGATGGGAGTGGTTCGATGTTGCTATTTATATAAGAGATTAAATAACATTTAATTTGAGCTCTATAACGAGCAGTGCGGAGCAGGTAGGTATGTGTATGCCTAAATAAAAATTATAAAAAACTTCCTTGCGGCTGTGTACCGTTAACATCAATTGAATTACAAAACATTCATTGATGAACTTGAAAATTTAATTGGAAATGCACTGTTGCTTACTGATGCTGTTGTGATTTGTGGCGACATTAACATTGATTTACTAAAAGACGATTGCGTTCTATTACATGGAACAGAGGCAGGGTGTTTAGGACTCATTTCGTTACCAAAACGATTGGACAAAAAAGCTTTAATTATCTGGCAACGCGATTTTATAATTCCATACCATCTGAGCTTACTAATACTGGCAATTTAACCAGATTTAAAAGAGAATGAAACAAATTTATCTCAAATCAATCAAGACAATTTGTGAATGATTTTTTTCGTTGGGTTAGTCGTAGTTTTAAGGTTTGATTGACATTTGTAAATTGTTATGCTTCATATCTAACTATGTGGCACCTATGTATAAACTTATAGCGCCTCCGTGGCCGTGCGGGAAAGTCGATTCAGACTTTCCAATACGGACTCGGGGGACGACGGTTCGAGACTCACCGGTGGCGGATGATTTTTCAAATCACTGTCGTCGTTGAGATCGAGCTCAAGGTGGAGGGTAGGTTAGTTTAGATGAGCAAAAAGGGGTCAGCAATGGCCCAATTGCCAGTAAGCATCTTACCTTTACCTTTTTTTTATGTATAAACTATATCTGATAATGATATTGATCTATATTTTATAGATTTAAAGATTTTGACCCGTACTTTATTGACTTATATTTTGTGCTATTGGATTTTATTTTTTAGTTTTTTATATACCGTGTATATTTGTGTTTTACAGTTAAGACTTCTGTGTATTAGAGTGTTACGTTTTTGCATTTGTTGTTTCTACTTTAGAATTCCACGTTGTCATGCATGTCATGCATTTTATCCTATGTCAAGCATACGAGTATTTATTTTTTTGCTGTTATTATGTAATTTAATTTAAACTCTGTAACAAATTGTGTAAAATTCTGCAACATTTTGTAATACAGTCTTATTCAGGCCTGCACAAGTAATCTGTCTTAGAGCAATCACTGGAGAATATCGATCCACACATTTTTCTGGAAAATGTTATATTTTTTAAACTCGTCATGTTTTATAGCATTTCTATTAATTCCTCCGCACGTATTTTGGAATAAAAAGTTTTGATATCTTCAATATTCAGACCACTTTGTTCAGCTATCAAAACTTAAAGGCCTGAGTAATACGACGCTCTAGCTAGTACTTAATATTGTATAGACTCAAATTATATTTTCGAATATAAAACATTTAGCTCATAGATACTTATATTTAGAATTAGATTAAGTTACTTTTACTTTTTGTTATTATAATAGATCTTGTTTTCTTTGTTAGTATTATGCATTAAAACACGATACCACGATATATGCGGGAATACAAGGTTTAAAGCCTTCTGTCCTCTCAGAAATATCTGGGACCCCTTTCGTCGATTAGTGTGTAATGATGGGTAATTTATAAGCCAGTTTCTTGTAGGTATTAGTTTAAGTTATAATTATTGCAAAATTTTGAAAATATTTACTTTCTGAATGCTGGGAATTTATCATCTTAATATTGTTGAACAAATGATATCCTGTCTATCCTATCCAGTAAGACTGAGGACCGAACCTTCTCCCTTGTCCCCCTTTTAAACATCATGAGTGTAACTATTAATTAGAGCGGCCCCGAGAACCATGGAATCGACCCTAATATCGGAAGTTTTACATGTCACCATATTCTTACCTTACTACTAGGGTATGCTAGTCGTGTCTTGCCCCCATGGTATATAAACGATCAACAACTTCAATATGTAGATATTGTTACGTTCTACGGGATTCTGGATTCGTTGACTAACAAAACACAGCTTTTCAAACTACTAATTTATTATAAGCAACTATTTTCCAACACCAGTATCAACTAAAATATTTATTTCTATTATTAAATGTCCATAGAACTATATTCCACTATTCGCCTTCTATGATCGCTTCTTAAACACCAACACTTACTGCTAACTCGCTTAATACTCTATGATCACTATTCTACACCCCACCGACTTAATACTGAACTAAACTATGTACCGTTCGTCTATTTATACTGTCCATCGAGATTCTAGATCTTCTACACTTTTCTATACCTGTCACTTCTGGTCCCTTCTAAAAATATAATTCCAGAGTGTTCGCTATTACCAACACACTTTATAACCGACATCTGACCATAGAATAAACAAAGTCCATAAACTTAATTCTCATGGTCAAATGTGACAATATGTTCATGTATTTGGGAATATTATTCGATGTAATGGTAAATGCAGCAAAAAACCAAGGATAATATCTATGGTAGATCAAGCATTTGATATCCAAAATACTAGTGGCGTGCGGTCCATGGAAGCAAGGGAAGCATTGCTTCCCTTAAAATATCGACTACATACCTACTAAAAAATAATTTATATTAAACCGCAATATTTAAAATCTCATTTGTATTTTAAATATTAAATTTCAAATTCTGAAACAAATTTAATTATTAAAATTTTTAATTCGCAAGCTCACACACATAATTATTTATTATGCATCATACTGTACTTGTTTGTATATGCGCTCTTAGCGCAAGGACGTGGTCGCGATACTACGGGTGGACGGGTGGATGCAATGCCTTCAGTTAAATACATGTAGTCAGCAGACCACTTGAGGAGGAACGCTCGCTCGCTCGACGTGTGTACGTGTATTTTTAGAACGTATTTTACCGGAAAGAGCCGCTACATATTGAAAGAGAATGTCTCGCATTATTTCGCAGATATAAGCAGTCGACTAAGTTAAATACATTGGCATTTTACGAGTATTAATATGGCTACAAGTTCATCAGCTTTTAACAGGGGCGGCGGTGGGGGTGGTGATTTACAAACTTTACAAACAAGTGGTAATAATAACTGTGATTGTGTTGTATGTTTTTTGATGACCAAAGGATTTTCAGCTTTACAGTTTGCTGAAAAACTTGCTATTATTAATAAAGGTAGGCCAAAACCTACTCTAAAAAACTTAAATACAAGAATTAAAACATGTATCCGACATTTCAACGCCGAAAAAACTTATAAACAATATGAATGGTTAACTGGTTGTGAAATCAGGAATAAACTGTTTTGTTGGCCTTGTAGTCTATTTGTGACTGAAAAGGGGGTGTGGAATAAAAGTGGGTTTTCCACCTTGAATAATCTACATAAAGTAGTAAAAAGACATGTTATGTCTAAAGCGCATTTACAGAACATTTTAAAATTAAGTGTCTTTGGAAAAACGCGAATTGAACACGCCGTTGACAAGCAGATAGAAAATAGTCATCGCCAACACAATGAATTGGTTGATAAAAACAGAAACATATTAAAGAGACTTATTGATGTTGTGTGTTTTCTTGGTCAGCATGAATTGGGCTTCAGAGGTCATAACGAAACAACTACATCTGCAAATAGAGGAAACTTTCAAGACCTAGTTTCTTTAATAGCCAAGTACATTTGTTTAAAAAATCACTTGGAACAGTCTAACGTTTTTCGCGGGACATCAAATCGTATTCAGAATGACTTAATTTCAGCCGCTGCCACTATTATTTTGAACAGAATTAAATCGGAAATTAAACAGACTCGTTTCATTGCTATTGTTCTAGATGAAACAACCGATGTAACTAATTTTAGTCAACTATCTGTAGTAATACGCTACGTAAAAATGGATGGGAGTGTACAAGAAAGATTTTTAGGCTTTAAAAATGTGACATAAGATCGTACCGCAAACACTCTATATAAAATTGTGCTTAATATTATGAAAGATATTGAGGAGGCTGATAATAAATTAATTGCCCAAAGCTATGATAGGGATGATGTTATGGCCGGACATTTAAGAAGTCTTCAAGCTAAAGTGCGGGAAACGTTCTCCAGTGCTCTATTTGTACACTGATGTGCTTATAAATTAAATTTAATTTTATCCCAATCTGTAATCATATTAAAGAATGTAAAGTGTTTTTTGCTACCCTAAGTGGAATGGCTGCTTTTTTCCAAATCTACGAAGCGCACGCAAGCCTTAGACTCAATTGTTAAAAAACGTTTACCCAAAGTAGCTGCAACGCGATGGGACTACAACGGCAGGCTTGTGTTAACTATATTTGAACACCGTGAATCGTTAATTGAACTTTTTGAAAATATTATGGAAAATCGCAAAAATTGGGACGCAGAAACAATAAATAGTTCTAGAGGATTTTTGGATGGTTTGAAAAGAGACTAATTTTAATTTTTTACTTAATATATTTTCGGAAATATTTCCGTTTTCAGATAATGTATTTAACATATTGCAATGTAAAACAAATGACATTGGTGAATTAGTGACATTAGTGAATTTAAATCCATTATAATTCAAAAAAGGAATGAATTTGATAAGTTCTGGGAAAAAACAATTAAATTAGGAGAAGTGGAGCCACGAAGAAATCGTCTGCGCACTGATAATGTGGGAGACCTTCAAACTTCTTATCGCCGCCTTTTCTACGAAATCATAGATCAAATTCAGCAGCAAATTAACTGCAGATTTGATCATCTCAGTGACCTGAAATTTCTTGAATTGTGTAATTTTGGAGGATTTAAAGGGATACCTTTCCCAGAAGATTCATTCAATTCATTATTTCACCACTATGGACATTATTTTGACAAAGCCTTATTACGATCAGAACTTACAGTCATTTATGAAACCGATGTTATTGACACAAAAACTAACGCGAGTGAACTTTTAACTTTCTTAAAACAATCAAAATTGGAAAATGCATATTCTGAAGTGTTCACATTATGTGAATTAGTATTAACAATTCCTGCTACTAGTGCATCTGTAGAACGAAATTTTTCTACATTGAAACGTATCAAGAGTTTTGTTAGGAATTCAACAGGACAGGAAAGACTTTCTCAAATTTCAATTTTGTCAGTTGAAAATAACCTCGTCCAGGAAATGTCCCAGAATCCACGGTTTTATGATGACATTATTGACGAATTTGCCAAAAACGACAGAAGAATTGAGTTACACTACAAATAGGTAAGTTGATGAGATTTGCTTCCCTTATTTAAAATGTCACCGCACGCCCCTGCAAAATACTCTTCTAAATGACAAACATTGTGATTTTTACCTTAGGAAAAAGTTCGTCAAATCATACGTATAGAACGCTGGAATGTATGGAAGCTTTATCTACATCCATCTAAATGATATTTCTTATAAGTGTGTAATATAACAGAAAAGAGATTATAAAGGTAAAGAGAAGATAATATCCAGTTAATATATTGTGTCAAGCGCAATACTACATCCGTATCTGGTGCCGGTATTTTAATGTAAGAAATGTAAGAGGGTGATATAGGGCTGTAGATGCAGACACCCTATCGCGAACAACCGTCATAAACTACAATATATTACACGTCACATCTACTTCTAGCTCCATCCAATTCCAACAGAACAAAAATAAGAATGTGCAGTCACTGTCGGTTCAAGATAAGGAAACTTCTCTTCAAATGCTACCAGGATCTTTCAGATAAAACTCGTGGTGATAATTAAAAAAAAATCTCGGGACGCATCAAGTGCGTTATGGTAGCGAATTTTCTTTAAAATATTTTTAATAGCAAATGTCTTTCTTTGATGAAAGCAGGCATCAAACTTGGTTGCCTATATAGTAGAAACAATGTATCATATTTCATTGAAACAAATTTATTGTTTGAAAATATATAAACATTTTTCAGAAGTCTAGATGCAGCAAATGTGTTATGGAAGTGATTTTCCATTAAAATGTTTTTAATAGCATATGCGAGCAGGCATCAATCTGATTACCGGTATAGCCTATGTAGTAGAAACAATGTACTATATTTTATCAAAATTACTTATGGTTTGAAAATATACAAAAATTTTCCGAAAATAAACTTAAATGTTGGTTTTCTATCCAACAAAGCTTACGTTAATAGCAAATTGAGTTATTGAAATTTGAAGGAGTTAATGAAACTTTGGTAAATTTGCAGATTAGCACCCGAACGCTTTTCAACAAATTGTTTTCAGAGACATTACTAGGACCTCACCTGCAGGTTTCTGAACATTTTTTTGAAAAACGTTCGGGAGCTAAACTGCAAATTTACCGAAAATTTGCTACCAAAACGCACTTACTGCGTCCAGATTTTTTTCTTACAAACGCATCATATTTCGATAAAAAATGCAAAAATGCATTAACGAATTTGTTCTACGAAAATTAGTTTTAAAAAATTATACACCCCTACTCACTCCTGGTCCCGTAACTTCCTTGGGACGTGTGAACAAGAAAATTTTCTTGGGGTTTGTGGATCCAGAGGGGTGGAGGCCTAGGCAGGTTTCTGAAAACAGTTTTTTGAAAAGCGTTCGGGAGCTAAACTGCAAATTTATCGAAAATTCGCTACCAAAACGCACTTACTGCGTCCAGATTTTTTTCTTGCAAACGCATCATATTTCGACAAAAAATGGAAAAATGCATTCACGAATTTGTTCTACGAAAATTAGTTTAAAAAAATATAAACCCCTACTCACTCCTGGTCCCGTAACTTCCTTGGGGAGTGTGAACAAGAAATTTTTCTTGGGGTTTGTGGATCCAAGGGGGGCCCTAGGCAGGTTTCTGAAAACAGTGTTTTGAAAAGCGTTCGGGAGCTAAACTGCAAATTTACCGAAAATTCGCTACCAAAACGCACTTACTGCGTCCAGATTTTTTTCTTATAAACGCATCATATTTCGATAAAAAATGCTAAATTACATTAACGAAGTTGTTCTAAAAAAATTAGCTAAAAAAATTGTGCACCCCTACTCACTCCTGGTCCCGTAACTTCCTTGGGGAGTGTAAACAAGAAATTTTTCTTAAGGTTTGTGGATCCGGGGGGGGGGGGCTAGGCAGGTTTCTGAAAACAGTGTCTGAAAAGCAGGCATCAATCTGATTACCGGTATAGCCTATGTAGTAGAAACAATGTACTATATTTTATCAAAATTACTTATGGTTTGAAAATATACAAAAATTTTCCGAAAATAAACTTAAATGTTGGTTTTCTATCCAACAAAGCTTACGTTAATAGCAAATTGAGTTATTGAAATTTGAAGGAGTTAATGAAACTTTGGTAAATTTGCAGATTAGCACCCGAACGCTTTTCAACAAATTGTTTTCAGAGACATTACTAGGACCTCACCTGCAGGTTTCTGAACATTTTTTTGAAAAACGTTCGGGAGCTAAGCTGCAAATTTACCGAAAATTCGCAACCAAAACGCACTTACTGCGTCCAGATTTTTTAAGATAAACGCATCATATTTCGATAAAAAATGCAAAAATGCATTAACAAATTTGTTCCACGATAATTAGCTAAAAAAAATTATAGGCCGTTAAACCATAAATTTCACTAAACCTACAAATAAATATCCAAACAGCTACCAAACTTAACTAAACTGACAGCCAAAGCACCAGAGAAAGGGTCTATTTGAAATGGATTTTCTGTAAACATTTTAGTAAAATGAAGGGCAATGACGGTTCAATCTGAAACTTAAGGGTTTGCAGAACACTCTTCTTGCAACATTTTCTTTTCACAAATAGTATTTGTTTTACATTCTTTGCCTAAACATTGCCAATTTTGACGTTTAATATTGCGAGTTTGACGTTTTGAGGAAAACTCCAACATTTATTGCTTTAACTGCCCATAACTTCTTTGTCTTTAAAGCTATGGACCTAAATTTTAGTACGGAGTTCACTCTTTATAATACAAACACGCGTACCAAATTTGGTTGCCCTTACTTTGTTATTTCCGGAGATATGATTTTTTTTATAAAGAAAATACAAAATTTTCCGGGAAAACCTGGTCCGATTTTCCTGGCTAACGAACTTATCCAAGCCACTTGCAAAAGGAAGGTACTCTGCAAATTTTATCAAGATCGGTCCATTATTTTTTGAGTTATCGGTCGGATATATATATATATATATATATATATATATATATATATATATATATATATATATATATATATATATATATATATATATATATATATATATAAACACAGATCTCCCCATAAGCGAATTTTTTTTTTAAAAAAATTCGCTAATTAAATGGTGCAATAATAACTTTAAGACCAAAGTAACATTAACGTAACACTAATGTTGAGAAATGCATTCATCATCATCATAGTCTACAGGCGATGTCGCTTTGTCGTCGCAAGCATGAGCCCCCCGTCTCCACCAGCTTTTAGCGAATTTTCATTATAAATAAATCACTTATAGAGAGGTCACGATGAAAATCTTTTGAAAAAATTTCTTCAGATGAGCGCGAATTTGGGTACCTAGATGTCAAAACCAAGGTCCGTTAAAATTGTTATATATATATATATATATATATATATATATATATATATATATATATATATATATATGTATGTATCCGAGCGATAACTCGAAAAATACTGAACTGATTTCAATCAATTTGGCAAAAAACATGTTTGGGCGAAAAACGAGGTCGAGTTCGTAAATCAGCCTTTCTGTTCAAGTTTTTCCGGTGGAAAATCGGGGAAAACTTTTTGAAAACGATATATTTTTAAATGATTAAAGTGAGTGGAATGAAATTTTTCACATATATAGAGCATTCAAATATCTTCTCATATATTATATTTGAGGCGTTTTTCTCGACACAAATATAAGTTATCCTGAATTAAAGATATTTAAAAGCTACGACATGGTCCTAAAAGGTTATTAAGGCGTTGTGTAATCTGCGTGGGAGAGGTTGACATAACGGATGTCTTAGTTTGTTTTCTTTGAATGTTGAAAAGCTAGAAAATCTGCCTAATAAATTGAAACAGCCAAAGTTATCAGTTTCAACAAAATTTTACACAAACTTGGGAACTTTCCCTCGTTGGGAAAATTAACGGTAATATTTATTTCTAGAAGTAAAAATAAAAATCTCGGGACGCAGCAAGTGCGTTATGGTAGTGAATTTTCATAAAACTATTTTTTAATAGCAATAATGTGTGTTTTTTTAAGAAAGCAGGCATCAAATTTGGTTACCAGTATAATCTATATAGTAAAAACAATGTGCCATGTTTCATCAAAATAACTTTATTGTTTGAAAATGTAAAAAAAATTCCGAAAGTAAACTTAAAGTGTTCCCGAAAAAACTCGTTTTTTGGTCAACCTTATAGGTTAATAGCAAATTGAGCTATTCAAATATTAAGCATTTGATCAAAATTCGCTACCATAACGCACTTACTGCGTCCAGAATTTTTGTTCTTACAAACATGCATTATATTTCGATGGAAAATGCAAAAATGCAATAACATAAGGCATGTTTGATTAAAAAAAAAGAAAATTTGTATCACCAACGACTTATGGGCCACTCTGTGATTGTATAAATAATTTTTTAAGATGTAGTTTAAGACACCCTATAATTAATATATACAATTTTGTTTAATATCTGGTATAATAACAGATATATTGAGCTTTATTGATTTTTTTTACGAAAATTCTACAAAAATTATATACTATTAACGATAAACTCTATAGCTAAGACTACTGCCAAGCGTCAGAGAAAGGGTCTATTTGAAATGAATTTTCTGGAAACATTTTATTAAAATGAAGGACAATGACGGTTGAAACTAAGACTTCAGGGTTTGTAAAGCATTCTTCTTGAGACATTTTATTTCCATAGCCCGTATTAGATTCAAGTTCTTTACCTAAATGTTGCCAATTTTGACGTTTAAATCGCAACTTTGACGTTTTGAGGAGAACCCAAATTTATTTTTCTTTGAATGCCTGTAACTTTTTTGTAATTTAACCTACGGAGCTACAATTTGGTAGGTAACTTGCCTCTAATGGTATAAACCCGCGTATGAAATTTGGTTGCACTTACCTTGTTAATTTTGGAGATATAATTTTTTTTCGATTTTTTTCGAAAGAAAAACAAAATTTTCCGGGAAAACCTCGGCGGATTTTCCTGGCTAACGAACTTATCCAAGCGACTTGCGAAAGGAAGGTATGTGCGAAATTTTATCAAAATCGGTCCATTATTTTTTAAGTTATAGGTGTGACACACACACATATATATATATATATATATATATATATATATATATATATATATATATATATATATATATATATATATATATATATATATATATATATATATATATATATATATATATATATATACATACATATATATATAAACATATAAAGTCTGAAACTGACCTCGGATTTGGGTTCCGGGGGTCCTAAATAGCGCTCATTTGAAGAAATTTTTTCAAAATTCGAAAGTCGAGATCTCCTCATTAGTGAATTTTTTTTTAAGAAAATTCACTAAAAACCTTATAAGTTGAATAAAACTTTTACAATTATAACATTTTTTGTGAATTTAGTCTAGGGAGATTTATCTATAGATTTGGCATTCTGAAGCGACCAACGACACGATTCTTGGTCACGTGGTCAGAAATTAAATTGCTATTGATTTGTTCTGTTATAGCAAAATGTCGCGCTTTATATACCTTCATATGTCATATCAATTTATTTTTACTTTAGGTTAATGAGAGAATATGTTGTCTTTCGATTAATCATTTTAGTTTATATGAAAAGCTTGTGAGTTAAATCATTAATTTGTTTGATCATATTGCGAAATAAGTGAGTTGTCCAAGACCCTAACCTTTAAAATAAGTTATGTTAAATTATTTCACACAGGAGCAGTACATATGCAATCAGGACTCTTAAAAATTGTGTAACTATCGCAAAATTTGATAATAATTTAATTCTCTATTTAAAATCGAAACTTAAAAATGTATGATTCTCTCATCCTGACCCCTCTGATATCACACAAAACGACACCGAAATCATCCAAGCTGGCATGGAATTATTTATTCCACGTACACAGAAAACCTCTTCAGCCACTCAAAAGCTCTGGTTCTCTAAATCCTGTGACAAGGCCATACTTGAAAAGGTCAAAGCTGACGAACCGCTTCTACACAATCCCAGTCAAGAAAACCGTCGAGCATTTAACGACGCAAGAAACCGCTATGTCTGCATTCTTTCTGAGGCAAAAAAACTCGTTTAATAACCACATAAAAAACAAAGTCCTCTCAAGCTCCAACGGCAGCAAACCCTTCTGGACTCTTGATAAATCTATTGGGAATAATTTCTGCAAGAGCACGTTTCCACCTCTTGTTTCAGGGGATGAAATTGTTACTACCGCCCTGGGCAAGGTTGAACATTTTGCCTCGTTGTTTGCCGGCAATTGTACTCTCAACCCACCTCCAAATGTTCAGCCACCAACAGTCCACAATGTCGCGCATAAAATGACGGGTATCATTTTCAAAACTAACAAGGTACTAAAGATACTCTCTTCTCCTAATACCAGGAAAGCCTCTGGCCTTAACGAGATCCCAGCAATTGTTCTCAAGAAACCAGAACTTGCTCCTGTCCTGACTCGTCTGTTTCAGGCATCTTACAATAAAGACATATTCCCTAGTAACTGGAAAACTGCTCGAGTACAACCCGTCCTCAAGAAAGGATCTAAAGCGCTTCCAATTCAACTCCATCAAATCTCAGTCTTGTTTTCTATCTCATGAGAGATACACCAGCCCAAGACCCATCACAATGAACAACCAAGTTATTGAAAGTAATGAGTCCTTTTCACTTGTTGGCATTTCTGTGGATCGAAATCTCAGTTGGCACCAACATGTCACATCAATTGCAGAAGCGGCTGCTAAGAAATTAGGTTTCCTCTTCCGGGCTCGCAAATACTTTTCACCAGCTAATCTCTATACCTTATATGCTTCACAAATAAGGCCAAACCTCGAATACTGCTCCCACATCTGGGGTGCTGCTGCTGCTTCTACACTCGCTATTCTGGACTCCATTCAGAAGACAGCCATACGTCTCATCGGTGACCCTACCATCACCCAAAGGCTGCCATCCCTTGCCCACCGACGTGCCGTTGGTGACCTCTCTCTCTCTTTTATAGATATCTGCACGGGCACTGCTTTCTTCCATAGTTCCTCCATCTGCTGCCCCCAACAGATCTACCAGAGGAACAGAGCGAAAGCACCCTTTTACTGTCCAGGTCACCAGACATAGAGCATCTTGTTATGTCCGCTCTTTTGTCCCGAGGACTTCCAAGTTGTGGAATTCCTTGCCGACACATGTTTTTCCTTCTCCCCCGACCTCCAAACCTTCAAGTCCAGAATTAACAAGTTGCCTCTTTCCTCCTTGTCGACACCCACGGTGCGATAGTATTGAGGCTGTGAGCCCTCGTGGTGTGTTGTTGAATTTAAAAAAATATATATTTAAAGCATTATAAGATATATTAAATTTGATGATATAATAGTTGCACATTTTAGTGGAAAATGTACTGTTTAAAATTTACATCAACATTACACTTAGAATTTCCCATGAGCAGCCCACTATTGTGGTTTTCTTTCAAATTTTATGGCAAGATCCTGGTATATCTTCAGTCGCTTCACAGACGGTCGCATATAAATTCTTGAAACAATGTAATTTGCATAGGAAACACATCGACTAGTTAAATGGATAAAATCACATAAAGTCAAGCAGAAAAGCAGAAAGCTCAGCCGCCACAGTGTCTTTCTCACAGTGTGTCGGATGGCGCTCGAAAACAAACATGACACAACGAATCGTTGTCGTTTTCACTAAGGCCCTTTGATAAACGCACTGTTTTGCATACGATTAAAAGTGCCCAGGCTTTGCTTGTTTTCTACAAACAGTTTTATCTCAAAAGCTGCTCTGGTAATTAAATCTTAGATAACCTATTTGAATTGTGAGAAAATTTATAAAACAGAAATTCATGTAACAATGAGAAAATTTATAAAACAAAAATTCGTGTAACTACCATTCTAGTTAGTTAAAATGGATTAGACGGCCTCGGAAGCTCAAGTCCATTAGCCACGGATTTTAACTACGATTCTGATAATCATACGCAAAATTCGGAATTAGACCTGATGGAGGAACTATAAAACTAATAATGATATTTAAACCAATAGGAGAAAGGGGGCTTGAGGAAAATAGAAATATGATTACCAGGCTCTAACCCATTATTATCCACAGCCTGGAGTCGGCAGATTTTTTTTATATATTTCAACACACCACGAGGGCTTACAGCCTAAATACTATCGTACCATGGGTGTCGAAAAGGAGGAAAGAGGCAACTGGTTAACTCTGGACTTGAAGTTTTGGAGGTTCGGAGGAGAAGGAAAAACATGTGCCGGCAAGGAATTCCACAACTTGGATCGGGACAAAAGAGCGGGCATAACAAGATGTTCCATGTCTGGTGACCTGGACAGCTCTGTTCCCCTGGTAGATCTGTTGGGGGCAGCTGGTGGAGGAACTATGGAAGAAAGCTCCTCTGAGCAGTGCCCGTGCAGATATCTATAAAAGAGAGAGAGAGAGGTCACCAACGGCACGTCGGTGAGCAAGGGATGGCAGCCTTTGGGTGAGGGTAGGGTCACCGATGAGACGTATAGCTCTCTTTTGAATAGAGTCCAGGATAGCGAGTGTAGAAGCAGCAGCTGCACCTTAGATGTGGGAGCAGTATTCGAGGTTTGGCCTTATTTGTGAAGTATATAAGGTATAGAGATTAGCTGGTGAAAAGTATTTGCGAGCCCGGAAGAGGAAACCTAATTTCTTCTTCTTCTGCAATTGATGTGACATGTTAGTGCCCATTGAGATTTCGATGCACAGAAATGCCAACAAGAGAAAATGACTCATTACTTTGAATAACTTGGTTGTTCATTGTGATGGGTCTAGGGCTGGTGTATCTCTTATGAGAAAGAAAGCAAGACTGAGATTTGGTGGGGTTGAATTGTACAAGATTTCTACTTCCCCAGTCTAATATTTTTTGGAGATCCACGGAGACAGAACCCTCCATTAGTCTGCGATCCTCATCTAATTGGGCTAAAGAGGCAGGCTTAGAATATTGTATATTTGAGTGGAGGGTGCTGTCGTCCGCGTAACTGTGAACTGGGTTGGATGTGCTAGAGAGGAGGTCATTGATGTGGAGAAGAAACAAAGTAGGGGCTAAAACCATATGCCGGAAGTTTATTAAGCAGCGCTGCGTGCCAGACCTGGTCGAATGCTTTGGATATGTCTAGAGCGACAATCTGGGATTCACCGTGTGGTTCCATAGACTTGTTCCAAGAATGGGTGACAAAGGAAAGGAGGTCGGCAGTCGATCTGCGCTGACGGAATCTATACTGCCTGTCGTGGATTAGACTGTGTTTTTCAAGAAACTTTAGTAATTCGATGTTTACATACTTTTCCATCACTTTGGAGACGACTGGAAGGAGAGAAATAGGCCTGTAGTTGCTAGGAAGCGCTTTGGATCCTTTCTTGGGGACGGGTTGTACTCGAGCAGTTTTCCAGTTACTAGGGAATATGCCTCTATTGTAAGATGTCTGAAACAGACGAGTCAGGGCAGGAGCAAGTTCTGGTGCGCATTTTTTGAGAACTATTGCTGATATTTCGTCAAGGCCAGAGGCTTTCCTGGTATTTAGAGAAGAGGGCATCTTTCGTAACTTTTTAGTTTTGAAAATGATATCCGTCATTTTATACGCGACATTTGGGACTGTTGGTGGGTATATATATATATATATATATATATATATATATATATATATATATATATATATATATATATATATATATATTAACCATATAAACATTTTAACGGACCTTGGTTTTGGGTTCTAGAGATCCAGATTCGCGCTCATCTGAAGATATTTTTTTCAAAAGCTTTTCATTGTGACATCTCTATTAGCTAATTTTTCTTAATGAAAATTCGCTAACAACAGAAGACAAGGTACACCGATAAAAGGACTAACCAATGTGTGCCAGAAGAGGTGTGAGAAATGAGATGCTTGCTAAAAGCAAGTCAAAGGAGGAAACCAACATTTATTGTACATGTTCTGAGACAGAACAACTTTCAGACAAGGACACATATTTATTTAGACAAAACGAAGAGATAATCCAAGAGGTAATTTATGAATAACTTGGACCAATTATTAAATGTGGAAGTTACAATGAAATTAAAAAGCTACTGAAGAGGGTAAGTCCGAAATGCAACGACAAATATTCCTTTTAGATACATACTTACTTGAAAAAAATTGAAAGAGATAGACCGGGAGGAAAACTTTTGGAAAACCTAGCACAATTAATGAAGTGTGAAAGCTACAATTAAATGAATAGGGCTGTTAAAAGTTGATTTTTGGGACACGTATTAGAAGAAAACGATGCACAATAACCTCTAAAAAAACAATATACATATGTGATATTGAAACAGAAATTATGAAACATTTCATCATAGATTCAAATTTCTCAACATCTGTTTGAGCAAGGGAACAATCCATTTCATAACATTTACCAATCTTCAACCAATTAAGACAGCCTTGTCTAGACACTTTTAAATCCACAAAACCGTCTCATCAGAGTTAGCTAATTAGTAACAATTCCTATGATTTAGTTCAGTTCTGATTCTCAGAACCGATTCTTTAATTATCATTTTGCACAATTTGTCTACATTGTATATTATAGTGACTCAACCATTTATAATTTAAATAAATATGGACATCTTTTCTGTATTATCAGCTGGGTATTATACGGGGGTCAAATAACCTGGGTAGGCATTATATAATTTCTGGTGTAACTTAAAAGTTAACTTATTAAAATAAAAGTAACAAGATCATTTTCATCGCACACGTTTTGGTCATTTCACTTACAATACAAGAGGTAGAGATTTGAGGGCACCAAATACACATTTAACAACTATACAAAGAAATGTGTATCATCAAGCCATTAAGCTGTATAATCACCTCCCTAGCGAAGTTAGAAGCTTGCCCTCTCACAGACTGAAGGTACATCTGGGAAGGGTTCTTACTGACCAGGTTTTGTACAGAGTGGATGACTTTTATAGTATCAATTTTAATGATAAATGCTTTATGTCCACTTGAATTGAGTTCCACATTTTAATTGTACATATTTATACACCTTTTATGACAGTGTTTGTGTTTTGTTTGCGTGGGTTTACTGTTCGGATTATGTTTTGTTTGATTTTCTGACATGTTCCATAATTGCTGCAGTACCTTATATTGTATATGGAACTAGATAGAGTCATTGTTGTGGTTGTTACTTTGAGATTATGTGTATCATAGTATAAGTATTTATAGTTTATACTTTATATTTTATAGAGTATTCTGTTGCTGCTGCATTTCAATTTTATTGTGTATTGTCTTTTATTTTCTTACATTGTTGTTTGCTGAGGAGATTATTGTATTGTATACCTATGACGTGTTCTACACCCATCTGGGTACTTAAGGAACCAATAAAGATTATTATTATTAATACAATTTTTTTGATAGGTATCATTTACTATTGAATGTTAAATCAAACACCCTCTTTCTATTAGCGAATACTGTCTTTACAGAGAGCACTGTATACAGGGTGGCTTATTAATGCGTCAAAGTCCCATATCTGCCTCATAAAACTGATTTGGCGGAATCTTTTTTATATGATTTAATGTGAATCGCCACATGGCGCGTTTCGCATCAGTTTTCTTAAATGGAACACCCTATATATTTATACATCTTTTGATTTATCCTCAATTAGCGTTTCCAACGACATTCCTCTTTTAGTGAATTTGCCCTAAAAAAAATCTTTAAAAAACTCTGGACGCAGCAAGTGCGTTATGGAAGTGATTTTCATAAAAATGTTTTTAATTACAAATATATCGCTCTAATGCGAGCAGGCATCAATTTGGTTACCGGTATAGCCTATATAGTAGGAACAATGTACCATATTTTATCAAAATAATTATTTGAAAATGTACAAACATTTTTCGAAAATAAACTTTAAATGTTTCCGAGAAAACTGTTCTCCTAGCCAATGAACCTTAGGTTAATAGCAAATTTAGTTATTGAAATTTGAAACATTAAATGAAAATACGCAAACAAAACGCCCTTGCTGCGTTCATACAAAAAACTTCCGAAAATGAAGTTAAACGTTGGTTTCCTAACCAACAAAACTTAAGTTAATAGCAAATTGAGTTAATTGAAATTTGAAGGATTTAATGCTACCAAAACGCACTTACTGCGTCCAGATTTTTTTCTTACAAACATGCATCATATTTCGATAAAAAATGCTAAAATGCAGTAACGAATTTGTTCTACGAAAATTAACTAAAAATTATAGACCGTTAAACCATAAACTTCACTAAACCTACAGCGAAAGCATCAACTTAACAAAACCGATAGCCAAAGCATCGGAGAAAGGGTCTACTTGATATGAATTTTCTGTAAACATTTTAGTAAAATAAAGGGCAATGACGGTTGAATCTGAAACTGAATGGTTCGCAAAACACTCTTCTTGCATCATTTTCTTTTCACAATCCGTATTTGTTTCACGTTCTTTGCGTAAACATTGCCAATTTTGACGTTTTAAATTACGAATTTGACGTTTTCAGGAAAACTCCAAAATTTGTTTCTTTAGCTGCCCGTAGCTTATTTGTCCTTAAACTTGGAGACCTAAATTTTGGTACATGGTTCACTCTTTATAATACAAATACGCGTACCAAATTTGGTTGCCCTCACTTAGTCATTTCCGGAGATGTGCATTATTCTAGAAAGAAAACACAAAATTTTCCGGGAAAACCTAGTCCGATTTTCCTGGCTAACGAACATATCCAAGCCACTTGCAAAAGGAAGGTACTCACCAAATTTGATCAAAATCGGTCTATTATTTGTTGAGTTATCGGTACGATATATATACATACATACATACATACATACATATATATATATATATATATATATATATATATATATATATATATATATATATATATATATATATATATATATATATATATATATAGATATAGATATAGATATATATATATATATATATATATATATATATATATATATATATATATATATATATATATATATATATATATATATAAACACGGATCTCCCCATTAGTGATTTTTTTTAAAGAAAAACGACTTATGGGCCACCCTGTAATTGTAGAAATATTTTTTTAAGATGTAGCTGAAGAGACCCTATAATTAATGTATACAATTTTTTTCCGTATCTTGCATAATAACGGATATATTGAGCTTTAAACATTTTTTACGAAAATTCGACAAAAATGATATACCATTAACCGATAAACTCTATATATCAGAGAAAGGGTCTCTTTGAAATGAATTTTCTGGGAATATTTTAGTAAAATGAAGGACAATGACGATTGAAACTAAGACTTCAGGCTTTGTAAAACATTCTTCTTGAGACATTTTCCTTCCATAGCTCATATTATTTTCAGGTTCATTGCCTAAATATTATCAATTTTGACGTTTAAAATCGCGACTTTGACGTTTTAAGGAAAATCCAAATTTATTTTTCTTTAAATGCCTGTAACTTTTTTGTCCTTTAACCCACAGAGCTAAATTTTTGTAACTAACTTACCTATAATGATATAAACCCGCGTACCAAAGTTGGTTGCCCTTACTTTGTTAATTCCGGAGATATAATTTTTTTTCGAAATGAAACACAAAATTTTCCGAGAAAACCTCGGCGGATTTTCCTGACTAACGAACTTATCCAAGCCACTCGCGAAAGGAAGGTACTCACCTAATTTTATCAAAATCAGTCCGTTATTTTTTTAGTTATAGGTGTGACACATAATATATATATATATATATATATATATATATATATATATATATATATATATATATATATATATATATATATATATATATATATATATATATATATATATATATATATATATATAAAGTCTGAAACCGACCTCGGATTTGGGTTCCAGGGGTCCTAAATAGCGCTCATTTTCAAAATTCAAAAGTCGAGATCTCCTCATTAGTGAATTTTTTTTAAAGAAAATTCACTATAAATGCACTAATAAGGACATCTCGACATTTGAATTTTGAAAAAATTTCTTTAAATGAGCGCGAACTAGGCCCGCTAGAACACATATCCAGGGTCAGTTTCAATTTATATATATATATATATATATATATATATATATATATATATATATATATATATATATATATATATATATATATATATATATTAATTTGAAGTATGTCAAATTAAAATGTCATTCTTGGTCTCGTACAAAATTTACAATTTCGGCAAAAATATGGGTAGTTGAGAAAGGTTTGCAGTTGGAAAAGTATTATGGAGTGATTAGTATTAATTGTAAATGGAGGTATCAGGTGAAACATTAGAAGAACGAAATGGAACAGGAAAGAAAATTTTTGGAATGTCAAAATTTTAAGGTTGTTGAATTTGGAGTGTTGTCAAGCAGTTTTGGATGCAACTATGTATAAAATTATGTTAATATTCACCACAAGTCTTAGACTTATTGAATAAACATGTTGTATAATTTTAAGCAAAAAAGGCAATAATAATAATAATTATAATAATAATAATATATATATATATATATATATATATATATATATATATATACATATATATATATATATATATATATATATATATATATATATATATATATATATATATATATATATATATATATATATATATAACACACCGATAACTCAAAAAATAAAGAGCCAATATTGATAAAATTTGGCGAGTAAACTTTTTTTGCAATTGGATTGGATAAGTTCGTTAGCCAGGAAACTCGGACAAGTTTTTTCGGGCTAATTTTAGGTTTTCTTCTGGAAAAAAATAATATCTCCGGAAATAACGAAGCTATGACAACTACATTTGGCAAGCTGGTTTATGTTGTACAAACCAAACTCTGCACTAAAATTTAGTTATCTATGTTGAAAGGAAAAAAAAGTTATAGGCACTTAATGAGGCTAAATTTTAGTGTCACTAAAAGTCAGAGAAGACGCAATACCAAAATATTGTATGTGTTAAACAAAATCTATTAAATATTACAGACAACGTTTATCTTTCTTTTCGTAGCGCAAAAAGTTCAAAAAGTACCAGAAAGATTACTTTGAGAATTTTATAATTTTTCTCCTGTAAATGTCAAACTGAAGATTTGTAACGTGAAAATTAGCATAACTATTGCGGTTTATGAATGGATAATATTGCATAACTGCTATAACGCCCTTTCTTGTTGCTGTGTATTTTTTTCAAGCAGTTAAAAGTAAATCATATCCAAGGAGGGAGAACAAGAGGAGGGGCTACACCAACAAGCGGATCCTCATAGCCACAGACAGCCAGGCAGCCGTTAAGGCACTAAATAGCCCACGGGTAAATTCCTGGCTGGTGAGTGAGTGCCAAGATGAGACGAGCGACCTGGCTGGGCAGAATGAGGTGACCCTCATCTGGGTGCCGGGTCACTCGGGGGTCAAACGCAAGAAGCTGACAGTCTCGCGAAGAGAGGGTCAGCAGAACCATTTATGGGACCAGAACCGGCTCTGGGCGTGACAAAGAGCACTGCCAGGGGAGCCATGAAGAAACCATCACAAGGTGGGAAGTCAATAATGGACAGACCCAGTTCAAAGAGAGCTGTGGAGCTGCTAAATCTTAGCAAGAGGACAGCTCAGAAACACAGCAGGTCTCTTGACGGGACACATGGCCGTCAAGAAACACCTGCATAAAATGTGGCGGTTCGAGGGGGACCTCGCGTGCAGGGATCAGCCCAGCACATCTTGTGCGAGTGTAAAACTCTGGACCGCAAAAGACAACTGATCTACGATCAGTCTAGACCGGACACAGAGCAATATAAAACTTCACCCTACCAATCGCTGTGCAGACTAGTTCAAGGCACAGTGATTTTGTTTTGGAATGGGTGGAGTAAGACTAAGGGTATGCACAATCAACCAAAGGTTGCAGTGCTGTCGGGGCGGCAAGGCCGCGGACGAGCCCTGGGGGGGGGGGGGGGGGAAGGAAGTAATTCTTAACAGAATTCTCAAATAACCAATATGCTTCTATAGAATTTCACATAAAATTGCTCAGGTTTCCAATTACTTCAGAAGGAAACGTTCAGCGTGTCCCCCGTATGATATGTAACTAAGCTAATCTATTTGCAAACAATCACGAATATAAATAGAATTTAATGGGATAAATATATAATACGCAGTGTTATCATATCCAAGGTTATATATCAGAGTAAATTAAATATACAATGTACATAATATTCATTGAATATATTTATTTTTCGCGATGTAACTTCCACATCAGTGGCGAATTTTCCAGCGACAACAGATAATTGCTGCTATAATTTCCTTCAATTAACCTTAACTTGACATGTGTTCAATTGAAAAAAAAAATGCCGTGCTTCGCTGGCTTCACAAACAAGGCGATGATATACCAGTTGCCATGAAAAAAAAACAGAAGAAGAAAATAAAAACAGCATTTTTTATAGGTGGGATTTCAGTGTAAAAGATGGCGTATTTTTAGTGAATTTTCGTAGAAAAAACTCACTAATAAAGAGATTCCGACTTTTGAATTTTGAAAAAATTTCTTTAAATGAGCGCGAACTAGGCCCCCTAGAACACATATCCAAGGTCAGTTTCAATTTTTATATGTTTATATATATATATATATATATATATATATATATATATATATATATATATATATATATATATATATATATATATATATATATATGTATCACACCGATAACTCAAAAAATAATGGGCCGATTTTGATAAAATTTGGCACATACCTTCCTTTTGTAAATGGCTTGGATAAGTTCGTTAGTCAAGAAAATCAGACGAGGTTTTCCGAGAAAATTATGAGTTTTCATTCGAAAAAAAAATATATCTCCGGAATTAACAAAGTAAGGGCAACCAAATTTGGTACGCGGGTTTATATCATCATAGGTAAGCTACCTACCAAAATTTAGCTCTGTAGGTTAAAGCACAAAAAAGTTACAGGCATTTAAAATACAATAAATTTGGGGTTTCCTCAAAACGTCAAAGTCGCGATTTCAAACGTCAAAATTGGTAATATTTCGGCAATAAACCTAAAATTAATATGAGCTATGGAAAGAAAATATCTCAAGAAGAATGCTTTACAAAGCCTGAACTCTTAGTTTCAATCGTCATTGTCCTTCATTTTACTAAAATATTCCCAGAATATTAATTTAAAATACACCCTTTCTCTGATGCTTTGGCAGTAGTGTTGGCTATAGGATTTATCGTTTAATGGTATATCATTTTTGTCAAATTTTCGTAAAAAATCGTTAAAGCTCAATATATCCGTTATTATGCAAGTTACGAAAAAAAAATGGTATACATTAATTATAGGGTGTCTTAAGCTACATCTTAAAAAATATTTCCACAATTACAGGCTGGCCCATAAGTCGTTGGTGATTCAAATTTTTTTTAATCGAACACGCCCTAGGTTATTATTGTTTTTGCATTTTCCATCGAAATATAATACATCTTTGTAAGAAAAGAAATTCGGGGCGCAGCAAGTGCGTTATGGTAGCGAATTTTTCTAATCGAACACGCCCTATGTTATTGCATTTTTGCATTTTCCATCGAAATATAATACATCTATGTAAGAAAAGAAATTCGGGATGCAGCAAGTGCGTTATGGTAGCGAATTTTCATTAAATGCTTCAAATTTGAATAGCTCAATTTGCTATTAACCTATAAGGTTGACCAGGAAACCAGTTTTTTCGGGAACAATTTAAGTTTACTTTCGGAAATTTATGTACATTTTCAAACAATAAAGTTATTTTGATGAAACATGGCATATTGTTTCTACTATATAGATTGATGCCTGCTTTCTTAAAAAAACATATTAGCTATTAAAATCATTTTTATGAAAATTCACTACCATAACGCACTTGCTGCGTGCAGAAGTTTTGCTATTTCCGTTATTGTGGAATTTATACCAAGGTTAAAAATAATTCACATTGATAACCCTGTTTTGTTTTATATTTGACGATCGTTTTGCTAACAAAGGTAACTCCACCATACGATAAAATAGACTGTAGTAGTGGGCAGTGCTTACCAGAAATTGCAGTTTTCACACTGTGAAAAAAATTATATAAAAAAATGTCTTCTTGTGGGTTTTTTGTGTTTGCAAAGACATGTACTTTTGGTGTCCTCATTATACAGACATAAGCCTGAGGTTAAAAAAGAAAAAAGATAAAGAGAAACAGATTTCACAGAGGTATTATTTCAGTATTTAGGAAAAAGATGATGTATTTTTTTCTATACTCATTACTGTACGTTTGTAACAAATCTCAAATTTTTTAATTAACGAAAATATTCAGCAATTCAACATAAAAATCTGGACGCAGCAAGTGCCTTACGGTAGCGAATTGTGATAAAAATATTTCAAATAAACGAATTTTTTTCATTTAATACTTTTTTCTCTTTCAGCTTAGAAAGATGAATTTGCGTATATATATTAGCCACGAAAATCGTATCATTTTTCCGGGTAGTAGTATTAGTAGTAGTATATTAGTACGCAGGTTTCTATTGGAAGACTTATGCTAGGTATATATATATATATATATATATATATATATATATATATATATATATATATATATATATATATATATATATATATATATATATATATATATATATATATATATATAAACCTGCGTACTAATATACTACTATTAATACTACTACCCGAAAAAATGATACGATTTTCGTGGCTAACAAACTTATCCAAGCCATTTACAAAAGAAAGCTACTTACCAAGTTTCATCAAAATCGGCCCATTATTTTTTTAAATTAGCAATGTGACACACACACACACACACACAAATACACACACACACACACACACACACACACATATATATATATATATATATATATATATATATATATATATATATATATATATATATATATATATATATATATATATATATATATATATGTCGTACCGATAACTCAAAAAATAATGGGCTCATTTTGATGAAATTTGGTACGCACGTTCCTTTTGTAAGTCTCTTGGATAAGTTCGCTAGCCAGAAAAATCGGACCAGTTTTTCAGAGCTATGACAACTAAATTTGGCATATACGGTTCTGCTATCAAACTTACCCCACATGCCGAAAGTCAGATCTCTAAGTTAAAAGAAAAAGTGTTATAGGCATTTCTTCTTCTTTCGGTGCCATATCAGGTCCCCCTAACGTTGGCAATTACATTGGCGAGTTGTTCGCGGTTTTTGGCTAATCTGAATAGTTGTTTGGCACTGCGTATTCCAGTCCAATCGCGAATGTTCTTTAGCCATGACATCTGTTTCCTTCCAATTCCTCGGCTGCCTTCGATTTTACCTTTCATTATAAGCTGGAGCACCTTGTATCGGTCTCGTCTAAGAACATGTCCCAGGTATGATATCTTTCGCACCTTAATAGTGACAAATAATTCACGGACTGCATTCGCTCTATTAATACTGCTTCGTTGGTCTGCATAGCAGCTGTCCAGGGTAATCGAATCATTCTTCTGTGCAACCACATCTCAAACGCTTCCAGTCGACCGATCGTAGCAACCCTCAGAGTCCAGGTCCCAGCTCCATACAACAACACGGACCAAAACATTTGATCATTCTTTGACGCAATCTTAGGTTTAAGTTGTCGTTAGAGAAAAATGATTTCAAAATGCTTCGAGAACGAATTGTAGCAGAGTGCCGTTTGATCGCCCCAGAAATGTTGCAAAACGTTAGACAAACTTTTGAAAATCGATTGTACTATTGTATCGAAGTTGGGGGTGGACATTTTGAGCAGCACATTCGTTGAATTGAATTGTTTTTCATAGCCACTTTGTTTCATTCCACGGTAATCTAAATCGACAGCCAAAGCATCAGAGAAAGGGTATACTTAAAATGAATTTTCTGTAAATATTTTAGTAAAATGAAGGCCAATGGCGATTGAATCTGAAACTTCAGGGTTCGCAGAACACTCTTCTTGCAACCTTTTCTTTTCAGAACCTGTATTTGTTTCACGTTCTTTTACTAAACATTGACGATTTTGACCTTTCAAATTGCGAATTTGACGTTTTGAGGAAAACACCTAAATTTGTTTCTTTAGCTGCCCGTAAGTTTTTTGTCCTTAAACTTAAGAGACCTAAATTTTGGTACATGGTTCACTCCTTATAATACAAATACGCGTACCAAATTTGGTTGCCCTCACTTTGTTATTTCCGGAGATATAAATTTTTTTAGAAAGAAAAAACAAAATTTTCCGGGAAAACCTGGTCCGATTTTCCTGGATAACGAACTTATCCAAGCCACTTGCACTCTCTAAATTTGATCAAGATCGGTGTATTATTTTTTGAGTTATCGGTACGATATATCTATCTATCTATCTATCTATATATATATATATATATATATATATATATATATATATATATATATATATATATATATATATATATATATATATATATATATAAACAAACACGGATCTCCCCATTAGTGAATTTTTTTAAGAACATTCCCTAACAAAGAAAATTTGAATCACCAACGACTTATGGGCCACCTGTAATTGTAGAAATATTTTTTAAGATGTAGCTCAAGACACCCTATAATTAAATTTTTTCGTATCTTGCATAATAACGCATATATTGGGCTTTAGAGATTTTTACGAGAATTCGACAAAAATGATATACCATTAACCAATAAACTCTATAGCCAACACTACTGCCAAAGCATCAGAGAAAGGGTCTATTTGAAATGAATTTTCTGGGAATATTTTAGTAAAATGAAGGACAATGACGATTGAAACTAAGACTTCAGGCTTTGTAAAATATTCTTCTTGAGACATTTTCCTTCCATAGCTCATATTCGTTTCAGGTTCATTGCCTAAATATTACCAATTTTGACGTTTTAAATCGCGACTGACGTTTTGAGGAAAACCCAAATTTAATTTTCTTTAAATGCCTGTAACTTTTTTGTCCTTCAACCTACAGAGCTAAATTTGGTAGGTAACTTACCTATAATGATATAAACCCGCGTACCAAATTTGGTTGCCCGTACTTTGTTAATTCCGGAGATATAAATTTTTTCGAAAGAAAACACAAAATTTTCTGGGAAAACCTCGGCGGATTTTCCTGGCTAACGAACTTATCCCAGCCCATTATTTTTTAGTTATAGGTGTGACACATAAATATATATATATATATATATATATATATATATATATATATATATATATATATATATATATATATATATATACATATATATATATATATATATATATATATATATATATATATATATATATATATATATATATATATATATATATATATATATATATATATAACAACATATAAAGTCTGAAACCTACCTCGGATTTGGGTTCCAAGGGTCCTAAATAGCACTCATTTGAATAAATTTTTTCAAAATTCAAAAGTCGGGATCTCCTCATTAGTGATTTTTTTCAAAGAAAATTCACTAAAAGTAACCTACTTCATGCGTTATTTAACAAAGCAACCTTAAATTATTCTTCTATTTAAGGTTTGTCACAGTACGAACAAACTACTAAAATATGACTTTAAATTATATGTTTGTTTCATGCTTCTCACATTTTAACAAAATGCTGAACTTTGAGAAAATAAATCGTTACAAACTGCTCAATCGAATTTGCATGAATTTCAACTCAAACCCACAAGAGACCATTTAAACTGTGATTGTATTTTCTAACTTCTTCCAGGCTCCCAAATCACAACTTTTTTAACCACAAAGTTCAACGTCCTTAAAACTGTCAGAATATTATTTATCTTGTCTCGATATGGGTGTACGTTATTACATTAATAAATGTAGATATACATATTACATTAATAAAATACGATTCGAATCAGTTTTTCCAGGAAATACCTAATAAGCTATTTTCTGAAATTCAAGTTTAATGTCGCTTACTTTTCTTGTCTGCAAAAGTTATTATAATGAAACAGTAGGCGGCTGTCAAACGAAATTAATTTGTAACGATTCGCACAATCAGGTCGCCAGTAACTATTATAATTCTGCATTCTAATTAAAAACAGTTTACAAGCGTGAAATTACAGAATTCACAGACCCACAATAAAATTATAAGACTTATTATTAACTCTGACATATGTTTCATAACATGAAAGTGAAAACCACTTTGCTGGCATCTCATTACACAGCAACAAAACAAGCTGTAACAATTCTTAAAACTAAAAGACATGACATGTGACTCACCTTATCTCTCGTATACCTGTTGTGGCAATCCAAAAGAAACAAAAAAACACAGTAAAATCGCACGATAACACAAACTAAAAAAATGAAAAACTTGTCACAAATAAACACTAAAACCAAACCAAATAAATCACCAAAACGCCGCTGATATTGAAGCCGGCTTAACAAGACGACACTGTTATATAATGAAGTCAATAAAAACATAAACACATGTTCCGAGAAGACGACTGTCAACTCTTTCCCGGTGACAACCAGTACCTCACTACGCGACGTACCAAAGCACACTACATACGATTTCGACGACCGCTTGGCGCACAGCGGGCGAATCAAATTTTAATCGAAGTTGGGGCCGAGTACACGGCGCATATGTAAACGCAAGCGCCCCAAGCCAAACAATGTGAACCTCAGCTGTTAGATATTTTCCAAAACAATCATTCATTACTGTCTTTTATTGAAAAAAAAGACCAGAAAGAAGACTATAATTTTTTAATTAATAAGCATGAAAAAACACAGACGCTGCGAAAAAAATACGCAAAATAAATCAAGCGTTTTTGCGGTACAATCATGTCACGAATCGAGGAGATTAGTAAGTTTAACTCTATAAAAAAAAAGTCATGGTATGTGTGGTGCAAAAAATTAAAATATATATATAATAATAAAAACAATTCAAAGGTGAAGAGAGTTTTATTCGTTTGCTAGTGCTGCCCTCTTTTAGGTAGTAGATTAACCAAAGTTTTAGAGCTTGAAGAGGGGCATATAATTTCACTCAATGACATATAGATTGATTTCAATTATTTTTCAGCTTCGTCTCGTAAATAAATTTTGTCACTGACTACTATGAAAGATTTACAGGAGGTTGACTTCAGACCAGCTGTATGCTTGGTTGCATAAACTACAACCGCAACGTATAGTTTTGTGGATCTTCGTTCTACCGCCCAGTATTCTGTACTAAATAATGAACAGGGAATAGTGTTTTATTTTTCTTATCACTAAAATAAATTATAAATCCTAATTAAAGTAGTTCTTAGTAAATTTTCATTAAGAAAAGAGGTATCGATGGTAAGATTTTTGGAAAATTTCTTCAAATGAGAGCGAATTAGGACCCCTAGAACCCAACTCCAAGGTCAGTTGAAAAGTTTATATATATATATATATATATATATATATATATATATATATATATATATATATATATATATATATATATATATATGTTTCCATCCGATAACTCCCAAAATACTTCACCAATCAAAATCAAATTTGGCAATTTCCTTCATTTTGTTAATAGCTTGGATGAGTTCGTTAGACAATTTTGATACTTACATACTTTCGGAAAAAAATGCGAAAAACTGTTTGATAACGCAATATCTTTTAAATTACTAGAAGTATGAGACTAAAACTTTACCCGCACGTAGATATCGTATCAAGTGTCCTCTCTACTAAATTTGAACTTAATCGAGTTATGTAAGACTAGATGCATTCTCGCAACAATTAGAACCGTAGACCGGTTTCGCTCTCATTAGAGCTCTTCAGTACGGCATACTAATTGTAGCAAAAATGCACCAACAGTAATACGGCTATAGTATAGCCAGCCTTAAAATACTCAGTGAGTGGTGGACGTGCCGCCACCTAGTTGCGGAAGCAAGTAGTATGTTGTCACGCCAGCTCCAAATAACACAAAGTGTTAAAAAAATTGAGACTGTATACAACTAACTTACAATTTAGTAAATTGTCAGTCCTGGCCCATTTCTACCCCAATATAGGGACAAAGTATGTAAGACTAGATGCATTCTCGCAACAATTAGAACCGTAGACCGGTTTCGTTCTCATTAGAGCTCTTCAGTACGGCATACTGATTGCAGCAAAAATGCACCAACAGTAATACGGCTATAGTATAGCCAGCCTTAAAAAACTCAGTGAGTGGTGGACGTGCCGCCACCTCGTTGCGGAACCAAGTTGTATGTTGTCACGCCAGCTCCAAATAATGTCTCCATAAAAATGATTCTAAAATAGTTTGTTTTATTTTTTAAACTTAAACATAAGACGTCATATAAGATCGAAACAGTGGTGGGATGTTTCAATGGTAATTCTTCTATTTTTGTAATAAATTGTTATATATACTTTGAATATATGATATCCCTGGCATGAAGCCGATCTAAAGTATCACACAAATAAAACGTTAGTTGATGTGTCCCTAGATGGCGCAGGGGGCAGCACGCTTGTCTCCTAAGCAGGTTACGTGATCGAATCCAGCTCGATGAATGTATGTTTTTTTAATGTTTTATTTTGACATTTGGAGAAACAATAGTGCACAGATTTCATAAGGTTTTGAACAAGTACTTACAAGATCTCATTTTTGTTTAAAACATCTAAATAAGTTTGTTACCTTTGAGTCTGAAATTATAATTTTGTTATTGTTGATATTGAAAAAACTGGTTTGATTAGGTTGACTAAAACAAAATCATACTGGCAAGTATGGAAAAAGAACTGCTACGTTTATAATTTGGTAGATACTTTACTTTTCTAAATATGAATTAAGTTTCCTTCTGGAAATCTTCTGTATAACTTCAATGAAATTTGTAATACAAGTTTCTTTTAAAGAGACTTACACTATCCACAGATAGCAAAATTTAGTTCTTAAGCTTCATAGAAAATTGAGTTTTGGGCACTTTTCTCAAAAGGAGTTAGAATGCAAGATTTTTTTTTATAATAGACAGATATCCAGTGGCGATTTCTCCTAGTGAGCTAGGTGTGCGCCGCACACCCTAAAATATAATTAAAATGTGCACAGTTAAATATGTTTTATTTCTTTTTCCCTTAGTCTTAATACACTACATATTTTATGACAATCGATTTAATTTACTTATTTGATTTCATAAATAGTCGGTTAATAGTGACTTGGAATGAAGTAGGTACCACGTCTTAATTCAGAGAATATGAGTAGGTCAATAGCAACTGGGAATGAATTCGGGTTAGGTGTGCGTTGTTATTTCCGAACAACTTCAGGCGATAGAGCTGTATTGGTATACAATACAGTCCCCCACCCATGTGTTTAAAATAGTGAGGAAAATACCATTGATTTTAACACTGCAGTGAGTGGTAAAAATACCGCTCAAGACAAATGAATGGAACGCCGGTCTAACAAACATTGTGATAGCATTATTTACAAACATTATGACTGCGCTTGCAGAGACCACAGTATTCTAGAATCAAAGACTATAATACATTTTAGTAAATTTTCGTAAAAAAAATTCACTAGTGGGGAGATCTCGACTTTAGACAAATTGTTTGCAAATGAGCGCGAACTAGGACCCCTAGAACCCATATCCGGGGTCAGTTACAATTTGTATATGTATATATATATATATATATATATATATATATATATATATATATATATATATATATATATATATATATATATATATATATATATATATATATAATGTTTATGTTGAAAAAGATGTAGAATTTAATTTCAGTCAAGTTTTAAAATATAGAAATTTTTGATTAAAATGAAGAAACTGATTTCAAGTACCATCCATATATATTTCTAGAAATTGTAATGGCACATAATGAGGTGAGGTAATTTTGGAGATTAGAAATCAGATGACAGAACTTTAGAACAATTGACATTTAGATTAAAATTTAGTCAAAATTGCATCATTTGCACCCACAAGTTTAGACTTATTTGTAAGATGCTTTGTACTATTTATATAACAATAAACTATATATATATATATATATATATATATATATATATATATATATATATATATATATATATATATATATATATATATATATATATATATATATATATATATATATATATATATATATATATATATATATATATATATATATATATATATATATATATATATATATATACACATAGGTATCACACCGATAACTCAAAATATAATCGGCCGATTTTGATAAAATTTGGCATGTACCTTCCTTCTGTAAATGGCTTGGATAAGTTCGTTAGTCAGGAAAATCGGACGAGGTTTTCCGGGAAAAGTTCGAGTTTTCATTCGAAAAAAATTTGTATCTCAAAAAATAAAAAAGATAAGATAACCAAGTTTGGTAGGTAGGTTTACGATATAAAAATTAAACTATACACCAAAATTTATATTTCTATGTTTTAAGAAAAAAAAGTTATAAAATATTTTGTGCCAGATCATTTCTATGAAAATTCACTACCATAACGCACTTGCTACATCCAGGCTTTTTACACATTTTATTATTTAGTACCATATTAACATTGAACTACTTTTAATGTTTTCAGTTTTCACCCCGTTCCGGACAGTGCTAACGCTAACACAAATTTGTGTGAAGAAAAGAGTTTGATAATAATTCCATGTTCTTTTCGTGTTTTAAAGTTTTAAGTGACTTTTTAATTTGTTAGTGTTGCAGTGGGAAATTAATTTATTTATCTACGTATTATTCCCACCACTAACAGCAACTCGTTACCGCACACCCGAACATTTTGGTCAGGAGACGCCACTGCAGATATCGATGGTAACACTTTCGAAAGAATTCTTCAAATGTGCGCATACTAGGACCTCTAAAATATATCTTCAAGGTCTGTGTAAGTTTAAAGTATTAACTTTACTAATATGCTGTATAATAATAGTGTACAATATTCTTATGAAAATTTGCTACTATAATGCACTTGCTGCGTCCCGATTTTTTTAAATTTATACCTCTTGTGCTATAATTTACAATTTTGTGTATTAATTGATAGTCATGTAATTTTTTTGACAATACGAACCAGGAACATAATAATTGTGGAACTGGTATCTGTGAAATAAAGGTATCTATCTATCTATCTATCTAGGGCGTAAAAATGTTGTTTGAAAAATCAAAAATTATAATGTTTTTCATTTGATACAATAGCATGTAGCCTATTACATTGTAGTACAGTGGGTATTTATAAATTAGGAAAAAAATCCATCTAAACTTTTTTAGTTGAAAGACATTTATTAAGCAATTAACTTATAATTAAAATCAGCAGATAATATTAATGACTAAAACACAACCATGATATATAACAAAATTAGTTTTTATCTCGTTCATCATAAATTGGTTTAACTTCTATTCATGCGATTACCATAACCTCTACGATGATCATCTTTAAATTCGTCCATTCGTCTCATTCTTTCGATTGTTTCTGGATCATCTTCTTCAATTCTCTTTTCTTTTTCTTGATCTTCCTGTTCTTCATCATCCAGAGAAATCCCGGCAAGAGCTTTTTGTTGTAAACTCAAGGGACCTTCCGGTGCTTTATTAGGATCAGGGAATACTCCATCTCTGACTCTTTTATCATAGAATTCCTGTACTGTCATGATTGGAATCGCTGGATATCCGGCTCCATAAACTGCCTTTTGGACCTAGTGAAAATAAAGTTGAGTTATGCTGTTTTGCACATAAATAGAAAGAATAAGTATCATAGATGATCCCTTAATCAATAATAATAATCATAATAACAACAACACTTTATTAATTTCATACTACATGCATACACTACCCCATAATGGGTGTAAAACTTGGCAAAACAACAAAAGAACACATGACATATATATATATATATATATATATATATATATATATATATATATATATATATATATATATATATATGTCATGTGTTCTTTTGTTGTTTTGCCAAGTTTATATATATATATATATATATATATATATATATATATATATATATATATATATATATATATATATATATATATATATATATATATATATATATATATATAGGACTTGCAAGTTGTGGAATTCCTTGCCGGCACATTTTTTTCCTTCTCCTCCGAACCTCCAAACCTTCAAGTCCAGAATTAACAAGTTCCCTCTTTCCTCCTTGTCAAGACCCATGGTACGATAGTATTTAGGATGTAAGCGCCTGTGGTGTGTTGTTGAAATATATATGTATATATATATATATATATATATATATATATATATATATATATATATATATATATTTCAACAACACACCAGGAGGTTCGGAGGAGAAGAAAAAAAAATGTGCCGGCAAAGAATTCCACAACTTGCAAGTCCTCGGGACAAAAGAGCGGGCAAAACAAGATGTTCTATGTCTGGTGATCTGGACAGTAAAGGGGTGCATTCGCTCTATTCCCCTGGTAGATCTGTTGGGGGCAGCAGGTAGAGGGACTATGGAAGAAAGCTCCTCTGAGCAGTGCCCGTTCAGATATCTATAAAAGAGAGAAAGGTCACCAACGGCACGTCGGTGGGCAAGGGATGGCAGCCTTTGGGTGAGGGTAGGGTCACCGATGAGACGTATAGCTTTCTTCTGAATGGAGTCCAGGGCAGCGGCACCCCAGATGTGGGAGGAATATTCGAGGTTTGGTCTTATTTGTGAAGTATATAAGGTATAGAAATTAGCTGGTGAAAAGCATTTGCGAGCCAGGAAGAGGAAACCTAATTTCTTAGCAGCCGCTTCTGCAAATGATGTGACATGTTGGTGCCAATTGAGATTTCGATCCACAGAAATGCCAACAAGTGAAAAGGAATCATTACTTTGAATAACTTGGTTGTTCATTGTGATGGGTCTAGGGCTGGTGTATCTCTTATGAGATAGAAAGCAAGACTAAGATTTGGTGGAGTTGAATTGTACAAGATTTCTACTTCCCCAGTCTAATATTTTTTGGAGATCCACAGAGACAGAACCCACTATGAGTCTGCGATTCTCATCTAATTGGGCTAAAGAGACAGGCTTAGCATATTGTATATTCTGTGTATTCAGCGTAACTGTGAACTGGGTTGGATGTGCTAGAGAGGAGGTCATTGATGTGGAGAAGAAACAAAGTAGGGGCTAAAGCTGAACCTTGAGGGACTCCTGCAATTAATTTGATACAGTTTAGAGGAATGGCCATCCACGACAACAGAAATGCTCCAGTTGGAGAGGAAATTTGCTGTCCAGGTACAGAGTTTTGGTGGTAGGCCATAGGCCGGAAGTTTATTAAGCAGCGGGTTGTACTCGAACAGTTTTCCAGTTACTAGGGAATATGCCTCTATTGTAAGATGTCTGAAACAGACGAATCAGGACAGGAGCAAGTTCTGCTGTATATTTTTTGAAAACAATTGCTGGGATCTCGTCAAGGCCAGAGGCTTTCCTGGTATTAAAAGCGAGCATCTTTCGTACCTTTTTAGTTTTGAAAATGATATCCGTCATTTTATGCGCGACATTGGGGACTGTTGGTGGTTGAACATTTGGAGGTGGGTTAAGAGTAGAATTGCCGGCGAACGAGGCAAAAAGTTCAGCCTTGCCCAGGGCGGTAGAAATAATTTCATCCCCTGAAACAAGAGGTAGGAACCTGCTCTTGCAGAAATTATTCCCAATAGATTTAGCAAGAGTCCAGAAGGGTTTGCTGCCGTTGGAGCTTGAGAGGACTTTGTTTTTGATGTGGTTATTAAACGAGTTTTTTGCAGACATAGTGGTTTATTGCGTCGTTAAATGCTTGACGGTTTTCTTGACTGGGATTGTGTAGAGGCGTTTTGTGAGCTTTGACCTTGTCACAGGATTTAGAGAACCAGGGCTTTTGAGTGGCTGAAGAGGTTTTCTGTGTACGTGTAATAAATAATTCCATGCCAGCTTGGATAATTTCGGTGACATTTTGTGAGATATCAGAGGGGTTAGGATGAGAGAAGCAGACAGACGCCAGTGGAAATGAGGAAAAGTAATCCCGCATTTCGTCCCAGTTCGCGGAGTTGTATATTACATCCAAAGCATTGATTATGTTTTGTATAGAAACATATAAACTTTCTTAATAAAAGACTCATAAAGTCTAATTAACTATGGAGTAACTGTAGTTTCAGCTTAATATAAAAGCTGTTAAGTATAATTTAACCTGAATAGATTATCTGTGAACAAACCTCATCTCTTGTAATGATAATGGGCTTAAGTGGTTGTGGTGGTGGTGGAGCTGGCCTCTTGCTGCCCTCTTGCTTGTTATCGTCTCGTTTCATCTTAGCCATATGCTCAAGTATGGGCTTCTCCATGTCTATACTGTTAAGCTCATCGATCGCCTCATAGATAAACAGCTTTACCATGGTCAAAAAATAATTACGTTTCACTTCCTCGTCCACATACTCGTTCTCCATGTTCTTTTTCAGGTTTTCCAGGTTCCCCTTCAACTCTTTGTGTTCCCTAAACCTTAAAAAGTTCAAAACTAAGTTTTAGTTAACAAAGTTAAATGCCTTAAACTACTTAAATAATGTTACAACACCTATTGACGAGTTAGCAGGTAACTGGAGCCTACAAATTATCCAGACTAGTTTATCACAGACTTAGAATAAATTATCCTCCAACTTGCTTTGGATTAGAAACTTTTTCTTTGGTCGTTTAATCCCACCGACAAAGAAATTTAGGGTCTGAAGTTTGTATGCATTAAATTAACCCTTTCAGTGCCACATATAACAACAAAAAAGTATCCTCGTAGTATATCTGTCCTTCTCCAGGGACATATTTTATCAAGTATTAAATAAACGGAATTTGTGTTTTTAATGCTAGGGACTTGTTGTACTTTCCAAGGGAAAACCTTCTTTTAGCAATTTAAAAGCATGCGTATGGCCGTGACTCCAGTTCACATAACCTTTAATTGATATTAACCGGCTGTTTCAGACAAGTATGTGACGCCGTGACGTTTGTGTATAATAATTGGGTTTAAAAAAGTGGTTTTTCGCAAAGAAAAAACTGTAAGTATAAGAGTTAGTTTAGCTACTGCTATCATTATTTTTGTGTTTATATATAATTTGGAAATATACAGAAGACGTTATTTTTGATGTCCCTCCGCAGGGACAAAAGAACTTAATGCTTAAATAAATCATGTATCAGTGCATGTCATTTAAATATTAACCCATTTAATTCTGTGGTATATGTTGTTATACCACATAGCTGTTTCATTTTTATTTTTTTATTTTAGGCAATGTCGAAGTACAAAAAACGTCTTACCGATGAGGAGCTCAAGTACTATTAGCGAATTAAAAAAAAAAAAAAAAAACGGACCAGGTTTTCCCGGAAAATGTTGTGTTTTCTTTCTAAAAAAATTCATATCTCCGTAAATAACAAAGTAAAAAGTAAAAGTAAAAACAACTAAATACAACGCGTGTTTGTATTATAAAGAGTGAACTCTGTAACAAAATTTGGGTCCCTAGCTTTAAAGACAAGGAAGTTATGGGCAGTTAAAGAAACAAATTTTGGATTTTTCTTCAAAACGTCAAACTGGCAATTTTAAACGTCAAAATTGGCAATGTTTAGGCAAAGAATGTGCAACAAATACGGATTGTGAAAAGAAAATGTTGCAAGAAGAGTGTTCTGCAAACCCTTAAGTTTCAGATTCATCCGTCATTGCCCTTCATTTTACTAAAATGTTTACAAAATATTCATTTCAAATAGACCCTTTCTCTGGTGCTTTGGCTGTCAGTTTAGTTAAGTTGATGCTTTTTTGGATATTTATTTGCAGGTTTAGTGAAGTTTATGGTTTAACGGTCTATAATTTTTTTTAGCAAATTTTCGTAGAACAAATTTGTTAATGCATTTTTACATTTTTTATCGAAATATGATGCGTTTATAAGAAAAAAAATTTGGACGTAGTAAGTGCGTTTTGGTAGCGAATTTTCGGTAAATTTGCAGATTAGCTCCCGAACGCTTTTCAAAAAACTGTTTTCAGAAACCTGCCTAGACCCCCCCTGGATCCACAAACCTCAAGAAAAATTTCTTGTTCATACTCCCCAAGGACTTTACGGGACCAGGAGTGAGTAGGGGTGCTGAGCGGGGTAGGTAGTAAAAAGGAAATATGAGCCGAAAATGCGAATAAAACGGGCTTGAAAGTTGTCTTTTTCACATCTTGAAGTCATATCCCCCTTAAACCCTGCCTACCCCACACAGCACCCCTATTCCCCCAAAAAGTTTCTTGTTTACACTCCCCAAGGAAGTTACGTGACCAGGAGTGAGTAGGGGTGTATAATTTTTTTTAGTTTATTTTCGTAGAACAAATTCGTTAATGCATTTTTGAATTTTTTATCGAAATATGATGCGTTTGTAAGAAAAAGATCTAGACGCAGTAAGTGCGTTTTGGTAGCGAATTTTCGGTAAATTTGCAGTTTAGCTCCCGAACGCTTTTCAAAACACTGTTTTCAGAAACCTGCCTAGCCCCCCCCCCCCCCCCCCCGGATCCACAAACCCCAAGAAAAATTTCTTGTTCATACTCCCCAAGGTAGTTACGGGACCAGGAGTGTATAATTTTTTTTTAGCTAATTTTTGTAGAACAAATTCGTTAATGCATTTTTCATTGAAATATGATGCGTTTGTAAGAAAAAAAACTGGACGCAGTAAGTGCATTTTGGTAGCGAATTTTCGGTAAATTTGCAGTTTAGCTCCCAAACGCTTTTCAAAAAACTGTTTTCAGAAACCTGCCTAGACCGCTCACCCCCCCGAATCCACAAACCCCAAGAAAACTTTCTTGTTCACACCCCCCCAAGGAAATTACGGGACCAGGAGTGAGTAGGGGTGCTGGGCGGGGTAAGTAGTAAAGAGGAAATATGAGCAGAAAATTCGAATAAAACGGGCTTGAAAGCTGTCTTTTTCACATCTTGAAGCCATATCCCCCTTAAACCCTGCCTACCCCGCACAGCACCCCTAGTCACTCCCAGTCCCATAACTTCCATGGGGGGTGTGAACAAGAAATTTTTCTTGTGATTTGTGCATCCAAGTGGGGTCCTAGTAATGTTTCTGAAAACAATTTGTTGATCTGCAAATTTACAGAATTTTCATTAAATTCTTCAAATTTCAATAACTAAATTTGCTATTAACGTAAGCTTTGTTGGTTAGGAAACCAACATTTAAGTTTATTTTCGGAAAATTTTTGTATATTTTCAAACCATAAGTAATTTTGATAAAATATAGTACATTGTTTCTACTACATAGGCTATACCGGTAATCAGATTGATGCCTGCGCGCATTTGCTATTAAAAACATTTTTATGGAAATTCACTTCCATAACACATTTGCTGCATCTAGACTTTTGAAAAATGTTTATATATTTTCAAACAATAAATTTATTTCGATGAAATATGGTACATTGTTTCTACTATATAGGCAACCAAGTTTGATGCCTGCTTTCATCAAAGAAAGACATTTGCTATTAAAAATATTTTAAAGAAAATTCGCTACCATAACGCACTGGCTGCGTCCAGAGATTTTAAGAAAATGATGACGACTCAAATGTTCCGTTGTTGTCTGACGAAGAGGACAACGGAAACGCTGAAGACCAAAACAGTGTCCATGGCTATGAAATTTTTGCAGAGCTAAATACAAGAGATGATGTAGAAATTATTGAGCAAGTGAAACGTGCATGAATGAATTAATAAATATTTTGCTGAAACTTCGCATGTGTAGGCTGCTATGTAAGGCGCGTATTCTACCATAACAATTGAATCAGCTAATCCAGCAGTGGCGCGCGTACCCACATGTCATTGGTTATCCGTCAAGAAAAAAACGGGTAAGCCAATGATATTTTTTTAAATTTTTTTTTGAATCTTACTTTCATTTGTGAACAAAATGACTCTCTTGATAATTTTCTGTACGACGCTTATTTTACGAGTAAGCAATGAATCAGGTAAGTGTTTTAGAGCACAGTTCATGATTTTCAACCAGTCGTTGTTTGATAGAAAATCGCAATGATACATTTTTATGCCTCCATTGGCCTGAATACACACACATCTTTTTAATATGGAAAATTTAATGTCTTGATAATTTTTTGTACGACGATTATCTTTGTTGTATTTTAGTAAGTAGTAGTCTGGTTTTCCAAAGTTGTCATTAAGTGTCACTTGACGTTTAGGTTAACAAGTTATTATTTTGAATAGGTGTATGTGGTAAACTTTATAAAATTGCAAATTTTTCTACTCTTTTACTTCTTATAATGGAGTACACCATTTTTATCTACAGATATGCTGATGGAAATGCTTTAGCTGCTTGTCGGGAATATCAACGTAGGTTTCCCACTCGCCGTCAACCTACACCAAGGGTTTTTTCTCGATCGTCTTCAAGACTTCGGCAGTGCGGTATTGGACAACGTCCTGACGCTAGAGCTAATGGTAGAAGACAACATCAACTTGAAGACGAAGAGAGAGTGGTGGATGCAGTAATGGATCAACCTTCTACAAGTACTCGGATGATTGCTACGCAGTTACAATATTCTCAAAGCTTTGTTTGGAGAACTTTACATCGAGAAGCCTCACATCAGACGCCCTCGTGGCGCAGGTGGCTAGGTGCCAGCCTGCTAAGCGAGAGGTCCCGGGTTCGATTCCCGGGTGAGCCAATTTGACCCTGTCTGGAAAATTTAAAAAAATATTGAATGATGGAAAAAATGTGCTAATGTCCTGAGATGCCGTAGCCAATAATATTTAAAAAAAAAAAAAAAGCCTTACATCCATATCATCGACAGAATGTTAATTGCCATCTACCTGGAGATAATGTTCATCGACGAGTCTTTTGTGAATGGATGTTGGAAATGAACAATCAAAATATCTTATTCCCTAATCTAATGTTCTGGTCTGACGAATCAACATTTACAAGAAATGGTATTTATAATTCTCATAATAAGCATATCTGGTCATTGGAAAATCCACATGCAACAAGGACTCGCAGATTTCAACATAGATTTTCCATTAATTTATGGTGTGGTATTTTTAACAGCTCACTGTTCATGGAAGTCCTGCCACAACGTTTAAATGGATCTTCGTACTTAGCGCTCCTAGAAAACCATGTAGAAAATATTCTAGATGACATTCCACTAGCAACAAGAGGTATAATGTGGTACCAGCACCAGCAGTTGAAACGTTGTTACATGGCTACATGAATATAATAATGAAAGATGGATTGGCAGAACCGGACCAATACATTGGCCTGCAAGATCAGCGCACTTAAACCCACTTGACTTCTATCTTTGGGGTGATTTTAAGCGACTGGTCTACAGTGAACAAATAAATACACCAGAGCAGCTACAACAACTGATAAATAATGCTTTTCGTCATATTCAAGCAACAATGAATCCTCAAGACATTAAATTTTCCTTATTAAAAAGATGTCGTGCGTGTATTCAGGCCAATGAAGGCATTTTTGAACATTTATTGTAATAAATAAATTACTATAAGCCTGATAAAAGTGTATCATTGCGATTTTCTATCAAACAACGACTGGTTAAAAATCATGAACTGTGCTCTAAAACACTTACCTGATTAATTACTTACTCGTAAAATAAGCGTCGTAGAGAAAATTATCAAGAGAGTCATTTTGTTCACGAATGAAAGTAAGATTCAAAAAATGAAAAATAAAAAAAATATATCATTGGCTTACCCGTTTTTTTCTTGAGGGATAACCAATGACATGTGGGTACACGCGCCACTGCTGGATTAGCCGATTCAATTGTTATGGTAGAATACGCGCCTTACATAGCAGCCTACACATGCAAAGTTTCAGCAAAATGTATGTGCTACTTTTTAAAAAATTGGGAAATTTTATTTTTTGAAATTCAACTTCAACACCCTGTATCTTTTAAATGAAGCATTATAGGAAAAATTTTTATAGGACATACCCTCTCTAAAATTGTTCAAAGAACATGGGGTTTCGTGTTTGGTCACCACTTATGAATCACCCTGTATATCATGGCAGGACAAAGTGGCACTATTTATTACTTTCTAATATATCTCGGTAGTACTACTGAAATAAAGTCAGTCTACAAACATTATAGCAGTGCAGGAATTGTTGTGTAATTAACAGAAAGAATAGATGAAAAAAATCACGGTCTTTACTTTGACAACTACTTCAGCAACTACAATCTATTCCAATTTTTGCAAGCAAGATCAATTTTTGCTGTGTGTACTATAAGAGGAAACCGTTTTTCGAATCCAAAGCTACCTACTGACAAAGAATTAAAAGCGAAAAGGGCGTGGTGCTTCTTTTATTGCACTTGGCAAAGACTGTATCATATTAACCAAATGGTATGACAACAAACCTGTTATCACAGCGTCCAATTTCATATGAGTTGGAAAAGAAGAGAATTACACTAGGTGGGACAAAAAAACTAAAAGTTACCTCTAAATTCCAAGACCAGAGGCAATAAAATTGTACAATGAAAATATGGGAAGGGTGGATAAAATAGATTTTTTGTTAAGTATTCGCTTATTTATCAGGTCTAGAATATGGACCATTAGGATGTTATTTCATGCCACTGACTTCACATTAGTGAATTCATGGCTGGAATATAAGCGGCAAGCTGTTGCGTTGAGCATTTATATGGATCTTCTGGCATTTCGTGGAAGTGTTGCAGAGAACTTTATACTGTGTAGATATCCTCCTAAGAGGGGACAGCCGAGTACACGGATTCTCCAGTTCCAGTAAAACAAAAGTATGAGACAAGGCCCTTTCTAAAAAAAAGGTATGATGGTTATAATCATACTCCAAATGTAGACGAAAGAAAATTTGACACGTAAGTTGGAAGGATGCAAGTACAAGACGCATTTATTTTGTTCAAAATGTGAAGTCCATCTGTGTTTGATAAAAGGAAGAAATTGCTTTTCAAAATTTCATTCGAAATAATTATTTTTCTGTTAATGAATTTTCTTAGCTAAAATTCACTAATAAGGAGATCTCGACTTTTGAATTTTGAAAAAATTTCTTCAAACGAGGGCAATCTAGGACCCCTGGAATCCATATCCGGGGTCAGTTTCAATTTATATATATATATATATATATATATATATATATATATATATATATATATATATATATATATATATATATATATATATATATATATATATATATATATATATATCTTTTGGAATATTGCACTATTTTTTTTTTTTTTTTTGTTCCCTCAGGGCTCGTCCGCGGCCTTGCCGCCCCGATAGCACCGCAACCCTTGGTTGATTAATATTGCACTATACTGTAATCACTTTTAAATATACACTGTATTTGTTTGTTGTACGTTTGTGATTTCTTGTTGGTTTGCGTGAACTGCAGCTTCGAACCGTCCCGATTCATCATCAGCACGCTACTGACTGTTATCGCTCCTGTGTGGTCTACGTCTGAGATTGTACGTGGCGCTTGCGCCGTGAGCTTCTATTGGTCGGTTTACTGTTCTCTGATTGGTTGTGCCTTTGGACTGTGTCGTGTGTATCGGTCTCGTGTCTTGATCATTGTGGTTTGATACTTTGTCTATTTGTATCGCCTTTATTAAGTTTTGTTTAAATGTTTGTACTTAGCTTTGTTCTGGCATTAATTGTTTCTTATTGTTTGTTTGTTGAATGTAGTATTGTTCCCAGATTTCCATTTTTTGTGGTCTTTAACATGCTACAACAACCAATTACAACTAATGAAACATGTTAAAGACCACAAAAAAATGGAAATCTGGAAACAATACTACATTCAACAAACAAACAATAAGAAACAGTTAATGCCAGAACAAATCCAAGTACAAACATTTGAACAAAACTTAATAAAGGCCATACAAATAGACAAATTATCAAACCACAATGATCAAGACAGGAGACCGATACACACGACACAGTCCGAAGGCACAACCAATCAGAGAACAGTAAATCGACCAATAGAATCACACGGCGCAAGCGCCACGTACAATCTCAGACGTAGACCACACAGGAGCGATAACAGTTAGTAGCGTGCTGATGATGAATCGGGACGGTTCGAAACTGCAGTCCATGCAAACCAATAAGAAATCACAAACGTACAGCAAACAAATACAGTGTATGTATGTATGTATATGTATATATATATATATATATATATATATATATATATATATATATATATATATATATATATATATATATATATATATATATATATATATATATATATATATATATATATATATATATATATATATATATATATATATATCAAAAAATAATGGACCGATTTTTTTGATAAAATTGAGCATGTACCTTCCTTTTGTAAGTGGCTTGGATAAGTTCGTTAGCCAGGAAAATCGAACGAGGTTTTCCGAGAAAATTTTGGATTTTCTTTATAAAAAAAATTTTATCTCAAAAACTATAAAAGCTATGGTAACCAAATTTGGTACGTAAGTTTACGATATTAAAGGGAAACTATATACCAAAATTTAAATTTCTATGTTAAAAGAAAAAAAAGTTAGAAAAAAAATATTTGGTGCCACATCATTTCTATGAAAATTCACTACAATAATGCACTTACTGTGTCCCGACTTTTTTTAATTTAAATAAAATAAATGTAATCACAAATTTTGTTTTGTATCTTTTACCACTCCAAGACATAATGTCCCTGCTGTGGGACATCATAAAAAATGGGGAAATCTTATGAGAATATAATTTTTAAAACTAATTATCCTAAAAGGATGCCAAATAAAGGAAATAAAGTATATACAATAATTTTTTCCACAAAAAAAGATAGATGTCTACTCCATGGGTACCCAAGTCGGTGTACCTGAGGAGAGTCAAATATACTGAAAGGGTTAATTTAAACATTTTTGAAGCTGTGAAGTAATGATTGGTTTATTAAGAAACCTTTGCCAATAAATGTTCATATTAGTAAGCTGAGAAGATACTGTGTATTACCAAATACTATATAATGACAATACGGGACACTCCTATGCTTTAGCATTGGTGATATTTGTGACAAGTACACTAGCGCCAACTCACGTGAAGTATTGATAACTGAGCGGGTAATTTGAATTGTATATTTACCTGCATATTCTTAATTTAGGCAATTGGTTTATTATAGATGAATATAAAAAATTGTACATGACAAAACAGTGAACATTTTCTAATTATATAGTTATAAATAGAATTTGTATCAACAATCAGCTTGAAACCTAAATGAATTCAGCATGAATAATTCTGCAAATTTCTTTTACCCATAATCTTTTTTCATCATAATTTAAAGTACTACCTTGAAACAATCGTGAAACTACTATTTCAAGGGTGGGTATAGGAATATACTGAGAGCTGTTTCTGAGGATATTTAGTTACAATCTGTACTTACCTATAAATAATTGTTCTAGGTATAAATGGTAGCACAGTACTCAATTTTCTATATCTCTACATGAATTCTGTCTTATTAATCTAATATTTTAAAATATGTAACTGATAAACTTAGTACATAATTAAGAAATTGTGCAGATGAAAGGTGAGACTAACTCTTACTTCTGTGAATAAATCTATTATAGGGCCGAATATGCTATTTCTACTTGTCTCTTTAAAAACTTGTCTTTGGAAGATAATTAAAAGCCAAGTAAAATAATTTTAAATGTGAAAAAATGTGATAATTTACTGGATACTGAAATAAAAAAGGACACAGAAGAATATAGAAAAGCAGTTTTCTTATATCATTTATATTATATTAATGCAAAACTTTTTTGCCTTCATATTTCTTTTTTTTTATGCACTGGAAGACAAGTTATGATTAAAGCCTTTAAACCATCCGTTTACGAAGTTTATCTATAAATAGGTACATGATGGTAAATATTACACAATAAATTATCTTCTGCGAACTGTACATATTGGCATAAAAGTGATTCGGAATTTGTCTTCTGCTTCAAATCATATTCACGTTTCGCCATCCTTTGGAAACCTATGAAATGTCTTTGATAGATTTAGCACGTTATAATTCGAACAATTATAGATTCCACACACCAAACCACTAACATTCATTGTAAAAAACACAGCTCAAACTAAATTATACACAGTGAAACACCAGCAATTGCTAGTGTTACACGTTCTCGAACGACGTAACATCAGTACTATCCGCTAGGGACGCTGATATTCTTGAAACACGAAATCAGCCGGAGTGTCCTGTATTGTCATTATATAGTATTTGGTATTACTATCAATACTAGACTTCACCAAACAACAATGTGCCAAAATATAGAAATAAACACGAAAATTAACATATTTCGTTTGGCAGAAAAATTAAGTACACTTGGAGAACCCGAATCACCACAACACATCTATTTAAAGACCTGACGATCGTTTCACCAACAAAGTTAGCATCATTAGAGAATCAGAGGGTTTGTTAGGTAACCCAAAAGACAATGATAGTACCGCTGAAATTTATGAAATAAGTTGTAAAAACTGTGATCTTAAATACGTCAGACAAACAAACTACTATACTAAAACAGCACTATAGATAAATCTTCCATTGCGTGACATATTTTGGATAATAATCACCACGTAGATAAGGATAATCTAAAATTGATTAAAAATTTTAAGACAACCGGGACAGCGAAGTGCTTTCGAAAGTATATACAGTGTGTCAAGATAAGGAGAGCCACTATGGGGATCTCCAAAGCGGTAGCAGATACAGACTTGGTTAAATGGGAGAAAAGTTGCGCGCTCCAAAGCCCCACAAAATGGCGGTTAGATATCTCCGAAATTTTTTTGGTTTTTGAGATATTTTGTAAAATTTGGATTTTTCGGGTTTACATATTATTTTTTTCTGGCCTTAATGGTGGAGCTACACCGATATCGATGACACCACTTCACAGCAGCTTTAAATTTTCTGTAACGTAGCATTGCTAATTTTTTAATCCTACGATTCGTCTTGGCAGCACCATCAACTTTTTTTTTTAAATACTGCCCTCGTTTTCTGATATCATATTCCGAAAGCTCTTTTTATTCCAAATTCAGCAATGTGTCACACTTTGTGGTTTAGTACCATTTTAATCTTTTTTTTTGTGACCTTATTCAAGAAAATTCCTATTACCCACCTGTACATAGCTTTTAAACTTAAGTACTAAACAACTAGCCATATCAATTAGCACTTTATGTCATTTAGGCGTTTCATAATAATCCAATGGATAAATTGAGGCACTAATTTAATGGAATAAACACAGAATAAACTTAAATTAAAAAGACAAAAGTATGCTTTTGACAATAAAAGAATGTAACAATAGCTGTATTTGGATTGATAGTAACATTGATTTTTGACATATTACTTTCATGTTTAATTTATTGTGTAATAATTAGTAACTGTTTCTAGTCAATATGTTTTTAGTGAATTCTTATTTTAAAAAATTCACTAATAGAGGTATCGATGGTGAGACTTTGCAAAAATTTTTTCAAATGAGCGCGAATTAGGACCCCTAGAACCGATATCCGGGGTCAGTTTGAATTTTTATATGTTTATATATATATATATATATATATATATATATATATATATATATATATATATATATATATATATATATATATATATATATATGTATCCGTCTGATAACTCAAAAAAATATTAACCGATTTCGATGAAACTCGGCAAGTGCCTTTCTTTTATTAATGGCTTGGATGAGTTCGTTGGTCAAAAAAATCGGACGGGGTTTTCCGGGAAAATTTTGAGTTTTCTTTCAATAAAAAATTTTTTTCCCCGAAAATTACAAAGATATTTCGATAAAATTTGGTCTACATATTGCTTTGGGAGAGACCTAACTATGTGCCAAAATTCAGCTTTCTAGGGTTACAGAAAATTGAGCTATTCAAATTTGAAACATTTATATTGAAACGGCGTTTTCGAATCTCACTTAAGCCTGACCCATCAGGAGTACATAAGCTGTGAAGGAGTAGATTAATACACAAAAACAGTAATGTGCTACTGGTTAGTCAATGACAACTATTATTGTCATTAACTCATCATATTCATTTTTATTTAAGATTCAGAGAAATAAGTACACTTGGAGAACCCAAATCACCACAACACATTTTAAAAGACCTGACGATCTTTTCACTAACCAAGTTAGCGTCATCAGAGGATGAAACATTCTGTTGTCAGGTCTTTTAAAATGTGTTGTGGTGATTTGGGTTCTCCACGTGTACTTAACAGTGCTCATCACAGGTTCCAATCTTCACTTAGTGTATTCAGAGAAATGTCAATAATACTGAATTCACTGATTCTTAATCATTGGCAGCATTTACGATTATATATAACCCTATTGTAATTTATCATCATTTATCACCTCTGTAGTATAATTATTTACTATATTTAAGCAGTGTGGGTAACTATGTATTCAAGGTTTAAATCTTAGTTTAGGAAGCGTCTAATATTTCACTACAAGTAGTCAATGAATACTTTTACCTACCATAATTTATGATATTCTCATTGGGTTTTTTTCCTTACAACTCGCATCGTTTTTAGTCAATTGGTGTTATTAATAGTCAATAGTTTCTTCCCAAAATTTGCTTTTACCGAACACACATGGCTTCCATTGACTTACTACGTACCAAAATTCAACTTTCTAAATTAAGAGAAAATTGGGTTATTCAAATTTTAAATTTTCTTTCGAAAAAAATTTTTTTCTCCGAAAATTACAAAGTTATTTTAATGAAATTTTGTGGATATCTTGCCTTAGGAAAGACCTTACTACGTATTAAAATTAAACTCTCTAAGTTTATAGAAAATTGAGTTATTTAAATTTGAAGCATTTAATAAAAATTCACTACCATAATGCACTTGCTGCGTCCCAAGTTTTCTAACAAAGAAAAGTTTGACGCTGGCATGTTTCATTTCATTCAACCGAAATTGTTGCGGAGCATATGTTTTTGCATAGATATCTGGAAAGAATACAGCCAAATGAAATGACTTATAGCAAATTAGTGACAAACCTTAAAGCATATTATGGTTCTTTTAAAAAACCTGTAGTTTCTCGGCAAAAATCCAGCAATGAGGAAGTAGTACATAATGTTTTGTTAGCAGCTACTGAGGATCCCGGTACACCAGTCCAACGGATTGAACGAAACGTTGGTATATCAAAATCAACGGCACATTTTATTTTACGAAAACCAAAATTACATGCATACAAGTACAGAATTTGTGAAGGACTCAGACCAGGTGATTTAGAACGAAGTCGCTCATTCTGTGAGTGGTACACAAGAAAAGGCCAGGACAATTTTATTTTTCCATGTCAAATAATATGGTCTGATGAAAGTATGATTACGAATAACAATAAGAAATTTTCATTATTGGTCTGAAACCAATCAACGCTCAAATAAAACGTCGAGGCATCAACACGGTTTTGCTTTCAATACGTGGGCCGGTATCTTCGGTACAACGATTATAGGACCGTTTCTTCACCACCATACCATAACATCAGAGCGATACCTACATTTGTTATAAAACAATTTAGGGGATGATCTCGATAATATTCCTCTGGAGATAGAGTTCGCAACTGTTGGAGACAGCAGGATGGAGCACCTGCACATAATTCCAGAGCTGTTCACGAATATCTTTCAAGGAGATTTCCAGATAAGGTAATCAGCATGTACTCGGAAACACCCTGGCTAGCGCGTTCACCAGATATAACCCTCCTTGATTTCTTCAGATGGGGATACGTTAGAATCATGTATATCAGCAAAAATTTTCTACAGGACAAGATTTGAGGGGGCTAGTTCTGGAAGCATTTGCCAGTATTACTCCACGAATGTTGACTAGGGTTTTAGAATCGACAGTTAGAAGGTGATATTTGTGCTTGGAAAATAGTGGAAGTTTATTTGAACATATGTTAGAAATTTAGTTGTTTTGTTCGTATTTGTTTTTTTTTATGTTTAGGTCTTCTGGTAATGTAATTTTATTTGTTCTGTGCTTATTCCATTAAATTATTACCTCGATTCATCCATTAAATTATTACTGGACGCCTAAATGACATGTGTTAAATGATATAGCTAGTTCTTTAGTACTTAAGTTTAAAAGCTATGTACAGATCCGTAATAGGAATTTTCTTGATTAAGGTCGAAAGAAAGACTAAAATGGTACTAAATCACAAAGTGTGACACATTGCTGAATTTGAAATAAAAATGGCTTTCAGAATACGATATCAGAAAATGAGAACCGTATTTAAAAAAAAAGTTGATGATCCCGCAAAAACGTAACGTCGGAAACAAAAATTAGCAATGCGACGTTAAAGAAAATGAAAAGCTGCTGTGAAGTGGTGTCATCAGTATAGGTTCACCATTAAGGCCAGAAAAAATAATATATAAAATCGAAAAATCCAAATTTTTCAAAATATCTCAAAAAACCAAAAAAAAACTTTCGGAGATGTCTAACCGCCATTTTGTTGGGCTTTTGAGCGCGCATCTTTTCTCCTATATCACCAAGTCTGTGTCTGCTACCGTTTTGGAGATCCTCATAGTGACCCTTCTTATTTTGGACACCCTGTATATTGCTAAATATAGTAATAATAAAGTATATGAACTTCGCACAGCCACCTATGGTAAGTCTGTTGATAGATCACTTCAAAAGAAAGAACGGCAGAAGCATGTCAGACAGATAATAACAGAATTTAGATATTTTTGCTAAACAAAATATGTTAATTTTTGTGTTGTTAGACCACCCTCTATGGTTATGGACAGACTACTTGCGCAAGAATATAAACAGAGTTGTAGATGTAACATATTTAGGCGATCCTTAAGTAGACGGGTCGCTGCATTGCCGGACGGTGCTTATTGCTCTAACTCCCTGAACTGACCTTCCTGACCTACACTGTAGGTCAGTTCAGGCAGCCCCCTAGAGCAATAAGCACCTTCCGGCAATGCCGCTCTCTGTGCATGGATGGGACCCGTCTACTTAAGGATCACCACATATTTAAAGTTATCCATCCTCTGATGATGCTAATTTGGTTAGTGAAACAATTGTCAGGTTTTTTTAAATGAGTTGTGGTGATTTGGGTTCTCCAAGTTTATTTAATAGATTATGGGGCAATGTGCTCCCTGTTCACTTGACACAACAAAGGTATATTTCAATATAAATCGCCTTAGCAAAAACTAGTTCGCTAAGATTCTAACCTCTTTGTCATTATATCTCCACTAAGATTATCTGTTAGTGTACCAATATTCAAAGAAAAATTAACCTTAAATGTGAATATAATGTAAATACCAGAGTTTTACTACCAGTTCAAAGAAAACTAGACATTCAACAATAAGATAATTCGAAATTAAAAAAAAAAAGATAAAGTACTTGTGAGGTCTGTGCATAGTTCATAGAATTTGAATTACCTTTGGATTTTATTAGCTCGAGTATTAACTGCCGTTTTTATCAGATCGAACTCGGTCTTCTGTTCTGAAGAATCAGCCTCTTTCTTTTCCCTAAACTGATAATTACTAAGTCCATAGTCATTACATCGTTTTAAGAAATCTTTAAAATAGACTTCGGCGACATCCACAATCTCCTTCCTTTCTCCAGATGTTAACTTTAAAGCAAGAGATCCTAACAAAGCTGGTAGAAGTAGATATTGTAGATCATTTGTTGCAATTTCTTCAATTCCCTCATTTGTGCTGAAAATATTGGCGTAAGATACCAGACGTGTTGCCTTCTCGAATATTTTCATCGCCCGCTTTATGTTCGCCTAAAAACAAAAAGATTAAGCTTGCCAAAAAAACATTAATAGAAAAATTATTAGCATTCCTGCAATACCTGAACTGAAGAACTGTTTGTGGGCTCATCGCTTTTTCCTAAGTTGTTAAAGAGATCTAAACCTTCTTTAAATAGTGAAGATAGACTCTTGACTTCGGTTTCTGGATCAAAGTTACTGCTAGAATTTGTTGCCATATTTGTAAGTGGTGTATTTATGGCAAATAATTTATTTTTCTAAACACTATTCCAAAGGGTTATGAATACAATAAACATCCGATCCGCTTTGTTTTGTCACTGCTAACTGTCACTGTCAATCTGTCAAATGTAACGTCACTGTCATCTTATATATAATATGTCAAAATTCCAATAATGTATGTCCTCTAGTTATTCAATCATCTATGCAAGTACTAATATTAGTATTTTTTTTTTTTTATGTCAACAACACACCACGAGGGCTTACAGCCTAAATACTATCGTACCGTGGGTGTTGACAAGGAGGAAAGAGGTAGCTTGTTAATTCTGGACTTGAAGGTTCGGAGGAGAAGGAAAAACATGTGCCGGCAAGGAATTCCACAACTTGGAAGTCCTCGGGACAAAAGAGCGGGCATAACAAGATGTTCTATGTCTGGTGACCTGGACATTAAAAGGGTGCATTCGCTCTGTTCCCCTGGTAGATCTGCTGGGGGCAGCAGGTGGGGGAATTATGGAGGAAAGCTCCTCTGAGCAGTGCCCGTGCAGATATCTATAAAAGAGAGAGAGGTCACCAACGGCACGTCGGTGGGCAAGGGATGGAAGCCTTTGGGTGAGGGTAGAGTCACCGATGAGACGTATAGCTCTCTTTTGAATGGAGTCCAGGATAGCGAGTGTAGAAGCGGCAGCTGCACCCCAGATGTGGGAGCAGTATTCGAGGTTTGGCCTTATTTGTGAAGTGTATAAGGTATAGAGATTAGTTGGTGAAAAGTATTTGCGAGCCCGGAAGAGGAAACCCAATTTCTTAGCAGCCGCTTCTGCAATTGATGTAACATGTTGGTGCCAATTAAGATTTCGATCCACAGAAATGCCAACAAGAGAAAAAGACTCATTACTTTGAATAACTTGGTTGTTCATTGTGATGGGTCTAGGGCTGCTGTATCTCTTGTGAGAAAGAAAGCAAGACTTAGTTTTGGTGGGGTTGAATTGTACAAGATTTCTACTTCCCCAGTCTAATATTTTTTGGAGGTCTACGGAGACAGAACCCTCCATGAGTCTGCGATCCTCATCTAATTGGGCTAAAGAGACAGGCTTAGAATATTGTATGTTTGAGTGGAGGGTGCTGTCGTCCGCGTAACTGTGAGTTTTGTATTAGTTTTGTTGTGAAAGTTTTTGAGCTTCCCATCGTTTATCATTGCTCCATATTATGTCAGTTCATTTGATTGGTTACCTACTCAAAATTGAAAACCTATTCAATTACATGGAGTATAAAAATAATAACAAAACTTCAAACAATGTTCTCCCCAACATTCTCTCAAATATTCACAATCGCATACATTTCTGTACGCTTTTTTCTAGAATTGCGCCAGGATTCCGTTTACCGATGTAAACTCTCAAACTAACATGACAATTGACATTACAGTTAATTTTAAATTTAGCGGGAGAAATAGAACGAGATTTTTAATTTCCATTTTTTTATTTAAAAATGACACACCAACAATGAAATATCACATAAGTCATTTCTTCATCATTATTACTTGTGACCCCTGTCCATGTTTTTCCTGAGGAATCGATTAACACAAAAATGCTTAGATTTCCCTATTTCTCCATTATGGCTCTGTATAAAAAAAGGTTAAACATGGCGGCCACGAACGCATGGCTACACTGTCTTTATATAGACCATATATGGGCAACCACAGGCCCGGATACGGCCCTCCACCAGCTTCAATCCGGCCTGCGAGAGATTCAGAAAATTCAAATAACGACATCAATTCAAATCGATAAATAATATTATTAAGCGTACGCAGTGGAACGCCATAGATCGGGTCAGAAATAGACAAACAGATAAACATTCGGGAAGCCGCTCGATGCGCTTGAAGCACTCGCGTACGATCGAGAGTATTCTAGTTGCTTATTGTGGGTATTATATAAACCGCTCAGCGCGCGTGTCATCTCGGTACCTCTTAACAACTGTTAAAGTTCGCATCGCATATTCGCGTACGGTCGGGAGTACGACGCGGGAAGTAATCAAGCAAATTCTATCAACATGTATGGTTTAAAAAAGCTGAAAGTGGACACAGAATGTCGTCAATTCCAAGACAAAAGGACTTCTGAATACTTTTTTATCTTGCACAGTGGTAAACCTATGTGTTTGTTGTGCAATGAAACAATTTTTGTTTTAAAAGAATACAATATGAAGCGGCATTACTCCAGCAAGCATTTCGCTAAATATAATTTACTCACGGGCCAGTTAAGAAAGGATAAAATTAAAAAACTCATTACCGATTTAGAGAAACAGCAACCAATGTTCCATTCACAAAAATCAAATCTATACAGTGTTGTTAAAGCTAGTTTTATAATTAGTTCCAAAATGGCGAAAACATCAAAGTCATTTTCTGAGGGACAGTTTGTTAAAGAGTGCCTAGTAGATATTGCAGAAATTTTGTGTCCAAAAAAGAAGAGTTTGAGAAAGTGAGCTCATCGCGACGTACTGTTGTTCGACCTATAGATATGATGGCTAGTGATATCAAAAAAATATTGACCGATAGATTGGCTGGTTTTCAAGCATTTTCGATTGCTTTGGATGAGAGTACATATTTATTTGACACTGCCCAGTTAGCTATTTTTATACGAGCTGTTGATGAAGAATTTGCAGAGAGAGGAATTACTGGCTTTACGGCCGCTACAAGGGACGACTACTGGAAAATATATTTTTGCCGAGGTGCAAAGTACTTTTGAGCAATATAGTTTGCAGTGGTGTAAATTAGTTGGGAGTGTGCAGAGATGGTGTGCCTTCAATGGTTTGTTCACGAAAAGGTTTTATCGGAATTCTGAAGGAAAGAGTAACCACTATGAATGTGCAAGAATCTGATTTAATATTTCTGCATTTCATTATTCACCAACAAAACTTGTGCTCTAAGTCCATTCGACTGAAGAATGTGGATGGATGTGGTAGTAAATCCCATTAATTTCATTAGATCCTGCGGTCTTAACCACCGCCAGTTTAAACCATGATGGATGAACTCTCTTCAGAACACGATGATGCGACATATAGTATAGTATAGTATAGTATATTTTGTCTACAATGTAAGTAAGGTGGCTAAGCAAAGGTAAAATGCTAAAAAGATTTTATGACCTTAGAAGAGAAATAGCCGATTTTATGGAAATAAAAGAGAAAACATTGCCGCAAATTTGTGATTCAACTTGGCTTTGTGACTTGGCATTCCTGGTAGACATCAGAGGACACTTAAACGACCTGAACTTGAAGCTTCAAAAACAAGGGCAATTGGTAAGTCAGCTGATCAGTCATCTTAAAGCTTTTCAAAACAAAATTCGCTTGTGGGAAACACAAATGAGAAGTAAATACTGTTTTCATTTTTTAACATTATCCAGTCACGAAAACATTGAGTATGGTCGCTATGCTGAAGAACTGGAACTACTGTCTGAGCAATTCACTGATCGATTTTTTGATTTTAAGAATATGGATAGCACTTTCAATATTTTTGCAAATCCTTTAAGTGTAATGTGGAAGATGCTCCGCTTTACCTACAAATGGAGTTGATCGAGATTCAAGAAGACTCATATTTGAAGTCTAAATTTGATGATGTGGAACTAAGCGAATTTTACAGAACATACCTTTCCGAAGAAAAGTATCCACAGCTGTTTTCGCACGAAAAATAATTTGCATATTCGGAAGCACATATAAATGAGAGCAGCTTTTTTCAATCATGAAAATTAATAAAAATAAGCTCGGCTAACAGATGTTAATTTAGAAAACACTTTGCATCTATGTACTACTGATATTGACCTCAATATTGATCATCTTGTTTATCAGCTTCAAATTCAAGTATCACATTAATTTTAATTTGACTTTTCTATTTTTTTTTATTAATTTGCTTTTTATATGTTTGATTATGCTATTATAATTAATAAATTTAAAAAATGTGTGAATTTTTGTGGCTTTTTTATTCACTATTACCTACTTATTTCTTGCCTACGGGCCGCGACCTGAGTTCCGAAATTAGGCCCTCAGCGAAGCAAAGGTTGCCCATACCTGATATAGACACTGTAGTATGAACCAGAGGGACATTCTTTGATAAAGACATCACATTTCCCTTCTGTTATTGTTAACCATTTAGTTATCAGTTCTATGCTTTATGTAATTTGTGGCACATTATAGAACCCTAACCTTACACTAAAGAGTACGGCAAATTAACAAGTGATCATGTCAAACTGCTGTACATCAGTAGCTTACTATAGTCTATAACCTCCTCAAAATAAAAAGATAAAGTATTTATTTACTTGGTATAGGCAAACAGTAGTAGTAACATATGCGGGACCTCAAGTGAACCCAAATCTGGTGAGTAGTAAGGTCACTATTTCCTATAAGTCCTAACCTAAAAAGTTTCTATCTATCAGATTTATAGTTAGCAGGATTAGAAATGCTTTATAAGGTTTGAAGATCTTATTATTGTTTACTACTTACGCTGTTGTTGTGTTGTTGCACTGTCTGGAGTCTCATATTTATCAGCGCTCCAAACTAGTGCCTGGTTACGATGATTTTTCTAAGAGTTTATTTTCGATATCTAGGAAATCGAAATCAAAAAGTTTTTATAAGCGTCGTCACGGAAGATCAAAAGGGTTGAAAGAGGAATTAACTTATCAATTAGACAGACATGTTAATGTAACAAAATATTAGGTTTATTAACATGAACTGAATTTGAAATGGTGAACATAAAACTAAATTGTTGGTAGCTCTTAAAATGAACATTAATTGTACAGAAATAGAAATCAAATTAATAGCAAGAATTTCAATAACAAGAAATTATCAATTTACATGCATTTGACAGAATAGGGAGACAAATGTGGTTTGTTTATTACTAAAGAAATCTAAGCACCTATATTGATATATGTTAAAAATCAGATGCTGTGTGTTGCAGCTCAAAAGTAAACAAACTAATTTCAAGAATGACGTGTTTAAATTTACAAACAAAACTAACTGATGAGATTTCAGAGATTAAAATAGGAAGTTCATAATTATTCTAATAGCAACTCCCTAACATTGCTCAAAGATCTAAACTTGATTGAGTGTCTTTGAAAGTTGAGATTATAAAAATTCAGCTGCCAGATGAGTACATCAGACCAAGTTTACTAGTTCAGAGAAAAAATTCTATTGACTCACTGAATCTTCTGCCTTGAATTACCTGGTAACTTTATGGGGATGACCTCCAAATTTAATCAAATATTAGTAGCTGACACAAGTCTCAGTGACTCCAACAAGAGAAAGGAAGCTGGGAAAGACAGTGATGGTTACTAGGCCGGTGGATTTATTGTCACGCGTACAAAACCCTTTGACAAACAGGTTGATATTCTGAAGTCGCTTGGTGGAAACTTCGCGATTTATAATTAAAACGTTGAATTTGCCTTAGCGAAATTCACTGCCAATTGACTTAAACTTCGGCGATAACCCGGAATTCTTTTTAAGGTAGCTAATCGACAGGTTGAAACAAAGAACCACAACTTAAGTTCTGCTTTTATGCTAACTACGGTATTCATTTAAACTCGAATGTCACTAAAATACTTTAAACAATCACGGAGTATTGTTACAAGGTAGTATAGGTAACAGAAAGACTTAAAAACCCCGTTTATAAGACAATTCGAGAGCCACCTCAAGTAACGATGTTCACGCCAGAGTCGTCAGTGTTAAACTCCCAGAGGCAGAGAGCGTTCGGCTGCAGCTGACAACAGCACGCAAATTTCAGTGTTCTGAGCGTTAGTCGTTATTTGCGAGCTCTTTCTCACCTTCATTCTTCGAATGGGATAGAACGAGAGCCCCAATCCTTGGCGAACTCACCAACGTCCTCTATACACACCTCCACAATAATGGACTCGTCCGTTCATTTAGTAACCGACTTTCTGGATTTCATCATAATTACGTCAGCTTTTTACCCAGAATTTTAGGACAATAGAGATGTTTATTTTCCCCAACAAAATGCAACGTTTTTCAATATTTAGATCTTGACGTATATTGTAGGGAGTTCAGTACGCTTCTTACTATACAGAATATTTTAGCGAATTTTCACCAACATTATTTTGAAACCAAAACGTGAAATATTCAATATAGATAGGGTTTCTGGTATTGTGTATTATGTTTGGGGGTCTTCTAGGTGTTTTTAAACCAGTAATGATTCCACGTAAAAACTGAATCGTTACAAGTCACAGAAATTGATAGACGTTGAAAGAAGAAAGAAAGATAAAATATAACTTTTGGGAGAATAACACACAAAAATCTTTCTTTAATTATAGTTTATTTTATACTCTAGACGTTATCAATTTATATATCAAATTTAACAAATATTAATTCTGTTTGTGATACACGCTTTAATTTATTCGAAAATACAAAATTAACTTATTCAACTGAGTAATTTTATTACAAATACAATGTATTAAATGTACGTATAATATAAACCCTTAAAAATTGCTCATTCAATCACTTTTATTAATATCTTAGGATACTTAAAAACACTCTGTATCATAACATAATTACAAGTCAAGTTGGCTGATGATACATAGAAAATATTTAGGAAAAAAAATCATGTGTTCCAAAAGCCTTAAAGTCAGCATTAAACTTTAACTGAAACAGACAAATCTATAACAAAGTTAAACTAAAAACAATCCAAATTAGGTCAACATTAAATAATAATCATTAAAAATTTAATTAAATTTCAATTAGAGTTGTAATATTGAAACTACAGCCTATAAACCGAGAGGTCCCAGGTTCAATTGCCATATTGGCTAACACTGTGTTGGTCTGTGAAGTGAATGAAACTTACAGATGACCCTGGCTAAACTTAAAAGGTGTATTCTACTAAGCAAAATAATAAATAAACTTTATCTACAGGTAAGTCCTGATATGCTTCACAAAAAAGCATCATTATTACAGTCTAAAGGCGATGTCGCCGCAACCACGATATATATATATATATATATATATATATATATATATATATATATATATATATATATATATATATATATATATATATATATATATATATATATATCAAATATACCATAAAAATAGAAACCTTTTATTGTGGAGAAAAACGAGCCATGTATATTAAATTTACGCATCCTAATATTTAAATGCCCTGTATATTTAAAAGAGTGTTGAATCTTTTGGGTTAAATAATAAATATCATGAGAATTGAAGGAATACAGAACAATGCTTTGTTTTTACTTGTATTGTTTGGTTGACTAGTAAAGATCGTTATAATATAAAGAACACAGAACAATGCTTTGTTTTTATTTATAGTGTTTTGCTTTAAGAAAATACTTTTTATTTGGTCCTAGTGAATAGGTACATATAGTCACAGTATATTTAAATGGTAAGAACTTTTATTGTCAGTAAATTATAAAAAAGGACACAATGTTAGCAGTGAAACGCGGGGACGTTTTTTTTTAAATAAGTGTAACTAATAAGAAGTTGGACAATTACAAGATGCAGGGTTAATGAACTTTGTATTGCACAGCCTGTATCCAAAGGAGTTTTTTTTTGAGAGGATAGATATTTAAACAAAACAGTGAAGCGTGTCGAGGAGATTGGCATTCGATGATAGTCCCCGGCAATGTAAGTTAAAAAAACATTCGATTATAAACTGCGAAAGTGAAAGTATAAGTGTAATTAGCACTCTATTTTAAACTGCCTTAATATAAGATGGCAGGATAATGAATATTAATCAGCAATAACAGTCAAGGTAGAAGAAAAGTTTCCAGACAAGGGCTATCCAAAATAAGCCCGATATCAATTAATACAAATCTCAATGAAGAACCAATTAGAGACATTAACCAGTAAGTCAATCTTGTGAATATTGTAATTATAAATGTGCAGATTTTTTTATATTGTGTTTAGTTTTAAGGATTTCTGTTATGTTGATGAATTTTGTGTATGTTTAGCACATTAAGGGGGATATGCTGATAAAGGCCGAATTAATAGAGCATAGTTTATGTAATTCATTTTTAAAATAAGATGTTGTTGTTGTTTTGTTTCTTTAACGTCGGCCTATTTCCGCGACTATGGCCAATCACAGACGTCAGGGAGCAGTTTCACCTCACTATCCTGAACATTTTGCCGAAACCCTGCCTTCCTGTAAGGAGGGTGGGGATCTTTAACGTGCCCAACATCGCATGAACACGGGACCGGCGGCTTTACGCCCCTCCGAAGGGCGGAACGTGCAGACATTCAACTTGCTCAAATGCAATGCCAAAACCTCGGTTGATGTTAATTTTACAGTATGTACTGAAAAAGTGAAAGGAGTACCCTGGGATCGAACCCAGTACCCTTCGGTTCAGAGGCACACGTTCTTACCCCTGAACCACCGAGGTTCTAAACAAAGATGTTGATTTGTGTGATTTATTGACAGCGATCAATAATAATTTTTGAAATAGCTATGTTTTTTCAAACGAATTTAAATAACCAGAAATAAAACAATATAGCTTGTAGTTATATAGTCTGATTAATTTGACCCATAAAAAAATATAATGTCACCAAATAAGTCCATATTCAAAGATTATCAATTAAAAGAGTAAAATCAATAAAAACTCAATTGAAAATATTTTAACGAAATTTCTAACACTCTGGATTAACAAAAATATACAAATAAGGTACATCAAAACAAAAATGCTAGCCCAATTTCAGCACTCTACTCATGAGATAAGAGACAAATTTACAGATACAGTGGTAAGTAAACAAATATTGGCATAATTTCATTTTTATCAATGTTAATACTTTAAATGAAGAGGAAAACCCATAACAATTAAAATTCTCATGCTCAACAATTAAAACTGCTAAAAATACCATAGCAATATATACAGGGTGTCTCAATAGCGTGCAATTCCTTTATATATCCCTTACCCTTAGAGCTAGCCCAAAAAACTTTCAACAAAATTTTCTTGTGATTATCTAAGCTACATCGAGGAAATATATTCAGCTTTGTGGAACTTCCAGTTACACCGGAAGTAGCTTACAACTTCATCAATATACTCTGTGTATTGGAGACTAACGATTGATTAGACGTTAGGTTAGTCATACTAGGTCAACACTTCTTTGTGACTCCCTAGCCTACTTAAGGGTTTGTTTTAGAAACCCAAAAAGGGGGTTATAGAGGCTACTTAAAATTTGAGTCAGTTTAGAAGCACACATTTTAAAAACTATTGTTGAAATTTCATCGGGTATTGCAGCCTTTTTGATGTCTAGATTTTCCAACTTTTTGATGTCTAAATGTTCCAACATGTGCTTAACAGTATGATGCCTGAAATAGTATATTTCATTAGGAGTGTAGAAACTAGGTTTTTCCTGTGCGCGTGTGACTAGATTCTCTTGTCAGATAAAGCCGAACACTGAAAAAACGTTTATGGAGTGTAATGAACTATATTTTATATTATACCGAAAAAACAAGTCATAAGAGTAAAAGTAAATTCAACAATTTCTTAAGTACCCATATTTAGAAACAAGAACAGTAAGAAAAACATAGTATTAGTCCTCAATTTGAAGAAGATTTTTGGGTAAGACTAACACTTTGCTGAGTTATGTACATAAAAATGTGTCTCATCTCTGACGAGTTGAATCTTTGATACATTTTGAGCTTAGATTAATTGGGTTGCTGGCTTATCTTAAATCTTGCGGCCACTACTACTAGTACTACTGCACGTTACGGTTACCTAAAAAACCTATTTTTTCAGGACAGTTCAACCCCTTGGAGTACTACTTTTAATTGGATCTTTAAAATACTTCCTTTTTAAGCTCAAAGCCAAAATTATTAGCGCCAAATATGAGGTATGATGTCACACTGACGAAATTGTTAAAATAATGCAAGCTAAACTTATACCTCGTCATTTATACATTTGCTTTAACAAGAGAAATAAGAAATGAAAAGTTTCAAAGTAGCAACTGATAGTAACATTACAATTATTAAATTAGTCAATTCTAAAGGTAATATGCTGGAGCTTAAAGAGCTTCCTAGAATTTCTTGATGCGATAGAATCTAATTACGTGCCTCAATTTTGTTCGCTAAAAAAAGAAAATCGTTTAAAATTATGACTAAATGCATTAGTAATTTACACTCAAACGAGGTTCATAGTCTCTTCCCTGTTAACAGTTGAAATTAAAATTAAGGAGTTACATTACCAGTTTTCCCAATTTTCAAGTGGTTCACCTGTATCTCAAGACCACCAATAGAACACCAATTTCTTGAGTAACCTGATCTATAATCGTCATCATGTAGTGTGACTGGGGTTGGTTACCAAACTAGTTTCCAGTAATTGAGATTGTAACAGTAAAATGGTAGGTTCCAGTAATTATAAGAAATAATTTGACAAACAAGCATACAACACTATCTCATACCAACTTTACTAGGACATAAAGTTTCTAAAGAGTTAAAACACATAGGGTGCAAAGTAAAGCGATTATGGGGGAGGCTGCCTTTTCTTCCAAAAAAAGATATGTGGCAAAACTATACCAATCATAGAAATTTCTAACTTTCCACTAAAAGTTTTCCACAAAATACGATGAGGTATCTTATTCCTATACTTCCAATACTCTCCTTCAAAAGAACCCACAGATGAATCACCCAAATAAAGCAGTAAAATGTTACCACTATCTTATCCATCTTTTACAACTGCGTGTGTTTTTTTTTCTTTAATGTTGGTCTATTTCGGCAACTATGGCCACTCACCGACGCCAGGGAGCAGTTTCACCTCACCATCTTGGAAATTTTGCCAAATCCTGCCTTTCTGTAAGGAGGGTAGAGATCTTTAACGTTGCCAACATCGCATGGACACATGACTGGCAGCTTTACTCTCCCTCTGAAGGGCGGAACGTGCGGGCATTCAACTTGCCCAAATACAGTGCCACCACCTCGGTTGATGTTAATTGTACAGTACCGAAAAAGTGAAAGGAGAACCCTGGGAATCGAACCCAGTACCTTCCGGTTCAGAGGCACACGTTCTTACCACTGAATCACCGAGGCTCTATCTTTTACAACTGTTTTTAGGACTTCAACAAAAACTGTTTCCATCCACATAGTAACTCAAAAGGTGGTAGAAATTAGAAGTTTCTCAATGCGCATGTAATGTATTCACTGTATCAAATTTCTAATGTGAGATACCACACGAACAGCACGAACTAGGTCTGAGGTCCACCAACATCGACTCGATGTAGCGGCATCGGAGAATGATGACATTTGTTTCACCGACAACCATAAACATAAAGAACATGTAAAAATGGATATACGTCAAATGTCCGATGTTATAGTCAAGAAATAAATGTTTCCTACCCAACACGCCGCAATATACACAAACAAAGGTGGGTACAAAACATTACTCTGCTACCACTGTTACATATACCAATGAAACGTTGTTAACCTATAAACTTTAAACTGTTTCTGAAAGTTGTTGTTTAATGGTCTGCACAGTTTAAAAAACCTACATGTTCTTCACAGGTGGTCCTAAAGCAACTACACCCATAACGATAAATTTAATATTACGAATGTACTGATATTTACCACAGAAGAAGAAAATAATCCTACGACTGAAGTTTGACCATGGTCACAACAATAACAGAGTAATAAAAACCTTCCAACTATGATGATCAACAAACAAATAATGACTTAATAAGTGCAACAAAAATATAAGGTTACACCTCTTTTCAATGTCTTATGAGATGGGAAAACAAGGCAGGGTTCAGCCTAATCGACCTAGCAAAATATTTTTTATACAAACTTATTTTCATAGTAAGCAATTTTCAACTATTTGATGTGTGACACAAAAACGTCAGTATGATCCCTTTAGGAATATTTGTTGCAACTGTAAAAGAGACGAGATATAATTATCAACAAATTATGGTATACAGTAGTGTTTTACGAGTAGCAGATTTAACGAACTTCTCATTTAACAAGGCAATTGCGGTGATTTAAATAGACTTGTGTGAGAGACACTGCTAAAACGTTTCGGATTTAACGAGACAGCTTTTCAGGCGATTTCGGTTTTAGCGAGGTAATTATTGCACGTTCACATTTTTATTGTAAGGCTGGGTAATCAGACTTCAGATTTCCTTCCTGTCACATCTGGTGTCCCTCAGGGCTCCATACTAGGGCCTCTGTTATTCAGCATATATACATCAAAGCTACCTACCTATCTTCGTGATTGTCAGTATCACTTTTACACAGATGATACACTAATATATTATTCCTTTGAGCCTCCAGCAATTTCAGAATCCTGTGATATCATTAACAGTGACTTAAGCAGATTAAATGACTTTTCAAACCAATACAGTCTTACTGTAAATCCCTCTAAATCAAAGTCAATTCTTTTCAGACGCAAAGCTACACTTAAACATCATAAACCTTTGGCGAAACTTGGAATCCGTGGCGTAGAATTAGAACCGGAAGAATGTGTTGACATATTGGGGATAAGAACAGATAATGAACTAAGATTTTCCCATCACGTCAGTATGATTACACCTCAAGCTTATGCTAACTTAAAATTACTCTATGGGTACAAGGAGTATCTTAGCAGGGCTGTTAGACTGACTTTGTGCGAGGCACTAGTCTTATCTCACTTAAATTATGGAGATGTGGTGTACGATGCATGCTTAAGAGTGGTAGATTCAACTAGGCTGCATCACGATCAGAATTCCTGTGTGAGGCTGGTGTGTGGATTGCGCAAGTTTCAGCATATCTCTAGTAGCTTTAAAGACTTGAACATTTTGTCACTCCAAAAGCGACGAAATCTTCATCGCATGTGCCTTTATCACAAGGTACAAGATCGGACCCTCCATATTTTTATAATAAAATTAAATTTAGAACTGACATCCACAGTCTCACAATCCGAAGTAAGGGAACGCTGACAATTCAACAGCATAAAACCGAGCTGTTCAAAAGATATTTTTCTTATAATGTAGCTTATAATTTTCTGTGGCTGCAGAGTTTGTTTGTGGCCTGGATGTCTGCTGTTTTGTGGTATAGACATAATATATAATTTGGAACTGTTTACCTGTAACTCCTCCTATCATGATTATGAGACGCGTCACCAGGCTTCATTAAGAATACCGCTTTACAGAACAACAAAGTATAAACATGGCTCCTATTACAACTGTATTGTGTCTTTCAATGCTTTACCAGCTGAGTATAGAGAAATAAGAACCTTTGATACATTTAAGAGGGAAGTTAAACGATTTTTAGTTGAGGAAGCATTTTACAGCCACGAAGATTTCCTGGATTTTGCTAGTCGGTGATTCGGGGTTCATTATTTGTGGGGTATCTTGATTTGCTTGTGTGAATTTTATCGTTGTTTATATTAAACTATTTGTTTGTATATTTTATTTTTATGAATTTTTGAGTACATATATCTTGTTTTTATTTATATGTATTTAGGTTTTTAACATGCTGTTTTTTATTTATACATATGTTTTCTTTTTTTGTTTGTGGATGTTTTAGACTTTGAAACTTGTTCTGTCTTTGTTTACAGACATTTGACTTTTTAATTAGTCTTTGTTTTTGTTTTACTTGATTACTTGTTCTGGACTATATTTTTGTTCATGTATACATATGACCTGTCACATGTACTGCTTGTACCCAAGGTGGCCAATAAAAATTATTATTATTATAATATGTGTGCACCCACGTAATTCTACCAATGTTTTTTTTCTTGTTTTCTTTTTCTCTATTTTTATTTATACTTTTTCCTGCTAATTATAGTTACAAACATGTATTTTTTCTTATTTGTTAATATTAGTTAGGTTATTTCTTCTTTTTTGTCACTTTACTTTTTTTCTTTTGTTTGTTTATTTCATGAGTTTGTAAATAGTCACTACCACCGTTTAATTGTGTTATATTAAGGATCGGTTGAGTGGAAGAACAGAAATATTTCTGAACTCTGCCGTTTGACATGTAGCTTAATTGTCAATAAAAGCATGTTATTATTATTATTATTATTATTCTACAAGGATGTGCGAAAATAAACAAGAAGGCTTCGCCTTTCTGTAAATTTCGTTGCCTCTCTACCTAAAAATATGCCCATTCAGGCACACTAGGACTAGATGCAGGTTTCTTGATTGAGACATTACACTAATGGGTAATCAATTTTACTGTGCATAACACAAGAGAAGATATTTATGGATTCTTCCACTCCGACAATGATAGTCACTCTCACCACTTGAAATCAACGTTCGTTAGTTCGTTACAACTGTACATTTGTGTGGATTTTTGTTTTTCTGTTTAAATTTTGAAACTTGCACCTTATTCCGTTTTTCAGTTTTCGATCACCGCGTGTTTGAGGCAGGTGAATAGAGTCTTGTTAACGCGATGCCCGCGTCCGGTATTAAAGGAAAACGCCTTACCATTGAAGAGAAAATGTCGATATTAAAACAAGTGAAAACGGTAACGAAAAAAAGTGATGTTTGTGGACAGTACAGTATTGCATTATTTATTTATTTATTTACGGGCCAGGAGCCTATTTTAGATAAGTACAAAAAGAAAAAATATACACAATAAAAGCAAAATGGTTACATACTAGACAAAATGAAAAAATAAAAAAAATAAAAATAGGCAATATAGGCAAAATATAGGCAACAAATATTAAGTACCGATTAACTAAACTTATTATCAACAATTTTAAAGTGTGAGAATGCTATTGTCCAGGCTAGTTGTTCCAACACTATTGACAACAAGAGAAAAAGTCTAAAAACAACCGACATGGAGAACGTGGACAAAGCATTGTCTGATTGGTTCGAATACCAGAGACACACGAACATTGCTATGAGTGGTCTATTTCTCCAGGATAAAGCTATTTCTCTTGGTAGAAGAATGGGATATGGAGAAAATATCCAGTGTTCTACAAGTTGTATTTCTCGTTTTAAACAAACACAATTAATTCAGGAAAATATTCTAAGCGAAATTTGGGAAATCTGAGTAAATTTGTAAATAAGGAAGTCACATCTCATTGGCTTCAAAATAACTGCCGAGAAATATCAGAGGAATATAATATTAGGCATGTGATGTCTTCAATGCAGACTAGACAGGACTTTTTTACAAAATGTTGCCGGACAAAACTCAAGTTTGAAAACGAAAAATGTGTTGGTGGGAAGTTATCCAAAGAGCGACTGACTACTAATTTGTGTAAATTATAATGGTTCTGAGTTTTGAAGACTCGCAAAGCACAAAAACTAACATGTTTTGAAAACGTAAAGAGTTTATCGGTGAAATATGTTGCTAATAAAAAAGCATGGGTGACTGGCGATATTTTTAAAACTCAAGTAGAAGAATGGGATAGAGAACTGGAAAGAAAAATACAAAAATTTTGCTTGTGGTGGATAATTGCGTGGCGCAATTGACGAGTTTGAAGAACATCAAACTAGTTTTTCTGCCACTTAATACTGCAACCTTTAGATCAGAGAATTATCAACTCTCTGAAATGTAATTACAGGAGACAACTTGTCACAAAAATAATTGACAACATGGAGAAGAATCAGTGTCAACTTTCAGTAAATGTCCTCGAAGCTATTCGTCTCCTTGATCGTGCATGGAAAAATCTCTCACAAAAAACGGTGCAAAGTAGTTTCAGGCATGCTGGTTTTCATTTTGAGCATAGAAATGAAAACGTTGAATGTAAGCGTTTCCGAAGATGTTATTGCTGATGAAGATATCGTCGATGAAGACGATAACATTCCTCTGAGCGAATGTGCCAGGGTTATGAAATTGGCACAAGTGTCGGATGCAATGGACCACCGGAACATAGATAATTATTTGGGAACTTCAGGTATTCCAACAGATTCCGCGATAATTGAAGCTGCAAATTTGAACACTACCCAAGAAGTGATTGAAGATTCCGATTCGAACAAAGAATCTAAAAGCCCTGAATGCATCAATGTTTCACTGCAAGATGCCATAGATTCCGCCGGGAAGCTTAGAATATTTTTAGAGAACGCCTCAAACTCAGAGAACAAGCTGAGTTCATTAACTTCCATAGAAAACTTTTTGAAAAAGAAGGAAAAAGAAAAACAGACAATATAAATGAATATCAGACTACTTTTTATGATGTGTATAAATTTAGATTAAGTAATAATGTACAGTATATACAGTGATGTGTTTTTATTTATACGAATACAATTGTTCATTCAAACTAGGCAGTTACAGTTGGCTTTTAATATTGATGGAAATGGTTACAGGGGAGTAGTCCGGTTTGTACACTTACATATAGGTATGTACATACCTATATTTTTTCGTAGTTACTTCTTAGTTCTGATATAACGAGATCCGGTTTTTACGAGATATTATTGCTGGTCCCCTGGCTCCTCGTTAAATCCGGATTCTACTATATATATATATATATATATATATATATATATATATATATATATATATATATATATATATATATATATATATATATATATATATATATATATATATATATATATATATATATATATATATATATAGCTATAGATAGCAAATATGTCAGAAAAATAGAAACATTATTGTGGAGTAAAACGGGCCAATGTACATAGAATTGATACGTCCTAATATTTAAATGCCCTGTATAATTGAGAGTGTAAAATATTTTAAGTTTGAATAAGAAAAAGCATTAGGTAGAAGAATACAGAACAATGATTTTTTTTTACATGTAGTACATTTTAATTTGACGAAGCAGAAGTCGTTAAAATACAATAGAACTCAGAACAATATCGTTTGTTTTTATTTATAGTTTTATCAGAATATAACGATTTTATTTTTATCCTTATGCAGTAAGTACATTTACTATATGATACATTTATAATATTACGTTAAAAATAGTTTTTTTTTTTTGAAATACCAATGGTAAGAAAAGATGCAGTGTTTGTTGATAAGGATAGTTTTTTTTGTGCTTGTTTCAAAAGAGTGCAATGAATAAAAAGTTGGACAATGGGAAAACGCAAGGCCTATGAACTTTGTTTTACCGAGATACAGCGAGAAAAGGTTTTTTGTAACATATGAGAGGATTCGTAATTGAACCACCACAAGTGAAACTTGAAATTAGTTGACGTACGGCGTGACTGTAAATATGCAAGTTGGGAAGTAAAACGTGAAAGGCAAGTGCCTGATAAGAAAATCATGTACAATTTTTGTTTAAAGAAAATAAAAATAAATACCTGGTACACGGTTTGTTAAGACCGTTTTAAATAAAATGGAAATTAATTAATAATCACAGGCAAGCTACTAAATCCAAACAGTAGATCAAATGGAAAGTAATAAGTACACATCAAATGAAAGAAGCAATCAAGACAACATTCAGTAAGTCGTGTTATGAACTTTATCGAAATAAATGTGCTGACGCTTTTTCTATAGTGTGAATAGTTTTAAGAATATTTTTGTCCCATTGATGATTTTAATGTCTATTTAGTTCACTAAGGGGGATATTACATAAAGGATGAATCACTATATCATAGTTAGGTAATTCATTGTGTTAAATAAATTTGATTTGTATTGATTTATCGATGATCTGTGATGATGAAGTTGATATAACCTTTTTTAATGGAAATTTGTTAATTTAATCAACGAAAAAAATAAAATATACTAGATTGTGCGTACATAATCTGTTTAATTTTGACCTCAAATCAAACAATTATTAGTTATATGATAAAGTAGGACTATTTTTCACCGTTAATTAAAAATAAAATCAAATATATAATTTTTTTTTGAAACTTCCAAACACTCGGGAGTACTATAATTAATAAAAACCATATATTAAACAAAAATGCTAGCCCGAGCACAGAACCCTACCCATGAGATGAGAGAAAAATTTAAAATCACAGCAGTAAGTAAACAATTTTTGGCGTAATTTCGGGAACATCAATATTAGCGTTTTTTTTTTTTTTGAAATAAAGACGCAATTGAATTCTCATGCTCTACAATTAAAAGTGCTATAAATATAAAAGAAACACACAAAATACCATAGCAATATATACATATATATATATATATATATATATATATATATATATATATATATATATATATATATATATATATATATATATATATATATATATATATATATATATATATATGTATGTATGTATGTATAGATTACGTTTGCTTCAAGACTAACGTTGACTTCAAGGTTTCTGGAACACTATTAAATTTAACCAATTATGTACAAAAGTCACCCTATCCTAAAGAAAACTAAAAATATATGAGCAAAGTTACTGCAAAAATTAGAAATCAAATAAAAAGTATACAAAAATAAGTCTTTTACATATCACTTGTAAACCAAAAAACTTAAACCATTTGTTGCTTAGGTAACGGAAAGTATTTACAAGGATTTTTTAATTCTTACTGTATTTAACCTGCAAAAAAATAATAAAAATAAATCGACTATGCCACCATAAAACATAAAGAATTACAGCTAACGTGCTCTTGTTTACCTAAATCTTATATTGATAAGATTTTATGTATACAATAGTATTGTCGGTAAAGTTGTAAGGAAATAATATAGTCAAATAGTAATAATAATAGTATAAATGTATACATCACATATGCTAATAATATTTTTCTAAATGTGCTAAATATTTGTGGCTTATTATTTTCAACTTGAACGATTCTGACGATTGTGCAAATCATTCGTATCAAAGTTTGGGGGTAGCTGAAACAAACAAAAAATTAAACAAATTAATGTAGATATTTGTTTTGTTCATTTACGGCTTCATTTAATCATACAATTAGTCCAATAAACGAGTTATATTTTCTGAGCTTATCTTTTACTAATACTATGTTTTAAAAAGCGTGTAAAGTGAAAGGTCCTCGATTCGAATTGTGGATAGCCCAACCAAAAGTTGACCTACTGCATTAAAGATACTTAAGTCTTACAACAGTTAACAATAATGTAACAAAGGTGTAGCACCTAGAAGAGAAAGGCAAAGAACCAAGGAAGTTGTCGATATCGACGATTCCCACCAAATGGCCTTTTGAAATGTTATTTATGAAACTTATACATTAAGATATGTGTACCATTCTCTCGTTCTAATTACATTTCAAAATGTGGCAAAGATTCGCTAATCATAATTTAAAAAAATATAGAATAAGAAGCAAAATTTAGAGTTGCTTGGATGAATCTCAGATCAGACTTACACCTGGATGAAGATCGGATCGGATTTAGATCTGGACAAGGAACTAGAGAAGCAATGCTAGCTGAGTACAAATTGGAGCAATCAATTCATCACAATAAAGTTTTAAAACCTGACAATCGTTTCGCTAACAAAGTTAATGTCATCAGAGAGATAAATAAACAATTAATCAGTTGATTCATCCCTCTGATGATGCTAACTTGTATCAGGACTTAAAACTGTACTGTGATGAATTAGGTTCTTAAAATTGTACTTATCAGTGCTCATCACAGGTTCCAGTCTTCACTCAGCAATACTAGCACTTAAAACAATAGGAGTGTATGGAATAGTAATGAAAGCAGTGAAAATAGGAGGAGATAAATTATTTATGTTTATAAAGCAACTTTTAAACAAATGCCTCCATGAAAACACACCAACAAAATGGAATAATGCGATAACAATTATTGTCATACACAAAAAAGGCGATATTACGGACTTAGAAAACTATAGGCCTATAAGCTCGCTCTCATAACTCTACAAGTGGTTTATGAGAATTGTCACTAAGACAATGTTCGAGCACGTTCCCACCTCTTGTTTCAGTGGATGAAATTGTTTCTACCGCCCTGGGCAAGGCTGAACTTTTTGCCTCGTTGTTCGCCGGCAATTCTACTCTCAATCCACCTCCAAATGTTCAACCACCAACAGTCCCCAATGTCACGCATAAAATGACGGAAATTTCTTGAAAAACACAGTCTAATCCACGACAGGCAGTATGGATTCCCTCAGCGCAGATCAACTGCCGACCTCCTTGACCTTTGTCACCCATTCTTGGAACAAGTCTATACGGTGAATCCCAGATTGTCGCTCTAGACATATCCAAAGCATTCGACCAGGTCTGGCACGCAGTGTTGCTTAATAAACTTCCGGCCTATGGCCTACCACCAAAACTCTGTACCTGGACAGCAAATCTCCTCTCCAACCGAAGCATATCTGTTGTCATGGATGGCCATTCCTCTAAACTGTATCCAATTAATGCAGGAGTCCCTCAAGGTTTAGCTTTAGCCCCTACTTTGTTTCTTCTCCACATCAATGACCTCCTCTCTAGCACATCCAACCCAGTTCACAGTTACGCGGACGACAGCACCCTCCACTCAAATATACAATATTCTAAGCCTGCCTCTTTAGCCCAATTAGATGAGGATCGCAGACTCATGGAGGGGTCTGTCTCGGTGGATCTCCAAAAAATATTAGACTGGGGAAGTAGAAATCTTGTACAATTCAACTCCACCAAATCTCAATCTTGCTTTCTATCTCATAAGAGATACACCAGCCCTAGACCCATCACAATGAACAACCAAGTTATTCAAAGTAATGAGTCCTTTTCACTTGTTGGCATTTCTGTGGATCGAAATCTTAATTGGCACCAACATGTCACATCAATTGCAGAAGCGGCTGCTAAGAAATTGGGTTCCCCCTTCCGGGCTCGCAAATACTTTTCACCAGCTAATCTCTATACCTTATATACTTCACAAATAAGGCCAAACCTCGAATACTGCTCCCACATCTGGGGTGCCGCTGCCGTTTATACACTCGCTATCCTGGACTCAATTTAGAAGAGAGCTATGTGTCTCATCGGTGACCATACCCTCACCCAAAGGCTGCCATCCCTTGCCCACCGACGTGCCGTTGGTGACCTATCTCTCTCTTTTACAGATATCTGCACAGACACTGCTCGGAGGAGCTTTCTTCCATAGTTCCTCCACCTGCTGCCCCCAACAATCTACCAGGGGAACAGAGCGAATGCACCCTTTTACTGTCCAGGTCACCAGACATAGAAGATCTTGTTATGCCCGCTCTTTTGTCCCGAGGACTTCCAAGTTGTGGAATTCCTCGCCGGTACATGTTTTTTCTTATCCTCCGAAGCTCCAAACCTTTAAGTCCAGAATTAACAAGTTGGCTTTTTCCTCCTTGTCAACACCCATAGTACGATAGTATTTAGGCTGTGAGCCCTCGTGGTGTGTTGTTGAAATAAAAAATTAAAAAAGAAGAATCGAAAGGAAACTACCAGCCACGGGAGTAGGTCGGATTTAGGACGCCACCTCTTGGTTGATTGAGAAGTCCATAGAATACAACCAACCACTCGGTCTGATATTCGTGGATTTCCAAAAGGCTTTCGACACTGTCGAATTATCTGCAATAATATCTGCGTTAGAACAGAGTAGAATCGACAGCAGGTACACAAATCTCATCAAACATGATAATGCAACTGCCACTATAAGACGCCATAAGACCAAAAATAGCTTCAAAATAGAAAGAGGTGTCAGACAGGGCGATACAATCTCACCCAAGTTATTCACAGCGGCACTTGAGTAGGTTTTCAAATCACTCAACTGGGAGGAAAAGGGTATAAGGGTGGACGGAGAACATTTTAACTATCTCCGATTTGCAGACGACACTGTCCTCGTTGAGACAATGTTGATGACGTAAGATCGATGCTGAGAGACCTCGAGTAAAGTTTGGGAAATATAGGACTCCGAATGAATATGCAGAAAACCAAGTTCACGACAAACCATGTGCTCCGTGAAGACCTCCAAATTTAAAACATCGAGATAGAGCAGGCATATGAATATAAATATCTTGTGCATAAACTTCAAATCAGATAAGATAACCAGACGTGTGAAATAGAACAACAGATTAAATTAGGATGGGTGGCGTTTGGTAAGCTCAGGTCTATGTAAGAGCTGACTTGCCTATGGCCCGGAAAAAAGATGTTCGAACAACGCATGATGCCAGTAATAACATATGGAGCAGAAACACTTACCAAAAAATTTGTCAGTAAATTGAGAGTCACCCAAGGAGCCATGGAAAGGGCCATGCTGTGCATAACAAGATACAGAAAAACAAGTGAATATATTCGATAACAAACAAAATTAAAAAAGGTGGGATAGAAGTGATTGCCAAAATCAAGCGCAGGTGGGCAGGCCACGTTGCCAGATTTACGGATGGGAGATGGACAAAGAGAGTGGAGACCAATGGGAGACATGAGAAGCAGAGAAAGACCGCCAACAAGATGGACAGATGACCTGAAACGAGTTGCCAGCAACTGGATAAAGGAAGCACAGGACATACAGAAAAGGTCCCCTGTGGGTCCAGGGACTAACTAAAAGAATAGGCCCAAGGTAACTCCTGCCTGTCGTAAAAGGCAACTAATTGGAATCAAACACTGGCGGGGGTCTTGTCCATGTGGGCCTGGAGGGAGGCTGATATCTCTGGGGAGTGATGTACACCCGGATTTTGAAGCCTCCACTCTGGGCTTAGAAATGGACGGTTACCCGCGCCTTGTTGTTACTCGGGAGCGGGGTTCCGGAAGGGTGCCGCCTTGGGTTGAGTGCTGGCGGGTGTCGTGTGTCTAGACGACCCAGAGGGGGTTGACAGCTCTGATGAGTGGTAAACACCCGGAGTTTGGGGCCCCCACTGTGTGCTTCGGAACGGACGGACGGCCTCGCTTGTGCGATGCTCGGGAGCGGGGCTCGATGGGATGTCGCCTTAAGTCTAGCACTGGTGGGTGTCGGGTCTAGACAAACTAGGAGGAGAGCTGAGATCTTTAGGGGTGGAATAAAACTAAGGATTGAGGCCTCTTCTGTGAGCTTCGAAACGGACAAACGACCCCACTTGGATGCTGCTCGGATGCAGGACTTCATGATACTGCACCGAGTCAAACACTGACGGATGTCTGGTCCAGACGAACTCAAAGAGATGTTATCTCTCTTTGAGCTTTGAGACGGGCAAGCGACTTCGCTCAGATAGCAGTACATCTGTCAAACAAAGTTTCGCCGTCTCCTGTCGGAAGCTCGACTTGTTGGGTGAAATTTAAGCTAACGCTGGCAGGTGTTGGACCTGGACGAACCCGGAGGTGGCTGGGGTCTCTAGGGGTGGATTACACCTGGAGACTTGGGCCTACTCTGTGGCATCGATACAGGCTAACGACCCCGCCTGGATGCTGCTAAAAGGCAGGACTTCATGATACCGCCTTGAGTCAATGAAACACTGGCGGGGGTCTGGTGCAGGTGAGGCTGGGGGGAGGCAGACATCTCTGGGGAGTGATATGCACCCGGAGTTTGGCGCCTCCACTGTGGCCTCAGAGACTGACAATTGGCCTCGCTTGGTTGTTACTCGGGAGCGGGGTTCCAGATGATACCGCCCTGGATTGAGCCCTAGCGTGTGTCGTGTGTCCAGACGTCCCGGGGGGCTCTGATCTCTGATGAGTGGTAAGCATCCGGAGTTTGGAGCCCATACTGTGTGCTACGAAACGGACGTGCGGCCTGGCTGGGGTGATGCTCGGGAGCGAGACTCGATGGGATGTTGCCTTGAGTCTTAACACTGTTAGGTGTCAGGTTTGGAAGAGCCTGAGGGGAGCTGAGATCTCTAGGGGTGGATTACAACTGGAGATTAGATGCTGCTCGAGAGAGGGACTTCATGATACCGCCTCGAGGCAAACACTGACGGATGTCGGGTCCAGACGAACTCGGAGGGAGGTTATCTCTCTTTGAGCTTCGAAATGGGCAAGCGACTTCACTCAGATGGCAGTACACCTGCCAAACAAACTTTCACCCTCAAGAAAAGATCGACTCCCTCAGGGAGCTGGAATTGATGGGTGAAATCTAAATAATTAGACGTGAGTCACAATAGACCTAAGGTCGCGGTGGAGGGACTGGAATAGTCCACGCACAACAAAATCTAATCTAATCTAATCTACAGAAAAGGAGAAAACTAGAGGAGGCCTACGTTCAGCAGTGGACATGCACAAGTTGATTGATGAAAACAATAGGAGAAAAGAGACTTGAGAAGAATTGAGACACATTTATTGCTTTTATAGACCCGGAGGAAGCTAATATTGTTTCATATAATGAAGAGAGCTGGATTATAATTGAGGTTTATGTGCATTATTCTGAAACTCCTTTATCAGTTGCTGTCGATAACTAGGTAATCGACAGCTACTGATGAATACAGCTTCGTTGTTGGAATATGCATCTAGTACATAATTCTTTGTGGGTATTTTTGTGGTTATTTGGGTTGATTTTGCTTTCTGTGTCAAATGCATTTTTTTAAGTGCCAAGATCAACACAAAATATTTCCGAACTCCTGTTGAATTATTTTGCCATGGAATTGATTTTAGTCTCTAGTATGACTAATGCGACATTACAAGCATGTGAGAATGAAGATTTTTTTACAATATCAGCTGACTTTGTAGAGAAGCAAGGTTTTTTTTAGTACACAAGCAAGAATTGGTAAAAATATGTACAGGGTGATTCTTTATAATGTCGCTCTCCTTTAACTTTGTTATTTTAAGTGTCCCAAAAAAATTGAAAGTATGGTTATGTAGGTGCTAAAAATACTTTTTTTCTACGTATAGAAAAAATTTGAAAAATGATCAGTATACAGGGAAAACCAAAAAGTTCTTTTTTTTCAATGGATCACCCTATAAATGAATTTATTTTTCGATTCCTGGTAAAATTCTAAGCATAATTTATATAACATACCATATACTTAAAATGAATAGTTTTTGAAATATTCGCATTTGAAATGTTATCATCACAAATTTTATTAAATCAAAACAACTGTTACAAAATCAAGAAATCTAACAATAAATAATATAACAAAAACAGTTTCTAATTAAATATAAGGATGCTCTACCGGGCCTCCATTTTCTTCAACACATTGTATAAGGGTTCTTCGCATTTTCTCTAATGAATCTGTTATGAATGCTGGGTTATTTTCATTTAAATTAATAATTTCATTCCGTATCAAATCTTTAAGATGATCGAGGTTTTCAATTTGGTGGTCGTATACACAGTTTTTTATATAACCCCAAAGAAACGCATCCATATGTGTCAAATCGGGGCTGTTTGCAGGCCATTTAATTGGCGCATTTCTTCCGATCCTTTCAGGAAACCTTTCGTTTAGGTAATTAAGCACAGCACGAATGTTGTGAGGAGGTGCTCCATCCTGTTGAAAAATTATATTTTGTAATATATTTAAAGGCAAATCGTCTAAATATTCTTCGAACTCGTTTTCCAAGAAATATAGATAGTGGCCTCCATTTAAAACAGTATCAAAAAAATACGGGCCGATAACTCGATCGCCCAGGATACCACACCATACATTCACGGATTGTCGCCCTTGGAACTTAAATTCCCCATAAGAATGTGGATTCTCTCTTGCCCATTGTCTGGTATTTTTTCGGTTAAACAGGCCACTAGTAGAAAAGGTAAACTCGTCAGTCCATAGAACTGTTTTCAAAAAATTGTTATTTAAGATTATTCTGTCTAGAAATATAGATAGTGGCCTCCATTTAAAACAGTATCAAAAAAATACGGGTCGATAACTCGATCGCCCAGGATACCACACCACACATTCACGGATTGTCGCCCTTGGAACTTAAAGTCCCTATACGAATGTGGATTCTCTCTTGCCCATTGTCTGGTATTTTTTCGGTTAAACAGGCCACTAGTAGAAAAGGTAAACTCGTCAGTCCATAGAACTGTTTTCAAAAAATTGTTATTTATGATTATTCTGTCTAGAATCAGTTGACAAAATGCGACTCGATTATCTTTTTGCATTTGGGTCAACTTTGTAGTGGGTTTAATCTTATATGGCTTTAGATTCCATATTCTTAACGTTCTTTGAACTTTCTCAGTTTTGTATTTGCCCAATAAAGAAGATGTACATAGATTAGTTACTTCAGAATAGAGGAATGAGAATAATATTAGGTTGCAGTAAATATGAGAAAATTGTAAACATGTTGGGAATGCTAGAATGGTTGAATGTTGAGAGACTGTTAAGATTGAATGTACTTGTTTTTCTACATAAAATAAAAAAACTCTGGACGCAGCAAGTGCGTTATGGTAGTGAATTTTTATTAAATGCTTCAAATTTGAATAACTCAGTTTTCTATAAACTTAGAAAGTTTAGTTTTGGTACGTCGTAAGGTCTTTCCTATGGCAAGATATCCACCAAATTTCATTAAAATAACTTTGTAATTTTTGAGAAAAACAAAATTTCGAAAGAAAATTTGAATAACTCAATTTTCTATAAACTTAGAAAGTTGAATTTTGGTACTTAGTAAGGTCTCTCCCAAGGCAACATATATAGTAAATTACATTAAAACAGCTTTGTTATTTTCGGAGAAAATTTTGGTTGTTGAAAGAATACTCAAAATTTTCCCGGAAAACCCCGTCCAATTTTCCTGACTAACGAACTCATCCAAGCCATTAATAAACTAAAGGCACTCGCCGAGTTTCATTGAAATCGGTTATTATTTTTTGAGTTATCAGACGGATACATATATATATATATATATATATATATATATATATATATATATATATATATATATATATATATATATATATATATATATATATATATATATATATATATATATAAACATATAAAAATTGAAACTGACCCCGGATATGGGTTCTAGGGGTCCTAGTTCGCGCTCATTTGAAGAAATTTTTGCAAAGTCTCACCATCGATACCTCTCTATTAGTGAATTTTTTAAAATAAAAATTCACTAAAAAGGAACTATGCTAAAGAATGTCTAACATACTTCAATGAGGTGCACAATTATGGGACAAGAGGTAAGAGTGACTTCTTTCTAGAACATAATAACACAAAGATGGGACAAAATTCAGTCTTTTCAAGGGTGCTAAAGAATATAACTCACTTCCTAGTGATAGTAAAAACATAGAAAGTGTTAGGTTGTTTAAAACCAAAGTTAGAGAGTACCTGACCAAAATATAGATAGTTTTAGTTTTAAAGTGTTACCATTCATGTCGTGCAATCAGTTGTTTGATAAAATTTTTGTGATAAAAGTATATTAGTAATAAGCGTTTTAAGACTGAGTTTTATATTAGCAATAAGTTTGTTGCTTTGCATTTATTTTTATTGTAATTTTTATATGTAGCATTTTTTGCTAAATAAACGTTATTATTATTATTATTATATTATTACTGTATGAAGTTCGCTGAATATTTTCTTGTGTTGCTCCTAATGTCTTTGAAATGTTTCTTATGGAATTGTTTGGATTTTCTTCTATAGCAAGTAAAATATTCAATTCTGCATTTTCATCTACGTTCACAGCAGTTATTTTTCTGCTTTGTAACTTTGACGTTTCTTGAAACTTGCTGTATATAGATGTGAACGTTTTTCGAGTTGGGACATGCATACCGGGATTATCTTGTATCATATTTCTAAAGGCAGCGCGACAATTTAAATTATTTTTAATATAATAACTTAAAATAATTCTTCTTTCTCTGTCTGAGTACGGCATTTTTACTTACTAAACAATACAACTACAACAATATTGACAGAATGTCACTGTCAGTTATTTGTTTTCAATTAAAAGCGTGGTATCCTAGGACTTCTTGATTTGTAACAGTTGTTTAAGTTCGTATATTAGAAACAGATCTCAATTTATATCCGTGTTAGGTTACGAATCTATCCCTTACGAATTACTATCAGGTGTACCCCAAGGATCCCACCTTGGACCACTATTATTTCTTGTATACGTTAATGATATAAATACTTGTTTTCAATTCTGTAAATTTTTGATGTATGACGACGACCTCAAATTATTTATTCCTATTAATTGTGAACAAGACTGTTTGTGTTTACAGACCGACCTTAACAACTGAACTAATTATTGTAGCATAAATCAGCTTTACCTTAATTTAGATAAGTGTAGTGTTATAACTTTTACCCGTGGGAAACTATGGCAAGAGTTTCCGTATCTCTTAGATAATAATATTATTACACGGGTCACTTATGTAAAAGATCTAGGTGTTACCTTTGACAGCAAGCTACTGTTCTACAGACATATTGACAATCTTGCTACTGACAGTTATCGTATGCTGCGGCTTATCATGCGGCAGGGTGCAGTTTTTTACAATAAAAAATGTTTTATCTCATTATACAATGCGTATGTTGCCAGCAAATTAAAATTTGCGTCTTTTGTATGGAATCCCCAGTATCTTATTTACAAGGATCGTCTAGAAAAGATACAAAATAGATTTTTAAGGTTTTTGTGCTTTAAACTTAAGTTAGAATTTAATAATGATTACAAAATTATGCGATATTGTTTTGAAATTCTATCATTGGAAGAAGGCCGGCTTGTCTCAGATTGTCTTTTCCTTTTTAAAATAGTAAACGGTTTGATAGACTCTCCGGAACTTCTAAGTCAGATACGTTTCAATGTTCCAAATCGACTTCTCAGGGTGGCTAAACCATTTTCCTTGCCCTTTAGCAGAACTAACGCTGCTCTAAATTCGCCGCAGTCAAGAATGTTGAGAGCGGGTAATGAGTTCTCAGCTATCGACATGTTCAGTGGCCCATTGCTCGGGTATAAAAAAGCTCTGAAAGTCCGACTATTGTTGTTGCCTTGATTTTTTTGAGTCTTTATTTCCCCCCATATTATAAGTGTGTGCACAAGTATGTGCATATTGTATTTACAACTTAAATTATATATTGTTTTGATTTGTTTTTAGAATAATGAATGATGTTTTTGTTATCACTGCTATATTTGTATTTGTATACTCTGTATGTGATCCTATTTTGGGGGCAACCCCGTTGGTATCCAAATAAATAAATAAATAAAATATTTGATGATAACGTTTCAAATGTGAATATTTCAAAAACTATTCATTTTAGGTATACGGTATGTTATATAAATTATGCTTAGAATTTTACGTGGAATCGAAAAATAAATTCATATATAGGGTGATCCATTGAAAAAAATGAACTTTTTGGTTTTCCCTGTATACTGATCATTTTTCAATTTTTTTTTATATGTAGAAAAAAAGTACTTTTTAGCACCTACATAACCATACTTTCAATTTTTTTGGGACACTTAAAATAACAAAGTTAAAGAGGGGCGACATTATAAAGAACCACCTGGTACAAAACATGAATGCACAAAAAAGAAACAAACAAAACAGGTAATGAAATAAGCAGATGTTTGAGAAGGTCGTGCAACACATTTCTACTAGAAAACAAAACATTTTTGACAAAGACAATCGTAAAATAACAAATATAGACAAGTTGAAAAACTATAATATAAAAATGTCATTCCTACACACCTTCTCTTATGTGCAATATTTTTTAATGGTACTCAATAAAAACACAAAATTATGAAAAAACTTAATAAAAACCACAGTTTTGTTCATGGCAAATAACTAATCAATATTATATTATCTTTTTGTTTCATTAAATGTCAGATGACCTCGGATCTACTGAATACTGAAAAAAGAAGTAGATAGACCAGCAAACATTAAGTAAAAACTATGTAAATATTGAATACCAATAAAAATAATGAATAAAACATGGTTCAAAAAGAAAAAACTTCAACTAAACCATAATCAAGACAGATTTTGAGAAATCGTAAATATGGATATATAAAAATTAACTTGGTCAGAGGTGACCATTTAGCTTAGACATTGTTTCAGCCAATTATGTTGAAAAGTAGTGCTAGTATGATTAATTTATAAAGCTATTCGGCTATAAATACTCTCAAAGCTTTTTTAGTTTTGCGATCAAATCTATAAGCATATTCTACTTAATATTATAGTAACATATTTGTTGGATATGATATTATGGAGGCGGATACTTGATGTAAATTCATTATCAACTTAGGTAAATGAACAAATTGATTTACACTATTTTATAGAATGTATATGTATAACTGTTGCAGTTTCGCTGAAGTGCCTAATTTCTTAGCAGCCGCTTCTGCAATTGATGTGACATGTTTGTGCCAATTGAGATTTCGATCTATGGAAATGCCAAGTGAAAAGGACTCATTACTTTGAATAACCTGGTTGTTCATTGTGATGGGTCTAGGGCTGGTGTATCCCTTATGAGATAGAAAGCAAGACTAAGATTTCTACTTCCCCAGTCCAATATTTTTTGGAGATACACAGAGACAGAACCCTCCATGAGTCTGCGATCCTCATCTAATTGGGCTAAAGAGACAGGCTTAGAATGTTGTATATTTGAGTGGAGGGTACTGTCGTTCACGTAACTGTGAACTGGGTTGGATGTGCTAGAGAGGAGGTCATTGATGTGGAGAAGAAACAAAGTAGGGGCTAAAGCTGAACCTTGATGGACTCCTGCATTAATTAGAATGGCCATCCACGACAACAGAAATGCTCCGGTTGAAGAGGAAATTTGCTGTCCAGGTATAGAGTTTTGGTGGTAGGCCATAGGGCGGACGTTTATTAAGCAGCACTGCGTGCCAGACCTGGTCTAATGCTTTGGATATGTCTAGAGCGACAATCTGGGATTCACCGTGTAGTTCCATAGACTTGTTTGGGTGACAAAGGAATGAGGTCGGCAGTTGATCTGCGCTGATGAAATCCATACTGCCTGTCATGGATTAGACTGTGTTTTTCAACAAATTTTAGTAATTTAGTGTTTATATACTTTTCCATCACTTAAGAGATGACTGAAAGGAGAGAAATAGGCCTGTAGTTGCTAGGAAGCGCTTTGGATCCTTTCTTGGGGACGGGTTGTACTCGAGCAGTTTTCCAGTTACTAGGGAATATGCCTCTATTGTATGATGTCTGAAACAGACAAGTCAGGACAGGAGCAAGTTGTGGTGCGCATTTTTTGAGAACAATAGCTGGGATCTCGTCAAGGCCAGAGGCTTCCCTGGTATTAAGAGAAGAGAGCATCTTTCCTACATTGTTAGTTTTGAAAATGACATCCGTCATTTTATGCACGACATTGGGTACTGTCAGTGGTTGAACATTTGAAGGTGGGTTGAGAGTAGAATTGCCGGCAAACAAGCTTTGTCAAGATGACATGATGAATCATTGCCATCTCATGATCACTTTTGAGCAAAATGATTTAGAAAGCTAATTTAAATGTTCATAATTATTATCCTCAAAACCTTTTTGAGTATCCACAGTTTAGAAACTAAAGCGAAAAGTTTAAATTTGATTGGAAAAAGGATATTCCACAGTCATTATTTTATAGTGAACGTGGAGGAAGGACCCTCAACTCTCCAGCTTAATGGCCAAGGCATCTTGTGATGTTTTAACACCTAACAAACCTCGAAATCAGTTACAGTAAACTGATTTTAAACTGATTTTATTAGACACACATACTTACAAGGCTTAGTTTAATTTCGTTCCCATGCTGATGATTCTTAAACAGAATATATACACAATGACAGCAAGCTAAGACATATGAAAATAACTTTACCATGATTTGCTTGTGTTGTTTACGGTATGTAGACAGAGAAAGCGAATTATGGCATGCAATAGTAACTTAATCATGATTTAATTGAGTGATTTTCTTATTGAACACATGCTATAGATATGATAACTTTCACAGAAAAGGAAACACAACATTTTAATCACTGCATATGTCTTTTAGAATTTGTATCTGTCATATTTTCCAAGGCAAGAGTTACAATACTTAACTTTGATTTTTCTTATGGACGCCATATTGGATTTTGGCATTTTTAAAAAGCCTTTTTTTTCTGATTACAATGATATATCACACGACACGATCACATCTCATCTGCTATCAAAATTTGAAATAAATCGTTTCTGCGAAGAGTGCTTTGGAAGGAACCCATTAATTTGTTTATCGATCAAAATATTGACAGTTCAGCCAAACTTTGATGTTTATAGCGTTTCTGTACATTGTGTCTGTAGCATTTATTCAAAAATCATGAGTTTTACAAATGAAGAAAAACTCGGGACGCAGCAAGTGCGTTATGGTAGTGAATTTTTATTAAATGCTTCAAATTTAAATAACTCAATTTTCTATAAACTTAGAGAGTTTAATTTCAATACGTAGTAAGGTTTTTCCTAAGGCAAGATATCCACAAAATTTCATTAAAATAACTTTGTAATTTTCGGAGAAAAAAATTTTTTTCGAAAGAAAATTTAAAATTTGAATAACTCAATTTTCTCTAAACTTAGAAAGTTGAATTTTGGTACGTAGTAAGGTTGAGGCAACATATATAGTAAATTTCATTAAAACAGCTTTGTTACTTTCGGAGAAAAAAAATTTTTCGAAAGAAAACTCAAAATTTTTCCGGAAAACCCCGTGTGATTTTTCTGGATAACGAACTCATCCAAGCCATTAATAAAAGACAGGCACTTGCCAAGTTTCATCGAAATCGGTTAATTATTTTTTGAGTTATCATATATATATATATATATATATATATATATATATATATATATATATATATATATATATATATATATATATATATATAAATATATATATATATATATATTATATATATATATATATATATATATATATATATATATATATGTATATATATATATATATATATATATATATATATATATATATATATATATATATAAACATATAAAAATTAAACCTATTTACAAATGAACTTTACAAATGAACTTTAATAAGATATTATGCTGTGACAATACCTCTCTCAAGCACCCTAAAATATAATCAAAATGTGCACAGTTATATATGTTTTATTTCTTTTTCCCTTGTCTTAATACACTACATATTTTATGACAATCGATTTAATTTACTTATTTGATTTCATAAATAGTCGGTTAATAGTGACTTGGAATGAAGTAGACACCACATCTTCAAACATATTAAGAGAATATGAGTAAATCAACAGCAACTGGGAATGAATTCGGTCAGTCCCCCAGCCACGTGGTTAAAAAACACTGTTTGTATGAGTGGTTACAACTCTACCTCTAAATAAAAGGACTGTAACAGCGGCAGAAGCAGAAGTCAATGGAAGGTGTGTGTATTCGCAAAGAAACTATTGACTATTAATAACAACAATTGACTAAAAACGCTGCGAGTTGTAAGAAAAAAAAAATTATACTACAGAGGTGATAAATGATAATAAATTACAATAGGGTTATATATAATCGTAAATGCTTCCAATGATTAACAATCAGTGAATTCAGTATTATTGACATTTCTCTAAAAGTTAAAAATGAATTTCATGAGTCAATGACTAACAGAAGCATTGACTAACCAACAGCAACCACATACTTATGATTTAAACATAAATGTTTCAAATTTGAATAGCTCAATTTTCTGTAACCCTAGAAAGCTGAATTTTGGCACATAGTTAGGTATTTCCCGAAGCAATATGTAGACCAAATTTTATCGAAATTTTCGGGAAAAAAAATTTTTTTGAAAGAAAACTCAAAATTTTCCCGGAAAACCCCGTCCGATTTTCCTGGCCAACGAACTTATCCATGCCATTAATAAAAGAAAGGCACTTGCCGAGTTTCATCTAAATCAGTTAATTATTTTTTGAGTTATCAGACGGATACATATATATATATATATATATATATATATATATATATATATATATATATATATATATATATATATATATAAACATATAAACATTCAAACTGACCCCGGATATGGGTTCTAGGGGTCCTAATTCGCGCTCATTTGAAAGAATTTTTGCAAAGTCTCACCATCGATACCTCTCTATTAGTGAATTTTTTTAATAAAAATTCACTAAAAAGAAACGTGGTAAAAATGTATTATCTACCTAAATAACAGAAATGCTACAGTTACTAGTGAAAACTATTTAAATGATTATCATGAAAGGCGGCAACCATAATATTTTGATTTTAACAGACTAGATCGTAATATAAAAGAATATGGTTCATTTGCAAAACCCAAAAGCAAGTATGGCAGTAGAATAAGCGACATTGACGAAAATCTAGTACTACAATCTAGTCCATTAAATTAAGAATAGTGTGATTGCCACGTTTTCGGACATTCATTTAAATAGTTTTCACTAGTCTAGCGGTTCTATTATATTGGTAATACATTTTTATCATGTCTCTCTCTTCTTTATTTGCAAAACTCATGATTTTTTAATAAATGCCACAGAGACAATGTACAGGAATACTATAAACATCAGAGTTTGGCTGAACTGTCAATATTTTCATTGTTAAACAAATTTATTGCCCTCCCTTCCAAAGCACTCTTCGCAGAAATTATTTTTTTTTTCAAATTTTGATAGCAGGTAAAATGTGATCGTATCGTGTGATATATCATTGTAATCAGAAAAAAGGCTTTTAAATAAAAATGCAAAAATCCAATATGGCGTCCATAAGAAAATTCAAAGTTAAGTATTGTAACTCTTGCATCAAGAACGCCTTGGAAAATATGATGACATATTTAGATTGCCCATAAAAAAGTGTCCCAACAATGGCATAGTGAAAAAAGTCTAGTTCTTTCTGTATTCGCTTGAAAAGAAAAAATCTAAAATTGAAAATTTCCGTTTTTTCGAATAATTAATAAACTAAAAATGTCATTCGAATCAGCATCAAAACGTGCAACTTTGCCCTAATTTAACCATCCTCGTAACTCTTACAGTTTACAAGATCCCAATGGTGAAACTCGAATTTGAACCAGCCTATATGCTATTAGCAAAAATAAATAAATGACTACACAATCTCAAATAACTTTTTTTGAACACAAGAAAAAACTTATGACAAATTGTTCGCGCATGATGATGTTTGGTAAGCACAAATTTAGTAAAATGAACTATGAAAAAAACTTTTATTTCAAAATACAGGCATATTCAGAAATATTTGACAATCTGGCAACCTTGCAGTGCTTCTCTTCATGATGTCATTCCACTCTTATCTTAAAAATAATATATTGACTAGTGCACAATAGTTATTTTGTGTATCATCTTGATGGACGAATAACATTATTCTATTATTATTATGATATCCTAGCAATTTATTTGAGAGCAAAGCGAAGCAGACAAAATATTTAAAGTGTTTCGTTTTCTGAGAAACATGATGATATGTAATTGTTAATGTGTACATGTATAAACTAGCAGTGTAAAAGAAAAAAAGCGTCTACTTACAGGAGCACCTATTCTGTACAGATAACGGTTGCGCATATTATAATCGGAACTTACTCTCATGAAATCATTTTGATTGGTTGGGCTCCCCTGTGAATCCAGTATCTTCTCTCTTTGCAGCACTTCCACTGTTCTACAATAATAAAAAATCTCTATTAGCTCATATACAAGCCCCCAGAACAAATTTTGATAGCATCTCAGGTCGGGATTAAACTGTGGAATGTGGTTACCATTGCTAACCACTAGGAACATATGAAATTTTCGATATCATTTCGGCACACAACAAGTGCGTTATAGTAGTGAATTTTCATAAGAATTGTACACTATATTATATGGCTTTTTTTTCTCCCTCAGGGCTCGTCCACGGCTTTGCCGCACCGATAGCACTGCAACCTTTGGCTTATTGTGCATGTCCTTTTTTTTCTTCTTCCCTCAGGACTCGTCTGCGGCTTTGCCGCCCTGGTAGGACTGCAACCTTTGGCTTACTGTCCATGTCCTTAGTCTTTTCACTCCACCCATTCCAAAATCACTCTGCCTTGAACTAGTCTGCACAGCGATTGGTAGGGTGAAGTTTTGTAATGCTCTCTCTCCGGTCTAGACTGACCATATATCAGTTGTCTTTTGCGGTCCAGAGATTTACATTAGCACAAGATGTGCTGGGCTGATTCCTCCCCCTCGCCGCAGAGTCTGCATGCGAGGTCCCCATCGAACCGCCCCATTTTATGCAGGTGTCCCGTCAAGAGACCTGTTATGTTTCTGAGCTGTCCTCTGCTAAGATTTAGCAGCTCTCTTTGAACTGGGTTCGCCAATTATTGACCTCCCATGTCTGAGTCCTGGACAGTCTGCCCAGTACATCTTGTGTTGGTTTCTGACCCAGGACTTAATAGCTCCCCTGGCAGTGCTTTTTGTCACCCCCAGAGCCGGTTCTGGTCCCATAAATGGTTCTGCCGACCCTCTCTTCGTGAGATTATTAGCTTCTTCATTGGCTTCGACCCCCAAGTGACCCGGCACCCAGATGAGGGTGACCTCATTCTGCCCAGCCAGGTCGCTTGTCTCGTCTCGGCACTCACTCACCAGCCAGGAATTTACATGTGGGCTACTTAGGGCCTTAAGGGCTGTCTGTGGCTATGAGGATCCACTTGTTGGTGTAGCATCTCCTCTTCGTCTCCCGCACACAGTGCAAGATTGCGTACATTTCGGCCTGAAGACTGTTGCATGGGCTCCGAGGGAAATACTATGACTCACCCTCGATTCTTCCGAATAAACACCTGCCCCCGTCACACGTTCCCCGCCGGATCTGTCCGTGAACCAGACGAGCGCGGCCCGTGGTATGCCCAGCGTCTCCTCCCGCCATGCCTCGCGGTCGGGGATTTCCACTGTAAAGTTGTTTTCACTGCAGATTCGCAGGCTCGTGAAGTCTGACCTCATTTCAAGCATGGGCTCCTTCATGATCTCCTGAATTTTGCAGTGACCCCTGAAGCCTGGGTTGATCTTCAGTCTACCATTGCAGGCTAGTCTGTATAGTATATGGCATATTAGTAAAATTAATACTTTACACGTACACAGACCTTGAAGATACATTTTAGAGGTCCTAGTACGCACACATTTGAAGAATTCTTTCGAAAGTGTTACCATCGATCTCTCTATCAAGCCTATAATGCCTTTCTCAGATAATATTGGATACAGCACTAAAGCAAATAAATTCACTTGCTGTTACAATTATTTTTTATGTCTATAGTATATATATATATATATATATATATATATATATATATATATATATATATATATATATATATATATATATATATATAAGCACAAGATAAGTAAGTATCATGGGGGTGGTTTCTTAATTAATTAACATACTACATAAACTTAACAGTAGAGAAGACATTTATATCGTGTTAACAGCCATAAGTTTGATTAAAAAATCACTTCTAACTGTATGCACACAAAAATTAGTAAAACAGATTTATGAAATCTAATAAAAAAACAGCACTTTACTTATATTATTTGAAATAAATCAATAGGAATTCGTGGCGATTTCGCAATTCGCGAGTGTATGAACCTAGCTTTTGTCCAAGACTACACTGAAATCCGGTCAACCGCAAGCAAGTCGCTTGTAAATTAACATCGTTAGGCTTGGACGGTTAACAAACGTAGATATGTCTAATTTTAAGCAGCAGACTGTACTGTTTGAAATATAAATATGAGAAATACAAAAATAAGCTTTAAAGTGCTATTTATTTTTAAAAAAATTATCCAACTAACCTGCGAAATCATGGATAATACAAATGATGGATCTAGTAACTTATCTATCAGTAGGTATCGTTCTCATTTGAAAGTACAGTCTTGATACTTGCAAAGAACAATGACGCCCGAGGTACTAAATTTAACACAACGAACCTAACAATTATTGTCTTTCGCACAGAGACCAACTGTAAAAATGCCGATACTGTTACTGTTACTACATAATGCATTTGTTATTTCCCCGGGTTATACAATAATAATCTCTAAGTGGTCCTGTCGTGGCTCAATTAAGAAACATTAAAAACCGAGTGTTAACACTGCTCTTAGAATATGATTTACTGATAAGTAAACTTGGAGAACCCAAATCCCCACTACACATTTTAAAAACCTGACGATCGTTTCACTAACCAAGTTAGCGTCATCAGAGGATGAAAAATTGTGAATTCGGGTAGGAGGAAAATTATTTTACATCAGCGCCACCTATAAATTACGTTTAATCTATTCTGCTTAAGCTTCTAAACAAAAATCATCCTTGACTTAGGTCGTTAAGTTTTTACGATTACAAAAATTATTTTCCGTCCTCAAATTTTAATCTCCCAAGGTTTCATAATAGTACCTCCATTATCTCAAAATCTGTCTACTTTTCGAAATTTTTTAATCGAAGAAAAATTGTTTAGAAATGACAGGTAATACTGAAAAAATACTTTTTAAAGTTCCTGCCTTCGAATAATTTCTTTTGACGCCAGCGCCACCTACAATCTGCATATGACATATCTACGTTATTCTGCTAAACCTAGCCACTCATAGCCGCAGTCATTTGTTTTTTACAAAGTTGAAAAATTCATAATCGTTACCAGGATATGTGACTTGGATGTATAAGTGTTCCTGTTTAGGAAGCTTATCACAAATCAGTTTTTATATTCCTGAATAAACGAACGGTGCAGTTCATTTTCAAGAATCGTGGAAGAATAACTGGATAAAATAGCTTGCCTGAGATTTTTTCAGAAAACCTTTGAGCTCTGCACATGAGTTACATTCTTTGTTAAGGAGCTATTCTCATATTTAATTCTTCCATTTTCATTAAAAAAATAATAATAATAATAATAAACCATCTGTGTTGCGCACATATGTTTAATGTCACATGCCAGTGCTACATGCGTCCCGCACGTAACATTTATTTGATGTCTAATGTTATGGGCACAGCGCACATAGCAATAACAAGTGCCAACGAATATTTGGGTTAATTAACTTTTTTTAAGTTTCAACAACACACCACGAGGGCTCACAGCCTAAATACTATCGTACCGTGGGTGTCGACAAGGAGAAAAGAGGCAACTTGTTAATTCTGGACTTGCAGGTTTGGAGAAGAAGGAAAAACAAGTGCTGTCAAGGAGTTCCTCAACTTGGAAGTCCTCGGGACAAAAGAGCGGGCATAATAAGATGTTCTATGTATGGTGACCTGGACAGTAAAAAGGTGCATTCGCTCTGTTCCCCTGATATATCTGTTGGGGGCAGCAGGTGGAGGAACTATGGAAGAAAGCTCCCTTGAGCAGTGCCCGTGCAGATATCTATAAAAGAGAGAGGGGTCACAAACGGCACGTCGGTGGGCAAGGGGTAGCATGCTTTGGGTGAGGGTAGGGTCACTGATGAGACGTATAGCTCTCTTCTGAATGGAGTCCAGGATAACGAGTTTAGAAGCGGCAGCGGCACCCCAGATGTGGGAGCAGTATTCGAAGTTTGGCCTTATTTGTGAAGTATATAAGGTATAGAGATTAGCTGGTGAAAAGTATTTGCGAGCCTGGAAGAGGAAAACTAATTTCTTAGCAGCCGCTTCTCTAATTGATGTGACATGTTGGTGCCAATTGAGATTTCGATCCACAGGAATGCCAACAAGTGAAAGGGGCTCGTTACTTTGATTAACTTAGTTGTTCATTGTGATGGATATAGGGCTGGTGTATCTCTATGAAATAGAAAGCAAGACAGATTTGGTAGAGTTGAATTGTACAAGATTTGTACTTCCCCAGTCTAATATTTTTTGGAGATCCACAGAGACAGAACCCTCCATGAGCCTGCGATCCTCATCTAATTGGGCTAAAGAGACAGGCTTAGAATATTGTATATTTGAGTGGAGGGTGCTGTCGTCCACGTAACTGTGAACTGGGTTGGATGTGCTAGAGAGGAGGTCATTGATGTGGAGAAGAAACAAAGTAGGGGCTAAAGCTGAACCATGAGGGACTCCTGCATTAATTAGAATGGCCCTCCACGACAACAGAAATGCTCCGGTTGGAGAGGAAATTTGCTGTCCACATACAGAGTTTTGGTAATAGGCCATAGGGCGGAAGTTTATTAAGCAGCGCTGTGTGCCAGACCTGGTTGAATGCTTTGGATATGTCTAGAGCGACAACCTGGGATTAACCGTGTAGTTACACAGACTTGTTCCAAGAATGGGTGACAAAGGAAAGGAGGTCGGGAGTTGATCTGCGCTGACAGAATCCATACTGCCTGTCGTGGATTAGACTGTTTTTCAAGAAATTTAAGTACTTCGGTGTTTATATACTTTTCCAACACTTTAGAGACGACTGAAAGGAGATAAATAGGCCTGTAGTTGCTAGGCAGCGCTTTGGATCCTTACTTGGGGACGGGTTGTACTCGAGCAGTTACTAGGGAATATGCCTTTAATGTAAGATGTCTGAAACAGACGAGTCAGGACAAGAGCAAGTTCTGGTGCGGATTTTTTGAGAACGATTGCTGGGATCTCGTCGAGGCCAGTGGCTTTCCAGGTATTAAGAGAAGAGATCATCTTTCATACCTTTTTAGTTTTGAAAATCATATGTGTCATTTTATGTGCGACATTGGGGACTGTTGGTAGTTGAACATGTGGAGGTGGGTTTAGAGTAGAACTGCCGGCGAACAACAAGGCAAAAAGTGCAACCCTGTCCAGGGCGGTAGAAACAATTTCATCCCCTAAAACAAGAGGTGGTAATGTGCTTTTGCAGAAATTATTCCCAATAGATTTAACAGGAGTCCAAAAGGGTTTACTGCCATTGTTTTTGATGTGGTTATTAAATGAGTTTTTGCCTCAGAAATAATGTGGACATGGCGGTTTCTTGCATCGTTAAATGCTTGACGGTTTTCTTGACTGGGATTGTGTAGAAGCGTTTTGTGAGCTTTGACCTTTTCAAGTCTGGCCTTGTCACAGGATTTAGAGAACCAGGGCTTTTGAGTGGCTAAAGAGGTTACTACTTACTGAACGCTATCCTGATGGCGTTTCCTATCTCCTGGAGTCATGTTCAGTACACAGTCTTTGTATCTGTCTGCTATCCATAAAAAGATGGTGCATAGAAAAGCAACTGAAATAAAACAATAATTATCAAAACCATAATAATAACTCAGTGATGGAATATTTTTATGTCAAGCATTCCAATGTAAAAAGCTACTGAATTTAACTTGCACTTACCATTTAAACAGACTATGAAGAAGACCTCCAACCACAAATATCCCCATTTATCAACAATACCTCCAGTGATTAAAGCAGCTATCGCCAGACCAGCATTTTGAATAGCCTGACACCTAAAATAATCGATTATTATTTACTTTACAAAGCAGTGTATTCAAGTATAACGAATTATACTGCTAAGCAAATTTGAGAGTATTTATTTTTTGCGTGGCACTTCTTCAAAGTTTTAGTAGGCCTTAAGGTACTGTTTTAAAGCCCTGATTTTCATGCAACAACTGAAGAGTTGGTTTTTACTGGTCGAAAAATAAATATGACCTACTGAATGAATCTATCACCATTATGACATTAAAAAAGAATAAATGTACTTACACCCCATAAGCTGTTCCCAATAAATAGTCAGGTATGATAAGAGATACCAATGGCCATAAACTTGCAGCCAATATTGAATATGAAATACCCATCATTGTCTAAAATTTAAAAAGGGGAGTTTACCAAATGTTACCAACATTTATTTATGTATTTATTTTCTATTTATCACTTTATTGCCCAATAGGCTTACACCCAATTAAAGGACAAAGAAATTTACATATGCATTAGTGATTAATAGAGATGTGCGAAGCTTCAAAATTTCGAACAGAACCCAAACTAGAACCGAACCTTCGGTTTGAAAATATGTTCGCACTAGCGATGTTGAAGTAGTTCGAAGTTCGAAATATGCAATTCTTCAAAATAGTTAGAACTTAGTTGGTCAAAAATACTTTGAAATTTAACTTTACAGACATTGAGTGTTGCCAAAGGTAGCGAAGTTGCGGCCCCTTTAACTCGGTAGCGACGTTTTAAACTCGTTATTGGTCTCATTGAGTCGATAGCGTAATTTCAGGAGATTTCAGTCGTGCATATTTTTGATAGTAGGTGGGACATATTGAGACACAATGGAGCCATTTAGCAATCACAGAAATATTTTTCTTGTATATCCTAGCCTCCAAACACCTTTTTCAGTAACAACATTATGATGGCAGTGTTCGAAGGCGATCGGTAACGTAAATTATCAGAATTTGAGGATAATTGCAGATCGCCTTTGGAAAACACTGGTTTCAACATGCTTTATTTCACAGTGAGCCAAAACAGTTACATATTCACAATCAGCTGACAGTACAAACTTGTAAGTGGTTATTTTTAACTGACTTCAAAAAAGGAGGAGGTTCTCAATTCGACTGCATTTTTTTTAAATCTGTGTTACCTCAGAACTTTTTCTAAGTAAACCGATTGTGATGATTCTTTTTTTATTTGAAAGCTGGTGCTTCTCATGTGGTGCCATATGAATTTGATGAAGAACTGACCAGTAGTTTTTGATTTATTCTTAATGAAGTCGGTTTCCTATTTTTTTAAATTTTTATTGTTATATACCTATCATGCTCACTTTGAACCCTCTCAATCTGTATGCTAAAACTGCCTAGTCAATACCAAACAACAACATATTTATAAGTGAGCTTATCTATAGATCTAGAAATCTAAAAAGGTTTAAAATATTTTTTTTTGTGGTTTTGATTTAACATTGACCCATCTCCACAACAATCAGCACCGGAAGGCATTTTCACCCAATCAACCTGCAAATTTGTCGAACCCTTCCTTTTTGTAAAAAGAGTGGGAATCTTTTAGATATCACATATTGTATGTTACAATATTCCTAAATTTTGTATTTAAGGAAATGATATATGAACGCTGAAGAATTTTGGGTAGTTCGATCTTCGATTTTGAATTTCTAATAAGTTCGACTGTGAACCTTAGACATACTATTTCAGAGGTTTGAAGTTCGATGCAACATATTTGCTTGGGTTCGTTCATAGTTCGGTTCGAACAAAACATGGGTTCGCACACCTTTAGTAATTAACAGTTATTTTAAAAACTTAAAGGACTACAAAGAAAAACTTGTATGCGTGACTCTAATGACCTCATTCATACTTAAGTAATTAATGTCACATATGTTAGTTATGGAGTTATAATTGCAGTGGTATGAATAGGTGATTTTATAAGTAGATTTGTTCTGCTAGTTGGAAGGTAGAAAGTATCACAGCTTCTAGCATTTATTCTAGGTACAAGAAATTTAATCTGTCCAAGCAGTTTTGACCAATCTAGCAAATTATTTAAAAGCTTATAAAGGAACCTTATTGGGGCGACTTTCCTGCGAGACTCAAGACTATCAACGCCACACACCTGAAGCAGTATTAAATGATCAAATCCACGAGGATATTCCTCTATAACTTTAAATCTAAAGAAATTCATAAACCTCTCCTGGACTGACTCAAGGCAACACTTTTGAGAAGAATAATAATATAGAGAAAAAATTAGTTCTCCATATTCGAGCCTGGTACATACAAGTGACAAATAAAGAGTTTTAAGCACCATTTTATTACGGAATCATTAAGTTTCTAATTATGAAGCTACGCATATGAAGGGCTGAACTTACCACTCCGTCTATGTGTAAGTTGAAAGATAATTTGTTGTCAAAGGTAATACCCAGATCTTTTGTGCTGCTACATCTAGAGATTAATGAGGCATTGATAATGTAGTGATATCCTGTTAGATATCCTTCTTGAATATGATATCACCCTACACTTTGATAAGTTCAGGTACAGTCTATTATCAGCACACCACTCGCCAACTCTATCTGTTGCACATTGAAGTTCACAATCATCAACTCCATGAGGGCTCACAGCCTAATTACTATCGTACTGTGGGTGTCGACAAGGAGGAAAGAGCTAACTTGTTAATTCTGGACTTGAAGGTTTGGAGGTTCGGAGGAGAAGGAAAAAGCATGCGCCGGCAAGAAATTCCACAGCTTGCAAGTCCTCGGGACAAAAAAACAGGCATAACAAGATGTTCTATGTCTGCTGACCCGGACAGTAAAAGGGTGCATTCGCTCGGTTCCCCTGGTAGATCTGTTAGGGGCAGCAGGTGGAGGAACTATGGAAGAAAGCTCCTTTGAGCAGTGCCCGTGCAGATATCTATAAAAGAGAGAGAGGTCACCAACGGCACGTCGGTGGGCAAGGGATGGCAGCCTTTGGGTGAAGGTAGGGTCACCGATGAGACGTATGGGGTCCAGGATAGCGAGTGTAGAAGCGGCAGCAGCACCCCAGATGTGGGAGCAGTATTCGAGGTTTGGCCTTATTTGTGAAGTATAAGATATAGAGATTAGCTGGTGAAAAGTATTTGCGAGCCCGGAAGAGGAAACCTAATTTTTTAGCAGCTGCTTCTGCAATTGATGTGACATGTTGGTGCCAATTGACATTCCGATCCACAGAAATGCCAACAAGTGAAAAGGACTCATTACTTTGAATAACTTGGTTGTTCATTGTGATGGGTCTAGGGCTGGTGTATCTCTTATGAGATAGAAGGCAAGACTTAGATTTGGTGAAGTTGAATTGTACAAGATTTCTACTTCCCCAGTCTAATATTTTCTGAAGATCCACGGAGGCAGACCCCTCCATGAGTCGGCGATCCTCATCTAATTGGGCTAAAGAAGCAGGTTTAGAATATTGTATATATTAGAGTGGAGGGTGCTGTCATCCGCGTAACTGTGAACTGGGTTGGATGTGCTAGAGAGGTCATTGATGTGGAGAAGAAACAAAGTAGGGCTAAAGCTGAACCTTGAGAGACTCCTGCATTAATTGGATACAGTAAAGAGGAATGGCCATCCACGACAACATAAATGCTCCGGTTGGAGAGGAAAATTGCTGTCCAGGTAGAGTTTTGGTGGTAGCCCATAGGCCGAAAGTTTATTAAGCAGCGCCGGGTGCCAGACCTGGTCGAATGCTTTGGATATGTCTAGAGCGGCAATCTGGGATTCACCGTGTAGTTCCATAGACTTGCTCCAAGAATGGGTGACAAAGGAAAGGAGGTCGGCAGTTGATCTGTGCTGACGGAATCCATACTGCCTATTGTGGATTAGACTGTTTTTCAAGAAATTTTAGTAATTCGGTGTTTATATATACTTTCCATCACTTTAGAGACGACTGAAAGGAGAGAAAGAGGCCTGTAGTTGCTAGGAAGCACTTTGAATCCTTTCTTGGGGACGGGTTGTACTCGAGCAGAACTTGCTCCTGTCCTGACTCGCCTGTTACAGACATTTTACAATAGAGGCATATTCCCTAGTAACTGTAAAACTGCTAGAATAAATGCTAGAAGCTGTGATACTTTCTATCTTCCACCTGGCAGAACAAATCAACTTATTAGATCACCTATTCATACCGCTGTTAGCAATTATAACTCCATAAGTAACATATGTGACATTAATTACTTAAGTATGAATGACGTCATTAGCGTCGCACATACTAGTTTTTGTTTGTAGTCCCATAAGTTTTTAAAATAATTGTTAATCACTAATATATAGTTAAATTTATTCGTCCTTTAATTGGGTGTAAGCCTGTTGGGCAATAAAGTGATAATTAATTATATAATAAATACACAATCACTTACCATTCCTATATATGGATTGAGATAAGTAAATGCCAGCATACTATGAGACAAAACGGTTGATATAATTCCAATGGCGATCCACATTATATTCTTCCCCGTCAAATCTATAAGATATCCAGAGGCTGGTGATGCGATTGCCGAGATCCAGTACACCAAACTATTCACTCTGTTTGCCTCTTCAGGCTTCATGTGAAACTTTTCCATGAAGAAATCTCTAAAATACATAGCAGTGTCATTAACTTATATCAGTTAAAAAACTGACAAATATAATACTGTTAGGAAAATGATATTTACTGAGGTAACGCAAAACTTCTAAAATTCTAACCGAATCGAACCTAAACTGAACTTTCCGTTAGGAAAATTTACATGACAAACCATGGTAAAATAGTCAGAGCTTTAAATACGTAATCCTGCAAAATTGTTTAGAGTTCCTGTCTCAAAATGGTTAGAAGTTGAGCTTTAAAGACACTCAAGTGCTACTAGATAGCAGAATTTATAAGTCACAGGGTGGCAACCCTTGTAACTCAGTATTGAAATTTTCAGCGATAAGAATATTGTCACATTTGTCTATGAGAATTAAGTTTATGGACTTTGTAACTTCTATGGTCAGTTGTAGTATTTTGGTAACAGCGAACACTCTGGAATGATATTTCTAGAAGGGACCAGAAGTGACAGGTGTAGAACAGTGTAGAAGGTCTAGAATCTCTATGGAGAGTATAAATAGGCGAGTGGTACACAGAGTAAGTTAGTTCAGTATTGAATTAGTGTAGTGCCGAGTAAGTGATCATAGAGTATTAAGCGAGCCAGCAGTAGTAAGTGTTGGTGTATAAGAAGCGATCATAGAAGGCGGATAGTGGAATATACACAACCGTAATACCGCTTATTTATTTATTTATTTATTTATTCATACACCATCCAACAGAAGGATGGGCCAATACACAAAACATAATAACTAACAACAATCTAGCTAACAATACAAAAAAGAGTCACAAATTAGATCGCTTTGAAAAACATGTTTATCTCTGATATATTACATGAGAAGATATTTAGGCGGTCCTGCAGTACAGAGTAATCATTGCACATCTGGTAAATTGGAGACGATTGCAGCAATCGTGTACGAGCAGTCGGGAGATAGAATGTGCCTGGAAAACGTGCTGCAATACGAGGCACATTGAAATTAAGTTGCTGAAGCAGACTAGGGCAGTCGAACACAGAATTAACCAGTTTATATAAAAATATAATGAAACTGCACTGCCTGCGCATCGATAGACTCTGCAGACTAAAGCGAAGAAGTAAACTTTCCTGAGGAAAACCAATAGACGGATATCGACCATCCTCACGAAAGCTAAGAAATTTTAGAAATTTCCTTTGCACTGATTCCAGGCTTGCCACATGTATCTCATAAGTGGGAGCCCACACAACTGAGCCATATTCAAGTCGAGACCTAACCAAACAGCCAAAGAGCAGGAGGAGGGTGTCAGTCTGTGAGAAATTTTTGCTGTTTCTTATCAGAAACCCTAGAGTTTTGTAAGTAGAACTGACAGTCTGCTCATAGTGTGGTTTAAAAGATAGAGTACCATCAAAAACAATTCCAAGGTCCTTAACTGTCCTGGGGCGGTCAAGTGGAAACCCTCTTATATTGTACCCGAAAGTGATTGCGTGCTTATTTCGAGTAAAGGACATCACACAACACTTTGAAACATTCACAGATAGACCACTCCGACAACACCATTCAACAAGGATCTGAAGACAGTTCTGGAGCCGCAAACAGTCATCAACACTCGAAATATTTGCGAAAATCTTAATATCGTCTGCATACATTAAAAAAGGAACATGTAAAACATGTTTAACTGGGTCAATAAATATATTTAACAGTAATGGACCGAGTATGGAACCCTGCGGCACTCCAGAAGTTACGTGATAGGTGTTAGATTTGAAGCCCCCAACCTCAACAAATTGCCTCCTTCCATCCAGGTAAGATCTGAACAAGCCAAGCAAGCCCTCGGAGAATCCGATAGCCCTCATCCTGTCAATCAGAACAGAGTGATTTAGACAATCGAAAGCCTTAGATAGATCAGTATACACAACATCAACCTGTGAAGAGCGGTCAAGAGCGGACGCAATGAACTGTGTAATGTCAACCAAATTCGTTACAGTCGATCTACCTGGAATGAAACCATGCTGAGAAATAGAGAGTCTGTTTTTGATGTGAAACAGTATTCGCTGAAAAAGGCAGGCCTCGAAAATTTTTATGTGGAGAAGGAAGTGGGAGGGCCACAGAACTCCCACTCTATACACTAGGAACATTCCAATGGCCAGGGAGGTAAAATATCTTGGGGTCGTATTGGACTCTAAGCTAACTAAGCTAAATACTGTGTAAGGCAGTCATGACCCTAGCCGTCACTAGGCGGCTATATGGAAAAACGTGGGGACTAAGACCTAGTATGGCACACTGGCTGTACACAAGGGTGATAAGACCATCGTTAACATACGCGGCCCTGGTCTGGTGGCCTAAGATGACACAATCCAGTGCCAAACATCCAAAGGACGGCTTGCCTGGGCAGCACAGGGGCCATGTCTTCAACCCCAACAGCCGCCATGGAGGTGTTGCTGGATCTGCCCCCCCTACACTTAGTTTTTATGGGGGAGGCTAGGCTAGGACTATGCAGACTAGCCTGCAATGGTAAACTGAAGATCAACCCAGGATTCAGGGGCCACTGCAAAATTCAGGAGATCGTGAAGGAGCCTATGCTTGAAATGAGGTCAGACTTCGTGAGCCCGGGAATCTGCAAGGAAAACAACTTTACAGTGAAAATACCCGGCCGCGAGGCATGGCAGGAGGAGACGCCGGGCATACCACGAGACGCGCTCGTCTGGTTTACATATGGATCCGGAGGGGAGCGTGGGACGGGGACAGGTGTTTATTCAGAAGGACCAAGGGTAAGCCATAGTAATATTTCCCTCGGTGCCCATGCAACGGTCTTTCAGGCTAAAATGTACACCATCCTGCACTGTATACAGGAGAACAAGAGGACCGGCAACACCAACAAGCAGATCCTCATAGTCACAGACAGCCAGGTAGCCCCTAAGTAGCCCAAGAGTAACTTCCTGGCTGGTGAGTGAGTGCCGAGAGGAGACGAGTGACCTGGCTGGGCAGAATGAGGTCACCCTCATCTGGGTGCTGGGTCAAAGGCAATGAAGAAGCTGAAAGTCTCGTGAAGAAAGAGTCAGCAGAACCATTTATGGGACCCGAACCGGTTCTGGGCGTGACAAAGAGCACGGCCAGATGAGCCATTAAGTCCTGGGTCAGAAACGAACACAAGGTGTACTGGGCAGACTATCCAGGGCTTAGACATGGGAAGTCAGTAATTGACCAACCCGGTTCAAAGAGAGCTGTGGAGCTGCTAAATCTTAGCAGAGGACAGCTCAGAACATAACAGGTCTCTTGACGGGACACATGGCCATCAAGAAACACCTGCATAAAATAGGGTGGTTCGAGGGGGACCTCGCATGCAGACTCTGCGGCGAGTGGGAGGAATCAGCACTTGTGCGAGTGTAAAGCTCTGGACTGCAAAAGACAACTGATCTACGGTCAGTCTAGACTGGAGGCAGAGCAATATAAAGCTTCACCCTACCAATTGCTGTGCAGACTACTTCAAGGCACAGTGATTTTGGAATGGGTGGAGTAAAAAGACTAAGGGCATGCACAATAAACCAAAGGCTGCAGTGCTATCGGGACGGCAGCAAAGTCGCGGACGAGCCCTGAGGGAAAAAAAAATACGGCCAGCCTCGCAAAACTAAGTGAGTTAACTCACTTAGCTTTGCGATTATTGTCAGCCCTGGCCCATTTCTTCCCCAATATAGGGACAAAGTATGTAAGGCTAGATGTATTCTTACCACAATTAGAACCGCAGACCGGTTTCGGTCTAATTAGAGCTCGTCAGTACTGCATACTAATTGCAGCGAAAAGACACCTATAAAGTAATATGGCTATGGTAGTTATCCTTGCAAAACTAAGTGAGTTAACTCATCTAGCCTTACAAGAATATTTTTGATCATTTTGATGATTCAACTGTCAGAAAATCAATGTTTTAGACTTCCTGTCGTCTTAAGTCCTTTTTTTTTGGAACATTGTGAGATCTACGACAGGGTCGCCATCTCGGTGCGGAACCACGTAGTATGTTGTCACGACAGCTCCAAATCACACAAAATGTTATAAAATAGAGACGGTATACAACCAACTAACAATTTTGTAAATTATCAGCTGTGGCCCATTTCTTCGCTAATAAAGGGACAATGTGTGTAAGGCTAGATGCTAGATGTATTCTCACCATAATTAGAACTGTAGACCGGTTTTGCTCTAATTAGAGCTCGTCAGTATGGTATACTAATTACGAGAACACACCTATAAGGTCATACGACTTTGGTAGCCAGCCTCCTAGAACATTGTGAGATGTACGACAGGGACACCATCTCTTCTTTTTTGTTGTTGCTTCAACATGGTTAGAGTTGTTGACTAACCACATTATAAACAGTTGCCGTGTTCAAAAGCATTTAATAGCTAGATTTTTCCCAACTGATAGCGGTAATTGCATATTGCTTCCTCAGTTCAACATACTTGGCTTCACAGTTCAAACCAACGTATTCACTTGAGTTCACTCATACTTCAGTTCACAAAAAAATTGAGTTAATACAGCCCTAATAGTATACCATCCAACAGAGACCATTGTCGCTGTTGTACCACTTTTTCAAAGATATGAATACTTCTCTGAAGCTTCTAACAGCCTCGGGTTATCGAAATGCACGAAAATATTTTAATATCAACAGCATAAATTCAATATGGAACATCCGAGACGTGTGATATCGTCAATAAATATATCAAACAAAAGTGGACCAAGTATCGATCCCTGTGGTACTCCAGATGGTGCGGTATAAAGATCTGATCTGTAGCCACTAAACTGGACGAGTTTCTTTCTTTGACTCGCATATGAACTGAAGAAACTATTGAGATTCGTTAAAAATTCGAAATTTTAAAGCTTATTTAGAAGAGCTTTATGATTGAGCCAATCTAACGAATTAGACAGGTCAGAATATATGACATTCACTTGTGAAGCATCATCAGAGCAGCTGTAATAAATTCTGTAATCGACATCAAGTTTGTGACCACAGGCGTTCCTGCAGTAAAACCATGCAGAGAGAGAGAGAGAGAGGGGATATTAAACACAATGTCAGTGTAAACAGGCTTTAAAATTCTTTCAAAGGACAGAAAGCATAGTGAATCAGCACTTACATTTGATTTCGGAATGGGAACAGAACGAGATAGCTTATATTTATCTGTAAAAATTCGCGTTTTTAAAATAAGATGAAAAATCTTTTTTTAATGGCGATAGTAAAACATTAGAACGGTTCTAATTAAAAATACTGGGATAAAGCCTGGACCACATGAAAGGCTTTATTTTTTCCGAGGTTGCAATGATTTCAGATTTGTTGGTTTAGTTCATTTAGTTGCTTTGATAAATTTCGAATATGATATTACTTCTGAAAGAAAAAAGTTGTCTTACTTTCCTAAACCGATAAATGGAAAAATTGCTACATAATACGATACACAAATCGCACCGACGAGCCAAAACGTGGCGCCAAAATATTTGACATCTCTAAAGCTAACGGCACTGCCTCCATTAGATGTCTCGTTCCTTCTAAGCGTATCTTCAGCTCGCTTATCTAAGAGACCCAGTATTAGAGAGCAGATTAAGGAGATGAGACAAGTTGAGGCAGCTGAAACATAAGAAAAATTCCCAATGTAAAAATGTGTAATGAATTTAAGGTAATCAGATCTACGAACCTACGAACAAGACAATACCAAGACACTCCGCTCCTTTATACTCATGATTGAACCAATTATAAATCGGCTCCATGGCTAAAAAGTTTACAGCGCTGCCAACTCGTGCAAAACTAAGTTGCAAGCCAAACACCATGTTGAGTTCTTTACCTTTAAACCAAAGCACAGCATAGCTATTCTGTCCTACTGCCAGAGATTCCCCTCCAATACTGAAATTGACAGAAATGATGTTACACTTTTTTCTCTTTGTTTTAAATTAAGATTTCTTGAGTTCAGTTCAGCTCACATTATTGTTTAACCGTGGGTACATTATATACATGAGGCACATGTCAAATAAAAATACAATAGTTGGTTACAATATGTAACAAATGTACTAAATCAAAACAACAAAAATAAATTGATAAAAACAGTGAAAAACAATTTCTGTTATCAAAACATTAAAAATATTAACATTGTAGGACTATCACAGATAAAACATCACCACATGCTATGCAAGTTATTTAACCACAACATCCACCATGACCTAAGTATTTCCAACTTTAAACTTATTGTTAGTGTAAAAGTTATCATCAAGAAGATGCTTTCACATTTATTTTGTACTATTTAAGTCCTTCTACAGTTTTTACATCATCTGGTAGCATATTGTATGTTTTTTTTCCCAGTATGCAGGAGTTTGTACTGTGTAAAGTAAGAAAATATGTTAACTGTTAAGTTGTGTCTATATCAAGTCTCATATAGCTGTGAATGTTTCCTAATGTTATAATCTTGTCTTTGTTTAGTGGCGTGCGATCCATGGAAGCAAGGGAAGCATTGCTTCCCTTAAAATAACGACTACATACCTAAACTGCATTATTTAAAATCCCTTTTGTATTTTAAATATTAAATTTCAAATGCTGAAACTAATTTAATTATTGAAATTTTTATTTCGCAAGCTCACACACATAATTATTTATTATGCATCATACTGTATTTGTATATACGCTCCTAGCAAGAACGTCGTTCGTCCCAGTGAATGCGACCGCATGCGGACAGCATGAACCTGAGCTGATACTACGAGTGGATGCATGCAAATGCAATGCCTTCAGTAGTCAGCAGGCAACTTTATAAAAGAAACGTCGGCTCGGCGCGATGTACGCGTGTTTTTAGAACGTGTTGTACTACGAAGACCGGGTCGCGTTCAAAGCGAATGTGGCTGATTATTTCATAGGTATAAGCAGTCGAGTATGTTAAATACATTGGCATTTTATGATTATTAATATGGCTGCAAGTAGATCAGCTTTTAACAGCGGTGATGGTGGGGTCGGGATTTACAAACTTTACAAACAAGTGGTAATAATAAGTGTGATTGTATTGTATGTTTTTTGATAACTAACAGATTTTCAGCTTTACTGTTTGCTGAAAAACTTGCTATTATTAATATAGGTAGGCCGAAACCTACTATAAAAAACTTGAATACAATAATTAAAACATGTACCTATTCGACATTTCAATGCGGAAAAAACTCATAAACAAATTGAATGGTTAACGGGTTGTGAAAACAGGAATAAACTGTTTTGTTGGTCTTGTAGTCTATTTGTGACTGAAAAGGGGTGTGGAATAAAAGTGGGTTTTCAGACTTGAATAATCTACATAAACCAGTACAAAGACATGTTATGTCTAAAGCGCATTTACAGACAATTTTAAAATTAAGTGTCTTTGGAAAAACGCGAATTGAATACGCCGTTGACAAGCAGATAGAAATTCATCGCACATATTAAAAAGACTTATTGATGCTGTGTGTTTTCTTGGTCGCAGCATGAATTGGGCTTTAGGGGTCATGACGAAACAACTACATCTGCAAATAGAGGAAACTTTCAAGACATAGTTTCTTTAATAGCCAAATACGACATTTGTTTAAAAAATCACTTGGAACAGTCTAACGTTTTTCGCGGAACATAAAATCGCATTCAGAATGACTTAATTTCGGCTGCTCCCACTATTATTTTGAACAGAAATAAATCTGACATTAAACAGATTCGTTTCATTGTTATTGTTCTAGATGAAACAATCGATGTAACTAATTTAAATCAACTATCTGTAGTAATACGCTACGTAAAAATGGATGGGAGTGTACAAGAAAGATTTTTAGGCTTTAAAAATGTGACAGAAGATCGTACCGAAAACGCTCTATATAAAATTGTGTTTAATATTATGAAATATATTGAGGAGGCTGATAATAAATTAATTGCCCAAAGATATGATGGCGCTGCTGTTACGGTCGGACGTTTAGGAGGTCTTCAAGCTAAAGTGCGGGAAACGTTCTCCATTGCTCTATTTGTACACTGTTGTGCTCATAAATTAAATTTAATTTTATCCCAATCTATAGATCGTATTAAAGAATGTAAAGTGTTAAATGGCTGCTTTTTTCCAAATCTACGAAGCGAACACAAGCCTTAGACCCAATTGTTAAAAAACGTTTACCCAAAGTAGTTGCAACCCGATGGAACTACGACAGGGTTGTGTTAACTATATTTGAACACCGCGAATCGTTAATTGAACTTTTTGAAAACATAATGGAAAATAGCAAAAATTGGGATGCAGAAACAATAAATAGTTCTAGAGGATTTTTGGATGGTTTGAAAGGAGACTTTAATTTTAATTTTTTACTTAATATATTTTCGAAAATATTTCCGTTTTCAGATAATGTATTTAACATATTGCAATGTCAAATAAATGACATTGGTTTTTGTCTGAAAAAAATTAGTGAATTTAAATCCATTATAATTCAAAAAAGGAATGAATTTGATAAGTTCTAGGAAAAAACAATTGAATTAGGAGAAGTGGAGCCACGAAGAAAGCGTCTGCGCATTGATAATGTGGCAGACCTTCAAACTTCTTACCGCCGCCTTTTCTACGAAATTAGATCAAATTCAGCAGCAAATTAACTGCAGATTTGATCATCTCAGTGACCTGAAATTTCTTGAATTGTGTAATTTTGGAGGATTTAATGGGATACCTTTCCCAGAAGATTCATTCAAATCATTATTTAACCACTATGGACATTATTTTGACAAAGCTTTATTACGATCAGAACTTGCAGTCATTTATGAAACCGATGTTATTGACACAAAAACTAACGCGAGTGAACTTTTAACTTTCTTAAAACAATCAAAATTGGAAAATGCATATTCTGAAGTGTTCAAATTATGTGAATTAGTATTAACAAGTCCTCCTACTAGTGCGTCTGTAGAACGAAATTTTTCTACATTGAAACGTATCAAGAGTTTTGTTAGAAATTCAACAGGACAGGAAAGACTTTCCCAATTTTCAATTTTGTCAGTTGAAAATAAACTCGTCCAGGAAATATCCCAGAATCCACAGTTACATGACGACATTATTAACGAATTTTCCAAAAACGACAGAAGAATAGAGTTACACTATAAATAGGTAAGTTTCTGGGAATTACTTCCCTTATTTCAAATGTCACCGCACGCCCCTGTCTTTGTTTATATGAATATAACACAACTTATACAGGTAGATTGCTGAAAAGCAGAATTTTCTTACTTAGAAAAGATTTTGGGCACAACTCCATTTAAACCAGACATCTTACATATAATATGGTTCTAGCATAAACACACTCTGAAGTCCTCAGTTTCACCGCCCCAATGTATAGTTATGTTAAAGCCAACTTCATTCATTTCAAGAAGAGGACCATCAACCCCGTGGTATGATGGATTTTTCCATTAGAAGCCCCGGAGTTACATTATTCTACTAGAGCACTTGGCTACAACAAACCTAGAGGTATTAAATAGAGGTACAGCTCCAACGTTTGTCAATCGTATCCGACAGCAGGTGATCGACATTATGTTAGCGAGCAGAGGAATAACAGAGGATATATCCAACTGGAGGGTGACGGAACACATATCAATGCCTGATCATCCTATAATCAGCTTTGAATTGGATGTGGACCGTTAGAGCACTCCCCGCAGGAGAAATCCGAGGAAGACCGATGGGATGCCTATGTAACAGGCCTCGGAGGGTCGCCAAGGTGCGCAGAGGGGAGAAGACTCTCTACAGAGGCATTAGATAGTGAGGTCGAGGCCCTAGAAGGTAAAATAATGGCAGCCTACGAGGCCGCGTCACCACTTAGGGGGGAACCGTCCATCAAAGTCAGATGATGGAACAGGGATATCGCCGTACTACGCGGGCGGACTCAGAGGGCCTTAAACCGAGCTGTCCGAGAATCGAGTGAAGCGGCCTGGGACGTATTTAGGACTGCCAGAAGGGAGTTTAAGAAGGAATTGCGACGGAGTAAACGAGCCGGTTGGAGCGCGTACTGCGGGGAAGTCAATTCCCTGCCTGACGCAGCCAGACTGGTAAGGGTACTCAAACAGGAGGTATGCAGTAATGTGGGATCCTTAAGGAAACCGGACGGGAACTGGACAAGCACCGGTGAGGAGACCTTGCGTCATCTCGCCGAAGTTCACCTCGCGGGCGGTGGAGCTGTCACAGGGGCCCGAATGCGAAGTGGCAGCTGGCGGACGGGGTGGTTACGGAGATGGCTCTATAGCCTGGGCTTTGGGCGAGTTCGCTCCTTTCAAGTCCGCAGGCTGTGATGGTATTTTTCCGGCACTGCTCCAGAGGGGCCTGGATACACTGCTTCCCAACATAAGGGAGATATTCCGGGCCAGTCTGGCGTGGGGCTACGTCCCAAAGGCCTGACGCCGGGTTAGGGGGGCCTTCATTCCCAAGCCGGAAAGGAAGGACTACACGCTGGACAAGGCGTACAGGCTAATCAGCCTTACATAATTCCTGCTTAAGGCATTAGAAAAGATAGCAGATACGTTTATGTTGGAAAGGGCCCTACACTACGGGGAGAGCACATTAGCTGTGTTCTTCGATGTGGAGGGGGCCTTTGATAAGGCAAGGACGGATACGGTTTGTACCGCCCTACAGGATAGGGGAACGCCGAGGTCCCTAATAAGCTGGGTGGCGAGCATGCTGGAGGACAGGAGAGTTTCGCTAACCTTAGTGGGCCGGGGGCTGGACGTCGGGCGGCTGCCCTCAGGGCAGCTGCCTTTCGCCCCATCTATGGTATCTGGTCATGGACGGCCTCTTGGAGCGGCTCTCCGAGAACGGCTTCTACGCCCAGGCGTACGCTGATGATGGGCTGATCTTAGTCACCGGCAAATTCCTCGGTGTCGTCTGTGAGTGCATGCAAGCTGCCTGTAGCATAATCGAAAGGTGGTGTGGTGAGCTGGGACTCTCCGTAAACCCGGTGAAGACGGAAATGATCCTATTTACAAAGAAGAGGAAGGTAAAGGGTTTAGGGCGCCTGTGATGTTTGGAAAACCTTTAGCTTTAAGGCGGGAGGTCAAATATCTGGGGGTGTCCTGGACTCCAAACTAACATGGGGGTCGCAAATAGAACGGGTTGTAAGGAAGGGAGTAGCGACCCTCTGGCAGCTGCGTCGAGTGATAGGGAGGACCTGGGGAGTTTATCTTCGGATCCTTCACTGGATCTACCCTGCGATCGTCAGGCCGAGAATCCTCTATGGGGCGTTGGTCTGGTGGTGCGGTGTGACACAAACTACCAGCAGGAAGCTGGCCAAACTCCAAAGGCTGGTAATCCTGGGTATCACGGGCGCTATGATGACGACACCCTCAGCCGGGCTAAAGGTCCTGTTGATGCTGCCACCGCTTCCCATCTGTCAGGAGGGGGGCGGTAATAGGGCATGCAAGAGTCGCCAAGGAGGTGGAAAAGGAAATTGCGATTTCCGCCATAAAGGTGCGGAATGCCGAGGATGATATTAGGTTGACTAGTCCATACACCCTCAGGATCCCCAGTAGGGATCAGTGGAGGGAAAATGAGGTTGAATTTCAGCCGGCAAGCCTGGTCTTTTTCACCGACGGATCGCGGCTGGAGGACCAACAATCCCCCGGGGCAGGAATATACATCGAGGGCCTGGGGGTGCACGAGAGCTATGCTCTTGGCGCATATACCACGGCATTCGAAACAGAGATGTACGCTATCCTGTCTGTGGCCAATAGACAGGATGTGAAGATCAGTCCCGAGGAATGTGTGTACATATGCTCGGATAGCCAGGCAGTCCTCCGGGCAGTCTGTGCGGCCAGAATCAGGTCTACACTGGTTCAGGAGTGCGCAGACGCCCTCAAAGGGCTAGCCAGGACAAAGGAGGTACAACTAGTGTGGGTTCCGGAACACTGTGGCGTGGCGGGGAATGAGGTCGCGAATAATCTCGCAAGGCTTGGTTCCCGGCGCCCGTTCTGTGGCCCGGAGCCGGCGATAGATATAAGTAGGAAGACGGTCTCTGTCGCCTTAGACTGGTGGACCGAGGAAGCAATGAAAAGGCACTGGAGGTCGGTTGGTGGCTGCATGCAGGCGAGGGACTTCGTGGAGGGGCCGGACAGAGATAAAGCTGTCTGGCTACTCGGAAGGACTCGACCTACGCTTCGCCGCATCCTTGGGGTGCTCACAGGCCACTGCGCCCTTAGAAGACACCTCACATTGATAGGCGTAGAGAAGGATCCCATTTGCCAGGAATGCGGCGAGGATTAGGAAAAGTCCTACCACCACATGTGTGATGAGAGGCTTTTGGGAGACTTCGAGCAGAATTGTTCGGATCGAGGACCCTGCAGAGGAATCAGGTAAGTACCATCCAATTGAAGACCATCACGGTCTTCATCTCGAGGTCGAGGCGGTTTGGCGACGGAACTGAGGAGGAGTAGAGCATGGTTGCTGTTGTTGGCAAAAAGGGCCCATGGTGGCCTACTTGCTTGGCGTTGGCCTCCCCACCACTGCTACTACTACTACTATTACATTATTCTATACTATTAATTTTATTATTATGTACAGTCATTTTTTATTAAGGATACAGCAAGTACATTCAGATCTGTTTGAGATGTTCTCGCTAAAACATCGTTAGTTCATAGTAGTTACATTTGTAACTTTTTCTCACTTATATAAACTTGTACTTTAGCCAAACAAATTTCCTTTTTTTATCACTGGGTCAGGTAGTATAATTGGCGCTGCGAATAGGATCTTGTGACGGCGCTTTTGCAAAAAAAAAACCTTTGAAAAGTTTAGCAGTTTGGTCCAGTCTTCATAAGAAGTGCACACAATATATAGAACCAACCTCGTACATAAGTGGCAACATTCAAGCGAGACCAGTATAAAAAGTTCGAGACTAAGCAAACGCGTTATAGTAGTAAATTTTCATAAGAATTGTACACTATTAGTAAGGTATATTATTAAAACAAATTCTTTAAACTTAAATGGACCTTAGAGATCGGTTTTAGAGTCCCAGTTAGCAATTACTTGAGGAAATTTCTATTTTCTATGGAGCTAGAAAATTAAAATTTGGTACATATATGTAAATACTGCAATTTGCTTTAAAAAAATTGTATTACAACTTTCATTAGTTACAAAATTTTTCCAGAAAAAATTTTATTATTTACAAGGGGAATGTACCTGCCAAATTATCAATGTGGCAGGTATTTTTCCTTATTAATTGCTTGGATGGTTTTGTTTTAGTCAACCCAATCGAACTAGTTTTTGCAAACAAAACAACAAAAAAGGTTTTTTTACATGAGTTTTGCTATGGCTCAAGATTATAGCTTAATGGGAAATTGAGTTATCAGATTTGAAATCAGTTTACGAAAATTCTCTACCACAACGTACTTCCTGCACCGACCCTTTTCATCTCTTATTTACTGTTGCTGTATGCATTTTTTTTTAATGATAAAATATTGTAGCTCCCTATGTGAGACTGACAAACAAGGCAACCTCAAATTTTTGGAAAAATATTTTAAACAAATGAAATGAGGTATCAATTTAAACATAAATTTAAAATCTTGGTTTGCGGCTTCATCACGGGGGTTCTCCTTCCCCTTCTACATGCCTACAACCACCCTCAAGAACAATATAAACAAGAAAAATTTCTTCGGAACAACCCCCCAAGAAAGTTGGAAGACCTGCGGTGAATAAGGGTTCTGGGTGAAGTAAACAGGATTTTAAGGAAGTATAGCTGCAAAATGGGTAAAAGGATTATTATAGAGGTCCAACTAAGCTGGTTTTTTCGAACTTTCCGCTCACGTTTCCTTTTTATCTTCTTCCCCGCCCAGCAACCCTTTCACTCCTGGTCCCGTAACTTTCTTCTTTCAAGAAACGTTTCCTGTGGTATGTGCATCCAGAAAGGGTTCTAAGCATGTTTCTGAAACTTTTTCTAAAAGTCGCCCGTGTGCTAAACTGCAAATTTAACGAAAATTTAATTTGTATTTACAAAAGAAATGTACCTGCCAAATTATAAACGTGGCAGGTATTTTTCCTTATCGCTAATCGCTTCCTTATCGCTAATCGCTTGAATGATCCGTTTTAGTCCTCGATCGAACCACTTTCTGCAAGCAAAATAACAAAAAAGGTTTTTTAAAAGAGATTTGTAGTTATTTTTTAAATCTAGTATCCACGCTGCTTTTATATGGGTTTTACTATGTATCAAAACTGAAGATTCTAGTTTAATGGGGAATTGTGACCACTATTTGAAATATTTTTACAAAAATTCGTTACCATAACGCACTTGCTACACCTAAACTCTTTTCAATACATATTTACTATTACTGTATCCATAATTTTTGAAAATGACTTAATATAAACAATACAAAATTTTGAAATTAAAATTTTTATAATGTTGCATTTTTCCGGGTTCTGGATAAGTGAGGCTTTAAATTTTAACAAAACAACTTTATTTACTCTACAAATATGGACACAATAAAAGTTCTAGAATGTCTCTCTCACAAAACACTTGGTTAATCTGGCCTTACAATCACTAATCTGCACACAGGCTGGAACTACCGTCTCTACTCTATAACACTTCCCACTGGTTACTGCTTCTTCGAGTCACTTCAGCATAATCTAATTGAACTGAACTGAGCTGGGCTGGCTTGCTTTCGCCTTTATATACCTGTCGTTCCTTCCACCTCGTTTCTGGAGTGTTCCATTCCAGAATGTTCCAGGACCTTCTTTTGCTAGAAGGTTCTGTGAATACAGATCGGCCCCGTGTGTATACAGGGGGATGTATATACAGGTGATCCAAATGTGGTCATCACTCCTATGTTACACAAGAGGTGTTTCTCGTATCAAAAGATCTCTCTGCATATACAGGGTGTAAGGGTTCTCTGCGTACACAGGGTGTTCGGAATTCGCAGACCTCAGTTATCCGTTCCGACGGGGTACAAGTTGGTAACATCGTTATTTTTGGTCCTAGAGGGTTGAGACTTTGCCTGTGGGGGGTCACCCCAGGCACCCCCAAGGGGGTGGGGCAGCGGTGTTGTCAGATTGTGCAAAAATTTCCAGATGTTGGGGAAGTTCTGGATATGTAGCAACACCGCACCTACATCTATTGAAGTGCTTTGTAACAATAATTTACTCTGAACATCTGATTATATATGTAATTTAAACTGCTTTATAATATTATGTAGTTTCATTTACTTCAAATGTTCCATAAAGAGTTAAAGCTAAGAGTAAAGAAAAGCATAAGTACCTAGGTACCCTATGTATTATACTTATATTAGTTTGCGGTACGTATATTTCTTCTTGAAATAATTTTGTTTCACTTTGGTAATAGTACCTACATGCACTGATTAAGAACCTAAATCTGATGCACAATGTACACAACCACTTTCTTATTTGTTTGATTGGATGTTAGAATCATAATATATTACAGTCACACTCGACGCCCGAAGGCATTTGTTAAAGTTATGTAAAATTAAAAGTTGGGTTATTATTTACCTACTACTACTAAGAGAAATACACTACATTTAAAATATAAGAAAGCACTTACCCAAAAACAAATCTTCCTAAGATAGCTAACCAGTACAAATTAAATATTGCACCAAGAGCAAAAACTATTTGTCCTAGAAGCGTGATGCCTACATAAATATTAGTGCCTAAACGAATTCCAAAAACACTATAAAAAAGTATAACATAAGAAATTGTTTATCAACTTTTTGTTTTATATTTACCATACCTGTCTATCAAATATCCCCCTATAAAACATAAAATAACATTTGGCCAAGAATATGCTGAATAAAGACCAGTGAATTCGGTAGATGTGAGATTCATGTCATTTTTAAAATAGTTTTCTAGAGCTGCCGGATTGTCATAGCAAAAATATGATCCTGTAAGAAAAAAACAACACCTAGTCACTTGTTACTCTTTTTAGTGAACTTTATTAACAAAAAAATCAGTAATGGGGAGATCTGTGTTTGTTTATATATATATATATATATATATATATATATATATATATATATATATATATATATATATATATATATATATATATATATATATATATATATATACAGGGTGGTCCCACGATTGATTGCGGGAAAACTATCAATAGGAAAAACCTGAAAATCGGATATTACACTAAAGTCGTTGGGGGCCACAGGTTAAAAATATTTTTAAGATGGCGGCACTTACGGTTATACCGGAAGTAGATGTCGATTCGCTTATTTTAAATGAAACATCCTGTATTTTATTGCAGTTTCGGATTCTAAAATAAACACTTTTTGTAAATAATGTTCTATACCTATCGTCAACCGTCCAGAAGATATTTAGACTTTCAGATAAAATTTGACATTTACAGCCAGTCATAAAGATACCGATATTTTTATAATAAGAACATATTTCGTTACGATTTTTAGAATTATTTCGAAAGATGTTTCACTTCATCTATTTTCACAACGAGACTAACGATAGAGTATACAGAGTGTCCAAAAAAAATTCATGAAGTTTGCAATGGGAAATTGCAAAATTCTCGCGATTTTCAAATTGGAACCCCCTTTTTTATGACACTATCGTGTTAAGCTCAAAAAATCACTGATACTTTGTATGTAATTACCTATACCTAAATCAAACGGTTTTCATTTTATTTTGAATAAACTCATTGCAAAGCCTGATATTTTCATCCTTTTGTAAGTGGCTTGGATGAGTTCTTAGCCAGAAAAATCGGCCGAGTTTTTCCTGGAAAATTTTGGGTTTTATTTCGGAAAATTTTCAGGGTACCCAGCAGAAATAAAAAACAAATTCCCTGACATTTCCAGTCCCGAGTGATATGTCCATAATATTCGTAATGAACAACACACATCTCTGAATACTTTTTTATTAAAAAATAACAACAAAAATTCTGAATTTTTTTAAAATCATTATCAAAAACATAAATATGGTTAATTCTGTTGACTAATACAGAAACGTGATAAATTTCTACCTGTCAAATTACTGAACTCAGCCCACAGCATACGTTTCAAATAACACATAAATCGGAGCTAAAAAAAAAGGAAGTCGTAATATTTTCACAAATATCAAAGATCCCTATAGGCAATGCTACACAAAGTCACACTTATTTTTTAATCTCTATGCAAAAATGCAATAAAAAGTATAGCATTCCATTTAAAACAACGAAGTTGATAACTACTTCCGGTGCAACCAGAAGTTCCACAAAGCTGAGTATATTTTCTCGATATAGCTTAGATAATCACAAGAAAATTTTGTTGAAAATTTTTTCGGCTAGCTCTAATGGTAAGGGATATATAGAGGATTTACACACTATTGGGACACTATACAGGGTGTTTAAAAAAGACGGGGCAATATTTAAGGAGTTGATTTCCCAGGTCATTTTATGAAAAAAAGTTCCCATAAACATAGGTGCTAAAATGCATTGTTTCCAAGATACAAGGTGTTAATTTTTTTTTGTAAAATAACGATTTTTTAAAAAATAATTCGAATATCTCCTCACCGATTGTTTTGAAATTTGGCAGCGTTGTTTTTACTAATAATGGGCTCATTTGACCCTAATTAGATAAAGATTGTTAAGTCCATTGGCATTAGGGGGGACACCTCAACAAAAATTATTGTTCCTGTTTGTGATTTTCTGTATGAAAATGGACATGCCATAAAAAGGTTTTTATTTTTTATCGTGTAAACGATTCAAGATACGGAGAAATTTCAAGAGACAAAAAACTTGTAGTTTTAGTATCTTTATATCAAAATAATATACAAATCATATTGCAGTCAGTGGCGTACATTTTTATGTCACAAAATTTTGTTGAGGTGCCCTCCCTAACGCCAATGGACTTAACAATCTGTATCTAATTAGGGCGAAATCAGCCCATTAATAATACAAACAACGCTGCCAAAGTTCAAAACAATCGGTGAGGAGATATTCGAATTATTTTTTAAAAAATCGTTATTTTACAAAAAAAATTTAACACCGTGTATCTTGGAAACAATGCATTTTAGCACTTAGGTTTATGGGAACTTTTTTTATAAAATAACCTGGGAAATCAACCCCCTAAATAAATATTGCCCCATCTTTTTAAAACACCCTGTATATATATATATATATATATATATATATATATATATATATATATATATATATATATATATATATATATATATTACATGGTAAATGTTGAATATAAGGTACAGAGAATAGTGACAGTTACGAAATGCAAATTTCAACCGTTAAATTGCTTACATGGTTGCCACATTTATTTACTAGAATTTATTTTTGTTTCTTGCCCATCGCATTTGTTTCTCTTGCTTATGAAATTTTGGGAAATATCACTAAGTAATAATAATAATAGTAATAATAATAATTACAACAGCGAACGGAAAATAGAGAGTAGATATAATGCCAAAATTGATGTGAGAGTTAATAATATCAACAATTGAAAAACTAAACGAGTGTCTCGCCGCAGGAAATGGACTCGAGCACAGGTTTTATTAAATCGCCTGGGTAAAGGAGAAAGGTGCAGTTTAAGCAGAACCCTTCTCCCAACCTGCCCTGACTATCAGTTTCACTAATTAAAACGCTGGGGGCAGGAGAACTATGAGGTAATTAATCCTGGCATACATCAAGGTCTTGCGAGCATAATACCTAATATGTACATTACCTCATGCTTATCCTTCCCCCAGCGTTTTAATTAGACAAACTTATGGTCAGGTCAGGTCAGGAGGTTGGGGGAATGGTTCTGCATAAACTGGACCTTTCACCTTCCCCCTGGTCTCGTTTATAACGATTTAATAAAACCTGTGCTTGAGTTCTTTTCCTGCGGCGAGACACTCGTTCAATTATTATTATTATTAACTCCCAATTGTCAATTTTGGCATTATATCTACTTTCTATTTTCCGTTCTCTGTTATGATTATTATTATTATTACTTTCTGATATTTTCATTTAATTAAAAAGACGTTAATATTCAATATAAATCCTAAACAGCACATTACCATAATACAAATTTGTATCATGGTACATTACTTTAATTTTGTAATCTAATTTAGAGTAAAATTTTTAGATCTGGCAACACAGCTTCACATTTATCGTTATGTGACGTCCACAGAACACTCCCTATAGAAGTTTCACCTAAATGGACCTAACCTGGACTTTATTAGGGCTCTAGTTCGGACATTGCATATAGTAGATGTCGCTAGTAGTGCTACAATTCTACTGAAAAAGCTGTTCAGTGCGCCATTTTATCATACATTCAAAATTCAAATGTTTTGAATGCAAAAAAGTTTTTGTTTGCTTATAGTTCTTTCATTGTATAATTATAATACAAGTTTGTTGCTAAACATTTCTTTTAATTAAGTTTTACCTATATTAACTTTTAGTGGATACTTTACAGTGTTTTCATTGTTCGTCGGTTTTGTGTTTTAGAGGTGCGTTTTTTTTTTGTGAATTAAAATATGATCGTTATCATAAGTTTTGTGTTTAAACAATCATGTAATTTCAATTTTATTTTCAGTTTTCTTATCAAAAAAGCAAGGTGCTTTCATAGTTCAAGGTGTTTTGGTGAAACATAATTACAACTGTTTTAGTTTTCAGGCAAGTTGGAACGTTTTAGTAGTTCATAGGTTATAAGTAAATAACGTTTTCTTACAGAAGCTTTGTGGATATAAATATGATACCAACCAAGAAAACGATTTATTGTTAATTGTGTTTCGGGGTGTCTGGAATTATTTAGCAAAAGACATCGTTTTTTGTTGAAATCATCAGAAGACCATTTTGATGACTGGATGAAAGCTGTACAAAACCCTAAAATGCTTGGTTTATATCCGCAAGCCATTTATGATAGATTTTATGTTTGTGATCGTCATTTCATTGATGAGGATAAAGTACCTGAAATGAGAAGAGGCCTGAAAAGAAATGCTGTTCCCATATTACATCTTCCTTTGAGTAAGTATTCATATATTTTAAAGTGTAAATAAAAATTTCTATTTCTATTTATACAACATCTCAGAAGTAAACAATAGATCAGGTGGATTCGGAAGGCGACCAGAAAGCCTGATAGTGTACACTGTTGTTAGATGAATATTACCAAGTGTCATTTTAAATAAAGAAGGGAATTAAAGGGTGCACAAATGTTTTTCTAATAAATGACAATATGACGTCATTTATACATGCCCTAAAAGAAGGAAAAACCAACCATGCCATACATTGTGGTCATGTGAGCATATATATGTAATATTGTACAAGCACCAGACTGCTGTAATATACCTACCTATCAATAAGGAATGGCAATATGAACTTCATCTTACTTTCAGAATTAAAATGGTTTTTAAATAAATGTAGTAGGAATACTGTTCTAGGTTTTTAAATAAATGTAATAGTAATACTGTTCTAATAAAACACAAGTGTATTTTATCTTGTTTGATTTTCCATTAATCATATCGATAGTAAAAACTGAAGCTGCAAGTGTTAGAAGGTTTAAATTGCCAATTAATTTTTGCTATGATTTGAAATCTTAAAACAGGCATATGTGTGTTATTAAAACATAACTTGTTTTGCTTTCACTATAAAAATCATTTAAAAAATTATTTGACTTATTTAACCTCTTTACTGGCAGTGATATAAAATTAAATAGAATTTATTTGGATTTGCTAAATGAAAATGAAATCAAATTTCCTGCGTGGAACTAAAATTCATCGCATTTGACAGAGGCGCTGCAATATTCTTCAAAACGTCAGCATTGGCGTTTCCCTTCTATAGGGGGTGTTCTGTGGTGACGTCATTTACGACATGTGCAGTTTGTCTGTACCCTATATTCAACGTTTACCTATATATATATATATATATATATATATATATATATATATATATATATATATATATATATATATATATATATATATATATATATATATATATATATATATATATATATATATATATATATATATATATATATATATATATATATATATATATATATATATATATATATATATATATATATATATATATATATATATATATATATATATATATATATATATATATATATATATATATATATATATATATATATATATATATATATATATATATATATATATATATATATATATATATATATATATATATATATATATATATACGCAGACCAGTTTTGCTCTAATTAGAGCTCGTAAGTATGTTCTACTAATTACAGTGAGAACACACTCATTAAGTAATACGGCTGTGGTAGCCAGCCTCCTAGAAAATAGCGAGATGTACGACAGGGTCACCATGTCGGTGCAGAACCAGGTACTATGTTGTCACAACAGCTTTAGTTAACACAAAATGTTATAGATAGAGGAGACTGTATACAACCAACTAACAATTTTGTAAATTGTCAGCACCGAGATGGTGACCCTGTCGTACACCCCATAATGTTCTGGTGATTACAACTTACGTAAGTTTTTCACATTTTTAATTACCCGTCAATATAATTTTGTCCTGTCAAAGTTGATTTAAAATAATCTTTAAATTATCAATTTTGTCTTAATTTTATGTGTTACTTATGCATACTGGGGAGGTTCTATGCATTTTTTTGGAAAAACAAATCCGAAAGCTGACAGTGAGATAATCTGCATAAAAACCAAACTCTGATTAGGTAAGTATTTAGATTTAAAATCACATGACTGTTTACATTCAATGAAAAACAGGTCATAAAAAAGCAGTTAGTAGAAGCTATACAAAATATTATTTTATCAACAAGTCAACAATGTTTACATAAATAGTTGAAAGGTCAAAAAGATATTGTTAGTAAACAAAGCAAACACGGAAGACTCTTTTGCTTGAGAAACTAGGTCATTAAGTTAATAATAAATGAAATACGAATTTTTATTTTCATTCAACCAAGTTTACAAAAAAAAATAGATTGCCCAAAAAATATAAAACAAATGAACATAACCTACAAGCTTACCAAAACTTAGCCAGCACATGAAAAACAAAGCCACAAATCTGTGAAATTTTCCACGGGGGTGACAACACAAGAAAAAACATTTCCGGCAACCAGTTCCTTCATTTTCTGAAGAAATCAAACGCGTTGTATCGTTTGAATCTTCAACTCTTTCTATACTATCTTGAATGTTTGGCCCAGGAATCATTTTTCAAGGATATACTTTAAGAAAACTACTATATTACAAAATCAACAATATTGCCCGTCAGTGGATGTAGTTTACTAATTTTGATTTAAAATCAAATAATCTTTTATTTTACATATATGCTGGTACCCTTACTACTTGAGGGGTGAAATATGAGTAATATGGTCTTAAACGCCCAGTTCGCTGATGAAAAAACACTGTTTATCACTACCATTTATTGGTTACTTAACATTTTGTATAATCATTTCTTAAAGTACGAAATCATTGTATTAATAAATAATACATCTCACAATTGAAAAAACTCACACACAACACGATAAAAACAAACAATGATAATATTTTTTGTATTCTCATTTAGAATCTGTCAAAGTGTTTGTCAATGACAATGTCATAGAGTAGAGGCAGTAAATTTGTCTATGACCATGCACTATGACTACCCTTCTTGATTGTGCACCAATGACATATAGAGACATCTCTATATAAGTACACTTGGAGAACCCAAATCACCACAACACATTTTAAAAGACCTGACGATCGTTTCACTAACCAAGTTAGCGTCATCAGAGGATGAAACATTCATTACTTATCAGTGCTCATCACAGGTTCCAATCTTCACTTAGACATCTCAATATGTTTATGTTGTGCACAGTAGGCGAAACTTTTGAAACGTGAAACCTTAGACTGTAAAGAATAAAGGTGGGAGTGCGTCATACTTTATGTATGAAGAATTAATTAGCGCAGTGGCGACTCGTGAGTGTCGCGGTAGAGGAGGCAGTAATTTTTTAGATTTTCAAGGTCACACGTTTTCCTGACACTTCAGAATTTCAGTGAAAAATCCATTTATACAAAAATATAGACTTTCACAAGAGTAATTTTTGAAGTTTGATACCTTTTAAAATAATTTATTCACGAATTACTGAGGGTATAAATAAACATGAATAAACACATAAGGTTTATTAAATTGTTAAGTATTGTTTATAGACCAAAAATAAATATCAATAGAAATCCTATATACATTATACATAGTTCATTAATAAATAAATTTAAATGAGTGATCGAATCCAATGAGTGGTCTCATGAGATGCAAAACGCCGAGGCAGTGTTGCCAATTCCAGTCGTTTGTGAAATTTACGATCAATGATTCAACGAAATTTAATTTACTCGCTGTATTTTCATATATATATATATATATATATATATATATATATATATATATATATATATATATATATATATATATATATATATATATATCCGGAATTTATACGTCCAACTCCAGGATCCGGGGCAGGACATCTAATTCACAGTACAGAGACAGTCAATAAGTACACGTTCTTGTATACCTAACACTACTTAGCCAGAGAAACGCATTGTATTATTGTTAATAAGAAATAAAAACATAAATGTAAGCATAATAATATTATGTATTATATTTCACTTGTCGCCACCAAGTAATGCGTGTCGCTGTTGCCCAGCAAGAACCAACGCGGAGGTGTAGAGTATAACTTGCCAAGGGGTGGGGCGTGGTGTCAGGAATCAAGGAAAATGGGAATCGGGGATTATTTACATATTTACAAAAATAACTAAACAATAAATTTTAAATAACAATAACGAAAATAAAAATAAATAAATAAGACGGAAAGAAAAAATTGGTGGTGTAGAGCATCTGTTATTGAAATATTTTTGTAAATTAATGGAACTTGCCAAGAGGTGAGGCGTGGGACGTGGTGTCAGGAATCCGGGAAATGGGTTTCGAGGATTATTTACATATTTACAAAAATAACTAAACAATAAATTCTAAATAACAATAACGAAAATAAAAATAAATAAATAAACCGGGAACAAGAAAATAGGAGGTATTGAGCATCTGTTACTGAATTTAACTGATAAACTAATACGTTCCTAGATATTTTTGTAAATTAATGGAACCCGTCTATCTTTATGCTCGGCAAAAATATCGATTACTTTATCGTAAAATTAAGTCTGCTGTGTCAGTTATTTAACAAGCCTTTTTTTCTATAGAAATCATTGATATGTTTCTTAACCTGTCTTGACTAATACTATTTCTGGAAAATGTTTTGATGCGCTTAAGCACAGAAAAACTTCTTTCTACGAAAGCAGATGTGACAGGAATTGTGACTATTAACGCAAGCAGTTTGTAAAACTCGGTTAGAGAAGAAATTAAGTCATTTTTGTAAATAAATGAAATCATTTCGATAGGCGTATGGCAATCTTAAAACAGTTCCGTATCTGTGTATACAGTGGTCAGTTCGTTTTTTAATGCAATTGAATCAAACAAAGGGTATATTGTTTTAATAATAATTCAAAGATATTCTTTGGAAAGTCTTTTGAATAGAAAACAAAATTGTCTTTCTTTATTAAATCGAAAAATGCTAGTATGTTTAAATTAGAAAATCATACTTGCAATTGATTAATTATTGTGTCTAAATCTGAAATTTCATTAAAAATTTGTTTATAATTCTGTTTTAAATTCTGAATACTTAATGTTGTCTTCCTTTTCAAAATCCTCAAATAAGGAGTTGTAAAATTGATCAAAATGAATATCATGCACTTTAATCTGCACAATTTATTAAAACAAAACGCTTCAGATTAATTTATTCGACAAATGCTAATTATGGACTAAGTATATCAGTGATACGTTTCAAAATAATAGATTATTAGGACAGTTTTCATGTAGAGATATAGCAAATTGAGTACTGTGCTACCATCTATACCTAGAACAATTATTTATAGCTAAGTACAAATTGTAACTTAATATCGTCAGAAACAGCTCTCAGTATATTCCTATACGTACCCTTGAAACAGTAGTTTAACGACGGTTTCAAAGTAGTACTTTAAATATAATGAAATGAGATTATGTGTAAGAGAAATTTGCAGAATTATTCATGCTGAATTCATTTAGGTTTCAAGCTGATTGTTGATACAAATTTTATTTATAGCGATACAATCAGAAAATTTACAGTTATGTACAAGTTTTTATATTCATCTATAATAAATCAATTGTCTAATCTAAATTAAGAATATTCAGGTAAATATACAATTCAAACTACCCGCTCAGTTGACAATACTTCACGCGAGGTGGCGCTAGTGTGCTTGTCACAAATATTACCAATGCTAAAGCATAGGCATGTCCTGTATTGTCATTAGTAATTCAGAAAATGGAAAATGAAAAGCTGTCACTTGTCACTTGTTAGTGTCAGTTGTCGGTGCATTTAAAAGTAGGAGACAGCAAATTACAAATATATGTATATTTTCTAAAAAAATTGTAGTAGAAAAATAGAAACATAACATTACGCTACTTCACAGATATAATTAGTAAATTTGCATCAGGTCTTTATATGCTAATGTTTGAAGAAATATGAGTTCTGCAAGTAAGGTAAATAAATAGAGGTTAAGATATATTTGTTTACCTGTCGCAGCTTTTACAACAAAAGGTACAATTCCATGAACACAAGCTATTCTGTAAAATAGAGCCATTAGGAACTGATAAAATTAATTCATTTAACTTTAAATGTGTTCTTGGCATGAGCATAATGACTACTATATTAGTTTTGTTGACGTGAAACTTTACACTATTTGAATTATTGTATTAACAGTATATAAACTCTTAGAATATAGTTGTTTTATATTCTAAGTTGTAACTCAAGCCTCACAAATTGGATCACCCCAACTTCATAGTTGATACCTTTGTTATAGTAATTAATTACTAAATAGCATTAAATAAAAAACTGTAAGCAGTAAAATGTGTATATTTAATCAAGGTGATATCGAACATGACCAATGAATGCTCTGTGGTTAGTTCTAAGTCAAATATTATATTCATTATTAGTCCATCAATGCTTGTAGTGACGGTCTTCAAATGTCATTGTATATTTGCTAATAAATATATAAAGAATAATATTCAGTTGTAATTTGTTTAAAAAGTTTATTATAAGGCAATTGATACAACTTTCAAGTTTTTTTTTTTAATGCCTGTGGCATGTTTATTGCCATTAGCACAATCTTTCACCATCGTGATAGTTTTTTTTTAACCAAAATTTCCATTTCAAAATGTTTAAAACATTTAAAACATGGTAGGTTCGCCATCTAGGTGTAGAACCAGGTAGTATGTTGTCATAACAGCTCCAAGAATACTACTTTTTTTATATATTTCAACAACACACCATGAGGGCTTACAGCCTAAATACTATGGTACTGTGGGTGTCGATAAGGAGGAAAGAGGCGACTTATTAACTCTGAACTTGAAGGTTTGGAGGTTCAGGGAGAAGGAAAAACATGTGCCGGCAAGGAATTCCACAACTTGGAAGTCCTCGGGACAAAATAACGGGTATAACAAGATGTTCTATGTATGGTGACCTGGACAGTAAAAGGGTGCATACGCTCTGTTCCCCTGGTAGATCTGTTGGGGGCAGCAGGTAAAGGAACTATGGAAGAAAGCTCCTCCAAGCAGTGCCCGTGCAGATATCTATAAGAGAGAGAGAGATAGAGAGGGGGGGGGGGTGTCACAACAGCCCGTCGGTGGGCAAGGGATGGCAGCTTTTGGGTGAGGGTAGGGTCACCGATGAGAGGTCTTCTGATTGGAGTCCAGGATAACAAGTGTAGAAGCGGCTGCGGCACCCCGATGTGGGAGCAGTATTTGAGGTCTGGCCTTATTTGTGAAGTATATAAGGTATAGAGATTAGCTGGTAAAAAGTATTTGCGAGCCCGGAAGAGGAAACCTAATTTCTTAGCAGCCGCTTCTGCAATTGATGTGACATGTTGGTGCCAATTGAGATTTAGATCCACAGAAATGCCAACAAGGGAAAAGGACTCATTATATAATATAATAATAAATATAAATTATATAATAACTTGGCTGTTCATTGTGATGGGTCTAGGGCTGGTGTATCTCTTATGAGATAGAAAGCAAGACTGAGATTTGGTGGAGTTGAATTGTACAAGATTTCTACTTCCCCAGTCTAATATTTTTTGGAGATCCACAGAGACAGAACCCTCCATGAGTCTGCATTCCTCATCTAATTGGGCTAAAGAGACAGGCTTAGAATATTGTATATTTGAGTGGAGGGTGCTGTCGTCCACGTAACTGTGAACTGGGTTGGATATGCTAGAGAGGAGGTCATTGATGTGGAGAAGAAACAAAGTAGGGGCTAAAGCTGAACCTAGAGGGACTCCTGCATTAATTGGATACAGTTTAGAGGAATGGCCATCCACGACAACAGAAATGCTCCGGTTGGAGAGGAAATTTGCTGTCCAGTTACAGGAATCCATACTGCCTGTCGTGGATTAGACTGTGTTTTTCAAGAAATTTTAGTAATTCGGTGTTTATATACTTTTCCATCACTTTATAGACGACTGAAAGGAGAGAAATAGGCCTGTAGTTTCTAGGAAGCGCTTTGGATCCTTTCTTGGGGACGGGTTGTACTCGAACAGTTTTCCAGTTACTAGGGAATATGCCTCTATTGTAAGATGTCTTAAACAGACGAGTCAGGACAAGAGCAAGTTCTGCTGTGCTTTTTTTGAGAACAATTGTTGGGATCTCGTCAAGGCCAGAGGCTTTCCTGGTATTAAAAGAGACCATCTTTCATACCTTTCTAGTTTTGAAAATGATATCCGTCATTCTATGCGCGACATTGGAGACTGTTGGTGGTTGAAGATTTGGAGGTGGGTTGAGAGTATAATTGCCGGCGAATAACGAGGCAAAAAGTTCAGCCTTGCCCAGGTCGGAAGAAACAATTTCATCCCCTGAAGCAAGAGGTATGAACGTGCTCTTGCAGACATTATTCCCAATAGATTTAGTAAGAGTCCAAAGGGTTTGCTGCCGTTGGAACTTGCGAGGACTTTGCTTTTGATGTGGTTATTAAACGAGTTTTTTGCCTCAGAAAGAATGCGGACATAGCGTTTTCTTGTGTCATTAAATGCTGCACAGTTTTCTTGACTGGGATTGTGTAGAAGCGTTTTGTACGCTTTGACCTTTTCATGTCTCGCCTTGTCACAGGATTTAGAGAACCATAGCTTTTGAGTGGCTGAAGAGGTTTTCTGTGTATGTGTAATTCCATGCCAGCTCGGATAATTTCGCAAGTCTCCTAAACCAGTCAAAGAAATCAGTCTAACATCGTTGTTCTGGCAGTCGTAATCGAGACGTTTGGTGAGCGCCGCTGACCATCGGACAGCTTCGGAACCGACGAATCTACACTAGAAAGCTGCAAATTTTGCAGCCATTTGCCTTTTATTTAGTAAAATTGCATCTGGATAGTGTGTAATATTATATGCATATTATCGTATTATTCGTAGGAGTTTCCTGTTTGCAATTCGTGTTAAAATAGATGTAATGTTTGAGTTAGGTAAGACTAGGTTTTGTAAACTTAGTTACGAGGAACAATGGGCAAGATAATTTAACGTAGTATACAAGGTGTTCCTTAATGATATGCGAATATTTAAGGGTGTGAATCTACATGAAAAATTAATTAATTTATGTATTGAATACATGCCCAACAGAATAATCCCATTAATAGGGCACCAAACAAAAAGAACAATATGTAACAATATGAACAAAAAATACTTCTAAAAACAAAACTAAAATACTGTGCAAAACATCACAAGGCAGAAATTCCACAAAACAGTACACATAATGGTCCTAATAACCTACAAAGTAAGATATAGCCACCCTACGAATAACCACAGCTTTATCTGAATAGATGTCGCACAAGTTTGCAATGTCATTAAAGTCAGAGCTCATTGTATACACATGTGATTTCATATACAAGTTAGTCCTTGGTATTGGAGGCTTCAACACTCTTGCCGCTCTAGATGCAGCCCGTGGAACTGAGAAATTTAATTGCATCAATAAGTCTGGACAATCAACTTTACCATGAAACAAGTTATTCAGGAACATCACAGATGCAACTTTTCTACGGGAATACAAACTGGGTATGCCAGCTTGCATCAGCAATTGGCCATGATCACATCCTCTCTGTGGGTAAAACAACAATGCTTTGTTTTAATTAGATAGTCGAAGACCCCCGGTCCGTACCAGTTTTGAGCTGATCTTTAATGTATTGAATTTCGACCACAAAATTATAATGCTTGTTTGTAAGAAAAGAAATTCGGGACGCAACAAGTGCGTTATGGTAGAGAATTTTTATTAAATGCTTCAAATTTAAATAGCTCAATTTGCTATTAACCTATAAGGTTCATTGGCCCTGGAACTAGTTTTTTCAGGACCATTTAAAGTTTATTTTCGAAAAATATTTACACTTTCAAACAATCAAGTTATTTTTATGAAATATGGTACATTGTTTCTACGATATAGGTAATACTGGTGTAACCAAATTTGATCCATGCTTTCTTTAAAAAAAAACACGTATTTGCTATTTAAAACGTTTTTATGAAAATTCACTACCATAACGCACTTGGTGCATCCAGACCTTTTTATTAATTTTATCTTGTAATTTAGTGTTGGGAACTTTTTACTACATAATTTTATACCTTGCATTGTAAGAATGATATGGTGAATAAACTTATTATTAATAATATTAATTTGATGTTTTACCTACTTAGGTAGGTGAAATCTTCACTGCAGCTGGTCAAGCTTTCAATAGACTAGGAGATTTGACTATGCAGTTACATCCAAATGCAGAACCGCCATCAGGGTAAGTGATTAATTTGATTAGAGATTGTTTTATTTTATTTATTTTTGCTTTGAGTTTACCTTTCATTGTGTAGTTATTCTGTGATGATATTAGCATGTGAGATACTCTGACAGCTTGTGACCAAAGTGACCAGTTAAGGAAATAACTAGAGAGATTACCTTTGACCAACTAATTTTTAACTGTGGGCTCCATATTCTTCTAGTTTTTAATAAAACTTTGCTTTATATCATTGGTTAATGTTCTTGGGTTGTACTCTTAACATATTTCACTGGTTTACTGAATATGATATTGTGGAGGTCCATACTGGATGTAAATCCATTGTGAACTTAGTTAAATGAACAAATTGATTTACACTATTTTATATACTGTATATGTATAACTGCTGCAGTTTCACTGAAGAGCTTAGTTGTATCAGATACAGAATGAATATAAATTTTCAATTTAATACCTACTTCGTGTTGAATGAAATTCTGTCTCTTCAGGTAGATGGGTTCGACTCACAACTACCTGTTTTTATTACATATTGACTCTCTCCGTTGAATTACTACTTTGTGAAAACAGCAACAGAAAAACCTATGGATCAACGGAGAACTAGTAGAGAAAGTCAGTAAGTACAGGTACCTGGGAACAATTGTCAATGAAAATAATGAGTACGCTGAAGAAATTAAATCAAGAATTGGACAAGCCAGAACCATATTTAACAGAATGAGAAGCGTGTTATGCAGTAGAGTCTTAACTTACAACTTAGAGTCAGAATATTGAGATGCTACCTTTTCTGGGTGTTGCTATATGGGATGGAATCATGGACGCTAAAGAAAGATATAAGAGATCGACTGGAGGCATTTGAGATGTGGTCATATAGAAGGATTTTGAGGATAAGTTGGGTAGACATGGTAACAAATGAGCAGGTACTGGGAAGAATGAGAAAAGAAAAAGAAATATTGAACACAATTAAAATTAGGAAGCTGCAATATCACGTGATGAGAGGAGAGAAATATGTATTGTTGCAGAATATTATGCAGGGAAAGAGAAGCAGAGAAAAAAGACGCATTTCCTGGCTAAATAATCTGAGAAAATGGTACAACTGTAGTTCCGTTGAGTTGTTCAGAGCTGCAGCATCAAAAGTGAGAATAGCCATGATGATAGCCAACCTTCTAAGAGGAGACAGCACTTGAAGAAGAAGAAGAAAACAATGGACTGTTATTTGTTTGGTCAATTTGAGCATTTAGTAAATTTCCTGTATTTTTGTTTGTTTGTTCATTTCTACCGTTTCACATAAATTTAATCTAAAACCTTTTGTAGAGAATTTGATAATGTCGAAATCATCGTTAAATTGATGATTCTCTTTTAATAAATGACTTGCATAATTGGATTCAAATTTATTATGTTCAAAGCTTTTTTTGTGTATGTGAATGCATGTTTTAAAGCTTCTAAATGTTCTGCCTGTATATATTTTGCCACAAGAACCACATGTGAGTTTATATACCCTAGAAATCTGATTTTTCAACTGTTGACTTATTGTTTTTTATGTATTTGCTCAAGTTGTTGTCGGTTTTATATGCTGCCCTGACACTAAATTTAGAAAATAGATGTTTTAATTTTTCGCTAGTCTTTTTTTTTTCTCTCTTAGGGCTCGTCCGCGTCTTTGCCGACCCGATAGCACCGCAGCCTTTGGCTTATTGTGCATGCTCTTTGTCTTTTCTACCCCACCCATTCCAAGATCACTGTGCCTCGAACTGGTCTGCACAGCAATTGGTAGGGTGAAGTTTTATATTGCTGTCACCGGTCTAGGCTGACCGTAGATCAGTTGTCTTTTGCTGTCCAGAGCTTTACACTTGCACAAGATGTGCTGTGCTGATTCCTCCCCCTCGCCACAGAGTCTGTATGCCAGGTCCCCCTCGAACCACCCCATTTTATTCAGGTGTTTCTTGACGGCCATGTGTCCCGTCAAGAGTCCTGTTATGTTCCTGAGCTGTCCTCTGCTAAGATTTAGCAGCTTCACGGCTCTCTTTGAACTGCGTTCCTCAATTACTGACTTCCCATGTCTGAGCCCTAGACAATCTGCCGAGTACACCTTGTGTTGGTTTCTGACCCAGGACTTAATGGCTCCCCTGGCAGTGCTCTTTGCCACGCCCAGAACCGGTTCTGGTCCCATAAATGGTTCTGCTGACCCTCTCTTCGCGACACTGTCAGCTTCTTCATTGCCTTTGACCTCCAAGTGACCCGGCACCCAGATGAGGGTCACCTCATACTGCCCAGCCAGATCGCTCGTCTCGTCTCGGCACTCACTCACCAGCCAGGAATTTACCCGGTGATACTTAGTGCCTTAAGGGCTGCCTGGCTGTCTGGCTATGAGAATCCGCTTGTTGGTGTAGCCCCTCCTCTTGTTCTCCTGCACACAGTGCAGGATGGCGTACATTTCGGCCTGAAACGCCGTTGCATGGGCTCCGAGGGAAATACTATGATACCCTCGGCCCTTCCGAGTAAACACCTGCCCCCGTCCCACGCTCCCCGCCGCATCCGTCCGTTAACCAGACGAGCGCGTCCCGTGGTATGCCCAGCGTCTCCTCCCGCCATGCCCCGCGGTCGCGGATTTCCACTGTAAAGTTGTTTTCCCTGCACATTCGCGGGCTCGCGAAGTCTGACCTCATTTCTAGCATGGGCTCCTTCACGATCTCCTGAATTTTGCAGTGGCCCCTGAAGCCTGGGTTGATCTTCAGTCTACCATTGCAGGCTAGTCTGTATAGTCCTAGCCTGGCCTCCCCCATAATAACTAAGTGTAAGGGGGGCAGATCCAGCAACACCTCCATGGTGGCTGTTGGGGTTGAAGACATGGCCCCTGTAATGCCTAGGCAAGCCATCTTTGGATCTTGTCTAGTTTTTGTTTGGCACTGAATTGTGTCCCCTTAGGCCACCAGACCAGTGCCGCATATGTTAACAATGGTCTGACCACCCTTGTGTACAGCCAGTTGGCCATACTAGGTCTTAGTCCCCACGTTTTTCCATATAGCCGCCTAGTGACGGCTAAGGTCATGACTGCCTTACACAGTATTTTTCCAATGTGACCATTCCAGGTTAGCTTAGAGTCCAATACGACCCCAAGATATTTTACCTCCCTGGCCATTGGAATGTTCCTACCATATAGAGTGAGAGTTCTGTGGCTCTCCTACTTCCTTCTCCTCGTAAACAGTATGGCGGTTGCTTTCTCGGGGCTCACCCCGAGCCCTTGGCCAACCGTCCACCCTTCCACCAATTCGACAAAAATGATATACCATTAAACGATAAACTCTATAGCCAACACTACTGCCAAAGCATCAGAGAAAGGGTCTATTTGAAATGAATTTTCTGGGAATATTTTAGTAAAATGAAGGACAATGACGATTGAAACTAAGACTTCAGTCTTTGTAAAACATTATTCTTGAGATATTTTCCTTCCATAGCTCATATTAGTTGCAGGTTCATTGCCTAAATATTACCAATTTTAACGTTTAAAATCGCGACTTTTGACGTTTTGAGGAAAACCCAAATTTATTTTTCTTTAAATATGTCCTTTAACCTACAGAGATAAATTTTGGGAGGTAACTTACCTATAATGATATAAACCCGCGTACCAAAGTTGGTTGCCCTTACTTTGTTATTTCCGGATATAAATTTTTTTTTCGAAAGAAAACACAAAATTTTCCCGGAAAACCTCGGCGGATTTTCCTGGCTAACGAACTTATCCAAGCCACTTGTGAAGGGAAGGTACTCACCAAGTTTTATTAAAATCGGTCCATTATTTTTTTAGTTATAGGTGTGACACAAATGTATATATATATATATATATATATATATATATATATATATATATATATATATATATATATATATATATATATATATATATATATATATATATATATATATATATATATATATAAACATATAAAGTCTGAAACAGACCTCGGATTTGGGTTTCAGGGGTCCTAAATAGCGCTCATTTGAAGAAATTTTTTCAAAATTCAAAAGTCGGGATCTCATTAGTGAATTTTTTAAAGAAAATTCACTAAAAAGATAAAAAGAACTATATAATAAAGGAATAATATGGAGCTACCTAGAAGAGTATGAATAAAATGTAAAGTATTTAAAGTGTCATTTTTAGAACGACCGGTATCAACCAGAAATAATTCAACAAAATATTATTCAAAATTTCTGTGGCTAATGGAATTAAATTCCTAAGCTAGCTGACTGAACTGAACATCTTTAATTCTCTGAATTAATTCGTATGAGTTCTTAATAGAAAATTTTGGCCGAAATTTGCAATAACTTTGAATAGTGCCACTAAGAAAATGGGAAGGTGTGTGCAGTGGCTGTCAAATACGATACTACAGGTCTAATAGGGCAACCGTCTTTATGTAACTTAATCGATGAGTATAATTGTGGTGGTTGAGGATTAGACTGAATTATTTTATATTTATCTTTGTCTGATATGATTGATTTTGCTTTGTTACAGGCAGTCTTGATTTGACTCTGAAATTTATTGGCGAGGTCTCTGTTAAGAGTTAAATAATTTTCTGTGGTCAAAAATTGTTCTGTTTTTTTTGTACATCATCATATTTTGTGAGAGCTATAATTGTATTACCCTTATCCGCTTTTGTGAATACAATGTGGTGTGATTTTTGTTTATTTTTAATTGATTTGACAGTTGCGAATTATTTTTGACATCGAAATTGCAGAAATCTTTCTTTATAATGTTTGCAGCTAATCAGATCGACTTCATCTTGATCAACCGGCGATTCCGTAATTGTAATAAGGCAACGAAAACATATCCTGGAGCAGACGTGCATTCTGACCATAACCTGTTATGTTCAGCACTAAATGTCAAACTCAAAAAAGAGGAAACAACCAATGAAAACCTCAAGAATACAACAACATATACTAAAGGACCCCGAAACCATTAAAGAGCTAACCCAGGAAATAAATGGAAATATACATACAACTGTGTCATTGCCCCTTGATAACAAAAGTGTTGAAAAAAATTGACGAGATATCAAAAATTCGTTGAGAAATGGAAGAGTTCGTCAGCTAGTAAAACCAAAAGTGAAAAGAGGAAAAAAAGGATGGATGACACAGAACATATCGAATCTCATGGAAGAGAGACGTAAACACAAAAACAACAATCATAGTGAATACAAGAGAGTGCACCATATAATATGCAAAAAAATTAAGGAAGCAAAGGAAATATGGCTCAGAGAATCCTGCAGAGAAATTGAACATCTTCAATCCATACATGATGACTAACTTATATAAAAAGCTGAAGGACCATTCTGGCATATACAGAAGAAAAAACACAACAGTACTGCATAGCGAGAGTGGAAAGGCACTGTTAACAAAAGAAAATCAGGGTAATGAATGGCAACAGTATATCCAACAACTGTTTGAGGACGAGACCCGCGAAACGCCAGAGAATCTACTGACTGCTTATATGACAGAACACAGACCAAACATTTTCAAATCCGAAGTTCAAAAAGCAATACACCAATCAAAAGCAAGAAAAACTCCAGGACCCGACGAAATTCCCATAGAACTAATAAAATTACTGGATGACGAAAGCATATCTGTTTTAACAGCATTCTTCAACCAAGTCTACCAAACTGGAAAACTTCCCATCGACTGGCGAAAATCAATCTTCATCTCCCTACCCAAAACCAACAAAGCTAGCAGGTGTAATGACTTCTGATTAATTAGCCTAATGAGTCACACTTTGAAAATACTCTTAAAGATACTCCTCAACTCCTTTATATATATATATATATATATATATATATATATATATATATATATATATATATATATATATATATATATATCCTTTATTGACTTCAAAAAAGCATTCAACCAAGTCAAACACACAAAACTTTTCCAATGTCTAAAATTATATAACGTAGACTAACTTTTCCAATGTCTAAAATCATATAACGTAGACTACTATGATATGCGCCTTTTGATAAACCTATATTATAGTCAAACAGCTGTAGTTAGGCTAGATGACAGCGTTACAGGTGAAATACCAATAAAAAGCGGCGTAAGACAAGGATGTGTTCTATCACCCCTGCTGTTCAACGTTTATTCAGAGAACATATTTCGGGAGGCTTTATATGGCAGGACAGAGGGAGTAAAGATAGGTGGTGAAATTATAAACAACGTAAGATACGCAGGTGACACTGCCATCATTGCGGAGAGCATGGAAGGCTTGCAAATACTGCTGGATAGAGTACATGAGGCTGGTCGAAAATGGGGCATCAATATAAACATTAAAAAAAAAACAAAATGGATAATCGTAGGTAAAATAAACATAGAACCAATTCCGATTATAATCAACGGACACAACATCGAACTGGTACCACATTTCAAGTATCTGGGTAGCTAGCTAAACAATGAAATAACGTACGACGAAGAGGTGAAAGCGAGGATTGAAATGGCACGTAGGGCATTTAGCAAATGGAAACCAACTCACACTGACAGAAACCTCACACTTCAGACGCGGCTAAGAACACTCCGCTGTTGCGTATGGAGCATTCTCTTGTACAGATGTGAGACATGGACGCTTAAAGTTGACACCATGAATAAAATAGAAGTGTTTGAGATGTCGTGCTACCGGAGAATCCTCAAAATTCCTTGGACCGCACATACCAGTAATGAAGAGGTACTCAGCCAGCTGAATAAGAGTCGAGAACTTCTGAACACCATAAAAATACGAAAGGTTAGTTATTTTGGACACATAATACGAGGCCCCAAATATCACATCCCACGCCTGATTATCCAGGGAAAGGTTGAGCGCAGAAGATGGATAGGGTGCAAAAAGATATCATGGTTACGGAACATCAGAAATTGGACAGGACTGGAACAGCTATTCCGAGCAGCGAAAGATAGAGACCAATTCAATCAAATCGTCATGGAGATAGCCCATGCCTGAAGACAGGCACGGCACCGAAAGAAGATTTGACTTCTATATTATTTGGGATATTTCTCAGAGTTATTTCTGCTGCAATTTCTAACATTTCAAATGTATCAGCATTACCAGATTATGCTTAAAGCCTTGATTTAATAAACTCGTTTCCTGCGAAGTAAATTGTGTATCCGTTAAGTTAATAAATCTATTAAAGAACGTATGATTAGAAAGTTAGTTGTGGCTCGAACCCATCTACCTGAAGAGACAGAGAATGGCATTCAAGATGGAGTAGGTATTAAATTTAAGTTTCACTCCTAAACGTCACACAGTCTGGGATAAACATAATTAAATACTCAATGAAAGGCTTCTGATCCAGACAGTAAATTTTATTAAAATCCCTACGGGTTTCGGCTAACCAGTACCCATCCTCAGGGGCAAATCTAAAATACAATAAAAAGGTCTGTCAGAAAACGTTGTTTTCTTCTAGGCAATTGTGCCGGTTAAAGCACAATGATCTCAAGACAAACTACAGAAATCTACAGCCAAAAAAAAAAATCTACAGTCAAAAAGCAAAAAAAGCTACAGTAAAATAAAGGATACTAAAGGTTTAATTGTAGCCTTTAGTTTTACTGTAGCTTTCTTGGCTTTTAGTGTAGCCTTTACCCTATTCACTGTTTCACTGTAGATTTTTAACCTTGACGATCTCTGTAGTGTTTGTCTTGAGATCATTGTGCTTTAACCAGCACAATTGCCTACCAGAAAACAACATTTTCTGACAGACCTTTTTTTGTATTTTAGATTTGCCCCTGAGGATCCCTACTAGTTAGCCGAAACGCTTAGTAGTAGTAGTAGTAGTAGTAGTAGTAGCAGTGGTGGGGAGGCCAACGCCAAGCAAGTAGGCCACAATGGGCCCTTTTTGCCAACAACAGCAACCATGCTCTACTCCTCCTTGGTTCCGTCGCCAAACCGCCTCGACCTCGAGATGAAGGCGGTGACGGTCTTCAATTGGACGGTACTTACCTGATTCCTCTGCAAAGTCCTCGATCCGAACAATTCTGCTCGAAGACTCTCAAAAGCCTCGCATTCGCACAGGTAGTGGTAGGACGTTTCCTCGTCATCGCCGCATTCCTGGCAAATGGGATCCCTCTCTACGCCTATCAATGTGAGGTGTCTTCTAAGAGCGCAGTGGCCTGTGAGCACCCCAAGGATGCGGCGAAGCGTAGGTCGACTCCTTCTGAGTAGCCAGACAGCTTTATCTCTGTCCGGTCCCTCCACGAAGTCCCTCGCCTGCCTGCAGCCACCAACCGACCCCCAGTGCCTCTTCCTTGCTTCCTCGGTCCACCTGTCTAAGGCGATAGAGACTGTCTTCCTACTTATACCTATTCACGGCTCCGGGCCACAGAACGGCTGCCGGGAACCGAGCCTTGCGAGATTATTCGCCACCTCATTCCCCGCCACGCCACAGTGTCCCGGAACCCACACTAGTTGTACATCCTTTGTCCTGGCTAGTCCTCTGAGGGCGTCAGCGCACTCCTGAACCAGTGTAGACCTGATTCTGGCCGTGCAGACTGCCCGGAGGACTGCCTGGCTATCCGACCAGATGTACACACATTTCTCGGGACTCACCTTCACCTCCCGTCTATTGGCCACTGTTTCGAATGCCGTGGTATATGCGCCAAGAGCATAGCTCTCGCGCACCCCCAGGGCCCCGATGTATATTCCTGCCCCGGAGGATTGTTGGTCCTCCAGCCGCGATCTGTTGGTGAAACAGACCAGGCTTGCGGGCTGGAATTCAACGTCATTTTCCCTCCACTGATCCCTACTAGGGATCCTGAGGGTGTATGGCGTAGTCAACCTAATATCATCCTCGGTATCTCGCACCTTTATGGCGGATATCGGAATTTCCTTTTCCACCTCCTTAGCGACTCTTGCATGTCCTATTACTGCTCCCTCTCCGCACCAGTTTCCTGCGTCTCGCAATCTGAGATGCGACGCCATCGCCTCCCTCCTGACAGATGGGAAGCGGTGGCAGCATCAACAGGACCTCTAACGCGGCTGGGGGTGTCGTCCTCATAGTGCCTGTGATACCCAGGATTGCCAGCCTTTTTCAGTTTGGCCAGCTTTCTGCTGGTAGTTTGGTTCACACCGCACCACCAGACCAACGCCCCATAAAGGATTATCGGCCTGACGATCGCAGTGTAGATTCAGTGAAGGATCCGAGGATTAACTCCCCAGGTCCTCCCTATCACTCGACGCAGCTGCCAGAGGGTCGCTACTCCCTTCCTTACAACCCATTCTATTTGCGACCCCCATGTTAGTTTGGAGTCCAGGATCACCCCCAGATATTTGACCTTTCTCCTAAAGCTAAAGGTTTTCCAAACATCACGGGCGCCCTAAACCCCTCTACCTTTCTCTTCTTGGTAAATATATTCATCTCCGTCTTCGCCGGGTTTACGGAGAGTCCCAGCTCACCACACCACCTTTCGATTATGCTACAGGCAGCTTGCATGCAATCACAGACGACGCCGAGGAATTTGCCGCTGACTAAGACCAGCCCATCATCAGCGTACGCCTGGGCGTTGAAGCCGTTCTCGGAGAGCCGCTCCAATAGGCCGTCCATGACCAGACACCATAGATGGGGCGAAAGGCAGCTGCCTTGAGGGCAGTCACCCCGACGTCCAGCCACCGGCCCCCCAAGGTCAACGAAACTCTCCTGTCCTCCAGCATGCTCGCCACCCAGCTTGGTAGGGACCTCGGCGTTCCCCGATCCTGTAGGGCGGTACAAACCGTATTCGTACTTGCCTTATCAAAGGCCCCCTCCACATCGAAGAACACAGCTAATGTGCTTTCCCTGTAGTGTAGGGCCCTTTCCACCTTCCGCGTCACAGCATGGAGCGCCGTTTCCGTCGACTTCCCCCGCTGGTACGCGTGCTGACCTTTATGGAAGGGGTGATCCTTTAGGATCTCTCCCAACATAAACCTCTGCCTATGGATTTTAATAAAATTTACAGTCTGAAGCAGAAGCTTTTCATTGAGTATTTAATTATTAAATTTAAAATTATAACCAACCCTCTTTATAAACTGGCAACATTGCTTGTGTATTCTCATCCACCGGCTATAACGAACAAGAGCGTGCGCGACAACAACAAACGCAACAGGCGAGATGTGTTCTAGCCAGGGGGGCAGTCGGAGAGTGAGAAGCGGAGAGTGTGTTAGGGTAGTTTTAAGTTAAGTAAGAAGTGGAACTGAAGACGTGCTGGTGTCACCGCGTCCCGTGTTAGGGAAGGTGTTAGGGAAGTGCAGAACGACCCCCTTTGTATTAGCACCTTGTATCTGGCCAAATTGTTTAATCGTGTAAATAGTCATAAGCACAGTTATCTAATTACCATAGAACTCAAGACCCATGAGATTTGTATATAACGTGTAACCGTGTATTAGGAATGGTATATTGGTGAAAGTGATGTATATTGTGTAAATTGTAATATAACATGTACATATACTTTGATTACGTTTCTATCATACATCCACTAATTACCTAATTATAATAACCCTCAGGAACGGTCCTGCCACGTTATACTACGTTATAAAATTTATTTTCACACTGTATTTAACAAAACTGAGCACTTTAGCGCAACTGCAGCCGTTTTTACATATTCATTATATAAAATAGTGTAAATCAATTTGTTCATTTGCCTAGGTTTACTGAATGTTTTTTACATTTATTTATTCAAGTGTTTAGTTTGTTCGATCGTAATTGTTTGCTTACTACACTGCTCTATTACTGCATTTCATGACTGAAATTAAATTTTACCTTCGTTATCAATTTTTTAACATATAGCACGAATAGTTTTATGTGTTTTATGTTTAGCAAATGGACTGATGAAGAAATTGAGATGCTTAGACAGGTCGTTAAAACATTTTCCGATGGTTTGAATCAGATAAGCGAACACATTAAAAGACGGACAGTGTAAGTCTAACAAAATCACAATTTCTTCAAAGTTTAGACTAAACTAATGTACCGGTTTTTAATGATAGATCGCAAATTAGAACAGCTCTGAAGAAGAAGGCGTTTGAAGATGTTGGCTTGCAAGTGCGACAGATGAACACAGTGCAGCAAGCCACTCAACAAGCCGTTCAACCACAACAGATGCACAAATCAGAGGTAACATTGAACATGTTAAATGCTGCAGAATCGGAAGTTGATGTTGAGGGCCTTAACGAAGATGTCAAGCTGGATTTTGATGGCGGGAATGAAGAGGTTTCTACGTAATTTTAGGCTGTAGTGTACCATCTAGGACTTACATTTTCTAGGCTCGTGTAACAATTTTCTATTAAGATCGAGATGTACAAATTTCTTATCAATTCTCGTTTATTTAAATTAGCATCAGTGAACTGCTAATATTGGTAAATAGTTTAATTTTTTGTTAATTTATAATATTGTTTTGCTGATAGTGTATGGCAGGTTTTGCTACAGTAATTCTTAAATTCAAGTTGTTAAAGATTTATTATTAATATTTGAATTAGTTTGATTTCAATCAGTTCTGTTACTTTATGCAATTTGAATAGTTTGTATATTTGTCAATATGTGTATTAGTCTCCTATGTTTATTATTTATGTTTTAACATTAAGTAAAGTCCTCAGTTTCATGTTCAGTGTGAAAAGCAAAAACTAATGAAATTGAAAGTATTTTTGAAGTAAATATTTAAACATTGTTTTTCTTTGTATCCTGAAATTCCTTTAAACTTACAAAGAAATTTAGAGTTTGGGAAACCAGTAAAAAAACAAATTATAACTCATATATTATTAATACAATACCAAATGGTGAAGTCCCCAAATACAGAGCTTGCACCGAGTAAAAGTTACAACAATAATCAAAGATCATTAAGTTAACTAAACACATATTATAGAAAAGAGCTACAACTGGATCATAAGTCAATTTGCCGAACAACACATCTGAGATATGCAAGAATAGATGCATTCCCACAACAATTAAAACTGTAGACCGGTTTTGCTCTAATTAGAGCTCTTCAGTACGGCATACTAATTGTAGTGAAAATACACCTATAAAGTAATATGGCTATGGTAGCCAGCCTTCCAACACTAAGTGAGTGGTAAGACACGAAGTAACGTGCCGCCACCTAGTTGCGGAACCAAGTAGTATGTTGTCATGCCAGCTCTAAATAACACAGTGTTAAAAAATAGAGACTGTATACAACCAACTAACAATTTAGTAAATTGTCAGCCCTGACCCATTTCTACCCTAATATAAGGACAAAGTATGTAAGGCTAGATGCATTCCCACCATAATTAGAACCGTAGACCGGTTTCGCTGTAATTAGAGCTCGTCAGTACGGCACACTAATTGTAGCGAAAATACACCTATAGAGTAATACAGCTATGGTAGCAGGCAGTGGCGTCTCCTGACCAAAATGTTCGGGTGTGCGGTAACGAGTTGCTGTTAGTGGTGGTTTTAAAAATTATTAACACTAAATGTACATATATATATATATATATATATATATATATATATATATATATATATATATATATATATATATATATATATATATATATATATATTCGACCTATATGGGAATGATACGTAGATAAATAAATTAATTTCCCACTGCAACACTAACAAATTAAAAAGTCACTTAAAACTTTAAAACACGAAAAGAACATGGAATTATTATCAAGCTCTTCTCTTTACACAAATTTGTGTTAGCGTTAGCACTGTCCGGAACGGGGTGAAAACTGTAAACATTAAAAGTAGTTCAATGTTAATATGGTACTAAATAATAAAATGTGTAAAAATCCTGGATGCAGCAAGTGCGTTATGGTAGTGAATTTTCATAGAAATGATCTGGCACAAAATATTTTATTATAACTTTTTTATCTTGCAACATAGAAATCTAAATTTTGGTGTATAGTTTAATTTTTATATCGTAAACCTACCTACCAAATTTGGTTATCTTATCTTTTTTATTTTTTGACATACAAATTTTTTTCGAATAAAAACTCAAAATTTTCCCGGAAAATCTCGTCCGATTTTCCTGACTAACGAAATTATCCAATACATTTACAGAAGGAAGGTACATGCCAAATTTTATCAAAATCGGCCGATTATATTTTGAGTTATCGGTGTGATACCTATATATATATATATATATATATATATATATATATATATATATATATATATATATATATATATATATATATATATATATATATATATATATATATATATATATATATATATATATATATATATATATATATATATATATATATATATATATATATATATATATATATATATATATATATATATATATATATATATATATAGTTTATTGTTATATAAATAGTACAAAGCATCTTACAAATAAGTCTAAACTTGTGACTGCAAATGATGCAATTTTGACTAAATTTTAATCTAAATGTCAATTGTTCTAAAGTTCTGTCGTCTGATTTCTAATCTCCAAAATTACCTCACCTCATTATGTACCATTACAATTTCTAGAAATATGGATGGTACTTGAAATCAGTTTCTTCATTTTAATCAAAAATTTCTATATTTTAAAACTTTACTCAAATTAAATTCTTATATATAAAAATTGAAACTGACCCCGGATATGGGTTCTAGGGGTCCTAGTTCGCGCTCATTTGCAAACAATTTTTCAAAATTCAAAAGTCGAGATCTCCCCATTAGTGAATTTTTTTCTACGAAAATTTACTAAAATGTATTATAGTCTTTGATTCTAGGATACTGTGGTCCAGGCAAGCGCAGTTGTAATGTTTGTAAATAATGCTATCACAACGTTTGTTAAACCGGCGTTCCATTCATTTGTCTTGAGCGGTATTTTTACCGCTCACTGCAGTGTTAAAACGAATGGTATTTCCTTACTATTTTAAACACATGGGTGGGGGACTGTATTGTATACCAATACAGCTCTGTCGAGTGAAGTTGTTCGAAAATAACAACGCACACCTAACCCGAATTCATTCCCAGTTGCTATTGACCTACTCATATTTTCTGAATGAAGACGTGGTGCCGACTTCATTCCAAGTCACTATTAACCGACTATTTATCAAATCAAATAAGTAAATTAAATGGATTGTCATAACATATGTAGTGTATTAAGACTAAGGGAAAAAGAAATAAAACATATTTAACTGTGCACATTTTAATTATATTTTAGGGTGTGCGGCGCACACCTAGCTCACTAGGAGAAATCGCCACTGGTAGCAGGCCTTCCAACACGAAGTGAGTGGTAAGACACGAAGCAACGTGCCGCCACCTAGTTGCGGAACCAAGTAGTATGTTGTCATGCCAGCTCCAAATAACACAAAGTGCTAAAAAATAGAGACTTTACAACCACCCAATTACCAATTTGATCTTTTATTGTAGTCATAAGAACGTTTATAAAACATGACTGTTCCTATAAACGTTTTGGTAACGTTTATACAACGCTTATAAACGGAAAATGGGCGCAGGTTTATACAACACTTTAGTTTATTTTATAAAGGATGTGTAAGGTGTTATAGAATAGTTTTAGAAATGTTTACCGAGCTGTAAAAGAATATGATATATGATACTTATAAAACAGTTTTATAAGGAACAATAATAAAACTAAAAATCATTTACCATGGTGCCAGTTATAGAGCCTTAATAGAGTTACTATAAAACATGTTTTATTAGAATTTCTTTATAGTTTGCTTTGCAACTTTTTGTTGCATACTGCAATACCTATAAGAGTGATATGTCTTTTAAATGTTTTTGTTGGAACTGTTTTATCCTAAAATTGTTCTTTAATATTATGAAAATAATATAAGTACTAAAATATGATGGCGTAAGAAATAATGTTAGTACGGTGTGAAAATTAAACTCAAAAGGTCTCCCTTTGGCTAGCAGCAAGATGGATTTCACCTGGGAAGAAAAATTTTCTGTGTAAAATATGCTACATATACGATAAATTTTGAAGGGTCCTCGAAATAATGAATATTTCTTTAATTTGTAAAAATCAACTCGAAATTAAATTTTTGGTTTTTTCATTTTATTGACCTAAACCCATTTTGTTACACATTTCGCATGTTTTATATTCATAATATATTGTGAAAATTGTCAGGTCACAAATATTTCTATATTTATTAATAATTTTTTTTTCGTTCAAGATGGCTACCAAACAAATACAGGAATTGCATAAAAACATGGCGTCTGCTTTATAAATCACTTTTATCACGAATGCAACCATTACAGAACTATTTTATCTCTTAAGACACTGCTACAAAACAGACGATATATTAAAGCCTGTAATATGAACAGAGACGTATTTAAATAAAAATAAAGCAGGCTAAGCATCGACTTTTATTGTCAATTTTAAAGTTTGGCTTTTACAGTAAAAGTAGATTAGAGCCACTGATATTTGCCAAGTCTCTATGTATGCTTTACATTATTACTACATTTTTTCTCCACATTCCTACAAGGGATCAAAAAGTTTTAGGATTTTGATATTTTCATTTTACTATAATCCCCTGCAGTTAATAATAACAGAGCCAATTACTTCACTTTAATTAATTTTAAGTCAGAAAATAATTTCGGATCTTAATGTGTGCACGTGCGTGTGTGAGGATGTGTATGTCATATCTCTACTTGTTGTATCATGATCATGGGTAACTAACCATTAACCACTATTTATGGCTAAGTACGGTCCTGTGCCCTAATATTTGAGCAAACTGATGATCATATTGACAGTCTGGCTTCAGATGGCGCAGTAAGCAGATTGTTACACAAACAGCGCTTATAGAGCTTTAAAATAATATGTTTCCCATTGCTGCACTGAGAAAGACCTGTGCGTAGCTGTATAACACATATGGTGTATTTAATTGTTCTATAAAAGCATTTTCGGCAACACTTACACATCAGTATAGTGCTAAACTCGCGTTAGCTGCGATATTTATGCAACATAAATGTAGTAGCAATGTGACTTAACCTCAAACCCAAATTGTTGTTTGTTGTGCTGCTTACTATGTAAAACACTACTAACATGTTTATTAACGAATTTGCCACTTTATTAAATATTTTTATATTTATTGACTTTCGTTCGAAAAGCACAGCTTCTTTTTACCTGTTTCCATTTATTTATGCAAATTGGACATGTTTAGAAATTACGTGCTACAGAATACACAACTTGCCACGAAATAAAAGGTATATAACAGTGCTTCTTACAAAAGCTATAATATGTTTTATAAAGATCCCAGCGAACGCACTTTTATGCAAAGGAATAATTTTGTACTATAATTGTTTTGTAAGTGTTCTATTACAGTCGCGTTCCATCCAACAATAAAATAGTTTTTTAACACCTGCGTTCAAGTAGACTATGCTATTTGCAGCTATATTGTATCGTAGAAAATGTTAATAAAACTGTTTTATAATTGCTCACATAATCACTTAAAGAAATGCTTTATAAATGTTTGCAAGTTGACAGGTATGTTTAGAAGATCGTTGTTATAAAGCCATTACAGAACAATTTTGTTCTGTAAGCTAATATATTCTATAACGATTGTTGTATAGACGTTTACAAAACAACGAAAAATGAAATATTTAAAATGTTTTATAATTCTGCTCTAAGAACATTCTAACAATAAATGTAAAGAAGCATTTTGCTGCGAAAAGCTAAATACTCACCTTGGCAGTCTTAATAGAACAAAACTGCTTTCGAAGAGCAGTAATGTAACAGTAACACAACAAATTTGCACTATTATTTAAAAATTATAGAATATTTTTGTTAGTTGGGCAATTAACAATAATTTAGTAAATTGTCAGCCCTGGCCAATTTCTACCCTAATATAGGGACAAAGTATGTAAGGCTAGATGCATTCCCACTACAATTAGAACCGTAGACCGGTTTTGCTCTAATTTTAAGGGTGAATCATCCCTTATCAACCCTTTAAAATGCTTCAATTGAATTCTTATTACTGTCTATTATTGCTCTTGGTATACTCAAAACGTGTACCAAATTTAGTCCTAAGTTCAAGCATAACAGATATTAATTTTTTTTTGAAATTAGAAACCCCACTTTGAAGGTCTATAACTTCTCAGGGGTGTAACTTAGTATAGGGGTAAGCTGTGTTGAATCACAATATTTTGGGTTCCCTACATGCCCCTGCTTTGTGTCGTTCTTAGCGAAACACCCTGTGTATATATATATATATATATATATATATATATATATATATATATATATATATATATATATATATATATATATATATATATAACATATAAAAATTCAAACTGACCCTGGATATCGGTTCTAGGGGGCCTAGTTCGCACACATTCGAAGAATTTGTTTTCAAAATTTAAGAGTCAAGAAGTCATTAGTGGATTTTTTAACAAAATTCACTAAACGCAATAAAACTGCCAAATTATTTTAATAAAAAACTATATTCAAATTAAAAGTGTATTGAAATTACAAAGAAAATGTATAGTCTTAAAAATAACTTTGAATCAAAAACAATAAATCAGTAGTTTCAGTGTTAAAGAAAGTACAATATAAAAAACATTGGGCAAAATGTCACAAAAAGGTAATAAAACGTGAAGTCTACATAATCCTCAAAATACAAAGTATGCCAAAACCTCTACCATCACAGAAAACATGTTTTTATAATGGAATTTCTGGCAGGCAGTTATTAGAAAGAAAAAACTAAACTGTAGGTACAATATTACAAATGTTTTAATATAATAAGCATTATAGTAAATTTTAAATGAATACTTGCATACACCTGAATACAAAAAGTTTGCATAATGTTTAACTTAAAAGCTACAAAAACGGCAGTAACATAAAGACAAATAAAATGAAAACTAAATATCACCTGGCCGTATTATTTGACCTAAAAACCATGATTTTTCTCTGCCACTCTATCACAGGTGTTTCAGTAATTTTCTCACAGTTACATTCGTCCTTCAAGAAAGACTCTATGTCTTCTTCGACTTTAGAGCGCCACTGTAATGCTTGAAAGAAAGGGAATGGATCACTCTTACTTTTGGTTGTCCTTTTGATCCTTCTGATAGCATTAAGGTAGCACTTCCAAGGCTGGGCCTCAATAACCAAGATCTTGCCTAATTTTGTCATTTCTCTTAAAAACAACTTCAAACCTTCATCACAATGATTCAAGTGTATCCACATTGTCACAGAAAAACAGAATATAACATCGTAATACTTTATATTGCAAATGGTTAAATAGTCTACAATTGCCCTACGTTGCTCATCATCCATTAGGTCTAGACATATAAACTTGCAGTTTTTGTCTTCTTTCTTTTTTGCTTCTAAGATGAGGTTCCTGTCTATGTCCACTCCTAAAATGTGACATTTTTTCTTGGTCTTTTCTTTTATAAAATTATACACTGCCACTGTAAGATCCTGTAATATGAGAGGAGGAAATGCATAAATATAAATTTATCTTGGTAAACATTTACAAATATGAAAACACATCAAGCAAAGGTTTGGTTAAGCAGAAAAACCTTTATAGGAAATAGTTATTATAGTTGGAAATACACAATCTTGCTAATCTCACCCACAGGAGAAAGGTTGGGCTGTAAAATCACCCACTTTTATCAAACGGTTCGTTACAAATCCCTGTACTTTTGCAGATAGACGCATAGGCTTTACCTTTCATGAAGTATTTTATCAAATGAAATACAGAAATTAAGTTTGTTGTGACGGTCAGGAATAATTTCATATTTACCGAAAGACTAAAATAGTAAAACTCACCCCAGTATTACAGCCAAAATCCAAAGCAAAACATTGGCCTGGTGTGTCCCATATAAAACTAGGTAACTCTGCTAGGTGTTGCATTCTAGACTGAACTGAATGAAATTGGTAATAATTAATAAAATTGCCGTGTTTAACAGCCCCCGGATTCCCACCTTTAAACAGCAAATCTTCCATATTTTTCACGTGGTATAAAATATTAAATGTATCACTAACAAATCGAAATTAAAAATGGTATCACTGGATTTTAGAAAGGTCAGATATCTTGACATTTTTTTCTGACGTTTTTCTTGTTGCTGTTTAAAGGTAAGCGTTAAAACCCATTTTTTTCGTGCCTATTTTTTCAAACTTATGTCCTATCTCCCATTCCATTAATTGTAAACTGTCAATGTCAATAGTCAATGTATGTCAATTGTCACATCCGTCTCTATGAGAATTAAGTTTATGTACTCGGTACTCGGCTACTTTATGGTCACAGGCATATTGTAAAGTGTGTTGTTAACAGCGAATTATATTTCTAGAATGGACCAGAAGTGACAAGGTAGAGCAATGTAGAAGGTCTAGAATCTCTATGGAAAGTATAAATAGGCGAACCGAAGATAGATGGAGTCAGTCAGTGAGTTAGTGCCGGTGTATAATAAGCGATCACAGAAGGCGTATAGAGTAATATAGTTTTATGGACATTTGGCAGTAAAGAGAAATATTTTAGTTGATGATGGTGTTGGAAAATAGTTGGTTGTAATGAATTAGTAGTTTGAAAAGCTGTGTTTTGTTAGTCAAGAGATTCAGAACCCCAAAGAACTTAACAACTGGTGTCAGAAGTGAGATTTTCAAGCTGCCAAAGAAGATATTATCCAGAATATTCGTTGAACAACGTGCAAATTTCTAGAATATCTGGAAGATCAGTGTCAGCGGTAATTCATAACTGGGTGTGTATTTTTTTTTTTGGAAACAGAGTACACCGTGTACCACCTTTAAGTAAGTCTATTCCTAAGACATGTAGTGCAGCAACCAATATGGACGTCGAGCTGCAAATTGAGACATGGAGAGCAAAGCAGAGAGCCATAGTCGCCGCCACATCAGACCCGAATATAATTGGCTTGTACATACTTTAAGGTCAGTGCGCTAAACTTGATCTTGGATCCTGACCATTGGCGGTGAAGAATTAATAATCTCATCTGGTGCTGCGGAAAATTACCATAGAGGAAAATATCAACGTCTGCCGTGAAAGTGTCATTCCAGTGAAGAGAGCTGTGAAAGCAAGAGACGACCCAGTTACTCAGCTAGAAGCAAGTAGAAAATAAATTATGGGAGAAGTGTGTAAAGACCATGTGAATGTGAAACCAACCCAGAAAAGGGTCTATGAACACATTTTGGTTGGAATAGAGCTGATGTCGACAGGAAGAATGGCGCCTGCAGAGATATTTGTGCAAGTATAAACACCAGAACATGAGCAATTGTGCGGAAGATCCAGTGCAACGTAAGAACTTCGCTTGGAGAGAGCTCCGACATATTGACGAGAAGGAAAGATATCCAGTCTGCTGTCAGAATTCACATACGAGTAGAAAACGACCGCATGAAGACTCGTTATGACGTACGAGCTAATCCGGCTGATTTTAAAGAAGAAGATTGGGTGTAGTTCTATAATCAAGTACGGCGCAAGGGGCGGTCACCGAAACTACAAAATTTTGGGAAGGTCCGTATAAGGTGGTCAAAAGGACCAATGACGTTGTCTATCGCATTCAGAGGAGTAAGATGAAGGCGGTCCATATGCACAGGCTTACGCATACCAAGAAATGTCAAAATTCACCGGGACGATCGAATGTAAGAAGGGGGCAGTGTCACATCCGTCTATGAGAATTAAGTTTATGAACTCGATTACTTGTATGGTCACAGCCATTTTGTAAAGTGTGTTGGTAACAGCGAACACTCTGAAATTATATTTCTGGAAGGGATCAGAAGTGACAGGTGTAGAACAATGTAGAAGGTCTATAATCTCTATGGACAGTATAAATAGGCGAGCCGCAGATATATTGAGTCAGTCAATAGTTAGTGAGTTAATGTTGGTGTATTATAAGTGATCATAGAAGGCGTATAGTGAAATATAGTTCTATGAACATTTAGTAGTAGAGATAAATATTTTAGTTGATAGTGGTGTTCAAAATAGTTGGTTGTAATAAATTAGTAGTTTGAAAAGCTGTGTTTTGTGAGAACAAATTCAGAAGCCCAAAGTTTGCAACAATATAATATTATTGACAGTGAAATGTCAGCTAGTTTTTTTATGGTCGGGAAAAATTCTCAGAAATTTATTTTAACTCCGGTCACACCAACTAGAAAAAAAAAGAAGAATTTGTGCGGACTATAAAGAAACTTGCTATTGTATATGTTTTGACCATGGTTTGCCTGTTTAAATTTGGAACGAAAAAATATAGTTGGTGAAGCTCATTTCTAGGTCAATAGTCAATTCATTTTACTTCCACATCTTCACAACGTGTGTATGGCATCGTTGACAAAAATTTTTAAAACGTTTTTTGCTTAAACGTAAAAAGTGTCAAAACATAAAGGAAACATGATGTGGGAACGAAATTTTTTTGGTCTGTCGGTCTGTATGTCTGTCTGTTTGTAGCCACGATAACTTTAGAACGAATTAAGATATTGTCTTTAAATTTCGTGTACAGTTAGCACCCGACAAACGAACGATTCGGATTGTTTTTGGGTGAAATCTCTGTTATTTGTGAAAATGGACATTTTTTCGTTAAAACTCGAGTAATATAACGTTTTAGGGTTTGTTTATTAGAAAAACCTTCAATTTCATTAAACATCTGGTATTCTGTGCTGAAATTAAATTAGGGGTTAAATGTGTGGGGCTGGAATAATATGGGTGCAAGAAATTTCGATTTTTTTTTTGTTTTGTTAAAACGACGTAAAAGGTCTCAAAACATATAGAAAACTTGATTCTGGAACGACAATTTTTTGTCTAACGGTCGGTCGGTCTGGCGGTCTGTCAGTTTCTACTTCTCTATATGTTAGTAGGCAAAGGAACACTTCGAATTGTTTTTGGGTAACATCACTTTAGGGGGTAGGGGATAAAATGAGGGGCGATTTGGTGAAAATTAAGATTTTTTCGTTAAAACTCGAGTATTTTATGAGTACAAGAAAAATTTTCTTTGAAATCAATTCATATGGACCTTAAATTCATTCCATGATAATGTATTTCTGAAGAGAATAAATTATCACAGCTATGTGGAAGTTATGATTCAGTTTGCAGGACTATTGTAACTGCTGCTACGAGATTTATTTAAACTTTTATTTTTTGCTAGATTAATATGTCCATTGATAAAGGTAGGTAGGCAATTAGGTACCTAATATAAGCGTATAATCATATTCTCTAGAAGAAAGGTACACTTATACATGCCCAAATGAAATTTTGTAAAAAAATCACAAACTGTTTATTTATTGACATAATATCAGGGAAGTGCAAATGTAACCAATACGTTGTTAATAATAACGTATAAAAACATTTAAAATGATTGAATACATACACTTGTTGGAAATCATTTGTTTTGCATCTTGCTTATGCAACTAACAATATAAGCTTGTAAAGGGTGTTATATATAATTAAACCTATAGTTACATTGGCAGGAAATAAATAGTTGTTATGTTGTACAGTTTCAGTGGGAATTAGATATTACATTGCAACTTTTTAAAATATCTCTCTAAAATTAAACACAGTATTAAAATAAAGAGTATTTATTACCTGACACGACGTTCCAATTCATGTCACACTTTTGAACGTTGGTTTAAAAGTCTATAGAGACCAAACCACATTATTATAAGTATCCTATAAATTCTACTTCGGACATAAAAATCACAACACCCAGCAGTAAATGTGAACATATTTCATTACTATTTTTGGTCAACGATTAACGTAAATTATAAGAAGGACCGATTAAAATTTCAAGCAAATGTATTAAAAGGATTTAAAAAGCTAGCAGTGCGTTGTGTTGTAGTTGAATTTTTGACATTTTTCAGCTCTTCGGGGCATGCTGAGAGAAATGATCAGTATCTACATATTTATGGTATTTTGTCCAAATAAGCTAATCTAACATTCGGAGTTAGATATGGTACATCAACAGGTGTGAGGCTAAGTGAAGACTGGAACCTCTGATGAGCACTGATAAGTATACTTGGAGAACCCAAATCACCGCGCAACACATTTGGAAAAAACCTGATGATCCTTTCACTAACGAAGTTAGCGCCATCAGAGGATGAATATAAGCTAATTACGAATTAATTATTCGTCACTAACGCTAACTTGGTTAGTAAAACGATCGTCACGTTTTTTAAAATGTGTTGTGGTGATTTGGGTTCTCCAAGTGTACTTATATGTGTGAGACATTATTGCAACTGACAACCTTCCACCTATCAAACCCTATGCATGTTCATCGTTGGTGATAAATCAGATGAGCTTGCGATGCGTGTAAGAATGGTTACATCAGCTTGTTGCGAGGAAGTATCTGCTATAACTATAACTGTATGTGATCTGGTATTATCTTGCTGAAAATTTAGGTTTCTACTTAGTTAAGTATACTTTGAGAACCCAAATACCACAACACATTAAAAGAAAACCTGACGATCATTTCACTAACCAAGTTAGCATCATCAGAGGATGAATAATTCTAAATATTTTGGAAAATGTATAATATCGGGGATTCAATCAGAATTTTACGTGTGTGCTGTAGGAGCAGACAGTGACGGTATTAGTATAGATGTGTTTCAGCCTAAAAAATGCAGATTTAAAAGATTATCTATGTATATTTTTGGATATTTGCAGATTATCAGCAAGAACTAATCGCAGATTACTGGGGTTTCCACACATTTTTAAATTCTTTGTGCCCAGCTTTATATTTGAATTTTCCTCGAGGCGACCATATTCCTGCACTAAAACTTAATATCCAGATGCGTAGGGAAACTTGCGATCTTCCGAAAAATTACTTTTTCATTCTAAATACAGATGTTTTTCTTCTCTGGCTTTACAAGTCTATTTTTATCTCTGTAATCAGTTTCGCCTTTTAGGGCATCATCAGACAGGAGAAAACTAGGTACAGATAAGAAATAAAGTACTTGTGGAGCAAGTGAAGAAGTCTCTACATTTGCATTTAGAATGGAAGAGTTTCACCAAGTAAGGGCCAATAACAGTTAATGAACTTTTTCTTTTAACAAGATGGTGCAGCTCCCTATTATACAGCACATGTGCTTATTTACATGCAGTATTCCGAATTGTTGGATAATAGCGAGAAGAGTGCCGATTGAGTAACCAGCTAGATCGCCAGATCTGACTCGTCTAGATTACTTTTGGTAGAAATAGGTACTTAAAAAGTGAAGTATTATTAAGTTACTACGCCAAAGAATTTAGAAGATTTAAAAGCAAGAATTCGCCACCAGATACAACGTATACCTTCTATGAAGTTATTTAAAATATTCACAATTTTTTAGAAATTTATATATTAAGCGTCTTGGTTACTGGCTGGCAGCCAACAGTGCACAATTCGAAGATTTGATTTAGTTGAGTTTTTTAATATTCATTGCCATTAAATTTAGGATTTTGAAATTGTAAAATCGTTTTCTTATTTTTTTAAAATCTAACATATACTCTCGCTAACGTCATTATTATCATATCGTACCACAAAAATCCGCGCTTCGACATTCGGTAATAAAAAAGGGGTTGCCATTACAAAATATCGATGACGTCATACCCCTCACACGATTCACTCTGTAATTACATGTGCATTGCCTTTTGAAAAATACGCAATTAAAAACGAAATTTGACGACTCCGACAATTTTTTCTACAAATCGTTCCTTGAATTTTTAACCGTCTTCAAAAAAGAAGGAGGTTCTATGCTGCCCTACTAAGACAAAAGGTCGTATCTGCAGAATGTTATGTTTTGAGTGATTAAAGGTTTTGTAAAATAGCAAACACCGTCAATATAAGTGAATATGTAATTTATTTATTTTTCAATACCATTGTGTTAAATTAAACTATATATAAGTTAAAACGGAAAAATAATGTATGTTATAGCTTTTGAGTAAATTTGAATTTTGCCAGAAACGACTTTTGGACTTAGCAATGAAGCTGCGGCTTGCAAATGTCACGGTTATGTCAAATAGTCGTACCTGCAATAACATTTTTCTTAAACATATTTTTATGCAACTAGGTACTATATAGTTTAGTACGTGCGAGTTGGTTTCAGAAATGAATGTGTAGTCATCTTGCTTTATTTCAATAGGCTAAATTCTTACTGACAAGTCATTCAAACTTCGTGTGGTGAAATTCACTGCACCAGATCAGATAAATACATTTGAGGTGTTAGTCGACTGAGTCTATACTTCGACGAAAAGTCTTGCTAATTATAAAAGTCATTCACTCTCATATTTACAACTTGGACACGAGAGTTGTTACTAGTTTGCACACATTAAACAAAATCAACGATATCTAAAACTTTGCCTTTCTTTTTTGGTGACTGTTCTACCTGATGGTGGAGAATGAATCTGCCGACATGAAGGTGTGTCCGGGTTCAAAATATTTAATTTCTAGAGATTCTAATGAAAATTCTTCGCTGGGATTCCGTGGACAACTTCACACAAATGCTGTTTACTATATAAACAAAGAAACCATAAAGATACCAGTTTTTGCTTTGAGACCCACAGTTATCTAGCCAGATTTTCATCTCACTTACGTCCCCCCGTCTGTGTAAAAAGAAAGGGATAAATGCTGAAATAATATCCACATTTGATCTTCCAGCCGCAACTTTATTACAAATGATCGGAATGGGCGTCCTTGATTTGGTTTGCTTCACTAGTGGTACAAATCTTTCATTGAAATAAATAATTCTTAGTGTGAATATAACTTCGTTGAACATTTCGCATCGGGTTAGCATTATTACCTGCAAAATAAAAGCTTAGTTAATAATTCACATTGAAATGGTTGCTGGCATCATACTTTCTGTAAATCAGTCAAAAAGTATAATTTTCTAGCACGTTCAGTCCCACGTGAAATATCTTTTCTGTACTCTTCTCGAAGAAATCGCTTCCTGGTGATGCTTGTTCCAAACCTACATTCTTTACAGTCGGTAGGCATGTTGTCTTTGGTATGACTATTTACGTTTTCGAACGAGCAGTAACAGATTCGCATTTCCAACAGTCTTCATGGCCCAAGACTGCGAAGGAAATATTCATTTCTTTTAATTGTTTTCGGTAGAGACCATAGGAAATGGACACTGTTGGATATTTTTCAAGAAAGTCTTTATGCATGGAGGTTTTATTGATATCGCGGCGCAACTATAATTTTTTACGTGTATGTTCGCGTGTGTAGTGGCAAATCCTAGGATGGGATGAAATAATCTGGTCTACTATCACGTTTATATCTACTTTCTTTTCAGGTGGATGACCCTTTTTCAGTGGCGTTACTACTAAGTTGTGGGGCTCTGTATTGTTAAATCTCTCAGTACTCTATCATTTTTGATATCGCAGCCTAGAGTTCCCAAGAAAAACTTTTTACAAATTCTAATATCCAAACCTTGTAAATTTTTTAAATAATAAATAATAGTATTATTTCTGCCGGATTTCGCTCCTAATGTGTTCCTTTTCTTTTTAATATTTTGATTGCAAAATAAACAAACTGCTAGTCGTTGCTGATCCTTATTCGGGCTCCGAAATTCGGCAAAGATTTCGTGTTCTCTCTTCATCAATTTTCGATGAACATTTAAATACAAAGTTCGAGCTACAATGTTTGAGCACTCTTAGTTTGCTGATCATGTCTAGATGTGTGTTTTTATTTACCTGCACTCAACGGGATATCACTATGATGCTAAGTCCAAATGTCGTAACTGAATTAAGCTCTGTAAATACGATATTTTGAAGTAAAGCGTAGATACGACATTCTGTCCTAGCATAACAGCTGTTTTTGTAGATACGTTAAACATACTAAAAATATGTTTATCTACCTGCAATACATTTACGTCAATGGTACTTATTATACTGATGGAACTCATCCATATGTTTCGCAATAGGCAGATACCCGAAAATCCGATTTTTTGCACATACTTCATTTTGTCTTAGCAGGGCAGTATGGTCGCCTGGGTATATTTTTTTAGTATCTTCCCCGATATTTTGTCAGTTGTGGAATAAATTCTCTACAACTTTTTTATTTATCATTCTTTTTAACCGACTTAAAAAAAAAGAAGGAGGTTCCATGTTTTTAACCGACTTTAAAAAAGGAGGAGGTTCTGTTGGTCGTCTATGTATTTTTTATGTATGTTTACCTATATTTTCGTCAATTGTTGACCAATTCTAAAAAACCTTTTTTTTTTGTTTGAAAGGGTATACTCTGAGGTGGTTCTATTTTAACCAAGTCAGGATTCGAAGATGAGGTTTCGGGGAAATCGAGGGAAATCCTCTTATATTCTATGTAACTTAAAGTTCTACTGTGATACGGCACTTTGATTATATTATTATAGCAGTTTTCTAATACCGTATTTACTACGTAATATCTTTGCACTTAAAAATGGATAAAAAACAAACTTAAAAATTAATTGGCTTGTGGCTGACTTCAAATAGATAAGTAGGTAGCGCATGTAATAATATTTCATTAGAATTAATTTTTGTCTTTTGAATTCAACCTGTAATCCAGTTATTCTTCGCTTTTTAGTGCCTGTTTTGAGAAGGCTTTTTTTAGTTGGTTTATTACCGAATTTATCCATTGCTTTACAAAAGCCTCACTGTATAGGTATATAATTTTAACCCTTTTTTTAATTTAGTCTTTTTTATCTTTCAACGAAGTTAAATTTGTGAGCTAAACAATCGTCAAGTGTAAAAAACGCAGTGTGAAATGTATTTTAGCAAAGTGTAGCTACTAATTCTACTTTTACGTCATTTGCGACACATTAATTTGAAATCACATCAAAGGTCATTTAACAGGCGACCTAAATAATGCAGGAAAATGCTAATCTAGATGAGTGTCATCTATCAAGACGGCGCGAAAAAAAAAGCCTCTCCGTTGAGATCTCTGTGCATACCGAACTCGATTTAACTATCTTAGCCAAGTCAGCCATGAAATGAAAATTAAAGTAGGTCATGTTCTGGATTTATTTTGCATCGCTAAAAACACTTTGTAATTCTTCGATAATTTTATTACCTATTTTTCGATATGGTATCGTCCTCTAATGTTAGATTAAAGATAACATTGCATCAAATTTTTAAGTGTGACATTGACATGCATTTTAAATGACATTCTCAAGAAAATAATTGATAATAATTGAGAAATACTTCACACCTACGCTAGGCAAATTAAAATGCGAAAGGTGTCTGGCGAAATTCAGTGGCGTAGGTATCAGAATATATCTTACAGTGACAAACAATACGATTGTCATTAAAATAGGCACACATAATGGCAATAATTGTAATGTTTGTTTTTATATTAATGTTTTTCTGGCTTCGAAAATATTATACTATGTCCGAACTAAGAATTACTTCGTTTTAGTCGAACGAATCAAACCGGTTTTTTCAATATCAACAGTAGCAAAATATCTGCTGAAAATTATAGTTTCAGACTCAAAAGTGACAAAGTTATTCAGGCGTTTTAAACAAAAATGGGATCTTGTTCAAAACGTAAGAAATATGTGCACTATTGTTTCTCAAAATGTCAAAAAAAAACAACAAAAAAAACATACATTCATCGAGCTGGAATCGATCACAAAACCTTCTGCGTAGAAGACAAGAACGTTATCACTGAGCTATACAAGGATACGTTAACTAATGTTTTGTTTACATGATACCTGACAACGGCTTCATGCCGTGGATATTATATTAAAAGTATATGTAACAATTAATTACAGAATGAGTAGAATTGCCACTGAAACCCATTCAATTACTGTTTCGGTCTTATATGACGTATTATGTTTAAGTTTAAAGATAAAAAAATTATTTATAGAGACTTGACTTGATTTTGTTTACATTTCTACTATATTAAGCTACACTTTCAGTCTAAAACCACAACCTAATGTATCTATGTTGTGCTAAAACTGTATTTGGGGTCGTTCATCAAGCTACAAATATAGTGTATTTTAAAAAATGATTGAATCCCCCAGTTAAATAACAACCACTTGGCAAATTTTTAATTTCATGTCTGTCATTTGCGATATTTGTGGCCGAGATTTCACGATTGTTGGTTCGTGTAGTATGTTTTATGCCTGTTATTTATTTAGTTTGGTTACTGTTGATATATGGTTTATACCTGTTGTATGAATCAATCTACGCGTGGCAGTTAACTACCCTGTCTGTCAGGCATTGGACTTTAACCACAAAGTCGTTTCAACAAATGTCTTTCAGATTTTATCTTTAATTTAGAAAAACTCTAAATATTGTGTACCAAGTTATTTAAAATTCACAACATGTGCTTATTTACACCCATTTCTAGCTACATGAAGTCTCATTCCAGTTACTCTCATACTTACAAAAATATGGCGTTATAAATATATATATATATATATATATATATATATATATATATATATATATATATATATATATATATATATATATATATATATATATATATATATATATATATATATATATATAAATTTAACTGACCTTGGTTTTGGGTTCTAGGGACCCAAATTCGCGCTCATCTGAAGAAAGTTTTTCAAAAGATTTTCATCGTGACCTCTCTATTAGCGAATTTTTCGTAATGAAAATTCGCCAAAAATATACAATCCTACACAAACAATATTACTTACACTTAAAGAATCAAAAGAAGTTTGAAAATAAACTTCGATATTGCCAAATAGCAACCAATGGAAATTTTTGTTTCTTCAATTTCGCTTTTTTTCGTTTATCAAAAAATACGATTAGTCGTTCAATTGTTATTTTTTAATTTTAATTTTATTTTAGAGTAAGCTGTTATTTGTTTTTTTTTTTAATTTCAACAACACACCACGAGGGCTTACAGCCTAAATACTATCGTACCATGGGTGTCGACAAGGAGGAAAGAGGCAACTTGTTAATTCTGGACTTGAAGGTTTGGAGGTTCGGGGGAGAAGGAAAAATATGTGCCGGCAAGGAATTCCACAACTTGGAAGTCCTCGGGACTAAAGAGCGGGCATAACAAGATGTTCTATGTCTGGTGACCTGGACAGTAAAAGGGTGCATTCGCTCTGTTCCCCTGGTAGATCTGTTGGGGGCGGCAGGTGGAGGAACTATGGAAGAAAGCTCCTCTGAGCAGTGCCCGTGCAGATATCTATAAAAAAAGAGAGAGGTCACCAACGGCACGTCGGTGGGCAAGGGATGGCAGCCTTTGGGTGAGGGTAGCGTCACCGATGAGAAGTATAGCTCTCTTCTGAATGGAGTCCAGGATAGCGAGTGTAGAAGCGGCAGCAGCACCCCAAATGTGGGAGCAGTATTCGAGGTTTGGTGTTGTGAAGTATATAAGGTATAGACATTAGCTGGTGAAAAGTATTTGCGAGCCCGGAAAAGGAAACTAATTCCTTAGCAGCCGCTTCTGCAATTGATGTGACATGTTGGTGCCAATTGAGATTTCGATCCACAGAAATGCCAATAAGTGAAAAGGACTCATTACTTTGAATAACCTGGTTGTTTATTGTGATGGGTCTAGGGCTGGTGTATCTCTTATGAGAAAGAAAGCAAGACTGTGATTTGGTGGGGTTGAATTGTACAAGATTTCTACTTCCCCAGTCTAATATTTTTTGGAGATCCACGGAGATAGAACCCTCCATGAGTCTGCGTCCTCATCTAATTGGGCTAAAGAGACAGGCTTAGAATATTGTATATTTGAGTGGAGGGTGCTGTCGTCCGCGTAACTGTGAACTGGGTTGGATGTGCTAGAGAGGAGGTCATTGATGTGGTGAAGAAACAAAGTAGGGGCTAAAGCCGAACCTTGAGGAACTTCTGCATTAATTGGATACAGTTTAGAGGAATGGCCATCCACGACAACAGAAATGTTCCGGTTGGAGAGGAAATTTGCTGTCCAGGTACAGAGTTTTGGTGTTAGGCCATAGGTCGGTAGTTTATTAAGAAGCGCTGCGTGCCAGACCTGGTCGAACGTTTTACATATGTCTAGAGCAACAATCTGGGATTCAGCGTGTAGTTCCATAGACTTGTTCCAAGAATTAGTGACAAAAGAAAGGAGGTCGGCAGTTGAGCTGACGGAATCCATACTGCCTGTCGTGGATTAGACTGTGTTTTTCAAGAAATTTTAGTAATTCGGTGTTTATATACTTTTCCATCACTTTAGAGACAACTGAAAGGAGAGAAATAGGTCTGTAGTTGCTAGGAAGCGCTTTGGATCCTTTCTTGGGGAGGGGTTGTACTCGAGCAGTTTTCCAGTTACTAGCGAATATGCCTCTATTGTAAGATGTCTGAAACAGACGAGTCAGGACAGGAGCAAGTTCTGGTGCGCATTTTTTGAGAACAATTGCTGGGATTTCGTCAAGGCCAGAGGCTTTCCTGGTATTAAGAGAAGAGAGCATCTTTCGTACCTTTTTAGTTTTGAAAATGATATCAGTCATTTTATGCGCGACATTGGGGACTGTTGGTGGTTGAACATTTGGAGGTGGGTTGAGAGTAGAATTGCCGGCGAACAACGAGGCAAAAAGTTCAGCCTTGCCCAGGGCGGTAGAAACAATTTCATCCCCTGAGACAAGAGGTGGGAACGTGCTCTTGCAGAAATTATTCCCAATAGATTTAGCAAGAGTCCAGAAGGGTTTGCTGCCGCTGGAGCTTGAGAGGACTTTGTTTTTGGTGTGGTTATTAAACGAGTTTTTTGCCTCAGAAATAATGCGGACATAGCGGTTTCTTGCGTCGTTAAATGCTTGACGGTTTTCTTGACTGGGATTGTGTAGAAGCTTTTTGTGAGCTTTGACCTTTTCAAGTCTGGCCTTGTCACAGGATTTAGAGAACCAGTGCTTTTGAGTGGCTGCAGAGGTTTTCTGTGTACGTGGAATAAATAATTCCATGCCAACTTGGATAATTTCGGTAACGTTTTGTGAGATATCAGAGGGGTCAGGATGAGAGAAGCAGACAGACGCTCATGGAAATGAGGAAAAGTAATCTCGCATTTCGTCCCAGTTCGTGGAGTTGTAGTGCGAAACGATACGTGGGTGTGATGACTGTGTGACCTCGGGTTGCATTGCGCAGGTAGCAGTGACCATGCCGTGTTCTGAGCGACCCATGGGATCGGTGACTGATATCTTATAGCAGTCAGGATTTGTAGTAAGAAGGAGATCCAAGCGATTTGAGCTGTGTGTTGGGATGCGAGGAAAGTAAGTAGGTTGCTGAACCATATTGGCTAAAGAATTGCTGACTGCAAAGGCCTCCGCTGCTTTTCCTTGTGGATCGGTTTTTGAAGATCCTAGCCATTTCTTATTATGGACATTGAAGTCACGAAGAATAGTGACCTCGGAGGAAGGATATTCAGAAATCAGATGGTCGGTTTTTTCAGAAAGGTAGTCAAAGAGCTGGACAAAGTTGTTGTCAGAAGGTGACCGGTAATTGCAACAGATGAATTTAGTTAAATTGGGGAGTCTGGTGCAGCGTAGATTGCTACGGACGTGCGCGCACACGCCTCCATGCAATCTAAAAGAAGTAAGAAGCTCATACCCCGGGAAATTGAGGTGATTAGTGGCTGTTTTGGCACTGATTTGAGTTTCGGTGAGGAAGAGGAGTTGGGGCTTGTTAGTCTGGAGGAAATGGTGGACGGAGTTCAGGTTAGAATTTAGGCCACATATATTCGAGAAGGATATGTTAAATCTTGATGCTGGCGTCCCCTGTACATCCCTCTCCCGGAGATCAGAATGGAGGGGTATTTTACCTCCGGAATCTTTTGTACAAGGAGGAGCCATCATCATTTTTGCTTATAAGGGAAACCGAACTCGTATTAAAATTACTTTCCAAACTAAGTGAAAACATATAGTATTCCATTTAAAATAAAAAAGTTGGTTGCTTTTCTGAGAAAACTGTAAGTCTGACAACAACGCTGATAAAATAAAAAATGTGTCATATTTCGTAAGCCTACCACACAAGATTTGGCGAAAATAGAATCAACAGATGTCAAAATAATGAATTATAATATTGTTTTACATGGTTTTCTCTCAGGAACACACCGTATATCATATATATATATATATATATATATATATATATATATATATATATATATATATATATATATATATATATATATTTGTCTGTATCTTTCTACTTAGATTAGCGTACAATAATGGTTTTGTGATGGTTGTGACATTCGCACTTGGCTGAGGCATAGGCCGTGGTCTGTGCCGTGTGCTGTATCCTCGACCTGTTTACATAGGACCTTGTTCCGTTCTTTAGTTCACCTGGCCCAGTTATACTTGACCTAACGCAACTAGTTACTCGGCTCGCTACTGAATATACATATTTAATTATCTATATTTATATTTATTATCATCACTGGAGACCACAGATTATACAACGAGAAGAGGACGTCTATTCATGTAGTTTAATCACGCCATTATTGTGCTTCCCCTGAAAGCAAAGTGTTTCATCTACTATTCTATTATTTCATCAAATTGAAATTTAAAGGCAATAAAATACATTTCATTGATTGTTGTTGCCCTTACTTGGTGAAACTTGTCCATACTACATACAGACAGTGAAGCCAGAGAAGTAGTCTCCAAGTCTGTATGTAATAAAATATAAAATACATACTCATCAGTTTATTGAACATTATTTACTACGTACAAATTTCGTAGAAAAAAAAAAACGAGTCGGTGCATCATTACAGCCTAAAATCGATGTCGCCAAGTCATCTCAACCATGACTCTATGTACAGCTCTCTTCATTTCATTATCACTTCCACAGATTCAATAATTGTGCCAGGTATTGCAGAAGTTTTCCTATTGGCCTTCTACCTCTTCGTTTTTTCCAAGTGTGTTCAGGGGCTGGTTTGCGTTTTCTGCCGTCCTGAGCAATCTCAATGATTTTGCCCCCACCCGGAACACCAAACAAGAAAAGTATGTACCTACACCTAATATTTAAAATTTCGGGACGCAGTAAGTGCGCTATAGTGAAAAATAACTGCTACGTTTATAATTTGGCCGGTAACTTTTTTAAATATGAATTGATTTTCCTTCCGGAAATCTTTTGTAACTTTAATGAAATTTGTAATAAAAGTTTATTTTAAAGAGACTTACACCATCTACAGATACAGCAAAATTTAATTTTTAGCTTCATAAAAAAATTAGTTTTGGGCATTTTTCTTAAAAGTAGTTAGAACATAAGATTTTTAGTGAATTTTTTATTTAAAAAAAATTCTGGACGCAGCAAGTGCGTTATGGTAGTGAATTTTCATAAAAATGTTTTTAATAACAAATATGTGTTTTTTAAAGAAAGCAGGCATCAAATTTGGTTACCAGTATAACCTATATAGTAAAAACAATGTGCCATGTTTCATCAAAATAACTTTATTGTGTGAAAATGTACAAAAATTTCCAAAAGTAAACTTAAAGTGTTCCCGAAAAAAACGTTTCTTGGTCAACCTTATAGGTTAATAGCAAATTGAGCTGTTCAAATATGAAACATTTGATCAAAATTCGCTACCATAACGCACTTGCTGCGTCCAGAATTTCTTTTCTTACAAACATGCATTATATTTCGATGGAAAATGCAAAAATGCAATAACATAAGGCGTGTTTGATTAAAAAAAAGGGAATTTGTATCACCAACGACTTATGAGCCACCCTGTGATTGTAGAAATATTATTTTAAGATGTAGCTCAAGACACCCTATAATTAATATATACAATTTTTTTTCATATCTTATATAATAACGGATATATTGAGCTTTATTGATTTTTTACGAAAATTCGACAATAATTATATACCATTAAACGATAAACTCTATAGCTAAGGCTACTGCCAAGCATCAGAGAAAAAGTCTATTTGAAATGAATTTTCTGCAAATATTTTAGTAAAATGAAGGACAATGACGGTTGAAACTAAGACTTTAGGGTTTGTAAAACATCCTTCTTGAGACATTTTATTTCTATAGCCCGTATTAGATTCAAGTTATTTGCCTAAATGTTGCCAATTTTGACATTTTAAATCGCCACTTTGACGTTTTGAGGAAAACCCCAATTTATTTTTCTTTAAATGACTATAACTTTTTTGTCTTTTGAGCTACATAGCTAAATTTTGGTAGGTAACTTACTTATAAGGATATATACCTGCGTACCTTACTTTGTTAATTCCGGAGATATAATTTTTTTTCGAAAGAAAACACAAAATTTTCCGGGAAAACCTGGACAGATTTTCCTGGCTAACGAACTCATCCAAGCCATTTGAAAAAGGAATTTTTTCACCAAATTTCATCAAAATCGGCCTATTATATATTTTTTGAGTTATCGGTGTGATACATATATATACATACATACATATATATATATATATATATATATATATATATATATATATATATATATATATATATATATATATATATATATATATACATATAAAAAATGGAAACTGACCCCGGATATGTTTTCTGGGGGGCCTAATTAGCGCTCATTTGAAGAAATTTTTTCAAAATTCTAAAGTCGGGATCTCCTCATTAGTGAATTTTTTTTTAAAGAAAATTCACTAATAGAGAGGTATCGATGGTGAGACTTTGCAAAAAAATTTTTCAAATGAGCGCGAACTAGGACCCCTAGAACCCATATTCGGGGTCAGTTTCAATTTATATATATATATATATATATATATATATATATATATATATATATATATATATATATATATATATATATATATATATATATATATATATATATATATATATATATATATATGTATCCAACCGATAACTCAAAAAATAATTAACCGATTTCGATGAAACTCGGCAAGTGCCTTTCTTTTATTAATGGCTTGGACGAGTTTGTTAGCCAGGAAAATCCGACAAGGTTTTCCGGAAAAAATTTGAGTTTTCTTTCGAAAAAAATTTTTTCTCCGAAAATTACAAAGTTATTTTAATTAAATTTGATGGATATGTTGCATTGCGAAAGACCATCCTACGCACCAAAACTAAACCTTCTAGGCTTATAAAAAATTGAGTTATTCAAATTTTGAATTTTCTTTCGAAAAAAAGTTTTTTCTTCGAAAATTACAAAGTTGTTTTAATGAAATGTGGTAAATACGTTGCCTTAGGAAAGACCTTACTACATACCAAAATTCAACTTTCTAACTTCATAAAAAATTGAGTTATTCAAATTTGAAACATTTAATAAAAATTCACTACCATAACGCACTTGCTACGTCCCGAACTTTTTTTTGTTAATAGAGAGATATCGATGGGAACACTTTCGAAAGAATTCTTCAAATGTGCGCGTACTAGAACCTCTAAAAAAGTCTTTAAGGTCTGTGTAAGTTTAAAGTATTAATTTTAGTAATATGCCGGATAATAATAGTGTACAATTCACTACTATAGCGCACTTGCTGCATACTAAAAAAATTTTGATACCTTATTCCGAATGGATTTGACAATTTTATTTTGACTAATTTGACGTTTGTCATGTTTATGGCAAAATTGCTATATTTTTAGTTTTTTGTAATTCCGGATCGATCTAGAAGGTATTTCAGATCCAGAACGAATATCTGCCTAATTTTGTTTATAAATTTAAATTGTATGCACTATTTATAACTTTTATTTGTTCCGAGATTTCATTTTGTAGCTTAGGACGCAGCAAAAGTATTCACTCCTCCATTTCTAAACTAGTAAAATCTTAAGACCTCAGATAAAAACTATTTGAACAAAGGCTACAAGAAGCATCCGGATATATGACAAAATATGGCGTATAAGATAAATAAATCGTTTTGTTGGCTTTAGAAACGGTCATCAGGTGAAGATGCAATTTTAGCTGCAGACAGATTCTGCGAGGGTTTGCGCTGTCATCAGTTTAGTGACGTCGGTGATGACGCATACGTCTAAGAATGCGTGAAGAGGAAACTGCGAAAGGATGACGTGTGGTGGCTTTTGTTATTGAAAACAGTAAGTGGCAAGTGGATATTTTCGTTCTTTGCTTTTAAATGTCTGCGTACCTACTCGTGTTTGTTGCTGCATTCTTATCGTGTTTTGTTGCGGTTTAAAATATCACTACGAAATGCTTTCAAGACTTGTCATCTTTACACTTTTGTGTATTTATATCAAATTATATGTAGGTATGTGATAATACTGCAATAAAATAAATCTTTTTGTACAGTAAAGAACATAACATTTTTGATTACCTAATTTTAAATCATAAACGAGATGTTACCTATATTACTGGTTTAAGTTTTTAGTGAATTTTCGTAGAAAAAATTCACTAATGGGGAGATCCCGACTTTTGAATTTTGAAATTTTTTTGCAAATGAGCGCGAACTAGGACCCCTAGAACCCATATCCGGTGTCAGTTTCAATTTTTATATGTATGTATATATATATATATATATATATATATATATATATATATATATATATATATATATATATATATATATATATATATATATATATATATATATATGTATATGTATATATATATATATATATATATATATATATATATATATATATATATATATATATATATATATGTATGTATGTATGTATGTATGTATGTATCCAACCGATAACTCAAAAAATAATTAACCGATTTCGATGAAACTCGGCAAGTGCCTTTCTTTTATTAATGGCTTGGACGAGTTTGTTAGCCAGGAAAATCCGACAAGGTTTTCCGGAAAAAATTTGAGTTTTCTTTCGAAAAAAATTTTTTCTCCGAAAATTACAAAGTTATTTTAATGAAATTTATATATATATATATATATATATATATATATATATATATATATATATATATATATATATATATATATATATATATATATGTATGTATGTATGTATGTATCGCACCGATAACTCAAAAAATAATGGGCCGATTTTGATAAAATTTGGCATGTACATTCCTTTTGTACGTGGCTTGGATAAGTTCGTTAGTCAGGAAAATCGGACGAGGTTTTCCGGGAAAATTTTGAGTTTTCATTTGAACAAAAATTTTATCTCAAAAAATAAAAAAGCTATGATAACCAAATTTGGTAGGTAGGTTTACGATATAAAAAGTAAACTATACACAAAAATTTAGATTTCTATGTTACAAGAAAAAAAGTTATAATAAAATCTTTGATGCCAGATCATTTCTATGAAAATTCACCACAATTACGCACTTGCTGCGTCTTTGTTAGTGAATTTAAATTATTATTAAATAGCAGAATTAGGTAAGAATTAATAAACAACCTAAATATTTTCTTACAGGAAGAGTACTTCCACATCATTTCTGTAACTCCGTTGTGAGTAAAAAATTTCTCATTAAAGAAAGATCTAGTTGATAAAATACAAGAGATTAACAACTAATGGCGTTAAGGTAGATGAATAATAAAATCAACTAGTCTACAAAAAGTCCTAATGGATCTAGTACGCTAGGGTAGCGAATTTTAATTTATTGGTTCTTATTAAAAATTATAAATTATTAGTTAGAAAGGTAATAAAAGTTGAAAAACAAGTAACCATGCAAGTATATCTAGCCCTCTCATAATAACCGTTGTGGCTAACTATACAAGGAAAAAGGGTTAAGGGCAAAGCCGCAAGGAGACAACCGCATACACGTGTTTCAAGCTTATTAGCCATCATCAGTACGGTATAGCCAGGCGAAGATGGGAACACTCTGGATGAAGATACAAAAATACACGGAGTCACAACAGGCAACCAGTGCACATTTGCAGCAACATTTGGAAGACCCTCAATCCGAGGGAAATAACCAAAATAGTAACGGAGGCAAAGAAATCACCTGTGTGAGCATCTAGAGCCCAGGAAGTTATACTAACTATAACAGGATCTATAACACGGCATTTCTGTACCATACAAGGAAAAAGGGTTAAGGGCAAAACCGCAAGGAGATAACCGCATACACGTGTTTCAAGCTTATTAGCCATCATCAGTACGGTATAGCCAGGTGAAGATGGGAACACTCTGGATGAAGATGCAAAAATACACGGAGTCACAACAGGCAACCAGTGCACATTTGCAGCAACATTTGGAAGACCCTCAATTCGAGGGGCAACAACCAAAATAGCCACGGAGGTCTCTCATTTCATTTTTTAAATATTTTTCCAAAGATGATTTTGAGGTTGCCTTGTTTGTGAGTCTTACATAGTAAGCTGCAATATTTTATCATTTTCAAAAAGTATGGGTACAGCAACCATATATAAGTGTTGAAAAGGGTCTGGGTGCAGCAAGTATGTTATGGTAGAAAATTTTCGTAAAAATATTTCAAATGGATAGCTGAATAAATTTCCAATTAAGCTAGAATATTCAATCTTGAACCATAGTAACACCTATGTAAACGCACCGTGGGTACTAAATTAAAGAAAAATAACATAATGAGCTTCGTGGATAACTACAAATTTGTTTTAAAAAACCTTTCTGTTGGTTATTGTTTGCAAAAACTGGATGGGTTAACTAAAACATAACCATCCAAGCAATTCATAAGGAAAAATACCTGCCATATTTATAATTTGGCAGGTACATTCCCTTTGTAAATAATTAATTTTTTTTTGAAAAGCTTTTGTAACTTTAATGAAATTTGTAACGCAATTTTTGTAAGAGACTTGCAATACTTAGATATTATATCTAAGACCAAATTTTAAATTTCTAGCTCCATATAAAATATAATTTTTTCAAATAATCGCTAACTGGGACTCTAAAACCGATCTCCAAGGTCCACTTAAATTTAAAGCATTAGTTTTAATAATATATGCTACTAATAGTGTACAATTCTTATGAAAATTCACTACTATAACGCACTTGCTGCGTCCCGAACTTTTTAATAAATGTGCTAATCTAGTGGTTATACCAGTGTCTCGAGAAGATCTTTGTACTGGGAGAGTAGCGCCGATGCCAATCACAAAATAGTACATGATGCTATTTCAAGAAACCCCTTCAGTTTTATTATGCAAAATTTACACTGCAGTGATAATTAAAAAACTATTTTCAAATAAACGCGTAGGTATATTTAAAAGCCATATGCATAATTTATGTAACACTACAATAACTAAAAAAAAAGAGCGGTTTTAATCAAACTTTTGCAAATGCTTTCCTTTTGTAAATATGTTGGACAATTTGTCAACCAGCTTGATCCAATCAGGTTTTCCTTGAATAATTAATGCTTTATTTATGAAAATATTTGTATCTTGAAAAATAAGAAGTAATTTTATAAGAAATTTGCAGCTTTGAATAGAGAATCAATAAAGCTCTCCAAACAGGTGCCACTCGACCTACCTATTCTCGTAATGAAAATTCAGTAATGAAAATGACGGTAACAAAATATTAACTTAATTCTTTTCTAATCTGTAATGCATTAAGAACTCAAAACCTAACAGCAAGCTGAAAGTAAAGTTCATTGACTGATAATGTAACAATACAAGATCTTCCAATTGCAATCGGAGAATTGCAAAAAAAAATTAAAATTACTTGTGAAACATCGTCTGAAGCAGTTGTGCAGTCAAAGCCAACTTTCCAAATAATACATAATCTAAACAGTGTTGTTGCGATAGAAGACAGTTAAAGAAAGTGACAAAGCTGTTTCATTATTGTACAATAAAGCTAGGAGTTTACATCATATCTCATTTCTAAATAATATATAATTATACACATACACAGCTGGTCGCAAAGTCAATCCAGATTTATATAAAGACTAAAATGTCACAGTGTGAGATTTCTCAAATTAATGCAGGTCACTAATGTGCCGGTCGAGCAGTTTTCCACTGTTTTAGCAAGAGGGATGTGAGACTTATTGGCCTCATGAACTTTGCCTGGTCTGTTGGACGCCCAGGTTTAGGAATGAATACAACCCTGGCCCGTCTCCATGCCCTCAGAACGTACCCCAGAGCCAGGCTGGCCCTTATAATAAGGGTAAGCGCCGGCGCCAGTATATCTATCCCCTGTTGGAGCATGATGGGTATTATCCCGTCAAATCCCGGGGATTTGTATGGCTTAAAGCTGTTAATGGCCCATCTGATTTTGCTCCAAGTAACCACCTCTTTAGCGACTGTCCAGTCTACTTTAGATGCCCGCCTATAAGGCGCCTCTATTTCTGAGTGTTCCCAGTCCGTGGGTGATTGGTTAATTATGTTACAGTCGGGGAAGTGCGTCTGGGGTAAAATTTCCATAGTTTCCTCCCCCGAGCTTGTAAAGCCTCCTGTGGATGTTCTAAGAGAGCGTAAGTTGGTCTGAGTGCCCTTGGACAGGATCTTGTGAAGTCAAGCACTCTCGGACGTGTTCTCCACTTCCTCGCAGTGCCTCCTCCACGACTCCTTCTTGGCGTACCTCAGTCTTTTGTTATAAGTCGTTAGGACCTGTCAATATTCATCCCATGCTCCCGACCTTTTGGCGGCGTTAAACAACTTACAAACCTGCGTCCTCCTTTATCTGAGGTCCTCGTTCCACAACGGGACGTTCCTGGTGGACTCCCTCTTTTTCAGGGGGCAGTTGGCGTTATAGGCCGAGGTGATTGCGTGTCGCACTTGGACTGCCGCAATCTCGAGGTCTATGGTACTCTTAACCCCACGCAGTTACACTGCTAGGTCTGCCCTGTAGGCTTTGCAGTCCGCCTTGCGGGGGTCCTGGTACCATACCGTTTGTCTTTCAACGTTGGCGCTTTCAAACCGGATGTATCTGTGGTCTGAGCTACTCACTTCCTCAGACACAGCCCAGTTCCTAACAAAGTCACCCAGAAACTGGATGAAAACTGTTAGATCTAAAACTTCCTCACGCCGTGTTGTGACGAGGGTCGGTTTATCACCTCTATTCAATATGTCTAAATTAAATTTCATAAAGAATTGTAAAAGTACCGCACCTCTAGAATTTGTGTCCGAGCTTCCCCACAACTCATGGTGCGCGTTCGCATCCATGCCGATGATGGTCTGCCACCTACCTGCTCTGCTACCCACCATTAGCTGCTCCAATTTCTTGGGTGGAGGAGGGTCCGTGCTGTCCGCTGGCAGATTGGCTGATCCGGCAGTAATGTCCCTCGGCCCAGCCGCTCATTCACATCAGATTTTGATCGTTGCCAGGTCCCTGGAACAGAAATTCATTAAAAGCAGAAACTCTATCCCTTCACTGACAAAAATGCAGGCCCTCGGGTTCTCACTGGATCTGCTGAAGATGAGCTTTCCAGCAGCTGCGCCGAGTCCCTTGATCTCACCTTTATAGGAGTACGGTTCCTGTATGAGTGCCACATCCGTGTTCCTCAAAGCCATAAGTAGTCCGGCCGTGGCTGCCCTACTGTGTTGGAGGTTGACTAGAAAAACCTAAGTCCCATCAACCCCCGATTGCTCCCCAGTGGGCGAAGACGTGAGACCTCTAGAGTCCGCGGACGCTGCCGTCCCCTGGCTCGTCTCCGTTTCCGGAATAGACTCAAGGCACGAGTCTGTAGCCGTATATATATATATATATATATATATATATATATATATATATATATATATATATATATATATATATATATATATATATATATATATATATATATGATCTTCATGTTGTTCCCACAAGAATGGGGGAAATACTGTCCACATCATCAGAACCCCCTGTGTGGTGCAAGGCGGGTTACTCTGGAGGTTTGCTCGGTACTCCAGAGGTTCCGTTCACGACACCATCCCGCTGGTGCCATCCATCCCTAGGCACGGGTCACGTGACACCGTAGATTGGGGGAGTTCTTTCGACCTCCACGTCTAGATCCACCATGTTTAGTTATCAGCAGGGTCACCTCGTGCAGGAGGCGGCTCTTCACCGCGCATGACGGTCTTTGGGAAAGCTTCATCGGAAGCTTATGTTGTTGTTTCCCCTTCCTCAGCTTGCTCCCTGGAGTCCTTTGGCCCAGGACTCCTCAACCCCTAAAGGACACTTACTTCAAAGAAAGGGAAGAGGTAAACTAAGAAGGAAACTTCTGGAAAACCAGATCCAATTGATGAGGTGCTGAAAGCTGCTGGCGACGAACAGTCACGCTTGCGAAGACAGGGCGAAATCGCCGTTAGACTAATAATAGTAATAATAATATTTTTTTACACTTTAACGTCGGTCTATTTTCGCGATTATGGCCCATCACCAACTCCAGGGAGCAATTTCACCCAACTCTCCTGGAAAATTTGCCGAACCCCTGCCTTCCTGTAGGGAGGGTTGGGATTTACATCCCCTCCGAAGGGCGTTCAACTTGCTCAAATACAATGCCACAACCTCGGTTGATGTTAATTTTACAGTATGTACGGAAAAGTGACAGTGGAACCCTGGGAATCTCACCCAGTACCTTTCAGATCAGAGGCACACGTTCTTACCTCATTTAGTATAAAATTTGATTAAAAAAATTATAATCAGATTTTGTGTTTTTGAGGCATTAAACTTAACTAGATTTGCAAAGTTCAAAGTGCGAAATCAGTAAGTGAAGAGTGAAACCTGTGATGAGCACTAATGAGTACACTAGGAGAAGCCAAATCAACACCATCTATTTATATTGCTTCTTAAGCAATAAAGATACAATACACAGAAAATGTGCCTAAGAAGCAATATAAATAGATGGTATTGTGAAGGTAGTTAGAATTTTTCATCCTCTGATGACGCTAGTAGTAGTAGTAGCAGTGGTGGGGAGGCCAACGCCAAGCAAGTAGGCCACCATGGGCCCTTTTTCCCAACCCCAGCAACCCAGCAACCATGCTCTACTCTTCCTCGGTTCCGTCGCCAAACCGCCTCGACCTCGAAATGAAGGCCGTGACGGTCTTCAATTGGACGGTACTTACCTGATTCCTCTGCAGAGTCCTCGATCCGAACCATTCTGCTCGAAGACTCCCAAAAGCCTCGCATTCACACAGGTAGTGGTAGGACCTTTCTTCATCCTCGCCGCATTCCTGGCAAATGGGATCTCTCTCTACGCCTATCAATGTGAGGTGTCTTTTAGGGGCGCAGTGGCCTGTCAGCACCCCAAGGATGCGGCGAAGCGTAAATCGACTCCTTCCGAGTAGCCAGACAGCTTTATCTCTGTCCGGCCCCTCCACGAAGTCCCTCGCCTGCCTGCAGCCACCAACCGACCCCCAGTGCCTCCCCATTGCTTCCTCGGTCCACCTGTCTAAGGCGACAGAGACTGTCTTCCTACTTATGCCTATCGCAGACTCCGGGCCACAGAACGGCCGCCGGGAACCGAGTCTTGCGAGATTATTCGCCACCTCATTCCCCGCTACGCCACAGTGTCCCGGAACCCACACCAGTTGCACCTCCTTCGTCCTGGCTAGTCCTCTGGGGCCGTCAGCGCACTCCTGAACCAGTGTTGACCTGATTCTGGTCGCGCAGACTGCCCGGAGGACCGCCTGGCTATCCGAGCAGATGTACACACATTTCTCGGGACTCCTCTTCACATCCTGTCTATTGGCCACAGACAGGATAGCATACACCTCTGTTTCGAATGCCGTGGCATATGCGCCAAGAGCATAGCTCTCGCGCACCCCCAGGCCCTCGATGTATATTCCTTCCCCGGAGGATTGTTGGTCCTCCAGCCGCGATCCGTCGGTGAAACAGACCAGGCTTGCGGGCTGGAATGCAACCTCACTTTTCCTCCACTGATCCCTACTGGGGATCCTGAGGGTGTATGGCCTAGTCAACTTAATATCATCCTCGGCATCCCGCACCTTTATGGCGGAAATCGGAAGTTCCTTTTCCACCTCCTTGGCGACTCTTGCATGCCCTATTACTGCTCCCTCTCCGCACCAGTTTCCTGAATCCCGCATTCTAAGATGCGACGCCATAGCCACCCTTCTGATACAGATGGGAAGCGGTGGCAGCATCAACAGGACCTCTAGCGCGGCTGAGGGTGTCGTCCTCATAGCGCCTGTGATACCCAGGATTGCCAGCCTTTGGAGTTTGGCCAGCTTCCTGCTGGTAGTTTGGTTCACACCACACCACCAGACCAACGCCATATAGAGGATTCTCGGCCTGACGATCGCAGTGTAGATCCAATGAAGGATCCGATGATTAAGTCCCCAGGTCCACACGACGCAACTGCCAGAGGGTCGCTACTCTCTTCCTCACTACTCGTTCTATTTGCGACCCCCATCTTAGTTTGGGGTCCAGGATCACCCCCAGATATTTGACCTCCCGCACTAAAGCTAAAGGTTTTCCAAACATCACGGGCGCCCTGAACCCCTCTACCTTCCTCTTCTTGGTAAATAGGATCATCTCCGTCTTCGCCGGCTCTACGGAGAGTCCCTGCTCACCACACCACCTTTCGATTATGCTACAGGAAGCCTACATACACTCACAGACGACGCCGAGGAATTTGCCGGTGACTAAGACCAGCCCATCATCAGCGTACGCCTGGGCGTAGAAGCCATTCTCAGAGAGTCGCTCCAAGAGGCCGTCCATGACCAGACACCATAGATGAGGCGAAAGGCAGCTGCCCTGAGGACAGCCGCCCGTCACCTCAACGTCAAGTTCTCGGCCCCTCAAGGTCAGAGAAACTCTCCTGTCCTCCAGCATGCTCGCCACCCAGCTTATTAGGGACCTCGGCGTTCCCCTCTCCTGTAGGGCGACACAGACCGTATCCGTCCTTGCCTTATCGAAGGCCCCCTCCACATCATAGAGCGCAGCTAATGTGCTCTCCCCGTGGTGTAGGGCCCTTTCCACCTTCCGCGTCACAGCGTGGAGCGCGGTCTCCTTTGATTTCCCCCGCTGGTACGCGTGCTGACCTTTGTGGAAGGGATGATCCTTGAGGATCCCTCCCAACATAAACCTATCTACTAACTTTTCTAATGCCTTGAGTAGGAAGGATGTTAGGCTGATTAGCCTGTACGCCTTGGCCAGCGTGTAGTCCTCCCTTCCCGGTTTGGGAATGAAGACCCCCCTAACCCGACGCCTGGCCTTTGGGACGTAGCCCCACGCCAGGCTGGCCCGAAAAACCTCCCTTATGTTGGGAAGCAGTATATCCAGGCCCCTCTGGAGCAGGGCCGGAAAAATTCCATCACAGCCTGCGGATTTGAATGACGCTGATGACGCTAACTTTATTAGTGAAACGTTCGTCAGATCTTAAAAAAGATGTGTTGTGGTGATTTGGGCTCTCCAAGTGTACTTATACGTGAGAAACCAGGTTATATTTTAGAAAGTTTGTTTGCTGGTTTCTCATTGATTCGAAGGGGACGTTTAGTTATATTATCTTAATTTTGACAAACATTGTAAAATCTGATAACTCTACTATTTCGACCAGCCTGTACGTGTTAGAATGTTCTCTAATAAATCTAAGTAAAGAAGCGAGCATTTGCAGTAATAGTAGCTACTTTCTCCGAGGTCATTCGCCTTCTCCGGGTATTATTGACCTACGACAATCCGATTGCAGCTTCGTCTGTAAATCTTTCATTTATTTATTAATGGGATTATATAAACACAGGCAATTATGCAGAAAAATATAAAATAATTATACAGTTTTTGTTTTATTAACCTGCGGTATGAGGTTTCTCTACAAGTAGATTCATAATTTCACTTTGCTGTTACATAAGGCTCTTTCTTCTGGACTTAGGAATTTCATTTTAGAGATTGTCGTGAATGTAATCAAGGTGTAATTTTACTAATTACAATTTGCTTCTCGGATTTGGAATCCTAAGAAATAAAGCATGATTAAGGAATTTTAAAAAGTCCTTTCTATTACAATATACGAAAGATGTTATTTTCCAAATTCATTTTTTTAAGTTTTGACAGTGATATGCCCATGTAAACTTATTTACTTTGCTTCTGATACACCTACCTACCTTTATGGATATTTTGATTTGAATGGGGGGGGGGGGGGGGGATTATACATAAGAATTTCGGGACGCAGCAAGTGTCGTTATGGTAGTCAATTTTATAGTGAGATGGACGACAGTGTCGCCATCGGTGGCGTAGACAGGTAATACGTTGTCAGGGAAGCCCTAATAAACACCAAGTGTTATATAAATAGAGACTGTATACAACTAACTAAACGATTTAAAAAATCGCTAGCCCTGCTACTTTCTTCGCTAATTAGGGACCATATATCTATATAAGGCCAGGTGTATTCCAACTATAATTGGAAACAGATACCGGTTTCGTTCTTATTAGAGTTCATCAGTGCGCCATACCAAATTATATCCAGAATACACCCAACAGCAAGTTCGGCTAAAGGTAGCCAGCCTCGTAGACCATAGTGAGATGGACGACAGCGTCGCTATCGGTGGCGTAGACAGGTAATACGTTGTTGATGTTAATGTTGTACTGGAAAAGTGAAAGGCGAACCCTGGACGCCAAGCCGGTACCCTTCGGTTCAGAGGTACACGCAACAATACAGTTAGTTTGATTAAATATGGTATTGTTTGGCCTATATAGATTATACTGGTGAGCAAATTTGATGCCTGCTTTCTTTAAAAAACACATATTTGCTATTAAAAACATTTTTATGAAAATTCACCACCAAAACGCACTTTCTGCGTTGAGAATTTTTTTTAATTTTGAAGACAAAACACTGTAATTCAAAGAATACAGAAAATATTGGCACGGAGTTTGTTTTATATTAGTGAATTTTCTTAAAGAAAATGAGGGGATCCCGACGTTTGAATTTTGAAAAAATTTCTTCAAATGAGCGCTAAGCCCCCCAGAACACATATCCGGGGTCAGTTTCAATTTTTATATGTTTATATATATATATATATATATATATATATATATATATATATATATATATATATATATATATATATATATATATATATATATATATATATATGTATGTATGTATGTATCACACCGATAACTCAAAAAATAATGGGCCGATTTTGATTAAATTTGGTGAATACCTTCCATTTGCAAATGGCTTGGATAATTTCGTTAGCCAGGAAAATCGACCCAGGTTTTCCCGGAAAATTTTGTGTTTTCTTTCGAAAACAAATTATATCTCCGGAATTAACAAAGTAAGGGCAACCAAATTTGGCACACGGGGTTATATCCTTATGAGTAAGCTACCTACCAATATTTAGCTCTGTAGATCAAAAGACAAAAAATTTATAGCGATTTAAACAAAAATAAATTGGGGTTTTCCTCAAAACGTCAAAGTTGCTATTTAAAACGTCAAAATTGGCAACATTTAGGCAAAGAACTTGAATCTAATATGGGCTTTGAAAATAACATGTCTCAAGAAGAATGTTTTACAAACCCTGAAGTCTTAGTTTCAATCGTCATTGATCGTTTAATGGTATATAATGTTTGTCGAATTTTCGTAATAAATCAATAAAGTTATAAAAAATAAATAAATATATCCGTTATTATACAAGATATGAAAAAAATTGTATATATTAATTATAGGGTGTCTTGAGCTACATCTTAAAAAATTGTTTCTACAATCACAGGGTGGCCCATAAGTAGTGGTGATACAAATTGTCTTTTTTTTAAATCAAACACGCCTTATGTTATTGCATTTTCCATCGAAATATAATGCATGTTTGTAAGAAAAGAAATTCTGGACGCAGCAAATGCGTTATAGTAGCGAATTTTGATCAAATGCTTAATATTTGAATAGCTCAATTTGCTATTAACCCATAAGGTTGACCAAGAAACGGTTTTTTTGGGAACACTTTAAGTTTACTTTCGGAAATTTTTGTACATTTTCAAACAATAAAGTTAGTTTGATATAACATGGCACATTGTTTCTACTATGTAGGTTATACTGGTAACCAAATTTGATGCCTGCTTTCTTAAAAAACACACATATTTGCTATTAAAAACATTTTAATGAAAATTCACTACCATAACGCACCTTCTGCGTCCAGAGTTTTTTTTATCTACAAAGGTAGTACATATTATATTAAAGTTTTATCGAGTTCAGATAACTTTCATTTTTTGCAATTTTTCCAGGCTGGTCGTTTTTTGACAAAGAAACATTTTGTCTTCGATTAACTTAAAACTTTACCATTTAGTAATTTGAGGGTTGTTAAACATCGGAATCGTATCAGTTCTTTTACTTCCACATCGTCACAACGTGTGAAAGTATCGCATCGGCGAAAAAAATTTCAAAAAATTTTGTCGCTTAAACGTCGTAAAACGTATCATAACATATAGAAAACATGATTTGGAAACGAATTTTTTTTTGTCTGTCGGTCTGTATATCTGTCTGTAGCCACGATAACTCTAGAACGAATTGAGATATCGTCTTCAAATTTGGTACACAGTTAGCACACGGCAAACTAACGGTTCGGATTGTTTTCGGGTAAAATCTCTCCAGGCGGTAGGGGATGAATGGGGGGTGATTTGGTGAAAATTGACATTTTCTTCGTTAAAACTCGAGTAATAAAACCGTTTAGGGTTTGTTTATTAGAAAACTTTCGATTTAATAAGATATCTGGTATTCTGTGCCGAAATTAAATTAGGGGTGGAATTTCTGGGGGTGGCATACCCGTGACAGAAATTTCGAATTTTTTTTTGCTAAAACGGGGTAAAAAGTCTCAAAACATACAGAAAACTTGAACTTGAAGCTGGAACGAAAATTTGTTTGTCTGTCGGTCGGTCGGTCTGTCGGCATGTACGTCTGTCTGTTAATAGGCGCAATAACTTTCGCACGAATCGAGATATCATCTTCAAATTGGATATCCAGTTAGCACCCGACAAAGGAACGCTTCGAATTGTTTTTGGGTATGATCGCTTCAGGGGGTAGGAGATAAATAAGGCGTGATTTGGTGAAATTTGACATTTTTTCATTAAAACTCGAGTAATATAAGGTTTCAAAAGTTTGTGGGTACAGGAATACAAATATTTTCTCTGTGGTCAAGTCATGGACCCTAGATTCATTCCATGAGAATGTAGTTCTGCAGAGAATAAATTATCACTGCTATGTGGAAGTTATGATTCAATTTGCAGCACTATTTTTTTATGAACCGCCTCAATAGCTATGGTCACTAGCGGAATAAGTAATAGAACAATGTGCCATAAAATGATTTTATTCCGTTCGCAAAAACAGAACAAATGTATTCTGGTTTGCCAGTGACGCAAAACCTAATCATATGCAGGAACGGCTTCTCAATAAGTGCGCGCGCTGCTGCCTTCCGTGGAAAAAACAATATTTTTGCTATGCTATATTTTAATAAATTTTAATTAAAATTAGTATATCGAGGATCGCAGAGAGTCGGCAGCCATTAATACAGAATCAGAATAAGTATAGTGTTAATCGTTGCAGACGTTATATACATCCATATCCACATAGAGCAGGCGGGCGGCGGTGTGTATTTTTCGGCGCTCTCACGAAATGCGATACTTCAGTGCGAAATGATCGCCGAATCTTGATGATCTTCGTCGAAAACGACCGAATAAGCAATCTGTTGTGCGCTATAAAATTACACACTTCCAGTTTGTACTGGACTTTCGGCAGAGCGTGTGTACCTACTACCTAGTAATTTTCGTCTTCGCGTCGGATTGATTTTTAATTCGATCATTTCGTTGTTGTTTACATGTTCTAACAAGACAATTATTATTATTATGATGGTTACTACTTCGGCTTGCTTAATAAGTGGACAAAATAATTGTGATACTGTGATTAACAGTGGATATTTTAAATTTAAAGTTAAAGGTTAACTTTTTAAGGGACTTTTTAACTACTATAACGTATAACTAACAAGAGGAAAACTTGGTAAGTAGTTAATAATTATTAAGTTTAGTAAGTATGTTTCTTTATAATACATTTTCGGGAAAAAATAGGCGTGGCCATCATTTTTAGTGAATTTTTATTTAAACAAATTTTTTCAAATGAGCGCGAACTAGGACCCCTAGAACCCATATCCGGGGTCAGTTTCAATTTTTATATGTTTATATGTTATATATATATATATATATATATATATATATATATATATATATATATATATATATATATATATATATATATATATCCAACCGATAACTCAAAAAATAAGCAACTGATTTCGATGAAACTTGGCAAGTGGCTTTCTTTTATTAATAGCTTGGATGAGTTCGTTAGTCAAGAAAATTAGATAACGTTTTCGGGGAAAATTTTGAGTTTTGTTTTAAAAAAAATTATTTTCTCCTAAAATTACAAAGGTATTTTAATGAAATTTGGTGGATATGTTGCCCTGGGTAAGACCCTACTATACACCCAAAATTCAACTTTCAACTTTTTCAAATTTGTAGAAACTTGAGTTATTCAAATTTGAAGCATTTAATAAAAATTTACTACCATAACGCACTTGCTGCGCCCCGAACTTTTTTTCTTGCGCACCCCCAATGCATTAAGGCACGAGCCGCTACTGATCATATGAGACAAAAATTGATTTTGTTCTGGATCAGTTTTTTTATGAACGAAAATTCATATCGAACTGTTCGACAAGTCGGTAACTTCACACTAAAGGCGTGTGTTTCTTCTCGACTAAGCGGGTTGTCTGATTAAAAGCAGAGGTACTAACGTACAAGTTTCTGGGGAGGAATGTCGATGATAGCTTCGATGAAAGAGGCAGACATCTTTGTCCTGTGATCTAGAGAAGTTTGATTGCCCATCACTTGTCACTTGTCTTGACTTCTTGATGGACCAAGAGAGCTCTCCTTTTATCCCGTTATCTCCTGAGCCTCCTGTTGGTAGGTTGTTTTTAGTCGGTCAAGTCGTCTTTGTTAGTGTTTGAGAATTTGTTTGGGTCTCTTGATTTTAGAGGTAATGATAGATGAATCTCCCTTAAGTCAGCTGGCGTATTCAGGGGTGGGGGGTTCATGGCCAACGAACCTTAGGTTAATAGCAAATTGAGCTATTGAAATTTGAAGCATTTAATGAAAGTTCGCTACTAAAGCGCAATTGCTGCGTCCAGAGTTTCTTTTCTTATAAACATGCATTACATTTCGATAGAAAATGCAAAAATGCAATAACATAAAACTTCACCTTTACTTTTATAGTTTCTGGGACGTTTGTTTAATAACATGAAATGGAAGAAAGACTGAAAATTAACAACATTTTCGTCGAATTTAGATAAAGAAGAAACCAATATAATATTCAGGTACTAATCTTCGGGGAAGCTACGCTACTAAATATACAATTTTAATAGGCGAGTTATAGTACACAAAATAACCGTTTTCTTATTATAACACATCTCAGCCTGTGCACGATTAGATATCTGCATGTAAGTCTCTGTTTCTGCAAATCTGAACGTGTTGGTCACTCTACGGGACTTTATACATGTTTAAGCACGTATTCTCAGGTGTGCTGATTGTACACGTAAACTTGTTCAGCTAAAGTTTAGAAGAGAATCACGATTTTAAGTTTCGTTCACCTTGCCAACAAAGGCATTGACTACTTGTTATGATGGTTAGCTAAAATAACAGAGGTTAACAATTCTAATACGATCTGCAGGTGTTTTTGTTATTTGACCATCATTGCATAGCAAATATCTTCAACAAAGTATTAGTGGATTTTCTTTAAAAAATCCCTAATGAGAAGATGTCAACTTTTAAATTTTGAAAAAATTTATATGTTCATATATACAGGGTGAGTCAAATTCGGAGCTCACCATTGGGATCTCGGAAACGGTGAGAGATACGAAGTCGATTAGATTGGGTCAAAGTTGACTATTTCTGCCCTCAATTAACTGACCAAACAAAATTTCAGCTGGCCACTTTAGTTCCTGAGTTATTTCGAAAAAACTTTTGTTTCGTTTTTTCTTCCCTCTGCCATAACTTTTTTCTTACTCGTCGTATGAAGATGCGGTTTTCACATCTTTAGAGCACTGATTCATCTAGAATATGCTAGTAGCATATTAAATTTCTTGTGCGACGTTTCTGTTTTTCTTGAACATCTTCAACTTTCCTTTTTCATACGGACGCCATATATGCTTTTGAGTCCATTAGATAGGCATTTTTGCGTTGATTTCATTGATGTACAACTTAATGAATTTGCAGTCAGAAATGGCGGAGATATTGCCGAAATTCGTGATATTCGTATGAAAAACGCATTAGCCATGGCTGTCAAAGTTGTGTAACAATTTCTGTTTGAACGTAAAGCATAAAGAACATTATATGCATAAATTAATTGGCCGGTTGCGATTGCCAACAACCCTCTTTATGCATCTTCGATCTTAGTTTAAGAGTTCTGAAAGCGTTGACTATTTTATTTCTCAAATCTTCCAGAGATACAATTGGATATCTGTAAATCATATTTTTAAGGTGTCCCCATAAAAAGTAATCTAGGGGCGCAAGGTCCGGGCTTCTCGCAGGCCGGAGGACTACTGCACGGTTCCCAATCATTTGCTTTGGGAACTGATTATCAAGAAAAAAAATTCATATCTCCGTAAATAAGAAAGTAACGGCAACCAAATTTGGTAGGCGTGTTTGTATTATAAAGAATGAACTCTGTACCAAAACTTAGGTCTCTATCTTTGAAGACAACGCAGTTATGGGCAGTTAAAGAAACAAATTTTGGAGTTTTCCTCAAAACGTCAAACTCGCAATTTTAAACGTCAAAATTGGCAATGTTTAGGCAAAGAATGTAAAACAAATACCGATTGTAAAAAGAAAATGTTGCAAGAAGAGTGTTCTGCAAACCCCTAAGTTTCAGCTTCAACCGTCATTGCCCTTCATTTTACTAAAATATTTACAAAATATCCATTTCAAATAGACCCTTTCTTTGATGCTTTGGCTGTCAGTTTAGTTAAGTTGGTGCCTTTTTGGATTTATTTGTAGGTTTAGTGAAGTTTATGGTTTAACGGTCTATAATTTTTTTTAGCTAATTTTCGTAGAACAAATGTGTTAATGCATTTTTGCATTTTTTATCGAAATATGATGCGTTTATAAGAAAAAAATCTAGACGCAGTAAGTGCGTTTTGGTAGCGAATTTTCGGTAAATTTGCAGATTAGCTCCCGAACGCTTTTCAAAAAACTGTTTTCAGAAACCTGCCTAGCCCCCCCCCCTGGATCCACAAAACCCAAGAAAAATTTCTTGTTCACACCCCCCCAAAAAAGTTACGGGACTAGGAGTAAATAGGGGTGCTGGGCAAGGTAGGTAGTAAAAAGGAAATATGAGCAGAAAATGCGAATAAAACGGGCTGGAAAGTTGTCTTTTTCACATATTGAAGCCCTATCCCCCTTAAACCCTGCCTATCCCACACAGCACCCCCATTCCCCCAAAAAAACTCTTGTTTACACTCCCCAAGGAAGTTACGAGACCAGGAATGAGTAGGGGTGTATAATTTTTTTAGCTAATTTTCGTAGAACAAATTCGTTAATGCATTTTTGAATTTTTTATCGAAATATGATGCGTTTGTAAGAAAAAAATCTGGACGCAGTAAGTGCGTTTTGGTAGCGAATTTTCGGTAAATTTGCAGTTGAGCTCCCGAACGCTTTTCAAAAACCTGTTTTCAGAAACCTGCCTAGCCCCCCCCCTGGATCCACAAACCCCAAGAAAAATTTCTTGTTCACACCCCCTAAGGAAGTTACGAGGCCAGGAGTGAATAGGGGTGCTGGGCGGGGTGGCTAGTAAAAAGGAAATATGAGCAGAAAATGCGAATAATACGGGCTTGAAAGTTGTCTTTTTCACATCTTGAAGCCATATCCCCCTTAAACCCTGCATACCCCACACAGCACCCCTATTCACTCCCAGTCCCATAACTTCCTTGGGCGGTGTGAACAAGAAATTTTTCTTGTGGTTTGTGCATCCAGGTGGGGTCCTAGTAATGTTTCTGAAAACAATTTGTTGAAAAGCGTTCGGGAGCTAATCTGCAAATTTACCGAATTTTCATTAAATCCTTCAAATGTCAATAACTCAATTTGCTATTAACGAAAGCTTTGTTGGTTAGAAAACCAACATTTAAGTTTATTTTCGGAAAATTTTTGTATATTTTCAAACCATAAGTAATGTTGATAAAATATAGTACATTTTTTCTACTACATAGGCTATACCGGTAATCAGATTGATGCCTGCTCGCATTTGCTATTGAAAACGTTTTTATGGAAATTCACTTTCATAGCACATTTGCTGCATCTAGACTTTTGAAAAATGTTTATATATTTTCAAACAATAAATTTATTTCGATGAAATATGGTACATTGTTTCTACTATATAGGCAACCAAGTTTGATGCCTGCTTTCACCAAAGAAATATATTTGCTATTAAAAATATTTTAAAGAAAATTCGCTACCATAACGCACTTGCTGCGTCCAGAGATTTTTTTTCTTAATAAATTGCAAAGATATAATGACAAATTATTGAATACCTGTTGAGTGGCCTGCATTGACTCATCTTCTCTCATTCGCGAACCATATTTGCTCCTGGTTTTGGTGAAAGAACCGTAATTGTTGACATTGCTATCTATTTTTTCGATAACAGTACTAAGTAGATAACTCAGGAACTAGAGTGACTAGCTCCCCTTTAAGGGAGCATTTGGGGCCTTTAAAATAAGTCGATGATAGTAATAATATGAAATAATTTATTTCAAACTGAAGGATTAATATATAAATATAAGTCAAAAGGCAATACTGATGTCGTAGGGAGGTTTGAAGAGATATTTTAAATTAACTACAATATGGAAGAAAAATTGTTATTACACATTAGTTAACACAATCATAAGATAATAGTTGCGTCACAGTTAATTCGAGTTTGTTCTGGTAACATTGTTCAAATAGGTTTTCAACATTCGCAATATTGAATGCAATTCGGATCAATAATTTGATTTGCCTTTCCATAAAATCATCCATAGTTGACAGAGCGTGATATGTGAATCTTATCTAAAGAGATTAGGTTACCTTCTAGGAATAAATACACTTTTCTACGAACGCCTTATCACTTGAATATGACAGTATATTATAATTATATTATCATTGCGTCATGTGGTGTAAGTTACATCTAGTCTAGTGCTAGTTCACTGCTCCTGCTGCACGCACTGCATTAGACAGGATTGAGTCAGATTACGCAACGTGAGAGTGTTGACAACTATTGTCACGTTCACCATGTCCCGAAACGACCTCAGGAGAGGACACTGCTGCTTCAGCATCATCGATGACTCGACGTTTGCAAGGGTAAACCCACACTATCATCCACTACCAATGCTACCAAATCGATAAACTGCAGCGTATAAAACAGTGGCTATAGTAGGAAATTTTGTCGCAGGTTGTAAATCCTGCTAAATCCCTCTTGTTATGACTCATATGAAATTCATAGAACCAGGTTGTCTTGCTTAGACTCTGTGCATTTATAAGAGTTTCAGTGTCATTTTAAGTGAATTTTCATTAAGAAAATTCACTAATAGAGAGGTAACGATGGTGAGACTTTCGGATTTTTTTTTTGAAATGAGAACGAATTAGGACCCCTAGAACCAATATCTAAGGTCAGTTTTAATTCATATATATATATATATATATATATATATATATATATATATATATATATATATATATATATATATATATATATATATATATATACAGGGTCTACCAGTCTCACGAGAAAGTTCGATAACTACCTTTTTATTATAGATATCAAAATTTTTCTCAGCAAATGTAGTACAGGGAGCTAAGATACACAAGTTAAAATTATTTGGAATTATACAGGATAATTCATAATTCAGGTACGAATCAAATATGTTTTTTTAATTGGAACCCCTGTATATTATTAGATTTTCGGATAACTCACATCTTCCCCAATCCTCTATTATAATAGTTTTAATAATAGTTTTTACTACATTATGCAGGCTACTTTAGGAGATATGGATCGTTTTGTGCTAAATTCATACGTCTCTCAACGCCCTGTATATGAATACATATTAAAGGAAAAATTAATTATTGGCTGTTTGAGTTTTGGAATATGATGTAATATCAGCTTCTGTCGTTATTCGTTCACTGAGTTGTGGTTTGTCTACAGGCCGATTTAAAACTCGGATCTTTTATTTTCTACACCCTGTATTTTATATCATAATTGCAATTCTCTTTTATTCTCCTTTACTTTTTGTTAGGGGTTCCCTATACCTAAACTCAGTAATTGATGAGCTGTTTGAAGATATTTATAGAAATTCAAATTGTCAGATAAATTTAACATCTCTTTAGTAGGCGTTTGGAAAATCTGATAGATGAATCTGTCAGTTTTCACTTTTATTGTTTGTTGTATTTGTTGCGTATAGTTTATTTAACTTATAACTTCGTCAATCCAATCGAGCTAGTTTTTGCAAACAAAACAACTGTTTAATTACGTTTTGTACTGATGTACCACATTTTATTTGTTTTTGTTTCTTGATTAGCTCGAAGGACCTGATTATGTTTTGTTAAATTAAACGCTGATTTTAGTAACACTTAACGTTTAATAACAACTGTAAAATTAGACAAAATTACTTATATTATGGTATGCTTTAGAGTCCACGAGAACTCTACGAAATGAATAGTGATTATGTTCATAAGCGTGTTGCTTGTTTCGAGTTTATATAAGAACTGCCTTGAATAAACATCGAATTTTCCTACGCCATCTACCTGAGATAGGTTAGCAGACTTATGGTCAATTGTAAACAAGAAATGACCCTTGTTGGGTTATTCCTAACCATGTTTAAAATTGCATTGTACAGATGGTAAATATCATAACAAAGAAGGCTACTAAGAAATATGTAAATTTGAGAGGTCTAATCCTCCAGCCTTAACAACAACCAAAAAGGTATTTTACATAGGTTTTGTTATGGCTCAAGATTGAAGATTATAGCTTAATGGGAAATTGAGTTATCGAATTTGAAATATTTTACGAAAATTCTCCACTACAACGTACTTGCTGCACCCAGACCCTCTTCATTGCTTATTAACTGTTGCTGTATACATACTTTTTTAAATGATAAAATATGGTAGCTCTCTATGTGAGACTGACAAACAAGGAAAACTCATATTCATTGTTGGAAAATATATTAAACAAATGAAATGAGGTAACAATTTAAACATAAATTTAAAATCTTGGTTAGCGGCTTCTTCACGGGAGTTCTCCTCCCCCTTCTACATGCCTACAACCATTCTCAATGCATAAACAAGAACAATATAAACAAGTAAAATTTCCTCGGAACAACCCCCAAAAAAGTTGAGGGACCTGCGGTGAATAAGGGTTTTGGGCGAAGTAAACGGGATTTTAAGGAAGCATAGCTGAAAATGGGTAAAATGTAGCTTATAGAGGTCCAGCTAAACTGTTTTTTTTTCAAACTTTCCGCTCACAATTTCTTTTTATCTTCTTCCCTGCCCATCACCCCTATTCACTCCTAGTCCTGTAACTTTATTAGGGGCCATTTGCAATAAATTTTTCTTGTAGTATGTGCATCCAGAAAGCATGTTCTAAGCATGTATCTGAAACTTTATTTAAAAGTCGCCCGTGTGCTAAACTGCAAATTTACCGAAAATTTAATTTTTATTTCCAAAAGGAATGTACCTGCTAAATTATAAACATTGCAGGTATTTTTCGTTATTAATCGGTTGGATGATCCATTTTAGTCAACTCAATCGAACCAATTTCTGCAAACCAAATAACAAAAAAGGTTTTTAAAAAGAAATGTGTAGTTATTTTCAAACCTAGTACCCACGCTGCCTTTATATGGGTTTTACTATGTATCAAAATGAAGATTCTAGTTTAATGGGAAATTGAGTTATCACTATTTGAAATATTTTCCGAAAATTCCCTACCATAACGTGCTTGCTGCACCTAAACTCTTTTTAACACTTATTTACTATTACCGTATCTATACTTTTTGAAAATGAAATAAATATAAACAGGACACAATTTTGAAGTTATAATTTTCATATTTTACACTGTACAGGGTGATTCTTTATAATGTCGCCCCCCTTTAACTTTGTTATTTTAAGTGTCCCAAAAAAATTGAAAGTATGGTTGTGTAGGTGTTAAAAAATACTTTTTTTCTGCGTATAAAAAAATTTGAAAAATGATCAGTATACAGGGAAAACCAAAAAGTTCATTTTTTTCAATGGATCACCCTATATATGAATTTATTTTTCGATTCCTCGTAAAATTCTAAGCATAATTTATATAACATACCGTATACTTAAAATGAATCGTTTTTGAAATATTCGCATCTGAACCGTTATCATCACAAATTTTATTAAAATAAAACATGTGTGACAAATCAAGAAATCTAACAATAAATAATATAACAAAAACAGTTTCTAATTAAATATAAAGATACTCTACGGGCATCCATTTTCTTTAACACATTGTATAAGGGTTCTTCGCATTTTCTCTAATGAATCTGTTATGAATGATGGGTTATTTTCATTCAAATTAATAATTTCATTCCGGATCAAATCTTTAAGATGATCAAGGTTTTCAATTTGGTGGTCGTATCCACGATTTTTTATATAACCCCAAAGAAACGCATCCATAGGTGTCAAATCGGGGATGTTTGCAGGCCATTTATTTGGCGCATTTCTTCCGATCCATTCAGGAAACCTTTCATTTAGGTAATTAAGCACAGCACGAATGTTGTGAGGGGGTGCTCCATCCTGTTGAAAAATTATATTTTGTAATATATTTAAAGGCAAATCGTCTAAATATTCTTCGAACTCGTTTTCCAAGAAATCTAAATAGCGACCTCCATTTAAAACAGTATCAAAAAAATACGGACCGATAACTCGATTGCCCAGGATACCACACCACACATTCACAGATTGCCGCCCTTGGAACTTAAATTCCCTATAAGAATATGGACTCTCTCTTGCCCATTGTCTGCTATTTTTTCGGTTAAACAGGCCACTAGTAGAAAAGGTAGACTCGTCAGTCCATATAATTGTTTTAAAAAAATTGTTACTTATGTTTATTCTGTCTAGAATCAGTTGACAAAATGCGACCCGATCATCTTTTTGCATTTGGGTAAGCTTTGTAGTGGGTTTAATCTTATATGGCTTTAGATTCCATTTTCTTTGGACTTTACTGTATGAAGTTCGCTGAATATTTTCTTGTGTTGCTCGAAATGTCTTTGAAATGTGCCTTATGGAATTGTTTGGATTATCTTCCATAGCAAGTAAAATATTCAATTCTGCAATTTCATCTACGTTCACAGCAGTTCTTTTTCTCCTTTGTAAATTTGACGTTTCTTGAAACTTCCTATATATAGATGTAAACGTTTTTCGAGTTGGGACGTGCATACCGGGATTATCTTCTATCATATTTCTAATGGCAGCGCGACAATTTAAATTATTTTTAATATAATAACTTAAAGTAACTCTTCTTTCTCTGGCCGAGTACGGCATTTTTACTTACTAAACAATACAACTACAACAATATTGACAGAATGTCACTGTCAGTTATTTGTTTTCAATTAAAAGCGTGGTATCCTAAGACTTCTTGATTTGTAACACTTGTTTGATAAAATATTTGATGATAACGTTTCAAATGCGAATATTTCAAAAACTATTCATTTTAAGTATACGGTATGGTATATAAATTATGCTTAGAATTTTACGAGGAATCGAAAAATAAATTCATATATAGGGTGATCCATTGAAAAGAAATGAACTTTTTGGTTTTCCCTGTATACTGACCCTTTTTCAGTTTTTTTATACGTAGAAAAAAAGTATTTTTAACACCTACACAACCATACTTTCAATTTTTTTGGGACACTTAAAATAACAAAGTTAAAGGGGGGCGACATTATAAAGAATCACCCTGTACATCTGATTATGAATGTAAGTTAAACTGATTTATGATATTATGTAGTTTCATTTACTTCAAATGTTCCATAAAGAGTAAAAGCTAAGAGTAAACAAACCATAAGTATCTAGGTACCCTAGGTATTATACTTATATTAGTTTGAGTTAGGTATATTTCTTCTTGAAGTAATTTTGTTTCACTTTGGTAATACAGTACCTACATGCATTGATGAAGTACCTGAATCCGATGTACACAACCACTTTCTTATTTGTTTGATTGGATGTTAGAACCATAATCTACTACAGTCACAGTCGACGCCCGAATTAGTTAAAGTGATGTTAAAATTAGAAGCTGGGTTATTATTTACTTACTATTTCTATTAATCTTTGAATATAGGTAGTTGATATTCAGCGATTCTAAGGTATTAGCGGAGTCGAATTCGGGGTTATGCGCAAAACGTACACGTTTCTCACTCCTGTCAGCTAACAAATCACAAATAGTGGTGTTGTCAAATTAAACTAGAGAGATGGACATGGCTTTTAAATACCGTGAAAATATGACGCTTAATATTTGGTCAGATACACAGGTTGCAGTAGATACCTATCTCTTAGAATTCAGCAAGTATGTCAATCCGTCACAACTTTTGCAAAACGCTTTCTATGACAAATTGTCTAAACATGCAGATTGTCACATTTTATATACTGATGCATCAAAAAATGAAGACGGAGTTGGATGTTCAGTCATAGAAGACAGAAAATAACACAAATTTAGATTACCTAAATCTACTAATGTTTTTACCGGGGAACTGTTCGCTCTTCTTCAATCTCTCACAATACTTAATTACAAAGAGAACCCAGTACCAAAATATATTATTTGCACAGATTCACTGTCATCCCTCCAGGCACTTACGAAATCAAGAACAGATAACATCCTTGTTCACAAAATAAAAGAAATGTTATCAAATTTGGAAATGATAAGCAACACTTCTGTCTTATTTTTATGGGTAACATTGCATATCGGTATTCAAGGCAATGAGATAGCAGATTCGGAGGCTAAAACAGCTATAAAAAGCGGAACAGAAATGAAATTCAATATGTGTTATGATCTCATCGCTGCTTACAGACGTCTAACTTTGATTAAGTGGCAGGATTTTTGGTCAATAAAAAAGACCAAATTACATTTGTTTCAACCAGTAATTACAAAAAGTAAGTTACAATTTATAATAAAACGTAAAGACAGCGTCCTTGTCAGAAGACTAAGATTAGGACACACAAAGATGACACACCAACATCTTCTAGAAGGAACACCACCCCCTACATGTAGTCAGTGCTGTGGTACAACTATCAGTGTCACATTTCTTATTTAACTGCAAAGACTATGAACAAGCAAGGAAATTTAGAAATATGCCTAGTTCGATAACTACGGAAGTTCTACAGCTTAGAAAATTAAACATAGAGCGTGTCTTTGGTTTTTTCAACTAGTCGGGACTTTATAATAAGCTTTAATTTATTTTTGATATTTGTCACTTTTTTATAGTTACTGTTAATTAGAAATAAGGTTTACAAATATTTATTGAATAATTTATTGCCCTATTAAATATTGTAGGTGCCAATGACAATTAATGTTGAGGCACCAATTTTTCTTTAAATTATTATTTTTTTATATGTACAATATAAATATAATATAATAAAACATAGTTCTAGATTGCTTTTAAACAAATTCAATCATGTCATTAAAATTCATATATATTGACATTTTAGTGAATTTTCTTTAAAAAAATTCACTAATGAGGAGATCCCGACTTTTGAATTTTGAAAAAATTTCTTCAAATGACGCTAATTAGACCTCCCCAGAACACATATCCTGGGTCAGTTTCAATTTTTATATGTTTATATATATATATATATATATATATATATATATATATATATATATATATATATATATATATATATATATATATATATATATATATGTATCACACCGATAACTCAAAAAATAATTAGCTATGTAGGTCAAAAGACAAAAAAAAACTCTGGACGCAGCAAGTGCGTTATGGTAGTGAATTTTCATTAAAATGTTTTTATTGCAAATATGTGTGTTTTCTTTTTAAGAAAGCAGGCACAATTTTGGTTACCAGTATAGTAAAATATATATATAGTAAAAACAATGTGCCATTTTTCATAAAAATAACTTTATTGTGTGAAAATGTACAAAAATTTCCAAAAGTAAACTTAAAGTGTTCCCGGAAAAACTCGTTTCTTGGTCAACCTTATAGATTAATAGCAAATTGGGCTATTCAAATATGAAGCATTTGATCAAAATTCGCTACCATAACGCACTTGCTGCATCCAGAATTTATTTTCTTACAAACGTACAAAATTATATACTATTAAACCATAAACTCTATAGCTAAGACTACTGCCAAGCATCAGAGAAAGGGTCTATTTGAAATGAATTTTCTGGAAACATTTTAGTAAAATGAAGGACAATGACGGTTGAAACTAAGACTTCAGGGTTTGTAAAACATCCTTCTTGAGACATTTGATTTCCATAGCCCGTATTAGATTCAAGTTATTTGCCTAAATGTTGCCGATTTTGACGTTTTAAATCGCAATTTTGACGTTTTGAGGAAAACCCCAATTTATTTTTCTTTAAATGCCTATAACTTTTTTGTCTTTTGACCTACATAGCTAAATTTTGGTAGATAACTTACCTATAAGGATCTAAACCCAAACCTAAATTTGGTTGCCCTGACTTTGTTAATTCCGGAGATATGAATTTTTTTCAAAAGAAAACACAAAATTTTCCGGGAAAACCTGGGCAGATTTTCTTGGCTAACGAACTCATCCAAGCCATTTGCAATTTATTTACCAAATTTAATAAAAATCGGCCCATTATTTTTTGAGTTATCGGTGTGATACATACATATATATATATATATATATATATATATATATATATATATATATATATATATATATATAAACATATAAAAATTGAAAGTGACCCCGGATATGTTCTGGGGGGCCTAATTAGTGCTCATTTGAAGAAATTTTTTCAAAATTCAAAAGTCGAGATCTCCTCATTAGTGAATTTTTTTAAGAAAATTCACTAAAAGTTATAGACATTTAAAGAAAAATAAATTGACGTTTTCCTCAAAACGTCAAAGTTGCGATTTAAAACGTCAAAATCGGCAACATTTAGGCAAATAACTTGAATCTAATACGGGCTATGGAAATCAAATGTCTCAAGAAGGATGTTTTACAAACCCTGAAGTCTTAGTTTCAACCGTCATTGTCCTTCATTTTACTAAAATGTTTCCAGAAAATTCATTTCAAATAGACCCTTTCTCTGATGCTTGGCAGTAGTCTTAGCTATAGAGTTTATCGTTTAATGGTATATAATTTTTGTCGAATTTTCGTAAAAAATCAATAAAACTCAATATATTATACAAGATATGAAAAAAATCTTTATACATTAATTATAGGGTGTCTTGAGCTACATCTTAAAAAATATTTCTACAATCACAGGCTGGCCCATAAGTCGTTGGTGATACAAATTTTCTTTTTTTTAATCAAACACGCCTTATGTTATTGCATTTTTGCATTTTCCACTGAAATATAATGCATGTTTGTAAGAAAAGAAATTCTGGATTCAGCAAGTGCGTTATGGTAGCGAATTTTGATCAAATGCTTCATATTTGAATAGCCCAATTTGCTATTAACCTATAAGGTTGACCAAGAAACGAGTTTTTCCGGGAACAATTTAAGTTTACTTTTGGAAATTTTTGTAAATTTTCACACAAGAAAGTTATTTTTATGAAACATGGCACATTGTTTTTACTATATAGGTTATACTGGTAACCAAAATTGATGCCAGCTTTCTCAAATAAAAAAAAAACACACATATTTTGAATAAACACATTTTTATGAAAATTCACTACCATAACGCACTTGCTGCGTCCAGAGTTTTAGTGAATTTTCGTAGAAAAAATTCACTAATGGGGAGATCCGGACTTTTGAATTTTGAAAAAAATTTTGCAAATGAGCGCGAACTAGGACCCCTAGAACCCATATCCGGGGTCAGTTTCAATTTTTATATGTTTATATATATATATATATATATATATATATATATATATATATATATATATATATATATATATATATATATATATATATGTATCACACCGATAACTCAAAAAATAATAGGCCGATTTTGATAAAATTGGGCATGTACCTTTCTTTTGTAAATGGTTTGGACAAGTTCGTTAGTCAGGAAAATCGGACGAGATTTTCCGGGAAAATTTTGAGTTTTCATTCGAAAAAAATTCTCTATCTCAAAAAATAATAGGCCGATTTTAATAAAATTTGGCATGTACCTTCCTTTTGTAAATGGCTTTGACAAGTTTGTTAGTCAGGAAAATCGGACAAGGTTTTGCGGATAAATTTTGAGTTTTCACTCGAAAAAAAAATTTATCTCAAAGAATAATAGGCCGATTTTTATAACATTTGGCATGTACCTTCCTTTTGTAAATGGCTTTGATAAGTTCGTTAATCAGAAATCTTACGAGGTTTTCCGGGAAAATTTTGAGTTTTCATTTGAAAAAAAAATTTATCTTAAAAAATAAAAAATCTATGATAACCAAATTTGGTAGGTAGGTTTACGATATAAAAAGTAAACTATACACCAAAATTTAGATTTCTATGTTACAAGAAAAAAAAGTTATAATAAAATATTTTGTGCCAAATCATTTCTATGAAAATTCACTACCATAACGCACTTGCTGCGTCCAGAGTTTTTCTGATATCTACAGATTTAGATGAGAGTTGTTGTAAATGCAAACCCCGCTAATAGTTTATTGTGACATATTTTCGTAGCCTGTCCGTTTAAACCTTAATTTGGAGATTTTGTTTGCAATGGCAGCGGAACCCTGATTTATCTGTCTGACGTCTAACATTATAGGCATCCATTTAGAGGTAATTTCAAGTCATATAGTAGACTATTGATTTGTATTTGGTTATAACTCAAGATCTACTGAACCATTTGAGTTCAAATTTGGTAGGTAGGACCACTTGTACGATGTGTACGTGCTAGTCAAGCTTTAGTTTAATATTTATAATAATTTAAAAAATGTTGCGTTTTTTTATTTTTTTTTTCTAAAAGTATTTGGGCGTCAAAACTGTGTAACGAACTTTTCCAAGCTATTATGAAAATGAAGGGAATAGCCAAATTTGGTTTCGATTGGTGAAGTATTTTTCATGTTATCGGTTGGGATATATATATATATATATATATATATATATATATATATATATATATATATATATATATATATATATATATATATATATAAACTTTTTAACTGACCTTGGATTTTGGTTCAAGGGGCCTTAATTCGCGTTCATTTGATGAAATTTTCCAAAAATCTTACCATCAATACCTCTCTATTAGTGAATTTTCTTAATGAAAATTCACTAAAAAGCCGCTACAAAATCTTCGTTCAAAACTATACAATATTGACTTAAATTTTAAATTATCATCACATATTCTTTAAATTAATTTACGTTGGGAACTACTTTTTTTATTTTTTTATTTTTATTTGGAAGTTTAAAGTGTCTTAACATTGTCTTAAAAAACAGAGTAAATTAGTCACATTTGGCTCACACAAGTCAAGAATTTGGGATAGTGTTTTCCCATTTAGGTATTCGAGTCTTGGATTGATATATAGTGGACATTCTTGAAGCACATGGTTAACAGTAATCACTCTGTCACATATTTCACATTAAGGTTGTTATTGCTGGATAAGTAGGTATCCATGGGTGAACTTACAATGGCCTATACGACTCCTTCTGATAACGACTTCTTCCCTGCGTGTTAGACTTGGGAGCGTCTTTCGGGTCACTGATGTTTCGATCTTGCAAAGTTTGTTGTCAAGGGATGACCAGTGGGTTTGCCATTTGGCTTTAGAACTTTGTCTAATATTGGCAATAAGGTCTGAATGGGTTTGTATGGGTATTATTGGCTTTTCTAGTATCGCATTCCGTGAGCATTCGTCGGCATTTTCATTGCCTACAATACCACTGTGGGAAGGCGTCCAGATCGGTGTGATTGACTTGCCAGCATGATAGAGAACGTGGACGCTTTCTTGTATTTGAATTACTATAGTGTTTCTTGCATAAAGCGATGCAAGTGAATTAATAGAGGTTAAAGAGTCTGTGCACACTAAAGCACTTTTGTATGGGGAGTCGATGAATGTGTGGACTGCCCTCTTTATGGCAAATAACTCTGCTGTATAATTGCTACACTCTGATGATAGGTGATACGCCTCTCTTTTGAGGGGAGATATAACACCGCTTCCTATACCCCGTGTGCTCTTTGATCCGTCAGTATACATGATCAGGTCAAATTTATATTTTGATATAGTATCCTGAAATAGTCTATTCACACTCTCGGTAGGCAAGGAGTCTGTGTTACAAGTTGTGAGATTGGTGTCTGTATCTGGTAATCTAATAATTCATGGCGGTATTTTTCCATTTCGCAGGGGGAATGTTTCGCTAAAATTGAGTATTTGGTGATATCCTCTGATATGTTGAACAATCGATAGTGGCTCAAGGGAGTTATTCTGAGATCTGTTGGTATCCGACTGAGATACTAGATCGTAAACTGGTTTTTTTGGATCTGCCGAAATTTTCGCCGCATATTGTAGCAGCTCTGCTTCTCTTCGCAGCCAGAGGGGTCTTTATCTATATTCTCGATAGAGGCTATCCGTGGGGCTTGTTCGAAAGGCTCCTGTTATTATCCTTAAGGCATGATTTACAATCACATCCAGAGGTTTCAGAACTGATTTTGTTGTTGTTGCATAGATAATTTGGCGGTATTCAATTTTTGATCTGATTAGTGATCTAAAAATGGAGAGAAGCACTGTCTCATGAGCACACCAGTTCTGATGTGCTAGAGCTCTCAAAAGACCAAGCGCCTTTATACAGTCAGCTTTAAGTTGGTTGATATGAATCTTCCAACTTAGTTTAGAGTCAAAGGTTATGCCCAAGAATTTATGTGCCTTGACTTCTTCCAACGACGTTCTTCTGATTTTGGGGGCACATGTGACAGAATTGTCGCATTTTTTTGAGAATACCATAAATTTGGTTTTGGTGGAGGAGAAATTGACACCGCTATGATCGGACCACTCTTCCAATTTTTGGATGGCATTTTGGATAAGTTTGCAGGTCGATATGACATTTTTCCCTCTGCAGTAAATAACTAAGTCATCTGCATATAAGTTTGTCCTGACCGGGCTTCGAATGGTGTCGAGTATGTCGTTGATTGCGATGTTAAACAGTGTTGGGCTGAGGACTGAGCCTTGGGGGACACCATTTTGTAAGTTGTATATGTCTGATAGGGTATTGTTCAGTTTTACTCTAAAATTCCGGTCAGTAAGGAAGTTACTAATAAATATGAGTGTATTGCCGCTAACTCCTCACCTGGATAATTTTTGTAAAATGTCCTTTCTCCAGACGGTGTCAAAAGCGTGCTCCATGTCGAGGAGAACAGCTACTAGTTTTTGACGGTGAGCGAAAGCATTAAATACTTCTGACTGGAGACAGGCGAAATTGTCTAAGGTACTGCGGTTCGGTAGGAACCCCGATTGGTGCCGGTTAAGATGTCCGGGATGATCTAGAAACCATAACAGCCTTCGGCTGACCATCTTCGCTAGCAATTTGGATATAGTGGAGGTTAGTGAAATGGGTCTGTAACTATTGCCATCGAGTATCGGATTCCCTGATTTGTGGATGGGCAATATTGTGGATTGTCTCCATATGATTGGGAAAGTCTGTTTTTGCCAAACTAAATTATATATTCTTAGTAGAACAGTTAATGCTTCTTCTGGTAATTTTTTGAGAAAAATTCCTGGAATATCGTCTGGTCCAGCTGCAGATTCGTGTGAAGTCTTGAGTGCTGTTTTAAGTTCCAGCATTGAAAAAGAGATATTCAGTGAGGATTCGTGTGAATCCACTGTGTTAAGTTGACAATCAGATTCAGCTTGTGTGAACTACTTTGATAGGGGACTCGGGGCATCATATACGAAGAATGTTTATATATTTTTTTTTCCTTGGCAACTTTAACTTTACCAGGGCTGATTCAAATGTTGAAACAAATTCGCAACTAAGAGCCATAATTAAGTAGACACAAACAATTTTGAAATCTTAAAACAAAAACTCTGTCGACTTCCTCATGAAACGTTGTTTGCCACAACAAACATTTTAAAATGTAAGGATATGTCATCAAAAACTAAGAATATATTCTTATGAAATATGTTCAGACGTCTATATAAGTTGCAACACATGATAACGTTTTCAGATCATAAAAAATTCGTCTGTTTTTAGTGAATTTTTATTAAAAAAATTCACTAATAGAGAGGTATCGATGGTGAGACTTTGCAAAAATTCTTTCAAATGAGCGCGAATTAGGACCCCTAGAACCCATATCCGGGGTCAGTTTGAATTTTTATATGCTTATATATATATATATATATATATATATATATATATATATATATATATATATATATATATATATATATATATATATATATATATATATATATATATATATATATATATATATATATATATATATATATATGTATCCGTCTGATAACTCAAAAAATAATTAACCGATTTAGATGAAACTCGACAAGTGCCTTTCTTTTATTAATGGCTTGGATGAGTTCGTTGGCCAGGAAAATCGGACGGGGTTTTCCGAGAAAATTTTGAGTTTTCTTTCAAAAAAAATTTTTTTTTCCGAAAATTTCGATAAAATTTGGTCTACATATTGCTTTGGGAAATACCTAACTATGTGCCAAAATTCAGCTTTCTAGGGTTACAGAAAATTGAGCTATTCAAATTTGAAACATGTTTGTGTGTGTGTTTGGTTTACTGGCTGTGGCTTTGATCAGCCATTAGCACATTATGACCCGAAACATGTTTAAATCATAAGTATGTGGTTGCTGTTGGTTAGTCAATGCTTTTCTTATTGACTCATGAGATTCATTCATCAACCTTCCATTGACTTCTGCTTCTGCCGCTGTTACAGTCCTTTTATTTAGATCTAGAGTTGTAACCATCATACAAACAGTGTTTTTTAACCACGTGGCTGGGCGACTGACCGAATTCATTCCCAGTTGCTGTTGATTTACTCATATTCTCTTAATATGTTTGAAGATGTGGTGTCTACTTCATTCCAAGTCACTATTAACCGACTATTTATGAAATCAAATAAGTAAATTAAATCGATTGTCATAAAATATGTAGTGTATTAAGACAAGGGAAAAAGAAATAAAACATATATAACTGTGCACATTTTGATTATATTTTAGGGTGCTTGAGAGAGGTATTGTCACAGCATATATCTTATTAAAGTTCATTTGTAAATAGGTTTAATTTTTATATGTTTATATATATATATATATATATATATATATATATATATATATATATATATATATATATATATATATATATATATATATATATATATATATATGATAACTCAAAAAATAATTAACCGATTTCGATGAAACTTGGCAAGTGCCTGTCTTTTATTAATGGCTTGGATGAGTTCGTTATCCAGAAAAATCAGACGGGGTTTTCCGGAAAAATTTTGAGTTTTTTTTCGAAAAAATTTTTTTTCTCCGAAAGTAACAAAGCTGTTTCAATGAAATTTACTATATATGTTGCCTCAACCTTACTACGTACCAAAATTCAACTTTCTAAGTTTAGAGAAAATTGAGTTACTCAAATTTTAAATTTTCTTTCGAAAAAAATTTTTTTCTCCGAAAATTACAAAGTTATTTTAAGGAAATTTTGTGGATATCTTGCCTTAGAAAAAACCTTACTACGTATTGAAATTAAACTCTCTAAGTTTATAGAAAATTGAGTTATTTAAATTTGAAGCATTTAATAAAAATTCACTACCATAACGCACTTGCTGCGTCCCGAGTTTTTCTTGTTACGTTACGTAACAACAAACAAAATACTTTTTACGTGGTTGTGTTCTGTTGTCTTGGGTAATAATAGCACTAGCTGATACTGAACGTAGCCAATTATTGGCATTGCTCGCCATCATAGTCGAATATTATCAAAAGTTTAATGAACTCTAAAAAATCTTTGAACCCGTTACTAATTGTTGCATTAGCCATATAGATAGATTGCTGATTATGTCTGACAGAACAATTTAAGCGGTTCTTCTCCGATAATAACTGCAACAGACAGGTTTGTATACGGAGTTTATTGGATAATGTTTGCAACTTGTCATTTGTATTGTTATAACTATCCGACGTAGTCAAAAAAGTCTATTGAATTGAGAAATTTAACTTACACATAAAAAGTCGTTTCAAAACGTTCTGCATCTAAAAAAAATGCTTCAAATTTGAATAACTCAGTTTTCTATAAACTTAGAAAGCTTAATTTTGGTATGTAGTAAGGTCTTTCCTAGGGCAAGATATACACCAAATTTCATTCAAATAACTTTGTATATTTTGGAGAAAAAATTTGTTTCGAAAGAAAATTTAAAATTTGAATAACTCAATTTTATATAAACTGAGAAAGTTTAATTTTGGTACCTAGTAAGATCTCTCCCAAGGCAATATATATAGTGAATTTCATTAAAACAGCTTCGGTATTTTCGGAGAAAAATTTTTTTTTTGAAAGAAAACTCAAAATTTTCCCGGAAAAACTCGTCCGATTTTCCTGGCTAACGAACTCATCCAAGCCATTAGTAAAAGAAAGGCACTTGCCAAGTTTCATTGAAATCGGTTAATTATTTTTTGAGTTATCAGACGGATACATATATATATATATATATATATATATATATATATATATATATATATATATATATATATATATATATATATATAAACATAAAAATTGAAACTAACCCCGGATATGGGTTCTCGGGGTCCTAGTTCGCACTCATTTGCAAAAATATTTGCAAAGTCTCACCATCGATACCTCTCTAATAGCGAATTTTTTTCAATAAAAATTCACTAATAAAACAAACCAAACAGTATATCCCTCGTGCTTTAAGTAACCTTATTATGACAAGCAGATACACCATTTTAACGTTTTAAATAAAGTGGTTGAAGTATTTTACATAATATGTTGATAATTAATTAATTTATAGAATATAACATGATCATTTTCAAACACTCTCCCAGTATACAACACAATATTACTCCTCAGTCAATAAATTCACTTTTTTCATTCTGCTTTATCAAAACTACATTTAGTAAATTTTAATTTTACACTACAATAACGACTTGTTAATGCATTCTCCAGAGCACACAGAAGCACAGAAACGAGATAAGGTTATGAGCAAAATATATAGTAGAAACAATGTGCCATATTTTATCAAAATAACTTATTGTTTGAAAATGTACAAAAATTTTCCGACAATATACCTTAAACGTTGGTTTTCTAACCAACAAATCTTAGGTTAATAGCAAATTGAGTTATTGAAATTTGAAGCATTTAATGAAAATTTGCTACCAAAACGCACTTACTTCGTCTTGATTTTTTTTCTTACAAACATATTTTGATAAAAAATGCAATAAAATAAGGCTGTTCGAAAAAAATTGTAGGGATCACCAACGATCGACTTGTGGGCCAACCGGTGATTGTCAAAATAATTTTATAAGATGCAGCTCAAGACTCCCTATAATTAACTTATACAATTGTTTCTCGTCTCTTGTATAATAATAATTATATTCAGCTTTACCGTAGAAACGCGTCACCCTGTATAATATCAGCCCTTTTGTAAAACTTCGATCCTTTATATTTCTTTATATATTCAATATGCAAATACACAGTTTATAAACCATTTACGTATATATGTGTTGATAAAACATAACAAACACTGTTTAATCCACCCACTAACATTAATAAAGGAATAATTTGCACTTGTATATAAAAACTTCCCAAATGACACAAATAATTCGTCGACTCAAACAAATAAACATAATATAAACGATCTCATATCATACGGTAAATGTCAGTTACAGCGTCTAACAGACCTGCGCAATAATATCAAATGTTACGTTACCACGACAACCACATACTAGATCTCATATAAACTATTCAATGAAAGGCGGTGAAATTAAACATAAATGTTTTAAATTTGAATAGCTTAATTTTCTGTAACCCGAGAAAGCTGAATTTTGGCACATAGTTAGTTTTTTTCCAAAGAAATATGTACACCAAATTTTATCGAAATATATTTGTAATTTTCGGAGAAAAAATTTTTTTTCGAAAGAAAACTCAAAATTTTCCCTGAAAACCGTGTCAGATTTTTCTGGCTAACGTACTCATCTAAGCTATTAATAAAAGAAAGGCACTTGCCGAGTTTTATCAAAATCGGTTAATTATTTTTTGAGTTATCGGTCGAATACATATATTGTAATATCCCCAAACGCTTATCAAATTTTTACAAACAAAAGGCAACAATGCAAGACAGACTAAGATGCATTTCCCTGAAATAAAATTTGTTTCAATTAGGTATTACACAATATCATGCTATGTTGCCATTTTAGTTGTTTTGTTGCTTTTGTTTGTAAAAAATTCAATTAGCTTTAGGGATATTACACTTTAAAGCCGTGACCAGGATTTCAATTTAATTTGCAATAATTTTGCAAATTATCCTTAACTTTTTGCAATATTTAATCATTTATTACTGGGTTACTACAAATTTAAAAGCTGCTAAGCAGCTTACACTGTTGCCTTGTGACCAGGTGACTATGGTGTAAAGATTGGAACAATTGAACAGAGAGAAACGCAAACAAATTAACTTTACAGTTTTCTACCGTGTGAAATATGTTTCAGCAGCCGTTAAACATCTGCGGTGTCGCTGAATAGCGGCACTGCAGCAACGACCATCCCAAGAGAGGGCCAGCTCCCATGGATACGTTCCTGTACACCTACCAGCGGGATGACCAAGGTGGGTTGCCTGTCAAGGTAACATTCCGGAAGACATCGCTGGACTAGGCATGCCAAACTGTGCCTGAACTCTGCACGATTGACCCGTGCAAATCTGTAGAATGTAGCTTAGATACAGGGCTGTTTAAAATGTTGTAATCTGGCTTACACTTGTGTGTGAACGTTTGCATTTTCTCTATAGATTTGGTTATCATCACAGTCAAAAGGAGACGTCGCTTTGTCACCATATCCATGATTCTCTGTCCCCGACAGTTTTTAATTTGTTGTAGGTTTAGCACTTCGTTGATAGGTTCAAGCTTTATCATCTGTCGAGTGACGTTGTTGAAAGCATTTTATGTCCTGGATTGCATCCAACAGGTTTTGCTATTATTATTGCTTTAGTTTTACCTTTTATTCTGTCAACGTTCTTAATCCCATATGTTTCAGCGATCTGGTGGTAATAGTGTGTGTTCCCGTGGACAGAGGTCCTCCGTTTGATTTCCAGTCGGGTAGGCTCCCAGTGTAAGCGGCATTTTCTTTCCATACATGCTGTAAGTTTTCCAGTAACTCAGGTTTTGGGATTGTGGTTGATCTATTTGGAGGGTTTCATGCTCCGTCTACGGCGGCACGAAGCGTCGGTGCCGTGTGCCATGTGATGTTGGGCACGTTAAGGATCCCTACACGACTTACTGAGGTGAAGGGGGATTATATGATACGTCCCTGTTGCTGGTATGGTGAGGTGGAAATGACTTTGGGGTCTGTGCTACGTGCGAGATAAAATAGTCATCATTTCTTTTACTGCTTGTAATTTGTTTATTCATAACAGCATCCGTGCACTTTAGTTTTGTTTTGCCTTGCTTTCAATAAGCTTGACCATCTTTAGCACGTAATGTCTTGATGGTTTAAAACTTGCTTTAGTCTCTTGTCAGTAGTTACGTAAGTACCTTTCTTACGTCAATGTATTCAAAATTTGCACGCGGTTATTATAGCTTTGCGACATTGTCCAACAGCTGTTACATATGTGAGTGTCTGCTGCAGGGTCCCAATGTGAATTTTGTTCTCCTAAATTCTTTTATTAAGTCTAACTAGCCGTAGCAGCTAATATTTTATTTTGAAACTTGCTTTGATATTATATTATTGTATTTGGTTCTGTCGATGCAATGCTGATGTTTTACGCGGGTTTCGTTTAAACATGGCAGCGTTTTCCAATGGTCAGTTGATGCCATTACGTCCCCATTTTAAATCCGATCATATCTTAGCTTTAAACATGCTCTTAGGTCCAAGCTCTGTAATCTTAAATTGTTGTTTTTCTGAACATCATGCGATCAGCTGTATGTTCCAAGCAGGATGAGACGCCTATATGGATTGGTATATTTTCAGTCATGTCACGTCTTTGGTCTGGGTTTGTTTTGCTTAAGTGATTACTTATGTATGAAAATTCTCCACAAGAAGTGTACGTTGTAAATACCCGACACCCCAACATTGCATTCTAAGCAGCCCGCCACTGTTGAGATGGGGAAATTCAGTCTTATGTTCTAAGAGAGATACGGCGGCAGTGTAGGAGTGTTTAACGCGTTACCATCCGGCAACATGTTTCCCCGCTCGAGGTAGGCTAATATGATACGGAAGGCAAAATACATCGACTTGTGCGTTGGCATAGGCGTCGCAAAATTTACATGTTTAGGGTATGAGTTTATCCAAATTTTTGTGTTTCGACTTGTACGTTGGCAGAGGCATCGGATAGTTTATATGTTTAGGGTACGGGTCTCTTCAAATATTATTTCCGAGTGTGATAGGGAATGTATGGTACATTAGCATGTACTTAGGCAGAGGCGTCGGATAAGTTATGGGCTTAGGGTGACTTTCTTCAAATTTTTATGTCTTTGTCGGCAAGCACCGTCGACATCAAAATTTCCGGCGGCCATGAAATATTCTGGTATATTAGCATATTATTTTCTTTCGGACCCGTCAGCAATTAGTCATTTTATTGGCTTTTTAATGTTTATTAAATAACTCTCATACGACAAGTGAAATGCCAGATAAGGATTGTATTTTTGTGTTTGTTATGCCCTGTATAGAATTAATATTAGGTAACAGTAGAAATTTCAATCTCATTTAAGCCGATAAAAACGAACCACATTAAAAGACTTTCACACGCTGTGCAGCCAAAGGTCGAGATATAGGTCGCACATTGAGATCACTTGTCACAAATTATATTCCTTGAAAGGGAATGAAGAGCTCAGTTCGAGCATTCCTTAAAAGGGTTTTGTCATTAGAAGATAACTAATTATAAGTGCGTCTAGTTTCATGTATGGGAACGTATTATATTTTAATTAAAAGAGGGTACACTAAAATGTAGTCAGACAGTTTTTATAAAAGACTAGAGTGACATGCTGCAGATCACGTAGGCACTAATAAAGTCGATAATTATGTACATAGCCGGTATATTTTAAACCCTAGTGACTAGGCCTGGAATTTCGTTGTTCTCACGTTTGGGCGTGGCGAATTGATATAAAACCACGTACGATTGGAACATAGGGGAAGATTTTCATCGATATCTCAGAGTTGTCTCTTCTACAAAGCGGTCTTCGAACTGAATGTTCTTGAAGAGACTTGTGGAACCCTGTGGTTACTAGGCACAGCATACTATCGCAATGATCGATTCTGGCAGATTTATGCTGTGTTGAACACTGTGGGTTTCCTATAACCGCGTCTGAAGTCAGCTGGTCATAGTGCGGGAATTCTATAGGTCTTTTCCATAGCGTACTGGCGGAGAAAGCCTATGGTAAACACTAGCGCCATGAATAAAATTCGAGCGGGAGTGTCGAAGTAGGGGACCTCTGCTGGTATTGTTAACGCGAATCGCACTACACCCCCGCACATAGACGAGACCCAGGAGTCGAGCCGCCGTCCCCGCTTGGAGGTCCTGCCGCAGCCAGCCTGTTGGGTCGAGATGTAACATCAAACGCGTTTCTCTCACAATGTTCCAATCCATAGTCTGAACAAACACAACCTGGTCCTAGCCCTAGATTTTTCCGCCTTAATCCATCCTGGTAGCACAAGAAATTAGTCATCCTTAGTAAGCAAATGTAGAGGCCTTTAAAGTAAGGTAAGTGAATATATTTCAGGTCATATGTAGTAATTTAATGAAGTCAGGTATTTAATTACATATTAGTCAACGATGCAAGACAGACTAAGATGCATTTCCTTGAAATAAAATTTGTTTCAATTAGGTATTACACAATATCATGCTATGTTGCCATTTTAGTTGTTTTGTTGCTTTTGTTTGTAAAAAATTCAATTAGCTTTAGGAATATTACAATATATATATATATATATATATATATATATATATATATATATATATATATATATATATATATATATATATAAATCGAAACTGACCCCGGATATGGGTTCTTGGGGCCCAAATTCGCGCTCATTTGCAAAAATTTTTGCAAAGTCTCACCATCGATACCTCTCTATTAGTGCAGCCTAAGTACTAAGGTACCGTGGGTGTCAACAAGGAGGAAAGAGGCAACTTGTTAATTCTGGACTTGAAGGTTTGGAGGTTCGGAGGAGAAGGAAAACATGTACCGGCACGGAATTCCACAACTTGGACAAAAGAGCGGGCATAACAAGATGTTCTATGTCTGGTGACCTGGACAGTAAAAGGGTGCATTCGCTCTGTTCCCCTCGTACATCTGTTGGGGGCAGCAGGTGGAGGAAATATGGAAGAAAGCTCATCTGAGCAGTGCCCGTGCAGATATCTATAATAGAGAGAGAGAGAGGTCACCAACGGCATGTCGGTGGGCAAGGGATGGCAGCCTTTGGGTGAGGGTAGGGTCACCGATGAGACGTATAGCTCTCTTCTGAATGGAGTCCAGGATAACGAGTGTTGAAGCGGCAGCCGCACCCCAGATGTAGGAGCAGTTTTCGAGGTTTGGTCTTATTTGTGAAGTATATAAAGTATAGAGATTAGCTGGTGAAAAGTATTTGCGAGCCCGGAAGAGGAAACCTAATTTCTTAGCAGTCGCTTCTGCAATTGATGTGACATGTTGGTGCCAATTGAGATTTCGATCCACAGAGATGCCAACAAGTGAAAAGGACCCATTGCTTTGAATAACTTGGTTGTTCATTGTGATGGGTCTTGGGCTGGTGTATCTCTTATGAGATAGAAAGCAAGACTTAGATTTAGTGGGGCTGAATTGTAAAAGATTTCTACTTCCCCAGTCTAATATTTTTTGGAGATCCACGGAGACAGAACCCTCCATGAGGCTGCGATCCTCATCTAATTGGGCTAAAGAGACAGGCTTAGAATATTGTATATTTGATTGGAGGGTGCTGTCGTCCGCGTAACTGGGAACTGGGTTGGATGTGCTAGAGAGGAGGTCATTGATGTGGAGAAGAAACAAAGTAGGGGCTAAAGCTGAACGTTGAGGAACTCCTGCATTAATTGGATACAGTTTAGAGGAATGGCCAACCACGACAACAGAAATGCTCCGGTTGGAGAGAAAATTTTCTGTCCAGGTACAGAGTTTTGGTGGTAGGCCATAGGCCGGAAGTTTATTAAGCAGCGCTGCGTGCCAGAGCTGGACGAATGCTTTGGATATGTCTAGAGCGACAATCTGGGATTCACCGTGTAGCTCCATAGACTTGTTCCAAAAATGGGTGACAAAGAAAAGGAGGTCGGCAGTTGATCTGCGCTGACGGAATCCATACTGACTGTCGTGGATTAGACTGGGTTTTTCAAGAAATTTTAGTAATTCGGTGTTTATATACTTTTCCATTTAGAGACGACTGAAAGGAGAGAAATAGGCCTGTAGTTGCTAGGAAGCGCTTTGGATTCTTTCTTGGGGACGGGTTGTACTCAAACAGTTTTCCAGTTACTAGGGAATATGACTCTATTGTAAGATGTCTGAAACAGACGAGTCAAGACAGGAGCAAGTTCTGCTGTGCATTTTTTGAGAATAATTGCTGGGATCTCGTCAAGGCCAGAGGCTTTCCTGGTATTAAGAGAAGAGGGCATCTTTCGTACCTTTTTAGTTTTGAAAATGATATCCGTCATTTTATGCGCGACATTGGTGACTGTTGGTGGTTGAACATTTGGAGGTGGGTTGAGAGTAGAATGGCCGGCGAACAACGAGGCAAAAAGTTCAGCCTTGCCCAGGACGGTAGAAACAATTTCATCCCCTGAAACAAGAGGTGGGAACGTGCTCTTGCAGAAATTATTCCCAATAGATTTAGCAAGAGTCCAGAATTCACTGTTGACTTCAAGCATTACATTGTGACGTTTGTCTGTCAGTCCGCTTTGACAAAACAGTTGAGTTCCAGCAAACCCAGCGGGAGTGGTAAACGCATACTTCGACACAATGTAACTGTTGGCGCCCGGTGAACTCGGCCATGATTTTTTTGTTCATGACTTATAGTTTCTTAAAATTTTGAATGGCAACCCTATGTAAACATAATAATTTTTGACAAGTCTTCGTTTTTGGTGAATTATTACCACTAAATGACAATAACTACCACCCAATTAACAACAATTAGATTATCATTACAAAATGCCAACTTGACAGTGGCCTGCTACATAAATTGCAGTTCGATAAAGTTCTGCACTATTGAAATTATGTTATCATATGTAATTCAATTTAAATTATTGTTTTCCTCAGAAAAGTTTTATTTACGAAAGAAATACAAGAGACTTCTTTTGTTTAAAATAAATCAGGCTATCCAAACTAGTGATATAGATGTAAGAAAAAAAAGTCTGGACGCAGCAAGTGCGTTATGGTAGTGAATTTTCATAAAAATGTTCTAATAGCAAATATGTCTTTTTTTAAATGAAGGCAGGCATCAAATTTGGTTACCGGTATAACCTATATAGTAAAAACAATGTGCCATATTTCATCAAAAATCACTTTATTATTTAAAAAAGTACGAATAAACTTAAAATCTTCCCCAAAAAATTGGTGCGATTTTTCTGGCCAACGAACCTGTTCAAGCTATTTACTCAACTAGCAAGATATAATTATTCAAAAAAAAGCTTTCTGACGGAACTCCCAAAAAGAATTTGCAAACAATTTTTTCACGAAACACTTCTTTGTTTACACCCTGTACAGTAGACGCCTTCATGGCGCAGGTTGTCACGTATCAGCGTGAGAAATATTTGGTCTCGGGTATAACCGCGTCTACGATTTATTAAAACTCGACGTTTCAGCTCCAGTTTGTGCAGCCATTTTCAAGAGGTTAGAGAAATATGAAAGGAACTCAACTATAAGGCCTTAATCTGCCTATTCTGTAGAGCGGTGGATAAGGATAGGTTGGATTGTTATAACTCGATTACGGAGCCTCAATCTGCCTACTCCCCAAATCTCGCTGGAGATCGTCTCTAAGTTCTCAGTGTGTCCAACCCTAGACCTTGATCCCAAATCTATCTTAGGTCTAGTTGCAAATTTTGGCGGGTACCTCGTACCGACCTACAGATCGACACATTTTGTTTCCTCCGCACATCAGGTTTTTTACATGTTTTGAGACTTTTTATGACGATGAAGCTAAAAAACATTTTTGACTTTTCGTTCCCGTTACCATACTTTCACAGGTTTAAAATAATGTGGAAGTAATAGCGCCATTTTTAATTCAAGTTTAATTTAGTTCTTCTGTTTAATTTTTTTTTGTATGTTTAATATTTCAACAGATATGAGAGAAATAATGATAAACCATTCATCTTGTCGAACTAAAGGAATGAAAATGTTTAGCAATAGTGATGTCCTTAAATTATTAATTGATAAAATGATAATAATAATTAGTACAAACATTGTGAAATGGTATTAGAGTGCACTTGTTATTATAAGAGCAAATCGTTATTGTGGAGATATTCTAATCTCCCTAACAATGACTAAAATATGTTCCTGGCAGGGAGCGAGTGATATTACGACATTGTTGAATGGATTTGATAACTCTCGTTTAGTAATAGTTTATATATTTAATATGTTTAACCTTTCATATTTTATTTTATTTATTAGTTTATATATGGCCTGCTTGCACTTTGCATATACCAGTTTTGTGGATGATAAAAGAACACATTTCTCATGTACGTAATTTGTGAATTATCAAAATGTTAAACGTAAGGAGAGAACATGGGATTACAAAACACTATACAAAAATTAAACTAGAAAAAAGACTCATGGCGTGATTTCTACGCGTACTATAAACTGGTACTATTATGAAACTTATTCCAATGAAATGTGGTTTTGAGAAATAATTTGTTAACATCTCGACGTTGATATTAATTTTTTACAAAGTCTGCACTGTTAGGATTTACTTTAAGATTAAATAAAAGGCTTATATATCCAAATAACATTTATTTTAAATCCCTACCTGTTTCGGCCTCTACCAAGCCATCTTCAGGGATCACGAACAGTGACATCGAACAACAAAGAAAAGTATACATCGAAAAGAGGAGAGCGATGACAAGAGCACACAGAGGAAACAGAAGGGCCGACAATATAGACAGCGCTGTAAATGACGTATTACAAGAATACAAGGCGTGTAAACAAAAACTTGTGAAACTCGTCAAGGCATCGAAAACAAGACACTGGCAAGATATATGCGCACCAGAACTTGCTCCTGTCTGACTCATCTGTTTCAGGCATCTTACAATAGAGGCATATTCCCTAGTAACTGGAAAACTGCTCGAGTACAACCCGTCCCCAAGAAAGGATCCAAAGCGCATCCTAGCAAGTACAGGCCTATTTATCTTCTTTCAGTCGTCTATAAAGTGATGGATAAATATATAAACGCTGAATCACTAAAATTTCTTGAAAAACACAGTCTAATCTACGACAGGGAGTATGGATTCCGTCAGCGCAGATCAACTGCCGACCTCCTTTCCTTTGTCACCCATTCTTGGAACAAGTCTATATAACTACACGGTGAATCTCAGATTGTCGCTCTAGACATATCCAAAACATTCGATCAGGTCTGGCACGCAGCGCTTCTTAATAAACTTCCGGCCTATGGCCTACCACCAAAACTCTGTACCTGGACAGCAAAATTCCTCTCCAGCCGAAGCATTTCTGTTGTCGTGGATGGCCATTCCTCTAAACTGTATCCAATTAATGCAGGAGTCCCTCAAGGTTCAGCTTTAGCCCCTACTTTGTTTCTTCTCCACATCAATGACCTCCTCTCTAGCACATCCAACCCAGTTCACAGTTACGCGGACGACAGCACCCTCCACTCACACAGTATTCTAAGCCTGTCTCTTTAGCCCAATTCGATGAGGGTGGCAGACTCATGGAGGGTTCTGTCTGTGTGGATCTCCAAAAAATATTAGACTGGGGAAGTATAAATCTTGTACAATTCCACTCCACCACATCTCAGTCCTGCTTTCTATCTCATAAGAGATACACCAGCCCTAGACCCATCACAATCAACAACCAAGTTATTTAAAGTAATGTGTCTTTTTCACTTGTTGGCATTTCTGTGGATCGAAATCTCAATTGGCACCAACATGTCATATCAATTGCAGAAGCGGCTGCTAAGAAATTAGGTTTCCTCTTCCGGACTCGCAAATACTTTTCGGCAGCTAATATCTATACCTTATATACTTCACAAATAAGGCCAAATCTCGAATACTGCTCCCACATCTGGGGTGCCGCTGCCGATCTACACTCGCTATCCTGAACTCCATTCAGAAGAGAGCTATATGTCTCATCGGTGACCCTACCCTCACCCAAAGGCTGCCATGCTTTGCCCACCGACGTGCCTTTGGTGACCTCTCTCTCTCTTTTATAGATATCTGCACGGGCACTGCTCAGAGGACCTTTATTCCATAGTTCCTTCACCCGCTGCCTCCAACAGATCTACCAAGGGAATAGAGCTAATTCACCCTTTTACTGTCCAGGTCACCAGACATAGAACATCTTGTTATGTCAGCTCTTTTGTCCCGAGGACTCCCAAGTTGTGGAATTCCTTTCCGGCACATGTTTTTCCTTCTCCTCCGAACCTCCAAACCTTCAAGTCCAGAATTAACAAGTTGCCTCTTTCCTCCTTGTCGACACCCACAGTACGATATTATTTGGGCTGTAAGCTCTCGTGGTGTGTTGTTGAAATATTAAAAAATGCGATGAACTGGATGGGGACGTATGGGGCTACGGGTATAAAATTGTGGCAAGATATATGACAAACCAAATGCCTGCGAAATTGACTACCACAAAGAAACTAGATATTGCCAAATAACTGTTCCCGCAAAGAAATATTAAACGGCGAACACAAATAACAGGCACCAAGGTAGAACTATTCGCGATCGAAGAATTACGGAAAGCCGCTAAAACTTTAAAGAGCAGGAGGGCACAAGGTCTAGATGGAATTCCACCTGAAGCTGTAAAGAAGGCAGTGAGAGTGGCTGCGGAGTGGATTTTGGGTATCATGAACCAACTTTTGCAGTCTCAAGAACTTCTAGCACACCGGAAGCTTATAGCTTTAACCTTCTGTTAAAGGGTAAAAACAATATACCGGATATCTATTCTGGCCAAAGCCATATATGTTTGTTCAACACCTTAAGCAAACTGTTCGAAATTTTAGTTAGATACAGACTTGAATGCGAGGTTGGGGAAAAAGGAGGGCTGTTGCCTTTACAGTTGTGCTTTAGAAACGGATACTCAACGACACAAGCAATCGAAAAGGTATCAAAATAGAAGAAAGAAACAACTAAAGCTAGATGGTGCGTTCTTGTGAAAATCGATATCAGGAATACCTTCAACACCGCATCGTGGGAGCTCATTGTAAAAGAACTAGAAAAAAGAAGTATTTCCCAGTACCTGATTAATATAATTGTGTCTGTCTCTTTGATACAGAGAAAATATAAGGACAACAAATCGCCTTAACATTCGACGACAAATCGATGCTTGTATTCAAGACATTCTGAAAAGAGCTGTTTTATTCATTACCCTAACTCCCTTTCTGGCATAACGAGAGCTTCAAAGGAAGCTTAAATAGGATCAGGTGGTTTCGTTATTAAACAACAATTCAAGGTTTCATTTAAGATTTGTTGAACATTTGCTATTAATAACTACCATCGTAGCGCTCCTACTGCCTTCCATACATTAACATCAAGTATTAAAAGATCAACAGATGGAATATTTGCCTTAAGGAAAATATTGTTATTTATTACAGTTTCCTAATGAAATATACAGCCTGTTAAGAAACGAGACCAATAGAGTCTTTCTTAGAAATCTAAAAATATCGATTTAAGTAGTTAAAATGTAGTTATTTGGTAAATGCAGCGATCAAGGCATGGAACATTCCAAAGGCTTTTAAGTGATATCAGGGGAATATGTCTACAGAACAAGACGGTTGACGCGATTTCCCGCGAAATTTGACTCCTACTTTGCTCAAAAAATATATCGGTTAGACTCTGATCCAATGAGATTCAAACACGCGCGACAAGCTCTGTAGGGGAGTTGGTTGTAACAAAACCAGTCGACAGCGATGTTCAGAGAGAGTCTATCGGACAGGCGAGTGAAACGTAGCGTCTTCAGGGCATGTATATTTGGTGTAATTATTGTGAAAGTGCTGCAAATAGTTTGAGTTAGTTCAGTGATTGTAAAAACGCGTTTAAAGGGATTAAACGGTAGGTATTTAATAAACCTTTTAATGCAGCGGCAGGTGGCTAACGGCATTCTTTGTTGTAATTGCAGGTTTCAGTTTCGGATTCAAATTTACCTTTATGTCCTTGGTTCTCCGTATACCGTTATCGTTTAAATACACCTTTGCTGTCCAAATTCTCAGTTCAGATCCAAGTTTACCGTTCAGATACACTTTCGTTGTTCAGATTCAGGTTTACGTCTACCTTCACGTCATTTTCACATTCAAGTTCCACCCATTGTATAACTCACTTTTGTATACTTTCTTCTGATAGTCACCTCTACCAGCTGTCTGAAAGCTACTGGCTCCTCTCTTGGGGGTAATTAAGCGCCTATGGTAAGCTCTAAATGCTGATGCTACCCCATGCAGCTTTTACGTTTCCGTCTACAGGCAACCAACAGCTGTGGGACTTCAGGCGAAGGCCTGACATCAGCTACTGAACCGCTGGAAGCGCCAGCGCACTATATGTGAGTCCTTTACAAGTTTCTTGAGTGGTTTTTAAGACTTTGGCCAGACATGAACTTTTCTACATCCACTAAATTTCTCATTCAATTGCAACATATATTTTAACTCAGTCAAAATTAAAATCTTAGTCAGTGAGATTGATCGTTATATACATATATTTTGCATTTTCTTTTTGTATGTTGTCAAATACGTAAATTAGGAAGATTAGGATGATAATTAATTGATTAGCATTTTGCTCACGAATCTTTCAAAACCTTCAAATATGTTTTAGAGTAATGAAAAAAATATAATATAATATAACTTTTAATTTTTAATTACGTTCAACCATTATTTAATTTTACAATATCTGAGCTTTTCTCACAAACCTAAAAAAAACATGCTCTGGCCATGACAATTAACTAGAAACCATCTAATGAATTAAAATTAAGAACATTGGTAGATTTAATAGAAAAACCTTTACCTTTGCATTATATATTTATTTTTCCTCTTTGTAATGTACAGTTGCGTAATTTGATGCTCAGCAAAATGCAGTTTAGAAGATTAGAAAATTCTGAATACTTCCGGTGATAATCGGAGAAAAAAAAACGAAAACTTATAAAATCAGTTTTTTTTTCTGGCGTTATTTGAAAAGATATAACAAAATAAATTACACTTCATCAAAGTCACTTTTACTCTCCTACAAGATAGCATTTTCAAATTTGAAATCCGATGTTTCATCTTTCAGAAACCATCAACTCCATTTTTTAAAATACGGCCCTGGATTTTTTATTTGATATTTTGTTACCTTTGGACTACCTCAAAACAATGCCTCATTACAACTTTTGAATTTCACACGTTTTGATAACAAAAAAATTACATTTTCGGTATTTCTTGAAAATATTTAATGCTTACTTAACTTTTAAAATGGACAAATTAAAAAACCTAAAGTAAATGCTCGAAAAAGCCCCCTTGGACTTCTATACATTTTCGCATACGTCTTCGCAGATTGTTCGTAACAGCCCGGTGGATTATTCTTCCTGTTGCTCGTAGAGTTGTGAATTCTAAATCTAATTGATTGGGAAATGTTTCATTAAGAAACTCGGTTACTGCCCTTCCATTATGGGGTGGTGCACCATCCTGTTGCAGCCACAGCCTCCGCAGCATATTTAACGGTTCATCTTTAAGCGCATCAAATATATAATTATCGATTAAATTAAGATACCGTTCAGTATTTAAGTTTCCATCCGAAATAATTGGCCCTAAGATTTTGGTTCGATACATTTCAACCCAAACATTGAATGATTTTCGTCCCTGTCTTCGAACTTGCCGATTTTGGTACGGATTTTCTACAGCATAATAATGCTAATTGTTTCTGTTAAAAAGGCCGCTTGTGGAAAAATTACATTCATCTGTTCAGATGATTTTATTTAAGCAATCATCATCTTGTTGCATTTTTCCATCAAGCCAATTGCAGAATTCAAGCCTTCTGTCCCTGTCTCCTGGTCTTAGTTCTTGGCAAACATGAAGTTTATAGGGATGATACTTATGTTTTTTGAAAACCCTCTGAATTCGGCTTCTAGTCATATTCAGTTCTGAAGCAAATTGCCGTGTTGAACCACGAGGATTTTCGGTAACCTTTAACAAAACGTTTTGTTGAAATATCTATTGCAAAATATTATAGTAATAAAAGATTGCATAACATCATTTTATATCGATACTTACAGCATTTAAAACAGCTTCTTCATCTTCAGCTTCCATTCGTTGGCCGCACGAATTTCTAGGTTTACCAAAACTACCAAAGAGACCTACATTTCTGTCCAAATTGTTAAAATATAATAATGAGGTTGTGAACGCTCGGGGTATTACTCTGAGTACCGTTCACATGAAATGTGCGAGTTTCTGTTATTACTATAATAAATCCGAAGCATATCACCTTTCTCGAAATTGGAAAACACCATCTTTGCTCTCTTAATGTTTATTTTGAAGTTAAATTGTCAAAAGTTCTATTGTCATATTATGACAAGCAAGCTTGATATTTCTGAATATCAAAGCCGCCGAGATGAACGAACAGACATGTCATTGCATTGCATTGGATTGAACTTAAAATATTTAACTCATAATCATAAATTCGGGTTCATCTTTACCTACCTAATCAAATTATATTATTGAAGAAATATTTTGTTTCAAAAGCAGAGTCGCATTAAATATTTTCAAGAAAGGCGGAAAATGTCAGTTTTTGTCATCAAAACGTTTGAAATTCAAAAGTTGTGATGAGGCATTGTTTTGAGGTAGTCTAAAGGTAACAAAATATGAAATAAAAAATCCAGGGCCGTATTTGAAAAAATGGACTTGATGGTTTCTGAAAGACGAATAATCGGATTTCAAATTTGAAAATGCCATCTCGTAGGAGAGGAAAAGTGACCTCGATGAAGTGAGATTCATTTTATTATATATTTTCAAATAACGCCAAAAAAAAACAGATTTTATGAGTTTTCGGGTTTTCGAATTTTAACCGGAAGTGTTCGGAATTTTCTAATTTTCTAAACTGCAGTTTGCTGAGCATCAAATTACGCAACTTTGCCATAATTTAACCGACGTTGTATTTTTTACAGTTTCCGAGATCCCAATGATGAGGCTCGAATTTGAGCCACCTTGTACAGCATATATTTTATTTACCAGGAGTCTTGATTTAAGTAACTCAAACATCATTAATTGATATTAATAAATTGAAATATTTGTGTTTTGATATCTGTTTTAATTGAATAATTAATTCCTTATTTAATCTTTCTCAATTCTGGTGGTGCTGTAACTGGAGATTCTTTATATCTATTATCTAGATCTCTTCAAACTAAATAATAGTGCCGGTGTTTTGACTTAAAGATCTCAAGAATTTAGGACTTTGGGTAGAACAAGACTAAAGCTGAGTAAGTTTTTGATTATATTTCCATATTCAAACCAAACAGTGTGTTCTTTATCTTACAAAAATAATAAATCTGAGAGATAAGTGCAAGTACGTTAGGTTTTGGGAGGTGATTATGGCCTCACTATTGACCGGATTTAGATCCAAATATCAAATAACTACACTCGGGTTTTTAGGCTTAAATTGGCAAAACGTTCCGGCAGGGATTGCGCAAGCCTCGGCACTGGGGCCATTGCTGTGGAATATTCTCTACGATGGGGTGTTGAAAATAGTGTTGACAGACGGAACAATGTCCATTGCGTTCGCCGACGATCTGGTGTTGATCGTTACAGCAGACACAGCAGATGATGAAGAAGAGCTAACCCACCGAGTAAACGAATCGTTAGCAAGAATCACAAGTGTAACGATTCAGTGGAACCGATTTAAAAACACCTAGAAGACCCCCAAGCATGATAAACAACACCAGAAACCCTATCTATATTGAATATTTCACGTTTTGGTTTCAAAATAATGTTGATGAAAATTCGCTAAAACATTCTGTATCGTAAGAAGCGCACTGAGCTCCCTATAATATACGTCAAGATCTAAATATTGAAAAACGTTGCATTTTGTTGGGGAAAATAAACATCTCTATTGTCCTGAAATTCTAGGTAAAAAGCTGACATAATTATGATGAAATCCAGAAAATCGGTTAGTAAATGAACGGACGAGTCCATTATTGTGGAGGTGTGTATAGAAGACGTTGGTGACTTCGTCAAGGATTGGGGCTCTAGTTCTATCCCATTCGAAGAATGAAGGCGAGAAAGAGCTCACAAATAAGGACCAACGCTTATAACACTGAAAATTGCGTGCTGGGGTCAGGTGCAGCCGAACGCTCTCTGCCTCTAGGAGTCTAACGCTGACGCATGTGGCGTCAACATCGTTTACTTGAGGTGGCTCTCGAATTGTCTTATAAACGGGGTTTTTAAGTATTTCTGTTACCTATACTACCTTGTAACAATACTCCGTGATTGTTTAAAGTGTTTTAATAATTTTCGAGTTTAAATAAACATCGTAGTTAGCATAAAAGCGGAACTTAAGTTATGGTTCTTTGCTTCAACCTGTTGCCTTGCTGCTTTAATTTACGTTTAAGTTGCGATTCGCGAAGTTTCCAACAAGCGAATTCAGCATATCGGCCTAGGTGTCAAATGGTTTTGTACACGTGACACAGTAAATCCACCGGCTTAGTAACCATCAATAGGAACCATCATTGTTTCTCCCAGCTTCTTTTCTCTTGTTGGAGTCACTGAGACTTGTGTCAGCTACCAGTATTTGATTCAGTTTGGAGATCGTCGCCAAAGAGTAATTCAAGGCAGAGGGATTCGGTGAGTAAATTTTTCTCTGAACTAGCAAAGTTTGTCTTACACACTCATCTGGCAACTGATTTTTTATAATCTGAACTTTCAAAGACACTCAATCAAGTTTTAGTTTTGAATAACGTCAGGGAGCTGCTATTAGAATAATTATGAATTTCCTGTTTTAATCTCTGAAATTATCTCAGTTTTTGTAAATTTAAACACGTCATTTTTGAAATTGTAATCAGTGAATCTTGTCTGTAAAAATATCTAACCTGTATATTATCTTTAATATCACTTATTTTCAATAATTACTATAGAGTTTTCACGTAAATATTTACATATATATTCTTAAATTGAGCCTCACTCTAAGAACTGGCCAGGATCTAACTAAAAGATTAACAAAATTGATTGACAAACGTCAAATAATTTACATATTAATTTGTTTATTTTTGAGCTGTAACACACAGCATCTGATTTTTAATGTATATCTCGATAATAAGTGTTTATATTTCTTTATTAATAAACAAACCACATTTGTCTCATTATTCTGTCACATGTTTGTAAATTAACAATTTCTTGTCATTGGAGTTCTTGCTATTTATTTGATTTCTATTTGTGTAAAATTAATGTTTATTTTGAGAGTTACCAACCATTTAATTTTATTTTGTTCACCATTTCAAATACAATCCATATGAATAAACTCAATATTTTGTTACATTAACATGTCTGTCTGATTGAAGATTAATTCCTTTTTAAACCCTTTTGACTTTTTGGTGACAACCAAATTGGAACTCTTTAATATCGCAGATATCGAAGAGAAATTTTAAGTAAAAATCATCGTATCCAGGCACTAGCTTGGAGCGCTGATAAATATGAGTCTTCGGGCAGTGCAACAACGCAACAACAGCGTAAGTAGTACACAATATTAAGATCTTCCAACCTTATAAGCTATTTCTAATCTTGCTAGTTATAAATCTGATGGATAGAAACCTTTTAGGGTAGGACTTATAGGAAATAGTGACCATATTTGGGTTTACTTGAGGTCCCGCATATATTACTACTACTGCTTGCCTATTACCGAGTAAATAAATCCCACATCTTTTATTTTGAGGAGGTTAGACAAGATGGGTAAGCCATAACGGCCTGGATTTGCCGCCACAGAAAACGGAGGCGGTCATCTTGAAAGGATCAAGAAAGAGGAGCCATGTCGTCTTTCAAATCGGAAATAACAAGGTAACACCATCGAAAGTACTACGCTATTTAGGAGTATGGTTCAATGAAAATAGTACATTCGCAGAACATATTAAAAAAACTGTACACAGAGCGGAGGTACGAGCATCTGCACTGGCCAGAATAATGCCCAACATCAGACACCACAGGAGCTGCAAGAGAAGTGTACTGTGCGGGGTGGTATACTCAACTCTATTGTACGACGACAGAGTCTGGTATGCAGCAGTCAACAGGAAAAAATACAAGCTCATGATGCAGAAGACACAGCGGCGAATACTTTTAAGAACAACGAGCGCATACAGAACTGTATCGGCAAAGGCGCTGCAAGACAGAATGGGGCAACTGCCCATCGAACTTCTCGCCAGTAAAAGATATATCTTTTATAGGGAGAATACGGGACAAAGGCCGGAAGCAAGGGCAATTGTAAGGGAACACTTGATACAAGAGTGGCAGAGAGCAGGGGATGAGAATGAAGAGCAAACCCAGTGGACAAAACGACTGCTCCTTGATATCGATATGTAGCTCCTCAGCTGCCAACCTCGTAACGTTGACTACCAGATGACACAGATCTTGACTGGCCACGGCATATTTGGAGCATATGCATACAAAATAGGGAAAGTTGATAGTGAGGAGTGCAGGTACTGTGGGGACCAAGACACAGCGGAACACACATTGTTCAGCTGTATCTGCTGGGAAAGAGAACGACAAGAAGCATACACAGAAATAGGGGTACAGCTTACGGTAGAAAATCCAGTACCAGTAATAACTGCCTAGAAGACGACATGGAAACGATTAAGGAAGCTAACACAGTCCATCATGCGGAAAAAAGAGGAAGAGGAAAGAGGGGCAGTATAAAGTTTTACGAAACAACTAGATAGAGATACCTGAACTCCCAATCCTCGCAGCCGCGGGGGAGGGAAGATGTAAGGAAAACCAAGGTAGAAGTAAAACCGGGTCGGGGGCCCGTGGAGTTTTGCCAGCCCTGCCACCCTATAGTGACGCCACTGAATGCAAACAATATATAACAGGAGTCAAGAATATAATGTCCTGTGTAATTTCCCTAGTTAAGATTTACTTTTAGTGAATTTTCTTAAAAAAATTCACTAATGAGGAGATCCCGACTTTTGAATTTTGAAAAAATTTCTTCAAATGAGCGCTAATTAGGTCCCCCAGAAAACATATCCGGGGTCAGTTTCAATTTTTATATCTTATATATATATATATATATATATATATATATATATATATATATATATATATATATATATATATATATATGTGTGTGTGTGTGTGTGTGTGTGTGTGTGTGTGTGTGTGTGAGTGTGTATCACACCGATAACTCAAAAAATAATGGGCCGATTTTGATTAAATTTGGTGAAAAAATTCCTTTTGCAAATGGCTTGGATAAGTTCGTTAACCAGGAAAATCTGCCCAGGTTTTCCCGGAAAATTTTGTGTTTTCTTTCAAAAAAAATTTATATCTCCGGAATTAACAAAGTAAGGGCAACCAAATTTGGTACACGTGTTTGTATTATAAAGAGTGAAGCAATGTACCAAAGGTTTATATCCTTATAGGTAAGTTACCTACCAAAATTTAGCCATGTAGGTCAAAAGACAAAAAAGTTATAGGCATTTAAAGAAAAATAAATTCTGGTCATTTAGGCAAATAACTTGAATATAATACGGGCTATAGAAATAAAATGTCTCAAGAGGAATGTTTTACAAACCCTAAAGTCTTAGTTTCAACCGTCATTGTCCTTCATTTTACTAAAATATTTGCAGAAAATTAATTTCAAATAGACCCTTTCTCTTATGCTTGGCAGTAGCCTTAGCTATAGAGTTTATCGTTTAATGGTATATAATTTTTGTCGAATTTTTGTAAAAAATCAATAAAGCTCAATATATCCGTTATTATATAAGATATGAAAAAAAATTGTATATATTAATTATAGGGTGTCTTGAGCTACATCGTAAAATAATATTTCTACAATCACAGGATGGCCCATAAGTCGTTGGTGATACAAATTTCCTTTCTTTTTTAAACAAACACACCTTATGTTATTGCATTTTCCATCGAAATATAATGCATGTTTGTAAGAAAAGAAATTCTGGACGCAGTAAGTGCGTTATGGTAGCGAATTTTGATCAAATGTTTCATATTTGAACAGCTCAATTTGCTATTAACTTATAAGGTTGGCCAAGAAACGTGTTTTTTCGGGAACACTTTAAGTTTACTTTTGGAAATTTTTGTACATTTTCACACAATAAAGTTATTTTGATGAAACATGGCACATTGTTTTTACTATATAGGTTATACTGGTAACCAAATTTGATGCATGCTTTCTTAAAAAAACACACATATTTGTTATTAAAAACATTTTTATGAAAATTCAATACCATAACGCACTTGCTGCGTCCAGACTTTTTAACATATTTTTCTCAGTTGGATGTAATTGCGCAATTAAGTTTTTAATAACTGATAAGGATAGTGGGTGAAATGGCTCAATTATTTGTTAAATTAGTTAATTAGAGAATTTAATGAACCCAAGCTATTTAGAAAACACATCGATGAGCTCATTTTTATCAGACATGTCGAATTCACGTAAATAACTCTTAGAGAGATTTCATAAATCTGTTGAGACGGGATGTAACACTTTCTTTGATAATTTAATCTCACTAATGAAGATTTTTTATTAAACATATGTGAAGAAACATTTAAATTCCAAGATGTAAACATATTTGTGGTTATATAAATAGATCGTACGTAATTTTCTATTAAAAATACCTGTATTCGGTGTATTTTGAGATTAAAGTCACTCGACGTTATTTAATTTTTTTGTGATTATATTATTGAAAAATCTAAACTTCAATGACAGAGACAATAACTTGAAGAATTGTGGCGAAAGAGCTGACATGTTATAATAATATAAGTAAATAAATGACACCTTCTCGTCCAGAAGCTCTAGGCAGCTTGTGGGGGGGGGAGGTTACATAGAAAAGACAACGAGTACACACACACACACACAACACATAGCGACAAAACCAAAAATCAAACCCAGGCAAGTAATATGGATAGGTATGATCTGGCTCAAGTGTAGTTGTGGTTTTACCCGGTTTTTTTTATTTCAACAACACACCACGAGGGCTCACAGCCTAAATACTATTGTACCGTGGGTGTTGACAAGGAGGAAAGAGGCAGCTTGTTAACTCTGGACTTGAAGGTTCGGAGGAGAAGGAAAAACATGTGCCGGCAAGGAATTCCACAACTTGGAAGTCCTCGGGACAAAAGAGCGGGCATAACAAGATGCTTTATGTCTGGTGACCTGGACAGTAAAAGGGTGCATTCGCTCTGTTCCCCTGATAGATCTGATGGGGGCAGCAGGTGGAGGAACTATGGAAGAAAGCTCCTCTGAGCAGTGCCCCTGCAGATATCTATAAAAGAGAGATAGGTCACCAACATCATGTCGGTGGGCAAGGGATGGCAGCCTTTGGGTGGGGGTAGGGTCACCGATGAGACGTATAGCTCTCTTCTAAATGGTGTCCAGGATAGCGAGTGTAGAAGCGGCAGCGGCACCCCAGATGTGGGAGCAGTATTCGAGGTTTAGCCTTATTTGTGAAGTACATAAGGTATATAGATTAGCTGGTGAAAAGTATTTGCGAGCCTGGAAGGGGAAACCTAATTTCTTACCAGCCGCTTCTGCAATTGATGTGACATGTTGGTGCCAATTGAGATTTCGATCCACAGAAATGCCAACAAGTGAAAAGGACGCATTACTTTGAATAACTTGGTTCTTCATTGTGATGTGTCTAGGGCTGGTGTATCTCTTATGAGAAAGAAAGCAAGACTGAGATTTGGTGGAGTTGAATTGTAAAAGATTTTACTTCCCCAGTCTAATATTTTTGGAGATCCACAGAGACAGAACCTTGCATGAGTCTGCGATCCTCATCTAATTGGGCTAAAGAGACTTAGAATATTGTATGTTTGAGTGGAGGATGCTGTCATCCGCGTAACTGTGAATTGGGTTGGATGTGCTAGTCATTGATGTGGAGAAGAAACACAGTAGGGGCTAAAGCTGAACCTTGAGGGACTCCTGCATTAATTGAATACAGTTTAGAGGAATGGCCATCCACGACAACAGAAATGCTCCGGTTGGAGAGGAAATTTGCTGTCCAGGTACAGAGTTTTGGTGGTAGGCGATAGGCCGGAAGTTTATTAAGAAGCGGTGCGTGCCAGACCTGGTCGAATGTTTTGGATATGTCTAGAGCGACAATCTGGGATTCACCGTGTAGTTCCACAGACTTGTTCCAAGAATGGGTGACAAAGGAAAGGGGGTCGGCAGTTGATCTGCGCTAACGGAATCCATAAGGCCTGTCGTGGATTAGACTGTGTTTTTCAGGAAATTTTAATAATTCGGTGTTTATATACTTTTTCATCACTTTAGAGACAACTGAAAGGAGGGAAATAGGCATGTAGTTGCCAGGAAGCGCTTTGGATCCTTTCTTGTGGACGGTATATCCTCGTGCAGTTTTCTAGTTACTAGGGAATATGCCTCTATTGTAAGATGTCTGAAACAGACGAGTCAGGACAAGAGCAAGTTCTGGTGCGCATTTTTTTGAGAAAAATTGCTGGGATCCCGTCAAGGCCAGAGGATTTCCTGGTATTAAGAAAAGAGAACGTCATTCGTACCTTTTTAGTTTTGAAAATGATATCCGTCATTTCATGCGCGACATTGGGGACTGTTGGTGGTTGAACTTATGGAGGTGGGTTGAGAGTAGAATTGCCGGCGAACAACGAGGCAAAAAGTTCAGCCCTGTTAGGACCCGGTTAGGGCACTGACTTATGATGTGTCAGCTGTCAATTGCCAACCGGCAATGTGTCATATGTCATCAGTAAAATATCAACTGCCAATTGATAATCTGTCATAAAAAAATGTAATTTTGATTATTACTTTGAAAGCATAGAATAAAGTTTGCGTTTATGATTGAATGTTGACGCCTAGCTGGACGGGAAGCGGGAGCGGGGACTTTAGATGAGGGTTAGGATATGAGCTTGACTTATAGTTGAATTGTGTTGCGAATCATCGTCACTATATTAATTCTAGTTAATTCAGTAGAGTTCATAGATCAGTCTACGACTAGGTTATACCCGAGAGCTGTTTGGATAGCTGATAGAGAGCTGTTTGAAGAGCTGCTCTATAGTTAATAAGCTGTTTTGGACAGTTGATTGAGAGCTCTCACGCTTCAGTATATCTCTAATTAAGAAAGAGAGCTAGGATTTGTTGATCTACTGAGCTGTTGTAAAGCTGACAGAGAGCTGTTTGGAGAGCTGATAAGCTGTTTTCGAGAGTTGATCTAGAGTGTTGATGTGTTGGTGGGCTGTTGATCTGTTGTAAAGCTGACAGACAGCTGTCTGGAAAGCTGATCGAGAGCTAATAAGCTGTTTTGGATAGCTGTTGTATAGCTGGTAGACAGCTGTTTGGAGAGCTCATCGAGAACTAATAAGCTGTTTTGGATAGCTGTTGTATAGCTGGTAGAGAGCTGTTTGGAGAGCTGAACGAGAACTAATAAGCTGTTTTGGAGATATGTTGTAAAGCTGGTGGGGAGCTGTTTGGAGAGCTGATCGAGAACTAATAAGCTAATAAGTTGATCGAGAGCTGTTAAGATCCATCAAATCTAAAATTTTAACCCTAACACGATAATTAATAATGAATGAACAATTAATAAGAGATATGATAAAAAATTTCGGGACGCAGCAAGTGCGTTATGGTAGCAAATTTTCATTAAATGCTTCAAATTTGAATAACTCAATTTGCTATAAATCTAGAAAATTGAATTTTGGTACATAGTAAGGCCTTTACCAGGGCAACATACCTACCAAATTTTATCAAAGCAACTTTGTTACTTTTGAGATACAATTTTTATTTAGGAAAACTAAAAGATTTTATACATTTATACTAAAGTCCCAGCTCCGGCCTCCTACCCAGCTCTCCGCTACACACCACGCCAAAAACCCCACTACCATCTGGTGGTGCCACCTTTGTTAGCGGCGGTGTATTTTAAGTTGAGTTTAGCATTGAGAGTTTTCGCTTAAAAGTAAGTGAAGCCTTGACGTCGCGACCACTGGTCAGGTTTCTAAAATTACCTGCTAAAAGTTGTTCTCATTGCGGACGGCGTTGACTCGTGTCTCGCTGCATCCACGTTAAATTTATCTTCAAAATTGCCAGCTGGCTGATTGTTGTCCTGTGGAAAACCAAACCTTTATCTCCTTTTATTACCTACCTATTCCTAGCCCAAGTGTCTGGCGACCCGAGTGAGCATTTTCAGGATTGCTGGTAAGTCATTTTTGTTTTGTTATTAATTAATTATGCAGTTAACTTAATCCTAAGAACAACTGGCGCATAGAAATTCTTGTGGAATTTCCAAAAACCATCAACATTCAATCATAAACACACACTTTACTCTATGCTTTCATAATAATAATCAAAATTACATTTTCTATGACATATGACAGATTCACAGTTGTTAGTTGACATTTTACTGATGACATATGACAAATTGGCAGTTGGCAATTGACAGCTGACAGATCATACGTCAGTGCCCTAGCTGGGTAGAACCACAACCACAATTGACTCATGACATACGTATTTATATTATTCAGCCACTCCATGTTAGTATCCAAACACTCGTTCCACCACACCACGGAGGTGTAAATCCATATGTTTAATTAATTGTTCTATAATGGATTTATATCAAGTTGAACCACAACAATTTTTGAAAACAAAACAATGTGGCAGTATGTTTATTGTTTATTAATTGTTGTTGCCCTTACTTGATGTAAGCGTTCCATACTAAATACAGATGTAGAGACTTCTTCTCTGTCTTCACAAGTTTGGTTTTAAAATATGTACACTTGGAGAACCCAAATCACCACAACACATCTTTTAAAATTAGCGTCAAGTGTACTTATCAGTGCTCATCACAGGTTTCAATCTTCACTCAGTGTTGGTTTTCTTCTCTGTAACCGGTATTCTCCTGTCTAACGATGCTCTCAAGCAGTGAACCCGGTTAGAAAGAAGGAAACCAACACTTGTGAAGCCAGAGAAGACCTCTACATCTGTAGGTATTTAGTATCTCAGTAGTTATTTGATAACTGTGGCACCTTTTCAGTTTTATATGATCTATTTATTTTATTTTTTTCAAACCAGATCAACTTCTATTTGACCCGACCAGGAATCGAATATGATATACTCGATTTTTTAATCAAATTTTCAATGAAAACGTTCGTTAATGACGAGACCGCGACCTGCAGACTTTCAACTTCTTTTCACATGAGCGCAACCCAGTTGCTACAGGATGATTATTGTAATTTTTTCGGAAAAATTTTGTATCTTAAAAAAAACTCGGGAAGCAGCAAGTGCGTTATGGTAGTGAATTTTTATTAAATGCTTCAAATTTGAATAACTAAATTTTTTATAAACTTAGAGAATTTAATTTTGGTATGTAGTAAGGTCTTTCCTAAGGCAAGATATCCAAATTTCATTAAAATAACTTTGTGATTTTCGGATAAAAAATTTGTTTCGAAAGAAAATTTAAAATTTGAATAACTCAATTCTCTATAAACTTAAAAAGTTGAATTTTGGTAAGTAGTAAGATCTCTCCCGAGGCAACGTATATAGTAAATTTCATTAAAACAGCTTTGTTACTTTAGGCGAAAAAATTTTTTTCGAAAGAAAACTCAAAATTTTCCCGGAATACCCCGTCCGATTTTTCTGGCTAACGAACTCGTCGAAGCCATTAATACAAAAAAGGCACTTGCCAAGTTTCATCGAAATCGGTTAATTATTTTTTGAGTTATTAGACGGATATATATATATATATATATATATATATATATATATATATATATATATATATATATATATATATATATATATATATATATATATAAACATATAAAAATTGAAACTGACCGCGGATATGGGTTTTAGGGGTCCTAGTTCGCGCTTATTTGAAAATTTTTTGCAAAGTCTCATCATCGATACCTATTAGTGAATTTTTTTAAAATAAAAATTCACTAATAATCAAATTCTCAACACAAGTTGCCTTTATAGAAACTAAGTATGTTACAAAGCAAGTTTAAAGTTTCCAGCTTTATTGCAACTTAAATTAAGTAATTGAAATAGAAAATTTAGCTTTTTAAATAAACCTTACTAGAACCAAGTACTAAAATATACGTGGTAACGTTACGTAACAAAGTTAACAAACATTTGCAGAGAATTTTTGGATGGGTGACCGGTTGTAACAAACGTAAATTATGTCACATCCATTAATTTCTTCAGGAAGACTCTAAAACAAACGCTGTTTAAATTAAAGCTTGCAAAATAAACACTCTAAGTTTTTCTCTTTCTAATTAGCATAGATAATCTTACAGACGACTCGATGGTAAAGGATTGTGCAACATTTTTGTTTGTCTGAAGTTGTAAATAACCAACTTTAGAGCCTTTCCTCTGTTTTGCTGATTATAAAATGGCTAATCCATTTATTTACATTGGATTATATAGAATCAAAGACTCATCTTAGAGGCATTCTTAACAAATATTGCTGTTATTTGTAGAATAACAGGGTTGCGAAATAGATTCTAAATATTCTGAATACATAATCTGAAAATATAAGCTTAAAACCTGTGGCGAACACTGATAAAAGTACATGTTGAACAAGCCCAATTATACATAACTTTATACTCAAAGCTGGTTTTTATTTAATTTTAAAGAAGTTATTAAAACAAATTGAATAATAATGATTCGTAAGTTGAAGTTGATAACCTGTATAATCTGTATCCAATTAATGCAGGAGTTCCTCAAGGTTCAGCTTTAGCCCCTACTTTGTTTCTTCTCCACATCAATGACCTCCTCTCTAGCACATCCAACCCAGTTCACAGACAGCACCCTACACTCAAATATACAATATTCTAAGCCTGTCTCTTTAGCCCAATTAGATGAGGATCGCAGACTCATGGAGAGTTTTGTCTCCGTGGATCTCCAAAAAATATTAGACTGGGGAAGTAGAAATCTTGTACAATTCAACCCCACAAAATCTCAGTCTTGCTTTCTTTCTCATAAGAGATACACCAGCCCTAGACTTATCACAATGAACAACCAAGTTATTCAAAGTAATGAGTCCTTTTTCTCTTGTTGGCATTTCTGTGGATCGAAATCTTAATTGGCACCAACATGTCACATCAATTGCAGAAGCGGCTGCTAAGAAATTAGGTTTCCTCTTCCGGGCTCGCAAATACTTTTCACCAGCTAATCTCTATACCTTATATACTTCACAAATAAGGCCAAATCTCGAATACTGCTCCCACATCTGGGGTGCAGCTGCCGCTTCTACACTCGCTATCCTGGACTCCATTCAAAAGAGTGCTATACGTCTCATCGGTGACCCTACCCTCACCCAAAGGCTGCCATCCCTTGCCCACCGACGTGCCGTTGGTGACCTCTCTCTCTTTTATAGATATCTGCACGGGCACTGCTCAGATGAGCTTTCCTCCATAGTTCCCCCACCTGCTGCCCCCAACAGATCTAGCAGGGGAACAGAGCGAATGCACCCTTTTACTGTCCAGGTCACCAGACAGAGAACATCTTGTTACGCCCGCTCTTTTGTCCCGAGGACTTCCAAGTTGTGGAATTCCTTGCCGGCACATGTTTTTCCTTCTCCGCCTAACCTCCAAACCTTCAAGTCCAGAATTAACAAGTTGCCTCTTTCCTCCTTGTCAACACCCACGGTACGATAGTATTTAGGCTGTAAGCCCTCGTGGTGTGTTGTTGAAATTAAAAAAAAACTTTTTTTTTTATTTCAGTGAAAAATGATAATACCTACTGATGAAGACAACTTCGTTGTCGAAATAAGTATCTAGCACATAACCCTATCTTAATATTTTTCTGTGCTTTGAGGTGATTCTGCTTTTTGTTTCTGTTTCCATCTACATCGGTGTTTTGTACCACCGACATTAAAATTAATTTGTTTTTCACTTCTGTCGCTGCCACCTATGTTAAATGAACAAAACAAACAAATAAAAGAGACATTCTACATACAGAAAGACAATAAAAAAACAATCTTATAAGTCAGTGTATAAGAGCAGATGTAGTTAACTTATGTAGGAAGATAAAGCCCTCTTCGGGTTGGAGGAAAAAACGAGAAGACATCTGCTCCTTTATAGGTATAGACGATTTTGTGTAAATAACCATCCAATCCACCTATAGAAATGGAGATCTGTTAGTTTTTTCTCGAGAAGCACCATACAGCAGCAGAGCAGGGTGGCAGAGGGTGGCAAGCTGAAGCCACTATAACACACCTTGCTTCAGCTCAGGTAAATATGTCCCTTGGAGTGTAGAGTGTAGGTACCCAGGTACCTACATATAGTGTTTTGTTGTTTCGTATATACGGATCAGCTGATTATAGAACTTGTTAAAATTTTTGTAATTTTTAAACTTATAACATTCGTTATCAATTGAGATTAATATTTGTGTTACTAATAACCTAAAGCAAATTAGTGCTTATTAACAAAACGGTATTGTGTGTTACTTTGTTATATACTTATATATTTATTTATGTTTCCAGCGTCGTCAGGGTCTCGCGGAAAAAAAACTGATAAATTATAAAGCTTCTAATATCCAATAAGAACTATGTGAGATTCATTAACTGTTGGTAAAGCCGTTCCATGCTAAATAAAAATGTAGAGACTTTTTCTCCTGCTTCACAAGTGCTTGTTTTTTTCTGTAGCCAGTTTAGCCGTTTACGGAATCGTCTAGGAATTCTCTACATCCGTATTTTGACTATGTAAGTCAAAAAGTAATATTTAACACTATGAATTATTTGGAGCTGCCGTGACAACATACTACTTGGTTTCGCAACGAGGTGGCGGCACGTGCTTCGTGTCTTATATCTCATTTAATGTTGAAAGGCTGGCTACCATAGCCGTATTACTTTATAGGTGGATATTCGCTGCAATTAGTATGCCGTACTGACGAGCTCTAATTAGAGTGAAACCGGAGTAGGTATTGGGTCACTTGGGCCAGACAGTGACGTCACAGGAAGTGACGTCACTGGCGCCACGCCCTGGCGCCTGCCCCGGCGCCGGCGCCGGCGCCAGCCCCGGCGCCACGCCCGGCGCCTACCCCGGCGCCTAGCCACGCCCCGGCCCCGGCGCCTACCCCGGCGCCTAGCCACGCCCCGGCCCCGGCGCCAGCCCCGGCGCCAAGCCACGCCCTGGGCCAGACAGTCACATTTAGCCTTGTTATGTAAACATTCTAAGGTCATTGACCTGTCTAGGAAACTTTGACAGTGACGTCACACGACTTGGGCCAGACAGTCACATGCAAACATTCCAAAGTGTCTAACCTATTACTTTAAATTATTATATTTTGAAAAAAACCATTTGGAGCAGGTGAGTTTCGAACCCCGGGCACTCAGATGGGAGGCAACGATGCTACCCATTAGGCTAAGCAGACGCTTGTTAATATATTGTTTTAGGCTAGTATATATATATCACTTTTAATTACAAACAAACCATACATGTAACATAATTAAAGTTTATTATTAGACAAATGGATGATTTACAAAATAATAATTAATATTAGAGGCGGAACCAAAACGGAGGAACCAAAATGGCGGAAAATGGCGGAATGAAAGATGGCGGTCTAACCTGTGATACATTAAGCTGACATTATAAAAAATGGCGGCTTTCGTTCTTAAAGATGGTGCGCTGATGAAGATGGTTGAAGACTCCATTATTTAAAGTTACGTCACCCCAACCTTTAGAGCCGACAAATGAGAGTGTAGACATAAGACATAATAATTAATATGTTTAATATTAGACAGACTAGAACGTCACAATTGTTATATGGGTAGGTTCTAAAAATAACACACAGAGGTCGCTGGCAAAACAAAAGAAGGAAGTTCAGAAACAAAATAGACAACAGGTTCAACCGTGAGATGTACGATAGAACCAACACATGCACGGTGTTAAGGAGGCCAAATCAAATTGGAATATACAATAAAATGGCCACTTCCGGTCTAAACTTTAAATCGGTATATCTTTTGAAGGACAAGTGATAGAAATGAACCGACTTCAAAAATGTATGTTTCGTAACAAGGTCTACAAGAAAATGAGATAAAAAACTTTAAACCCTTATCGCGGAAGATCCGTGAGATGTACGAGAGAACCAACACATGCACGGTGTTAAGGAGGCCAAATCAAATTGGTATATACAATAAAATGGCCACTTCCGGTCTAAACTTTAAATCGTTATATCTTTTCAACGGAAAGGGATAGAAATGAACCGACTTCAAAAATATATCGTTTCATAACAAGCTCTACAAGAAACTGAGATAAAAAACTTTAAACCCTTATCGCGGAAGATCCGTGAGATGTACGATAGAACCAACACATGCACGGTGTTAAGGAGGCCAAATCAAATTGGAATATACAATAAAATGGCCACTTCCGGTCTAAACTTTAAATCGTTATATCTTTTCAACGGAAAGTGATAGAAAGGAACCGACTTCAAAAATGTATGTTTCGTAACAAGGTCTACAAGAAACTGAGATAAAAAACTTCAAACCCTTATCTCGGAAGATCGGCGAGATGTACGATAGAACCAACACATGCACGGTGTTCAGCAAGTCAAACTCTATTAACATATCCAATAAAAATGTTACTTCCGGTAGACACTTCCGGTATAGCTATTCTTAGAGCTACATACATGTGTGACACCTCAAAATAATCGTCTTGTTGAACAGAAGAAAGAAATATAGTTTTTAAGGAAATCAAAACAAGTTGTGTTAACATCTAAAAACAACACACTCTCTCTTAGACTTAATGAAGTTACTTTCAGAGAAATTTTCAAGCTTACCATGAGGACCAGTATTCAATGGCGTATTTAAATGTTGACTACATCAAGTGATGCGTGCTACAGACAAATTTTAGTACACCCTCTTAGACTTATTGAAGTTGACGGCACAGGCAGCTGTCAAGCGTACCTAACAAACCAAAGTAAATATGTCTTGAAGAACAGTCTTGAATTGCCCTAAACCAACACATCTCTATCATTTCAGAGTAATCTTAGCCATGTGACCAGTTAAACTAAGTATCTTGAAGTGTAGCTTTTATGTTTATGAGATATAAAATAAGAAAACCAAAGAGTTAATTGTCTATTACAACAACAAGCAGAAGGGGTTGACTTGGTACCTACAGCTGCTACATACTTGGTAAAAATGGGGTGCCACTAGCATTTCAGAGTAATTTTAACCACACAACACTCTAACTAACTGTCTTGAGATGTGGCTTTATCTGTTAATGGGTGGAAATAACAAAACTAAAGAGTTGATTGTCTATTACAACTGTCAGCTAAAGAAGCATTTAGGTAGCCGGAATACCGATATCCTAAATATTTCAAGAGTAATCTTAGTCATACAACACTCTTAACTAACTGTCTTGAGATGTGGCTTTATGTGTCATTGGTTGGAAAATAAGAAAACTAAAGAGTTGATTGCCTATTACAACAGTCAGCTGAAGGAACATTTGGGTTATCGGAATACCGATATGCCAAATGTTCCAACCGAAGGAGCCCACTTAGAGTCATCTCCAGGGGCTCGGAATACCGATGCCCTAGAAGTGTCGGAAGCAACATTTCAATTAACACCAACAACCGCTAAATACTTGTTGGACTTTAGTATATTTGGTATTAAATTTGGCTTGTTGGATAACCAATCATTTTTATGAAAAATGCAACAATTTTTATTTCTGCGTAAATACATGTAAATTTTGTAGTCTACTATGGACAGTCAAGTCTACCTCTGGACATTTAAGTCAACCCTGGACATAATTATAACGGTGTTTAAATGCAAATAGATTGAATTATTTTGCTGGGAGTCAGGTATGGACAAGGTGTTATTAATAATAAAAACAGTGGTAAAATATAAAAATATAATATATTTACTCAAGTGTACACTACAGCAAGTTAACTAATTTGAAAATTGTCTGTCTTTACAGTAAAATGAGATCTGTCAGTTGGTGTTTGTGACCTTGGAATGTAATCTGGGTGTTATTTCCGTAGGATGACATCATCCCAGCATTCGTGTTTGAGCTTGTCTAGAATACAGCTGTTGGCAGTTGTCATATCTGGTAGGATGACATCATCATCATCATTATACGTGTTTGAGCTTGTTGGCAGCTCTCGTTTCCGGTTAGTGACCTATACGAACATAACAGTCTATGTACCAACCAACCAATCAACCAACTGTTTTTGAGGTGTAGCCTTTATGTATGTATGTATGTAATTTAATTTTCGATAGTGTAAAATAAAATTAAAAAGTGTGATATATGAAAAAATAAGAAAACTAAAGAGTTGATTGTCTATTACAACTGTCAGCTAAAGAAGCATTTAGGTAGCCGGAATACCGATATTCTAAATATTTCAAGAGTAATCTTAGTCATACAACACTCTTAACTAACTGTCTTGAGATGTGGCTTTATGTGTCATTGGTTGGAAAATAAGAAAACTAAAGAGTTGATTGCCTATTACAACAGTCAGCTAAAGGAACATTTGGGTTATCGGAATACCGATATGCCAAATGTTCCAACCGAAGGAGCCCGCTTAGAGTCACATCTAGGGGGCCGGAATACCGGCCCCCTAGATGTGTCGGAAGCAACATCTCAACTAACGCCTACAACCGCTACATACTTGGTGGACTTTGGTGGAACACAGACTGAAAACAACTTGATATCTGGTACATATGTCTGTAAAGATTTCATTCTAAATTTAGCCTGTTGGATATCCAATCATTTCTATGAAAAGTGCAACCAACCAACTAACCAACCACCCAACCAACCAACCAACGTTGAGGGGCGTAGAGATAGCAAGCTATCTACAAGTGGACCCCTCTGAACCTATGATGTTAATAATGGATTAAGAGAGTGAATTGGTACGTGTTTATATTGAAGGCTTGCATGCTACGTACAAGTGTCTGAATATGGTAATGATGAGTTAAGATATTTAATTGACATGTATTAAAGGCTTAGCGGTTTTCACTTGAGTCATCGTCATTCTAAATGTATCAGAACGAAAACCAGGTCCTTTACTCTGGTATATCTTACTCAGTAGGTGCCAGACGTCTTCGAAAACAACATTCTTTGCTTTACGAAATGGGAGATGGGCAGCCCCCTTGTCGAAACCTTCCGAGTTAAAGGTAAACCCCACTCTGTCTTCGGGATCGACATCATGGACTATATGACTCACAATATCTTTAATACGATCTTTGACCCACTTCTCTGGATCGTTGACATCGTCAGGTATATCTTGTAGTCTAAAGCATACGCTTCGTCTATCAAGTTTAAACTTCTTATTGGAGGTCACTGTATCTTCAAGTATTTGGAATGCCATTGTTTCGTGCTACACAACTGACTGTGTTGGTTAAAGGACCGAAGTTTAGCCTCGTGTTTATTAAAGACTAAAGTTTAGCAGGTACTAATTGTTTTCACCTTCACTGTTGGCTACCGACTGAACCTTAGCTCCTCGTCTTAATATTCGACAAACAACACAGACAACACAACTTATTGTTTTCACCTTCACTGTTGGTTAACGACTGAACCTTAGTGGACGCTTCTGAGTCAAACAAGAAGAAAACAATTTAAAACACATCTACGATGACCATGAGGCAGCCGACATGGACTTTGAACAATTTTTAAAAATAGATGCGGCCAGGTTAGTTGATCAACCATCCAGGTCAGTCTTCACCTTCACTGTTGGCTACCGACTGAACCTTAGCGGAAGCTCCTCGTCTTAATATTCGACAAACAACACAGACAACACAACTTATTGTTTTCACCTTCACTGTTGGCTACCGACTGAACCTTAGCGGACGCTCCTCGTCTTAATATTCGACAAAACAACACAGACAACACAACTTATTGTTTTCACCTTCACTGTTGGTTAACGACTGAACCTTAGTGGACGCTTCACGTCTTAATATTCAACAGACAACAACGACAGCTGTCATACAGCCGTCTGACATGACAGACAGCTGTCATACAGCTGTCATACAGCTGTCATACAGCTGTCTAACACAGCTGTCTAACACAGCTGTCTAACACAGCTGTCTAACACAGCTGTCTAACACAGCTGTCTAATACAGCTGTCTAACACAGCTGTCTAACACAGCTGTCTAACACAGCTGTCTAACACAGCTGTCTAACACAGCTGTCTAATACAGCTGTCTAACACAGCTGTTTAACACAGCTGTCTAACACAGCTGTCTAATAGGGCAGACATATGTCTGACACATGTCTAGCAGATGTGTAACAGTCACTCTTTTGCGGAACATAAGCTGAATGTTTTTAAGTCAAACAAGAAGAAAACAATTTAAAACACATCTACGATGACCATGAGGCAGCCTACATGGACTTTGAATAATTTTTAAAAATAGATGCGGCCAGGTTAGTTGATTAACCTGTCTAATAGGGCAGACATATGTCTAACACATGTCTAGCAAATGTGTAACAGTCACTCTTTTGCGGAACACAAGCTGAATGTTTTTAAGTCAAACAAGAAGAAAACAATTTAAAACACATCTACGATGACCATGAGGCAGCCTACATGGACTTTGAACAATTTTTAAAAATAGATGCGGCCAGGTTAGGTGATTAACCATCCAGGTCAGTTACAGCTGACGCTATAAATAAAAAGGTTATACCGGGTTAGCTCCATGACAAGGTGGTGGACCAGTCGGGTCAGCTAAGAGTCGGGTGGTGGAATGGTCGGGTCAGTCTAAACATAAATGACCACAATTATAAGTATTATATTTCTGATACACATCATGATTGTACATTAGAGTAGAGTCTTTAAGGTAACGCTGCAGCTCAACTGGTGGCTTCAAGTTTCCATATGAGTCAAAGTACACGGCTGTGTCACCACGTTTCTTAACTGCAACCCAATGACTGCCAGGTTCCTTGTTTGTTTGCAAATTCATGATAAGTGATTCATTCTTGCGTGGCCCATTGGTTGGTTGGTTGGGTGGTTGGTTAGTTGGTTGGTTGCACTTTTCATAGAAATGATTGGATATCCAACAGGCTAAATTTAGAATGAAATCTTTACAGACATATGTACCAGATATCAAGTTGTTTTCAGTCTGTGTTCCACCAAAGTCCACCAAGTATGTAGCGGTTGTAGGCGTTAGTTGAGATGTTGCTTCCGACACATCTAGGGGGCCGGTATTCCGGCCCCCTAGATGTGACTCTAAGCGGGCTCCTTCGGTTGGAACATTTGGCATATCGGTATTCCGATAACCCAAATGTTCCTTTAGCTGACTGTTGTAATAGGCAATCAACTCTTTAGTTTTCTTATTTTCCAACCAATGACACATAAAGCCACATCTCAAGACAGTTAGTTAAGAGTGTTGTATGACTAAGATTACTCTTGAAATATTTAGAATATCGGTATTCCGGCTACCTAAATGCTTCTTTAGCTGACAGTTGTAATAGACAATCAACTCTTTAGTTTTCTTATTTTTTCATATATCACACTTTTTAATTTTATTTTACACTATCGAAAATTAAATTACATACATACATACATAAAGGCTACACCTCAAAAACAGTTGGTTGATTGGTTGGTTGGTACATAGACTGTTATGTTCGTATAGGTCACTAACCGGAAACGAGAGCTGCCAACAAGCTCAAACACGTATAATGATGATGATGATGTCATCCTACCAGATATGACAACTGCCAACAGCTGTATTCTAGACAAGCTCAAACACGAATGCTGGGATGATGTCATCCTACGGAAATAACACCCAGATTACATTCCAAGGTCACAAACACCAACTGACAGATCTCATTTTACTGTAAAGACAGACAATTTTCAAATTAGTTAACTTGCTGTAGTGTACACTTGAGTAAATATATTATATTTTTATATTTTACCACTGTTTTTATTATTAATAACACCTTGTCCATACCTGACTCCCAGCAAAATAATTCAATCTATTTGCATTTAAACACCGTTATAATTATGTCCAGGGTTGACTTAAATGTCCAGAGGTAGACTTGACTGTCCATAGTAGACTACAAAATTTACATGTATTTACGCAGAAATAAAAATTGTTGCATTTTTCATAAAAATGATTGGTTATCCAACAAGCCAAATTTAATACCAAATATACTAAAGTCCAACAAGTATTTAGCGGTTGTTGGTGTTAATTGAAATGTTGCTTCCGACACTTCTAGGGCATCGGTATTCCGAGCCCCTGGAGATGACTCTAAGTGGGCTCCTTCGGTTGGAACATTTGGCATATCGGTATTCCGATAACCCAAATGTTCCTTCAGCTGACTGTTGTAATAGGCAATCAACTCTTTAATTTTCTTATTTTCCAACCAATGACACATAAAGCCACATCTCAAGACAGTTAGTTAAGAGTGTTGTATGACTAAGATTACTCTTGAAATATTTAGGATATCGGTATTCCGGCTACCTAAATGCTTCTTTAGCTGACAGTTGTAATAGACAATCAACTCTTTAGTTTTGTTATTTCCACCCATTAACACATAAAGCCACATCTCAAGACAGTTAGTTAGAGTGTTGTGTGGTTAAAATTACTCTGAAATGCTAGTGGCACCCCATTTTTACCAAGTATGTAGCAGCTGTAGGTACCAAGTCAACCCCTTCTGCTTGTTGTTGTAATAGACAATTAACTCTTTGGTTTTCTTATTTTATATCTCATAAACATAAAAGCTACACTTCAAGATACTTAGTTTAACTGGTCACATGGCTAAGATTACTCTGAAATGATAGAGATGTGTTGGTTTAGGGCAATTCAAGACTGTTCTTCAAGACATATTTACTTTGGTTTGTTAGGTACGCTTGACAGCTGCCTGTGCCGTCAACTTCAATAAGTCTAAGAGGGTGTACTAAAATTTGTCTGTAGCACGCATCACTTGATGTAGTCAACATTTAAATACGCCATTGAATACTGGTCCTCATGGTAAGCTTGAAAATTTCTCTGAAAGTAACTTCATTAAGTCTAAGAGAGAGTGTGTTGTTTTTAGATGTTAACACAACTTGTTTTGATTTCCTTAAAAACTATATTTCTTTCTTCTGTTCAACAAGACGATTATTTTGAGGTGTCACACATGTATGTAGCTCTAAGAATAGCTATACCGGAAGTGTCTACCGGAAGTAACATTTTTATTGGATATGTTAATAGAGTTTGACTTGCTGAACACCGTGCATGTGTTGGTTCTATCGTACATCTCGCCGATCTTCCGAGATAAGGGTTTGAAGTTTTTTATCTCAGTTTCTTGTAGACCTTGTTACGAAACATACATTTTTGAAGTCGGTTCCTTTCTATCACTTTCCGTTGAAAAGATATAACGATTTAAAGTTTAGACCGGAAGTGGCCATTTTATTGTATATTCCAATTTGATTTGGCCTCCTTAACACCGTGCATGTGTTGGTTCTATCGTACATCTCACGGATCTTCCGCGATAAGGGTTTAAAGTTTTTTATCTCAGTTTCTTGTAGAGCTTGTTATGAAACGATATATTTTTGAAGTCGGTTCATTTCTATCCCTTTCCGTTGAAAAGATATAACGATTTAAAGTTTAGACCGGAAGTGGCCATTTTATTGTATATACCAATTTGATTTGGCCTCCTTAACACCGTGCATGTGTTGGTTCTCTCGTACATCTCACGGATCTTCCGCGATAAGGGTTTAAAGTTTTTTATCTCATTTTCTTGTAGACCTTGTTACGAAACATACATTTTTGAAGTCGGTTCATTTCTATCACTTGTCCTTCAAAAGATATACCGATTTAAAGTTTAGACCGGAAGTGGCCATTTTATTGTATATTCCAATTTGATTTGGCCTCCTTAACACCGTGCATGTGTTGGTTCTATCGTACATCTCACGGTTGAACCTGTTGTCTATTTTGTTTCTGAACTTCCTTCTTTTGTTTTGCCAGCGACCTCTGTGTGTTATTTTTAGAACCTACCCATATAACAATTGTGACGTTCTAGTCTGTCTAATATTAAACATATTAATTATTATGTCTTATGTCTACACTCTCATTTGTCGGCTCTAAAGGTTGGGGTGACGTAACTTTAAATAATGGAGTCTTCAACCATCTTCATCAGCGCACCATCTTTAAGAACGAAAGCCGCCATTTTTTATAATGTCAGCTTAATGTATCACAGGTTAGACCGCCATCTTTCATTCCGCCATTTTCCGCCATTTTGGTTCCTCCGTTTTGGTTCCGCCTCTAATATTAATTATTATTTTGTAAATCATCCATTTGTCTAATAATAAACTTTAATTATGTTACATGTATGGTTTGTTTGTAATTAAAAGTCATATATATATACTAGCCTAAAACAATAAATTAACAAGCGTCTGCTTAGCCTAATGGGTAGCATCGTTGCCTCCCATCTGAGTGCCCGGGGTTCGAAACTCACCTGCTCCAAATGGTTTTTTTCAAAATATAATAATTTAAAGTAATAGGTTAGACACTTTGGAATGTTTGCATGTGACTGTCTGGCCCAAGTCGTGTGACGTCACTGTCAAAGTTTCCTAGACAGGTCAATGACCTTAGAATGTTTACATAACAAGGCTAAATGTGACTGTCTGGCCCAGGGCGTGGCTTGGCGCCGGGGCTGGCGCCGGGGCCGGGGCGTGGCTAGGCGCCGGGGTAGGCGCCGGGGCCGGGGCGTGGCTAGGCGCCGGGGTAGGCGCCGGGCGTGGCGCCGGGGCTGGCGCCGGCGCCGGGGCTGGCGCCGGCGCCGGGGCAGGCGCCAGGGCGTGGCGCCAGGGCGTGGCGCCGGCGCCAGTGACGTCACTTCCTGTGACGTCACTGTCTGGCCCAAGTGACCCAATACCTACTAACCGGTATGCGGTTCTAATTGTGGTGAGAATGCATCTAGCCTTACATACTTTGTCCCTATATTGGGGTAGAAATGGGCCAGGGCTAACAATTTACTAAATTGTTAGTTGGTTGTATACAGTCTCTTATATTTAACACTTTGTGTTGTTTGGAGCTGCCGTGACAACATACTACTTGGTTCCGCAACGAGGTGGCGGCACCTGCTTCGTATCTAATATCTCACTTAGTGTTACAGGTGCAGAGTTGGATTATTTTTTTCTTGTCACATTTCTTTTTAATTTAATCATTGTAATTCAAAAAATACAGAAGATATTGGCACGGGGTTTGTTATATTTTTTATCTACGAAGGTACTACATACTATATTAAAGTTTTATCGAGTTCAGATAACTTTCATTTTTTTGCAATTTCTCCATTTTTCCAAAGTCGCCAACTTTTTTTGACAAAAATAATTTTTGTCTTTGATTAAGTTAAAACTTTACCTTTTGGTAATTTGAGGGTTGTTAAATATCGGAATCGTATCAGTTCTTTTTTTCAGGCGAATGGTTTTTTGCGTAGGAGTTGAGAACAATTTTATGACAGCACATTTTTCATATAAAACTTTTTGGTCACAAATAGCTTGATTTAATATGCTATTGTGCTATTTTTATCTCAGAAAGAACTGAGTTAGTTGGAATAAAATATTGTCAAGCCCGAAAAATGCTTCATAAAAGTAGTACACATTTATAATGCTGACAATTTTTTGAAGTTTTCAGAAAAATCATTATAACTTGAAAACTAGAAACGATATAAATTGCCATTTATTTTATTTCGAGGTCTAAAGTGTCTGGAAACAAGGAAGGCACTTTTAAACAAGTTGCGATAACTTTTATTTCTTCGAAATTTTTTGCTATCGAATTTTTATTGACAATTTTTTGACGTTTTAATAAAATCAACTAAATAAACCATAGATATTTATAATTATATTTTTATTTCCTTTAAATACCTAAATATAATTTTTTTATTGTTGAAACATATTGTTTGTAAAATGCTCATATCTATATTTTTTATGAACCGCTTCAATAGCTATGGTTATTAGCGGGATAAATAAATATCGGGACGCAGCAAGTGCGTTATGGTAGTGAATTTTCATTAAAATGTTTTTAATAACAAATATGTATTTTTTTATAAAGAAAGCATGCATTCAATTTGGTTACCAGCATAACCTATATAGTAGAAACAATGTTCCAAATTTCATCAAAATGACTTTATTGTTTGAAAATTTACAAAAATTTTCCGAAAAGAAACTTTAAATGTTCCTGAAAAAAATATTCCTGGCCAACGAACGTTAGGTTTATAGCAAATTGAGCTATTAAAATTTTAAACTTTAATGAAAATTCGCTACCATAACGCACTTGCTGCGTCCAGTAAAAGTTGAAATCGGTTGCAGAAAAGAACAAGCACTTGTGAAGCCACGGGAAAAGTCTACGGTTGTATTAAATATATAACGGTTTCACTAAGTTAGGGTAACAAACAACCAGATGTGCTATTCAAATTGAATTAAATCTTAAAAATTTTCATTTCGTTCTAATTGAATTTGTCATACAAAAACTCGCTAAAAAATTTATCGGAATTACACAATCTGACGGTAAAATGAAATAAAACTAAAAAAAGTAAAAAAAAAATAATTGAAGTCACTAACTGAGATTAGAACGCGTGTTATAGGAGTCCATTATTAAATCACACTGCTTCATCTACCTCTCGGCCATTCTCGACATGACAGATTTATGTACTCTTGTATATTAATTTTATAACGTCTTAATTATTTACACCATACCATGTTTGTTTAAAATTTATTCTTTTCTCATATCTTAACGAAATGAAGGAAAATGACGGCTGAAACACAAATCTAGAAGCTTGTTAGTCATTTCGAACCGTATTTTTAACTCATAAAGCGCTAATACGTACTAATGTACGACTACTAGAATTATCAATTTTGACGTTTCAACTTTTTTAAATCGGAGCCTTGTAATTTCTTTGTCTTTTAACCTAGAGAACTGAATTATGGTACAAAGAATACTCTTTATGACAGAAATCAGCGTAACAAATTTGGTTACCATACCTTTTAGTGAATTTTCTTTAAAAAAAATCACTAGTGAGGAAATCGCGATTTTTGAATTTTAAAAAAATTCTTCAAATGAGCGCTATTTAGGACCCCTGGAACCCATATCCGAGGTCAGTTTCAGACTTTATATGTATATATATATATATATATATATATATATATATATATATATATATATATATATATATATATATAATATGATATAATATATAATATATATAATATAATATATATATATATATATATATATATATATATATATATATATATATATATATATATATATATATATATATATATATATATATATATATATTTATCTGTCACACCAATAACTCAAAAAATAATAGACCTATTGTGCTAAAGTTTGGTGAATACCTTCCTTTCACGAGTCGCTTGGATAAGTTCGTTAGCCAGGGAATTCGGACTAGTTTTTCACGGAAAATTATTTGTTTTCTGTCGGAAAATTTTTATATCTCCAGAAATAACAAAGCTATGGTAACTAAATTTGGCACGCTGGTTTATGCCATAAAAAAAGTCACGTACCAAAATTTGGATCCCTACGTTAAAAGCAAAAGAAGTTATAAGCATTATAGTTTTTCTTCTTAAAACGTCCAAAAGTCGCAATTCAAGACGTCAAAATTGACATGTTCTAAATAAAGAACTTAAAACTAACATTACGGGCGATGTAGCAGACATTTTGTAAGAAGTGTGTTCTATAAAGCCTTAAGTTTTAACTTCAGCCACCATTATCTTTCATTTTACTTAAATATTTGCAAAAAATGAATTTCAAATATACCCTTTTTCTGATGATTTAGCTGTGGTTTCAACTATATGGTTATAACACATGAAGACAGACTTTGTACCTACCCCTTGTTAAGCACATTGCACGCACGAAGCACTGTGAGATTTGGCATAGTTAAAGTGCATATAAACAAGGAGAGCAGAAAGATAAAATGTATGTATAATATGTGATTAATAGATTACACATTGCTTTCTTCTAATTAGACAAGTGTCTCGCGACAGTAAAAACTTTGATGATTTTTTTGTCGTTTTAACGAAATAAAAGACTTCACTGACTGTGCTGTGTACACACAATCCTTCCAACTGACCTTCCTGACCTGCCCTGACATCAGTTTGCCTAATCAAAAGCTAAAAGAAGTTAAAAGAGAAAGGAAAAGTTTATTATGCTCACATAACCTTGATATATGACAGGGTTGATTTTCCTTCTCCTTTTAGCTTTTAATTACGCAAACTGATGTCAGGGCAGGTCAGAAAATTTTTGTGTTTTCTTTTAAAAAAAAATTATATCTCCGGAAATAACAAAGTAAGCGCAAGTAAATTTGGCACACGTATTTGAAGTATAAAAAGTGAAGCATGCACCAAAATGTAGGTCTGTAAGCTTAAAGACAAAAAAGTTATGGACAGTTAAAGAAAAAGAATTGGAGTTTTCCTCAAAACGTCAAAGTCGCATTTGAAACGTCAAAATTGGCAATGTTTAGGTAAAGAACGTGAAACAAATACGGATTGTGAAAAGAAAATGTTGCAAGAAGGGTGTTCTGCGAACCCTTAAGTTTCAGCTTCAATCGTCATTGCCCTTCATTTTACTAAAATATTTACAGAAAATTCATTTCAAATAGACCCTTTCTCTGATGCTTTGGCTGTCGGTTAAGTTAAGTTGATGCTTTCACTGTAGGTTTAGTGAAGTTTATGGTTGAACGGTCTATAATTTTTAACCAATTTTCGTAGAACAAATTCGTTAATGCATTTTTGCATTTTTTATCGAAATATGATGCATCTTTGTAAGAAAAAAATCTGGACGTAGTAAGTGCGTTTTGATAGAGAATTTTCATTAAATCTTTTAAATTTCATAACTCAATTTGCTATTAACGTAAGGTTTGTTGACTAGGAAACCAACATCTCAGTTTAGTTTCGGAAAATTTTTGTACATCAAACAATAAGTAATTTTGATAAAATATAGTACATCGTTTCTACTACATAGGTTATACCGGTAATCAGATTGATGCCTGCTCGCATTTGCTATTAAAAACATTTTAATGAAAATTCACTTCCATAACGCACTTGCTGCATCCCGAACTTTTTTAACTTTCGGAGAGATTTTTTTTTAAAAGAAAGCCCAACATTTTTCCGAAAAACGTTCTCCAATTATCCTGGTTAACGAACTGATCCAAGCCATTTACAAAAGGAAGGTACTCACCAAATTTGATCAAAATCGGCCCATTATTCTTTGGGTTATCGGTGTGATACATATATATATATATATATATATATATATATATATATATATATATATATATATATATATATATATATATATATATATATATACATAAACATATACATAAACATATAAAAATTGAAACTGACGCCGGATGTCGGTTTTAGGGGTCCTATTTTGCACTCATTTGAAGAATTTTTTCAAAATTCAAAAGTCGGGATCTGCCCATTAGTGGATTTTTTAAAAGAAAATTTACCAATAGAACAATATGCGATAAAAATGATTATAATCCGTTCGCAAAAACAGAACAAATGTATCCTGCTTCTCCTGAGACGCAAAATCTAATCAGATGAGAGTACACAAAAAATTATTTTGTTCTGGATCAGTTTTTTCATGAAATAGTTCATGAAGCCTATGTGCCACTAAAACATCATAAATTTGATTGTAGTGCTAGAGGATGGGTGGTTTACCTGCTTCTTAAATATGTCTGCCCATTGGCTGCGATGTTTACACGACTAGTGCGTTTTACCTATTTTCTTATCCTGGATCCGCTCTGCCTCAGAAAGTATATACCTACTTTATTTTTAAGTTCCTGTACTAGTCCCTTTGTTAATCAACATTATAATTAGCCATTTAAGCACTATGCAATTGCGTCGCAATAGAAGCAGGGCTGAACCACAGAAGATGAAATTTCCACCAATCCAATTTCATGTAATAAAAAACAACTTTTGCATTTAATATATTCATCTATCCCTCGCAGTTTCCCAGAAAAGGCGATAGGGAATGTTATCTTGAAGACCCTGTATATGAACGAATAAGGTCATGTGTAAATTATTGTCAAACATATGAAACCCAACATATCGTAGGTATATAACCGTATATAAATATGTCCCTATTATTTGTTCCAGTATTAAACCCTCTTACCTGTGTGTCGACCAGAGAAAGGGTGTAATGGGACTTTGAATTAATAAGAAATCAAGTCAGAAAATGTACTAGAAAAACTAAGAAATATTAGCATAAAAACATTAAAGCATATGCAAAAAAACCTTAAAAAAGAGAAGACCAAATGAGTCATTCGAAAGGCAGTTAGACAAAAAAACTCATAAAAAATAATTCATGTATACCCAGGATGAGTCTAAAGTGAAACATAAAAAATGGTATAGTTACATAGTAAATTTAACCAGGACAATTTTTTTCTATTTCGCATGTACCTGCTTATAAAACTTTTCTAGCAAATTCCCATGCGACTCTCAAAAGGTCTAAATAATAATGGCTGTGACTTAGCAAACGTGCTTTTTAAGTCTTTCTTTAATATTGGCTAACAAATTCGTCCACGCTTTCTATAAATGAAAACACTTGAGAAGTTTTAATTAACTCAGTTGATCAATAAAGATATTACGTTTGCAGTAATAAAATTTTGCAGATCCTACTATATTTATACAATATATATAGCTTACATAGAAAAAAAGTGAAAACATTTCCGAAAGCTGTTCTTTATCGCAAAAAATATCTGATCGTCAAAAACTTATGGTTCATAGGTGTAGTACGTCGTTTTTTTTTCTATTTTACGCTTAAGCCATGTCATTTTTAACAGAACATATTTATTATTTTAAGAACGGTTCCATCCAATATGTTGTCCATGAGAAAAAATAAGTTGCAAACTACTTTTAGCGCATTTTTCGTGAAACAAGAAATATATATATATATATATATATATATATATATATATATATATATATATATATATATATATATATATATATATATATATATATATATATATATATATATATATATATATATATATATATATATATATATATATATATATCGTATCAATAACTCGAAAAATAATAGGCCGATTTTGATGAAATTCGGTACGTACCTTCCTTTTGCAAGTGGCTTGGATAAGTTCGTTAGCCAGAAAAATCGGACCAGTTTTTTCTGGAAAATTTTTGTGTCTCCGAAAATAACACAGCTATGACAACCAAATTTGGCATGTACGTTTACACTATCAAACTTACCCCACGTGCCGAAATTCAGATCTCTAAATGAAAAGGAAAAAAGTTATACGCATTTTAAGAAAAAAAAATTGGGTGCCACTGGTGATCAGAGGAAATCACAAGAACAAAATATTTTGTGTGATTAACAAAACCAATTGAATATTACATACAACGGTTAAGTTTTCTTGACGCAAAAAGGTCAAGAAGTAGCAGAAAAAATATTTTGAAAATTTTATGATTTTTCTTCTTAAAACGTCAAAGTCGTGATTTAAAACGTCAAAATTTGCAATTTTCATACAACGAATTTGAAACAAATACGGATTATGTGGAAGGTATGCCGTACTAAGTGTCTTGTACAAAGCGTTAAGCTTCAGCTTCAACCGTCATTGTCCTGCATTTTACTAAAATATTTTCGGAAAATCCATTTTAAATAGACCCTCTTTATGATACTTCGGCAGTATTTTGAGCTATAGAGTTTATGGTTTAATAGTCTATATTTCAGCAAATTTACGTAGAAAAAATTTGTTGTCGAGAGGACTGCGACTTATGAATTTTAAAAAGATTTCTTCAAATGAGCGCGAACTAGAACCGCTAAAACCCATATACGGGGTCAGTTTCAGTTTTTGTCGGTTTACACATATACAGGATGGCGCATTTCTACGATAAAGCTCAATATATCCGTTATTACACAATATTTGAGAAAAAAAGTATATACATTAATTATATCTCTAGCTGCATCTTATAAATCCATTTTGACAATCACAGGCTGGCCCATAAGTCGTTGGTAATACACACTTTGTTTTTAATAGAACACCCTATTAAATTATTTCATTTTTGTGTTTTCCATCGAATTATTATGCATGTTTGTAATAAACAAAATTTATATCGTTCATCGTTTTTGAGTTATTTTAATTATTTTGTGACTTTTTACGTTTTTGGCACATATTTCAAACACATCACAAATTGTGATCCGGAGTTTTTATCGATAGATAGTGGAGCCCCATGAAATGACAGTCAGAGAGCTTTTTGTTTGTATTACTCGTCGAGCTGCCGTATACAGGCACTCTCAAATAGTGGCTGAGTTCTAAAAGTTTTCGCAGAAATGTTTTTAGTGTTTCTGTAGAAACTATTTTTGTAAGATTTTGGTGATAGGTTGGTAATTAATAATAAATATTTAGTAAATTATGGTTAAAAATTTCTGTACAAAAAATGTTGATTTTTTGTAAAAGAAATTTCTGCAAATTTTCATACTTTTCTTTCAATTTTGGCCCTAAAGGTGAATAATTATATTTTGGCAGGTGTGTAAATAGCTTAAAGAGGTTCGTTGGTCAGGAAAATCAGACCAGCTTTTTCTGAAACTTGTTAAGTTTATTTTCGGATAATGTTTGTACTTTTTGAAGCAACAAAGCTATTTTAATAAAATAAGGTACATTTTTAGTACTCTATAGGTTATACTGCCAACCAAATGCCCTTCTGTTAAAAACAAGACATATTTGCTATTCATAAGGTTTTTACGAAAATTCGCTACCATAACGCACGCACGTTGCGTCCAGACTTTTTTACATAGCGACCGTTAGGTAAGTTTTACCTAGGGCATTTTAGAAAATGTCGATTTTTTTCTAAATGAAATTGAAAATATATAGCATTTGAAATATATTGTTTCCTTGATACCATGGTAACAGGTAAACAATTCTGTGCTATTGATTATATTTAAGCGACGATTTGTCTCTTCACATACAACATATAGTTGTAAAAATATTTTCCACAATAACATATTCTTAATCGCTGAATAGGTTTATAAAACAGCTGTAAAATTTACCTCTTTGAGGGATTTTTAGCAAAATCAAGTACCCTAAAACATTCCTGTTTCGTTTTCAAGTGGCCACCCTATATATATATATATATATATATATATATATATATATATATATATATATATATATATATATATATATATATATATATATATATAAGAGGTAAACGCCAAAATTTCCCGGACCGACTATGAAAGAAAAAAAGACTTTTCAATAAAATTTTACTTTTTAATATGGTCCACCCACTAATATCAATGCACTTATTACATCAGCTAGCTGCCAGCTGTTCGTCTAATAAATATTGGGAAATGAAAAACAGGCCGCCGTTGGGAGTGGCATTTCTTACCACGTCGGATTTACCGAAGAACAAGCAGTGTTCAGTACCCATTATTTACTTTGCCATTATCAGCTATCTTAAAGGATGTGACTGTTTTACGAGTAGCAGTTTTAACAAACTTCTCATTTAACGAGCAAATTTTGGTGATTTGAATGGACTTGTGTAAAGATACAATGGTAAAATGTTTCTGATTTAACGAGACCGCTTTTCAGGCGATTTCGGTTTTAGCGAGGTAATTATTGTGCTGACCCGTTCACATCTTTATTGGGATACACAGATGTGCGAAAGTAAACAAGAGGGTTTCGATTTCTGTGAATTTCGTTGACTCTCTACCTAAAAATATGTCCATCCAGAGACACTAGGACTAGATGCACATGTTTCTTGATTGAGACATTACACTAATCGGTAATACATTTTAGTGTACACAACACAAGAGAAAATATTTATGGGTTCTTCCACTCAGACAATGAAACAGTCTCTCTTATCACTTGAAATCAACGTTGGTTTTTCCCCCCCAGGACTCGCCCGCGGATTTGCCGCCCCGATAGCACTGAATCCCTTGGCCTATTGTGCTTGCCACTAGTCTCTTCACTCCACCCATTCCAAAATCACTATGCCTTGAACCAGTCTGCACAGCGATTGGTAGGGTGAAGTTTTATAACGCTCTGTCTCCGGTCTAGACTGACCGTAGTCCAGTTGTCTTTTGCAGTCCAGAGCTTTACACTCGCACAAGATGTGCTGGGATGATTCCTCCCCCTCGCCGCAAAGTCTGCATGCGAGGTCCCCCTTGAACCGCACTATTTTATGCAGGTGTTTCTTGACGGCAATGTGTCCCGTCAAGGGACTTGTTATATTTCTGAGCTGTCCTCTGCTGAGATTTAGCAGCTCCACAGCTCTCTTTGAACTGGGTTCGTCAATTATTGATTTCCCATGTCTGAGCCCTGGACAGTCTGCCCAGTACACGTTGTGTTGGTTTCTGACCCAGGACGTAATCGCTCCCCTGGCAGTGCTCGTTCTCACGCCCAGAGCCAGTTTTGGTCCCATAAATGGTTCTGTTGACCCTCTTTTCGCGAGACTGTCAGCTTCTTCATTGCCTTTGACCCCCGAGTAACCCGGCATCCAGATGAGGGTGACTTCATTCTGCCCAGCCAGGTCGCTCGTCTCGTCTGGGCACCCACTCACCAGCCAGGAATTTACCCGTGAGCTACTTAGGGCCTTAAGGGCTGTCATGCTGTCTGTAGCTATGAGGATCCGCTTATTGGTGTAGCCCCTCTTCTTGTTCTCTTACACACAATGCAGGATGGCGTACATTTCGGTCTGAAAGACTGTTGCATGGGCTCCGAAGGAAATACTATGACGTACCCTCGGTCCTTCCGAATAAACACCTGCCCCCGTCCCACGCTCCCTGCCGGATCCGTCCGTGAACCAGATGAGGGGGTCCCGTGGTACGTCCGGCGTCTCCTCCCGCCATGGCTCGCGGAGATTTCCACTGTAAAGTTGTTTTCCCTGCAGATTCGCGGGCTCGCGAAGTCTGATCTCATTTCAAGCATGGGCTCCTTCACGATCGCCTGATCTCCTGCAGTGGCCCCTGAAGCCTGGGTTGATCTTCAGTCTACCATTGCAAGCTTTTTTGATAACCACGATGGCTCACAGCCTAAATACTATCGTACCGTGGGTGTCGACAAGGAGGAAAGAGGCAACTTGTCCTCGGGACAAAAGAGCGGGTATAACAAGATTTTTTTTTTTTTAATGTCAACAACACACCACGAGGGCTTACAGCCTAAATACTATCGTACCGTGGGTGTTGACAAGGAGGAAAGAGGCAACTTGTTAATTCTGGACTTGAAGGTTTGGAGGTTCGGAGGAGAAGGAAAAACATGTGCCGGCAAGGAATTCCACAACTTGGAAGTCCTCGGGACAAAAGAGCGGGCATAACAAGATGTTCTATGTCTGGTGACCTGGACAGTAAAAGGGTGCATCCGCTCTGTTCCCCTGGTAGATCTGCTGGGGGCAGCAGGTGGGGGAATTATGGAGGAAAGCTCCTCTGAGCAGTGCCCGTGCAGATATCTATAAAAGAGAGAGAGGTCACCAACGGCACGTCGGTGGGCAAGGGATGGAAGCCTTTGGGTGAGGGTAGGGTCACCGATGAGACGTATAGCTCTCTTTTGAATGGAGTCCAGGATAGCGAGTGTAGAAGCGGCTGCTGCACCCCAGATGTGGGAGCAGTATTCGAGGTTTTGGCCTTATTTGTGAAGTGTATAAGGTATAGAGATTAGTTGGTGAAAAGTATTTGCGAGCCCGGAAGAGGAAACCCAATTTCTTAGCAGCCGCTTCTGCAATTGATGTAACATGTTGGTGCCATGATGTTCTATGTCTGGTGACCTGGACAGTAAAAGGGTGCATTCGCTCTGTTCCCCTGGTAGATCTGTTGGGGGCAGCAGGTGGAGGAACTATGAAGAAAGCTCATCTGAGCAGTGCCCGTGCAGATATCTATAAGAGAGAGAGAGAGAGAGAGAGAGAGAGAGAGAGAGAGAGAGAGAGAGAGAGAGAGAGAGGTCATCATGGGCACGTCGGTGAGCAAGGGGTGGCAGCCTTTGGGTGAGGGTAGGGTCACCGATGAAACGTATAGCTGTCTTCTGAAAGGAGTCCAGGATAGCGAGTGTAGAAGCGGCAGCGGCACCCCAGATGTGGGAGCAGTATTCGAGGTTTGGCCTTATTTGTGAAGTATATAAGGTATAGAGATTAGCTGGTGAAAAGTATTTGCGAGCCCGGAAGAGAAAACCTAATTTCTTAGCAGCCGGTTCTGCAATTGATGTGACATGTTGGTGCCAATTGAGGTTTCGATCCACAGAAATGCCAACAAGTGAAAAGGACTCATATTTCTTAGCTTTAAGCTTTATAAAGGTGGAAAATAATTATATATAAATACACAGGCAAAACTAAACCATACGGTTCATGTCACGGTTTTTCACAAAAAGTGTGCCAGCCTAACATCCAATGATACGTCGTGGATTTTCAATACCTATGTCTGAAATGAATTTAAAGAAAGAAAATTTACTAATTAAGCAGATAGAATTTAATGAAGGTTCCTCTGTTAAAATAATAGATAAGATACTAGAGAGAAAAGAATACAAATTATCACTAAATTAAATTGATCTAAATATTAGATACAGAAAAGATAACAAATATAAGTCTATATAAGTCCACTATCATCCAAAGAGCTGTGGGTATCATGACAAAAATCTTTTAAATTCTTAAAGAAAGCAATATTGGCAATGATAGATCCGGTTTGCAACATTGTGAAAGACGCCGAACGCGTGTCAGTGCGGCGCAAACCACGACGCTAGCGTCTTTCATCCCCACCACCGTCACGAAATGCAGCGCAATATCATGGTAGCCCTGGCTGTTTCAAGTTTCAAATAGTTGCGCGATGAAAGCGGATCGCTGCGTATCTCTTCGCTGCTAGCTTCAGCTGTTTTGGTTTACAATCTCTCGTATCGTACACCCATGTTATTATTTATCCGGTAGTTTAATTTAATTGTTTTGTTTGTTCGTTCACATATTTTAATGGATTACTATCTTTAAAGACATATCAAAGGTAAGTACTTATAATTTTCTGTTTAATTTAATAACAAAACAATGTTTGTCATATTAAAGTTGAAGGTTTTCGAAAAAATAAAATAAATACATTTTGGATCAATGTTTCTATAAATTATTTTCCAAGTAGCGATGAAAATAGTTACATATTGCCCTTTTCCTTAAAAGGCCAGCAACTAAAGATTTTAGTATAAAAAGTCATCGAAAAACTTATTTGAATCCTTCAGTATTGTATTTGTGATATTACAAACAACAGGTTTGAAATAACCCTTTTAGAAAACCAATCACCAATATTTTTATCATTTCTAAACGTCAAAAGCCTGGGGTTGACATCATAAACACTTGAATAATGTTTTTTTTGCCAAACAAACCTTATTTTTTCAAAAGCCAGTATTTCTTATTTAAATATACCTACATGGCCTTTGTTTCTGTGCGTCATCATTATTATTAGTAACTATGACAACAATAATAAGAATACTAACAAGTGCACAAATGATGTCACTTAAATTTCTCCATTTGACTTAAATTTTTTTAATTGTCAATTATTTTGTTTATTTCCTTGTTTAAATAATTCATATCTTGTTATCAAGTATATTTTCCTGTATTAATGAAACAGGACGGCGTACAATATAGACTTTACCTTGTGGGCATATGTGTAACGCAATTTTTTAAGGAATTCAAAATATAAACATTTGTCAAATGCCTTTTTGAGCTGTCACTTTTGTAAATTTGTGAAATATCTGGTACTTTTTTTTCATTTTGCAATACCAGTATGTTCTGGAAATAAGTTTGGTTCCATTTATAGATGATATGACATATTGATAACGCATCCTGTCCAATAATCAAGAGAATTATATATATTTTTTGATAATGATGGCGAAAAATGAACTGCGTCAAAATATACGATTGGGTTGTAGGAGTATCACAAACCAATTTTTATTTTTTACCTTTCCTTTTGTTTTTAAATTGTGTTCGTTTATTTCATACATTATCTTATTTCTTTTTAATTATGTTCTACCTCAGCCAAATCATTTTTAAATGGTACCAATACAATTTATTGCATAGTTTGGAGTCTCCTTATGAATTTTCAATATTACTGTTTACCTTTAACGAAATCACTTTTTAATTCGTTAGTAATTTCATTTACTTTTTGTTACAGCATTCGATGAAAGGACGTATTTAGTACTTGCAGGACCCAATAATCAAAATTAATTTATTGTGATTCAAAAGTGTTGTGTGTTAAATTGTGTTGATAGTACAAAATAAAATAAAGATCACAATGCAGAATATCCAGGATATCGTGATAATGCCAAGTTCCCGTCTTTCGGACGACAAGTCAATCGTGGATGCGGTGTCATCGTCGGCTACAAGTGAAACTGTAAAAAAATTCAGGGATGCACAACCTCGCGAACCGGCTTGTCGTATTTTAAAAAGAGTGACGTCAGATAATAGGGACCAATCGTCTGCTTTCCGGGTGAATCAGGCCGAAAGGACTTTTAAATCTACGATTTTTGCTGATAAGTATATGTTGCTTGATCAAGTGGAAGGCAGCTCTTTGTATAGGTGTGTTAACATTCACACACAAGAGGAAATGGTCTGTAAGGTAAGAAATAGAATACTTTAAAATATAAAGCTGTCCTTATCTATATATATATATATATATATATATATATATATATATATATATATATATATATATATATATATATATATATACAGGGTCGCTGATAAGTCTGGAAACGGTCGATTATCCGGGAAAATATACAAGGTGTAGAAAAAAGTTTTATACAAAAGTTTTTGGGTTCTTCAATGTCTACTAGGCGGTGATAATTTCATTTATACAGGGTTGGTCATACAGGCGTGGCACACCAATATTAATTTTTTTTTAATGGAACACCCTATATATTATTCGATATTTCAATCCTTCTCTTAATTTTGAGCAACATTTATCAGAAGCATGATGTACATAAACTCAATCGTTTCCGGGTAAAAAAATAAATAAAAATAAACGCTATTGTTTTTAAAATCTATTGGATGAAGAACAAAAATAAATGAAAAGTAGAATATCTCTTGAAAACAATCTGTGAGTGTGAAAAGAACCGGTTGCGATGTTTTTAACATTGTTTGAAATCCTATTTTATAAGATGTTCGAAGTGTTCTCCATTGACCTCCTGACAATAATGAATTCGCTTAACAAAACATTGCACTGCATTTACAAGAGCGTTTTGAGGAATGTTATTAATTTCATGCACAATCCTTGCTTGCAACTGTTCAATATTCTGCGGTCTATTTTGGTAAATTAAATTTTTTACATGACCCCACAAAAAAAAGTCAAGCTGGCCATTCAATAGTTCCCCTGCGCCCTATCCATCTGCCAGGAAAGGTTTGATTCAGATATTCCCGTACCTCAATTCCAAAATGAGGGGGTGCCCCATCCTGCTGAAACCATATTTCTTCCGCTGGTAGATTTGGGTCGTTATTGTTCGGAAATAATCGACTAACGTCTGGAACAATTGATTCTTGCAAAAGTGTCAAATATCGAGCAGAGTTCAAATTACCGTGTATAAAATAAGGTCCTATGATATGTTCACCAATAATAGCACACCAAACATTTACTTTTTGCGGTCTTTGGGTGTGAATTTGTTCCATCCAATGTGGGTTTTCGTCTGACCAGTACCTACAGTTGTGTCGGTTGACTTGTCCATTCAACAAAATGTAGATTCGTCGGAAAACAAAATGTGGTTGGCAAAGTTAAAATTTTGGCGTAACTTCTCCATAATAAGTTCACAGAACTCGATTCTGCGATCAAAATCATCTTCACTCAGTTCTTGCAATAAATGAATTTTATATGGACGGAACTTTTCCCGCTTCGTAATCTTTTGAATTGAATATCGACTCATATTGTGATTTAAAGCCAATTGCTGTGCCGAAGTTTTCGGATTTTCCACCACATCCAATATTACATTCAAAGAATTTTCTTCATTTGTAACGGTTACTGGCCTTCCAGTTCTAGGTTTATCCTTGATACCGCCAGTTTCGTGAAAACGATGCAAAGTTTTCGAAACTGTGGATTTGGAGATCGATTCCCGCTCAGGATGCAACTCATTGAACATAATCACCACTTAAGCAAAACTTCGTGTTCTATCACCGTACCCTATCATCAATAAAATTTCGATACGTTCGGTTTCACTTAAACTTGCCATTTTGCACAAAAACTGTTGACACTAAATTACTAATGTTTCAAAACTGTTGACACTGAATGAATGTTTGACATTCGTTGTCCTAGAAACATTTTAAAACAAAAGAATAATACTGCGTTTCTTATGGGCATCTTATCTTATCTTGGGATTCCAAACAATGTTAAAAACATCGCAACCGGTTCTTTTCACACTCACAGATTGTTTTCAAGAGATATTCTATTTTTCATTTATTTTTGTTCTTCATCCAATAGATTTTAAAAACAATAGCGTTTATTTTTATTTATTTTTTTACCCGGAAACGATTGAGTTTAGGTACATTATGCTTCTCATAAATGTTGCTCAAAATTAAGAGAAGGATTGAAATATCGAATAATATATAGGGTGTTCCATTAAAAAAAAATTAATATTGGTGTGCCACGCCTGTATGACCAACCCTGTATAAATAAAATTATCACCGCCTAGTAGACATTGAAGAACCCAAAAACTTTTGTATAAAACTTTTTTCGACACCTTGTATATTTTCCCGGATAATCTACCGTTTCCAGACTTATCAGCGACCCTGTATATATATTGTGTGTACGTGGTAAAATACACCAATTACCGTTGTTTCTGCTATTTTCTAAATAGTGGTTTTATCAGTTCTTTTGCAACCCAATTTCCCTTTTGTTTAGGTACCTATTTAATTTGGCGACGACGTAAGAATAAACGGATTAAAAAAAATCATGAGTAGCTTTAAAGAAAACCAAACACATACATAGAATTAAAGGACAGTCGGCTAGTAAAAATTTCTATAACGTTCTTATTTTTTTATATTATTAAAAAAACATATATAACTACATGATTAAGGAACATAGTATGAATGCAATACGATACTCGCGTCACGTTGCACAACAAGCATTAATAACTAAATCATGTTTTAAAAATGGTGGCGTCACTTGACGTCATCAGTTCCCGATAACTTTGACAGCTATTGTCAAGGTCACGTGACAAAAGAATCATAAGTGTGATGTCCTAAGTTCAAAAATCACCTCTATTATTGTAATAAACCCAGTTAGTATATTATTTTTAATGCATCAATAAAATAATTAAAAATAATAACATAGGCACATTTGTTTAGATGTAGGTATTTTTATTCCTTGATTTTTTAATAGATATATTCTGTCTCCATAATTTGAAAAGAACAAAGATTGTTAACGGTGACGTAGGCAATTCAGCTAATTATTATCGTAAACACGTGTGGTGCTAATTTATGAATGGAATTCTCTGCCTGTCTATTTTTATTAGTCGATGTTCTTTTGTTTCAACTCTGCTTTGATAAATAATTAAACCAAAATATCGATCGCTATGAACCTTTATCTTATCAATCACGTCCCCTGACTTCCATTGTTCTAATTTTATCAGATTTATACCTGTGGAAATATCTACCTTCAACGATATAAAATACAGTGTTGTCAGATTTTGAAAGTTTTTGTTTTAATTGGTCATTTAGAAAGATTTTTACTTGTCAAAATATCCCTATTTAACAACACCAACCAAGTGTTGCCACATTTTATTGTTCTAGTTAATAATGTTTTACATTTGACAACGTATAATTCAGCGTTGCCAGATTTGTTGTATTGTATTCATTTTGAAGAAAGGGCGCTCATGATTAGTATTGTTATTATTTTACTATTATTACTATTGTTTGCACGGGCTGAAATTATGACGGCCAACAATGTTGTCAGATTTCAAAAAATTTATATTTTACCTATATAGTTCATTTTTGAAAAAAAAGACGGTAATTTTACAGATTATAGTTTTCTCAAACATTTTTTGGAAACATGCTTAGAACCACACCTGTATGCATAAACCACAGGAAAAAGGTTGTGGTTTCAACGCTCAAGAAAGTTACGAGACCCGAAGAGAATAGGGGTACTGAGTGGTGAAGAAAATATAAATGCAAAATGTAAATAAATCACGTATAGAAAAGCCCAAGGAAGAAAAAAAAATCATCAACCCCTATGTCTTCTTTTTTCCAGCGGTCTAATGTCCTCGGACAAAGTATGATTTATTTGTACTTGCATGGGAACTTGTTTTGATTGAGGTTTCTCATTACCACAATCGAAATCAATATCCAAATTACTCTCATTTGAACCTTGTAAGTACTTATACTAAATTCTCCTCTCCCCAATAACTTCCACCACCTTGACCTTATCTTTGGCATCGATGCGGTCTACAGAGAAGAAAACACGCAATTCAGATGCCAAAGTTTACGAAAAAGTATACAATTATATCTAGATTTACATCAAAAAAGCCTAGCAGCTGTGTGAAATGAACAAGCTTTGTAACTAAAGGTCGTAAATTTGACGACACAGAGTCGAAGGAACGTGTTACGTAAAACAGTTTTGTGCAATCACGCCAGAAAGGTGTGGCCAGGAAGCTGCTGAAGACGGCAACACCACCAGATTTGGGAGAGTAGATATAAATTCGAACGCAATTTTCACAGCGCTGTGAATGTTACGACTTTTTAGTATTTTAAGAAATACATGTCTACTTCCCCAAATTTACATTTAAATTTGGTAATTTCTTACCGTATTGCACCTCATTGGTCAAGATTGTATCTTATACAAAGATATGCGTTTTTCTTTATATGTCAGTGCAATGTTTAAATATTATATCAATAAATAATAAGTAATCTATAAATATAATAATTACATTATAATTCACCGACGAAACCGGTCACAGAGAAGAAATAAAAAACTTTGGAAGTCACAGAGGTGGTCTCTACATCTGTATTTAGTATGGAACGGCTTCACCAAGTAAGGGCAACCACAATTGATAAATAATAATTATTGTATAAATCTTTCAAAAACCTTGTAATTTTTATGATGTGGATGCTGGGTATGGCAACACCGCTTTAACAGTTAACCATGTAACAAGAACCCAAATCACCACAACACATTTTGAAAAACCTGACGATCGTTTCACTAACCAAGTTAGCGTTATCAGAGGATGAATAATTCTAAATATCCTATATCCACAACTCTATTTATATTGTAAGGCTAGATTTATTGTCACCATAATTAGAACCGCAGAACGGTTTCGCTCTAATTAGAGCTCGTCAGGACGGTATACTAATAACAGCGAGAACACACTTATAAAGTAAAACAGCTATGGTTGCCAGCCTCCTGGAACATTGTGAGATGTACGACAGGGCCGCCATCTCAGTGCGGAACCAGGTAGTATGTTGTCACGACAGTTCCAAAGAACCCAAAGTGTTATAAAATAGAGACTGTGTACAACCAACTAACAATCTTGTACATTATCAACCCTGCCCCATTTCTTACCTAATATAGGGACAATGTATGTAAGACTAGATGTATTATCACCATAATTAGAACCGCAGACCGGTTTCGCTCTAATTAGAGCTCGTCAAGGGGAAATATCTGTGTTCTTTTATTATCTATCGGACGTGGCTTCTATTTCTTTTATAAAGTAATCCAAAGTAAAATGAATACTGGCAGAAAGCACGTCTGATAGATAATAAACTAATACAGATATTTCCATCAAACGAAATATGTCAATTTTGGTGTCGTTGAACCTCCCTAAATCGTTAGTGGCCGACTACCTGCAGAAAAATATAAATAGAGTTGTGGATGTAACATATTTAGAATTACTCATCCTCTGGTGATGCTGACTTGGTTAGTGAAACGATCGTCAGGTCAGGTCAGGTTTTTTGTGGTGATTTGGGTTCTCCAAGTGTGCTTATCAGTGCTCATCACAGGTTCCAATATTCACTTAGTGAAAAACCCAGTGTGCTAATAACAAATGATAATCTGATTGACGTAGTTTGTTGAAAAAGTTTTATGTAAATATACAGAAAATTCCATGACTAATAATTTGGTAAACATTGTTTCACGTTCTTTATTGATTTTAACACTGCCATACATGAATATAAATTAACGATATCAAGTCGTTCGCATCTAGTATTTAAATACTACGCAAAAAAACATAAAATTAAGTTTTTTTACTCATTTATTAATCAGGTGTTTCTTTATTATTTGAATAAGTAGCTCTGTTGTTTGCATAATAAATTATTTTATTTTATCTACAATTTGCGGTTTCAAATTTGCGTCACTGGCTAATGCTTTTCGCATAAATTAACATGATATTGTGAAAGCTACTAAGAAAACTGTTTCTTGTTTGAGCTACTGAAGATGAAAAGTTCCAATGCAGCAAGTGCGTTACGGTAGCGAATTTTTAAATGCTAGTAACTTATTTTCCACCAACTTAATTTTAGTTATGGTACTTATATGGTTTAGCCTTTGCGATAATAATTAAATGTTTAGGAAAAAACTAGTCTGGTTAGGCTGTTCAACAATCAACAAATCAAACTCTAATTCGCGTTCATTTGAAGTATTTATTTAAGAATCTTAAAGTTGTGATCTCGTCAAAGCACTTTCTCTACAACAATGCGTTAAACCCAAAAGTTTTATTTCAGTTACTTTACTTCGTGAAACCACTATAAATGTAGAGGATTTTTCTCTGGTGCCATAATCTAATCTTGAAATAGCGGCTTCATAAGTACACTTTGACAACGCAAACCGCCACAGCACATTTTTAAAGACTTGACTAACAAAGTTAGCGTCATCAGAAGATGAAATATTCTCAAAGAAGATTTTGAATTTTTGATCCTCCGATGACGCTAACTTTGTTAGTGAAACGATCGTCAGGTCTTTAAAAATGTGTTGTGGTGATTTGGGTTCTCCAAGTGTACTTATCAGTGCACATCACAGGTTCCAATCTTCACTTGGGGAGTAGCTGTTTCAAAGAAACTTTTTAAGTCATTTTGCTGCCTCCTGGCCAGACTTTATAGCACCATAAAAGCAAATTTGTTTTCAGATTATCTGAAAAATTGTTGGGATTCAGAATTTTTATGAAGCGACAGATTTTTAGAATATTTAGTAAAGTCACCGTAAGAGCGCCTACACTGGCTTACGAATTAATGTGAACATGTGTCATATTTTCACACATTTGTTTGTGTTAACGTATAAGTGATAACTTGCTCCTGTCCTGAATCGTCTGTTTCAGACATCTTACAATAGAGGCATATTCTCTAGTAACTGGAAAACTGCTCGAGTACAACCCGTCCCCAACTGTATCTAATTAATGCAGGAGTCCCTCAAGGTTCAGCTTTAGCCCCTACTTTGTTTCTTCTCCACATCAATGACCTCCTCTCTAGCACAACCAACCCAGTTCACAGTTACGCGGACGACAGCACCCTCCACTCAAATATACAATATTCTAAGCCTGTCTCTTTACCCCAATTAGATGAGGATCGCAGACTCATGGATGGTTCTGTCTCTGTGGATCTCCAAAAAATATTAGACTGGGGAAGTAGATATCTTGTACAATTCCACTCCACTAAATCTCAGTCTTGCTTTCTATCTCATAAGAGATGCACCAGCCCTAGATCCACCACAATGACCATCCAAGTCATTCAAAGTAATGAGTCCTTTTCTGTGGATCGAAATCTTAATTGGCACCAACAAGTCACATCATTTGCAGAAGCGGCTGCTAAGAAATTAGGTTTCCTCTTCCGGGCTCGCAAATACTTTTCACCAGCTAATATCTATACCTTATATACTTCACAAATAAGGCCAAACCTCGAATGCTGCTCCCACATCTGGGGTGCCGCTGCCGCTTCTATATTCGCTATCCTGGACTCCATTCAAAAGATAGCTATACATCTCATCGGTGATCCTACCCTCACCCAAAGGCTGCCATCCCTTGCCCACTGACGTGCCGTTGGTGACCTCTCTCTCTCTTTTATAGATATCTGCATGGGCGCTGCTCAGAGGAGCTTTCTTCCATAGTTCTTCCACCTGCTGCCCCCAACAGATCTACCTGGGAAACAAAGCGAATGCACCTTTTTACTGCCCAGGTCACCAGACATATAACATTTTCTTATGTCCACTCTTTTTTCTCGAGGACTTCCAGGTTGTGGAACTCCTTGCCGGCACATGTTTTTCCTTCTCCGACCCTCCAAAACTTCAAGTCCAGAATTAACAAGTTGCCTCTTTCCTCCTTGTCGACACCCACGGTACGATAGTATTTAGGATGTGGGCCCTCGTTGTGTGTTGTTGAAATAAAAAAAATAGAGCTATGCGCACCTAATGTTTCTCCGGCTTTTTTGGTGTGATATCCATTTATCAGAAGTAGTACTAGTAGTTTACCAGAAACTACTTTTCCTAGTAAATAATTTAAATTTGCAAAAGGTAATAGTTTGCGATCTAGCGATGACATATGTAATATGTATGTCTTAAAATTCGTTTTTGAGTTTTAAATTTTATGTAAATTACTAAAGTTTGCTGTTTTTATTTCGTTTGATTTTCACAGGGTAAAATCTGATATTAAACCATTTTTTATTCCAATTGTTTTGATGTAAATAAAAATACACAATTCAAATTCATTTATTGCCTGTATTATAAACAAAATAAATCATAAAATACTTACTCAAAAGGGTTATTTCTGGTGGGAATTTCTTCCTGGGAACCAAATATTAAATCGTCAAATTTTGATGGAGAATATTTTAATATATTGAAAAACAGGAATGTACATAGTTTTGCAACCAAGTTTATACACATTTTTGTAAAGGAATTTAATTATATCATGGAAGTTTTACCTGAGTTAATTGTAGGGCTACTGGCCCATTTTTACCTGTGTGTGTTGACCCCAGGTGGATGCAATTCCATTGTTAAATCTTCATACAAAGTTGTACCCTTATAACATTCAGGTGAAAGAAAGATGGAGAACATACTAGAAAAGAAAGAAACCGTAGTAAACAACAGTGTTTGCGTGCCTTTTAGAATTGCTTTGAAAAATATCCTTTTTCTAAATTTTTATTACCTGTACCGAAATCGCTTACGCTGAAAAGATGGTGATACCATAATTATTCCAAAGGGACAGTGGCAGTACAACTACTATAAAATCCCTTTAATTTAAAAACATTTACAAAAACACTCATTGATTTTTTCATCGGTAAAATGGCATTTAAAAGTGGTCATCATTAATTTTATTATTGTGAGATATTTAGAGGCAACTATATCTTTAAACAATATATTTAAATAATTCCGATTACTGTCCGTTTACAAATCATTTCTATCATTAATTTCAGACAACTTTTAAAATGACAGATTTTATTGTTGTCAAAAAGTGACAAAGTATTTTTTTTAAATACAGCTTTGTTATACAATACATAAATATCTTAGACTTCATATAGTTTGTAGTACATTTTACAGCAAAAATATATAAAATGTAGAATGTGATTACATTTGAAGGCAAATTTTCAAGGGTGTTAAAAAATTAATTTCCCAGAAACCTAATTTGATATTAGTATTTCTTGAAAAATTCCATCAATTACCAAATGTTTACGTATCTACAGTTAAGAAACAATTAAATAATAGTATATTTTCATCTATCTTGCACATTTTAAAAACATATTCCAATAATTATGACGAAATATTATTAATGTGATTATCCTTGTTTTCTCGGACGGTTATAATCGAAGTACACTTTAATGGTGCCAAAAATCAGTTTACTCAATTATCTTAAATTACATTTAATTACACAATGTTAAAAAACATGTAATTGGTAAGATGGGTACTATGTGTACTACACACACACACACACACACACACACACACACACACACACACGTATATATATATATATATATATATATATATATATATATATATATATATATATATATATATATATATATATATATATACATACATACATACATACAGTGTGAAACACACTTATGGAATAAAATTCATTATTCAGCAAAAAATAGTTTTTGTGGAAAACGCTGAGACACGTGAAGTTTAATTTGTCAAACATTATCTTATAATCATAGTTAAAAAGATTGAACTCCCACCATTTTCCCTCATCACTTTTTTTTTAAATAGCAACCCTACATTTTTTCATCACAATTCGATGGATCACATTTTTCTGAATGCGGAGATACCCCACATGTATGGTCTAATATTACAGTTTTCAATAGAGGGTGGAAATTTAATACCGGAATATTAAAACTAAACAGTTTACCCTGAAATTCAAATTTCGAAAATAAACTTAATAAAACGTCCATTTCTTATAATAAATGTTCAGAATGTTCTCCATTCACTTGCACACAACGAAATAATCTGCTCTGGAATTCTTCACTGACTCTTATCTTAAATTTCTTATCTTGTCTTTTATCTAAAACATACTTGGTATCATTAATCGTGTCTTATTAACTACCAATTTTTGCAGTGTGAAAGGTGGTGTATTGTGTTGAATGCACGGTCTCCTAATAAATTAGTCGTAAATTTGTTCCGATACTTTTAATTAATTTTTAGTCTAATAATGCGATACTTAACTGAAACTCTGCGAATAGAAATATTAATGATGAGTGGGTATGGTGATATGTGTAGAAAACAGGCACAAGTTGTTAACCTATTTAATGAAAAACATCCAGATTTGCCCCCACTAACCCAGGGAACTGTGTCTAAGATACATTCATAGTTTCGTGATTATAGACACGTTAAACCACTGCCTAGGAGACCCAAGTTTGTTGAAGAAGATGTAAAACTCAATATTTTATTGGCTTTTCAAGAAGAACCAACAACTTCTACCTGTCAAGATGCACGTGAAAATGATGTTAGTCAATCAACAGTTTTAAGGTGTCTCAAAAACGAAAAAATGCATCCCTATAAACTACAACACGTTCAAGAGTTGATTGACGGTGATTCTGGTAGAAGACTGCAATTTTGTGAACAACTGCTGGACATTTTACATATAAATGTTCTTCTTCTGCTGACGTTCTGTTTTCCGATGAAGCAACATTTCTTTTGAATGGCGATGTAAACAGGCAAAATTGCGGCTACTGAGCTGCCGAAAACCCCCACTGGATGCGACAAACACACACTTAGCGTCCTCAGAAGTTGAACGTTTGAGCAGGTATCATTGGTGATCACGTAGTTGGACCTGTTTTTATAGAAAATCTAAACGGTGCAAGATATTTAGAAATACTAAGAGAACAGGTTGTCCCAATGTTATCAGAATTGTATCCAAATGTAATGGAACCTAATATTCCCCATGAAAGGATATGGTTTCAACAAGACGGTGAACCGCCCCACTTTGCTATTCAAGTACGGGAATACTTACACGAAGTCTTTCCACAAAGATGGATTGGAGGAAGAGGTTTCGTGGAATGGCCTGCTAGATCACCAGATCTTACACCTCTTGATTTCTTTTTATTTATAAAACGCAATCTGCTGATTTAGATGATTTGAAAATGAAAATAACAACATAAATTAGGAACGTAACGTCTAACGTGTTGAACAGAGTTAAGGAAGAATTCCAGAGCAGATTATTTGGTTGTGTGCAAGTGAATGGAGAACATTTTAAACATGTATTATAAGAAAGGAACGTTTTTATTAAGTTTATTTTCGAAATTTGAATTTCAGGGTAAACTGTCTAGTTTTAATATTCGGGCATTAAATTTCCACCCTGTATTGAAAACTGTAATATTAGACCATACATATGCGGCATTTAGAAAAATGTGATCCATCGAATTGTGATGAAAAAATGTAGGGTTGCTATTAAAAAAAATATTATAAAGTGGTGGGGGTAAAATGTTGGGAGTTTAATTTTTTTAACTATGCTAATGTTTAACAAATTAAACTTCACGTGTCTCAGCGTTTTCCACAAAAACTATTTTTTTACTGAATAATGAATTTTATTCGATAAGTGTGTTTCACACTATATATAAATATATATATATATATATATATATATATATATATATATATATATATATATATATATATATAAATTGGTGTTAGCTTTACCTATAAAGCTAACACCAATTTTTTTTTATTTTGCGTCATCAGATTTTCTACCAGTACCGCCTTTGATTTTTGACGTGTGATATAATCAGATGCCAGTCATAAAATTGTGAAATGTATATGTGTAATAAATTATACAAATAATAAAATTACTTAACATATAACAATTAAATAATTCTGTTATGTAATTTTCGAACAAGGTCTCTGTGCGGTTTCCTTTGTTTAAAGTAATCAACAATGACATATCTGCGTTACTACAAATATAATCATGGTACTAACAGCGAGTATGAAATTTGGGAAGAATTTAAGCGACCAATAGGAAAATCCATCTCAGTCACTGTAATATCTGGAGAAAACAATGCGTTAAGTCATAGAATAAAATTTTGCCGCGAACAATTTACCTATATTTTCAGTTTTTGCGATCGATTACATCATTTTACGAGTATCTAATTTAAGTAGAAAAGAAAAACACTTGTTAATCGTAAATCTGCCAACGTTTTTGCTCGTTATTTTTATATCCGTTGAATCATTTTTCATTGTAAGTTATAAACACGTGTTTGCGTGTTAAAATCTTCTATATATTTTTTTATAATGTCAAGTAAAAATCGTAGCTCAAATCATTGCAATATGTCTCTTTGCAACATTTTTAAGTGTGGCAGAAATTTCGAACAGAAATAAAAGGTGTTTGTTGTGAACCACGATAAAGTAGAAAGGAATATTAGTCAGTCAAGGTCATGAATGATAAATAGAGATATAGAGACTTATTCTGTGACTTCACAAGTTTTCTTTTCGATGTCCTCTAAGGCAGAGGTATTTCCATCTTCCTGGAAAATGTCTTCTGTAATACAACTCTTTTATATAGGCTTTCCAGTGTGCTTTTTTTGTTCCCTCAGGGCTTGTCCGCGGCCTTGCCGCCCCGATAGCACTGCAACCTTTGGTTGATTGTGCATACCCTTAGTCTTACTCCACCCATTCCAAAATCACTGTGCCTTGAACTAGTCTGCACAGCGATTGGTAGGGTTAAGTTTTATATTGCTCTGTCTCCGGTCTAGACTGACCGTAGATCAGTTGTCTTTTGCGGTCCAGAGCTTGTCACTCGCACAAGATGTGCTGGGCTTATTCCTTTCCCTCGCCGCAGTCTGCATGTGAGGTCCCCTTCGAACCGCCCCATTTTATGCAGGTGTTTCTTGACGGCCATGTGTCTCGTCAAGAGACCTGTTGTGTTTCTGAGCTGTCCTCTGCTAAGATTTAGCAGCTCCACAGCTCTCTTTGAACTGGGTCCGTCAATTATTGACTTCCCATGTCTGAGCCCTCGACAGTCCGCCCAGTACACCTTGTGTTGGTTTCTGACCCAGGACTTAATGGCTCCCCTGGCAGTGCTCTTTGACACGCCCAGAGCCGGTTCTGGTCCCATAAATGGTTCTGATGACCCTCTCTTCGCGAGACTGTCAGCTTCTTCATTGCCTTTGACCCCCGAGTGACCCGGCACCCAGATGAGGGTCACCTCATTCTGCCCAGCCAGGTCGCTCGTCTCGTCTCGGCACTCACTCACCAGCCACGAATTTACCCGTGGGCTACTTAGTGCATTAAGGGCTGCCTGGCTGTCTGTGGCTATCAGGATCCGCTTGTTGGTGTAGCCCCTCCTCTTGTTCTCCCGCACACAGTGCAGGATGGTGTACATCTCGGCCTGAAACACCGTTGCATGGGCTCCGAAGGAAATACTATGACTTACCATCGGTCCTTCCGAGTAAACACCTGCCCCGTCCCACGCTCCCCGCCGGATCCGTCCGTGAACCAGACGAGCGCTCCCGCCATGCCTCGCGGTCGGGGATTTCCACTGTAATGTTGTTTTCCCTGCACATTCGCGGGCTCGCGAAGTCTGACCTCATTTCAACGATCTCCTGAATTTTGCAGTGGCCCCTGAAGCCTGGGTTGATCTTCAGTCTACCATTTTCCAGTGTGCTTAGCAATGTCTTCCTTTTCTAGTAATGTATTTCCATCATTTTCCTTTATGATCTTACTTTTTTGTATTCTTTATATTCTTACCTGTTGGTTAACTTAATCTGATCGTTCTTTTTTCATGTAATTTTTGATTTCTTCACTACTTCTTTGTAGCCATCTTTTGCTTTCCTATATATTTTTTATTCATAGTTTATCTTGTAGGTTTCTACCTTGCTGGTGAGGTTGATGTAATTTACGATCCCGTCACTATTCCCTTTCATTCATTATCATTCTTATTATTAGCACCGAACAACAATTTCCAACTTGATAAACATAAAATGTGTATTCAGTGAAAAGAAGGGTTCTTATTCTATGTTGGTTCTATTCAAAGATCTAGTGACCTAATTTAGAATCCTTTTAAAAATCTACATCCTGTCGATCATGTCCTATATACTCTGAATCTCATATTAAATATCAAAAGTGTTAATACCTGCTTATTGAATAAGATTAAATATGTATCGAGGTTTGCGCATTTGAATGCATCAGTAATATAATACAGGCATCTTCCACGCATCGACAATATGTAAATAGGTAAATGCAAATCAGAAAATGCAAATCCACCCCTTTGCTGCTAAAAAAATACACGTATAAAAATAGAAGTAAAGGGTAGTAGAAGTAAAGGGTGCATATATTTTTACGGTTTTCCCATATTTCCCAGAGGTAGTAAGCAATTAATCAACAGAGACTCTGCAAAGGTGAAAAGGTCGGGAGATTCTCACAAGAGTGGAGTGGTCATCCGCGTCGTCAAAGGAAAGAGTGCGGGCTTCTGGACCAGTCTGGCATTAACACAGGACCTGTTTACACCGGATGAATTAATTTTGCTATTAATGGCTGGCTTGGTCCAGTTTAGCACAGATGGGGTGGCCATGAGAATATCTCTCTTCTAAAATGTAATTCGCTTCCAGACTTGCATCTAAATTATTCATATATATAGACCAAGGTCAAGTTTTTTGATTATATTTAAATATATGGGGAATTTTAAATCATGAGAATCAATTTTTAGTGATCAAGGAATAGTTTTTTTAAATAACATAAAAGTAGTTTTTCAAGGTGCTTAAGAATGAGTTGATTATAAAATATATTTCCCACAGAAAAATGTAAATAATTTTGTCTTAAAAGGGGAATAGGGTACATAATACTGAATATAATTTCAATTGAAAAAGTATATGGCATAGCCTATAATAGTCTGCTTGGAAATATTAAATCGGTTGAACTTGAATCATTCAAGCACATAATAGTCATTTAACTACGCCTCTTTCAGTATTTCTTTTAGTGAATTTTTATTTTAAAAAATTCACTAATAGAGAGGTATCGATGGTGAGACTTTGCAAAAATTTTTGCAAATGAGCGCTAATTTGGGCCCCTAGAACCCATATCCGGGGTCAGTTTCGATTTTTATATGTATATATATGTATCCAACCGATAACTCAAAAAATAATTAACCGATTTTGATAAAACTGGGCAAGTGCCTTTCTTTTATTAATAGCTTGGATGAGTTCGTTAGCCAGAAAAAGCGGACACGGTTTTCCGGGAAAATTTTGAGTTTACTTTCGAAAAAAAAATTTTTCTTTGAAAATTACAAAGATATTTCGATAAAATTGGGTGTACATATTGCCTTGGGAAAGACCTAACTAGGTGCCAAAATTCAGCTTTCTAGGATTACAGAAAATTGAGCTATTCAAATTTGAAACATTTATGTTTAATATCACCACTTTAGATTGTCAATAACTTATATGAGATCTAGTATGTGGTTGCCGTGGTAACGGAACATTTGATATTATTCCGCAGGTCTGTTAGACGCCGTAACTGATGTCGTATGGTATTGGTATGAGATTATTTATATGTTTATTTGTTTGAGTCGACGAATTATTTGTGTCATTTGGGAAATTTTTATATACAAGTGCAAATTATTCTTTTATTTAAACTCACAAAACACCTCTAGCTAAACATGCTCCAATGATGCAGCTCCATAGTGATGAACATTATTCTTGATATAGCAGGCTTTGAAATTACTTTCTACACTGACAAATATAAGTATGGCTGGTAATTTTACTTTACGGAACAAAATTAATAATAGTTAAACTTCGCGGTGACAGTGACATTGGTGAAGTTCGTCGAATTTTAGTGAATTTTTATTTTAAAAAATTCACCAATAGAGAGGAATCGATGGTGAGACTTTGCAAACATTTTTTCAAATGAGCGCGAACTAGGACCCCTAGAACCCATATCGGGGTCAGTTTCAATTTTTATATGTTTATATATATATATATATATATATATATATATATATATATATATATCCAACCGACAAATCTATATATATATATATATATATATATATATATATATATATATATATATATATATATATATATATATATTTGTGTGTGTGTGTGTATCCGTCTGATAACTCAAAAAATAATTAACCGATTTCAATGAAACGTGGCAAGTGCCTTTCTTCTATTAATGGCTTGGATGAGTTCGTTAGCCAGGAAAATCGGACGGGGTTTTCCGGGAAAATTTTGAGTTTTCTTTCAAAAAAATTTTTTTGCAAACATTTTTTCAAATGAGCGCGAACTAGGACCCCTAGAACCCATATCGGGGTCAGTTTCAATTTTTATATGTATATATATATATATATATATATATATATATATATATATATATATATATATATATATATATATATATATATATATATATTTGTGTGTGTGTGTGTATCCGTCTGATAACTCAAAAAATAATTAACCGATTTCAATGAAACTTGGCAAGTGCCTTTCTTTTATTAATGGCTTGGATGAGTTCGTTAGCCAGGAAAATCGGACGGGGTTTTCCGGGAAAATTTTGAGTTTTCTTTAAAAAAAAATTTTTTCTCCCAAAATAACAAAGCTGTTTTAATGAAATTTACTATATATATATATATATATATATATATATATATATATATATATATATATATATATATATATATATATATATATTGCCTTGGGAGAGACCTTACTAACTACCAAAATTCAACTTTCTCAGCTTATAGAAAATTGAGTTATTCAAATTTTAATTTTCTTTCGAAAAATTTTGTTCTCCAAAAATTACAAAGTTATTTTAATGAAATTTGGTGGATAGCTTGCACTAGGAAAGACCTTACTACATACCAAAATTAAACTTTCTAAGTGTATAGAAAACTGAGTTATTCAAATTTGAAGCATTTAATAAAAATTTACTACCATAACGCACTTGCTGCGTCCAGAGTTTTTTAACTCACTAAGTAACAGGAAATGAATGTAGTCTTTACTTTTAAAACACACTGTATAAACTCACGTAAGACAATTATAATAACAAGCAAAACAATCACGGTAACCACCGATATAAAAACTTAATAATACGTGAACAAGACTGGAAGCAGCTACTGTTCAAAAACATGCAGAGATGAAAAAAATATGATAGGATACCTGAGACCGCGATACCCATGTATGGACCATACGAGTATCTGGTTGCTTGGTAACACAAAACAAATGACGATCGACACAGCGACGTATCAATGTGGTGTATCGTATTCACCTCGCGACCTTCGTGGCCACTTAATGGAGCGCATGTTCTACCTGAAGCACGTGTAAACTCGCATCAAACGTCAAATTAGTTTAAAAAATATGGTTGCAAATAATTTAACAGAAATATGCTATTTAAAACTCAATTTTCTCCTGTCTGACGATGCTGTAAAACGACTAAACCGGTTACAGAGAAGAGAATAAGCAATTGTGAAACCCGAGAGAAAGTCTCGACATCTGTATTTAGTATAAAACGATTTCATCAAGTAGGGGCATCAACAATTAGCGAATTAAAAGAGACAATTGCGTTATTAGAATTTTAAACATTTTGAGAAAATTCGCTACCATTACGCACATGCTGCGTATTATCTTATACTGGTCTGTTTTTTTTACAAAACAAACGGTTTTTTACACACCGCGAGTGCTTACAGCCTAAATACTATCGTACCGTGGGTATCGACAAGGAGGAAAGAGGCAACTTGTTAATTCTGGACTTGAAGGTTTGGAGATTTGGAGGAGAAGGAAAAACATGTGCCGGCAAGGAATTCCACAACTTGGAAGTCATCGGGACAAAAGAGCGGGCATAACAAGATGTTCTATGTCTGGTGACCTGGACAGTAAAAAGGTGCATTCGCTCTGTTCCCCTGGTAGATCTGTTGGGGGCAGCAGGTGGAGGAACTATGGAAGAAAGCTCCTCTGAGCAGTGCCCATGCAGATATCTATAAAAGAGAGAAAGGTCAGCACGTCGGTGGGCAAGGGATGGCAGCCTTTGGGTGAGGGTAGGGTCACCGATGAGACGTATAGCTCTCTTCTGAATGGAGTCCAGGATAGCGAGTGTAGAAGCGGCAGCGGCACCCCAGATGTGGGAGCAATAATCGAGGTTTCGCCTTATTTGTGAAGTATATAAGGTATAGAGATTAGCTGGTGAAAAGTATTTACGAGCCCGGAAGAGGAAACCTAATTTCTTAGCAGCAGCTTCTGCAATTAATGTGACATGTTGGTGCTAACTGAGATTTCGATCCACAGAAATGCCAACAAGTGAAAAGGACTCATTACTTTGAATAACTTAGTAAACGTATCCGTTTTATAATAATATGATCTATTGGGACAAATCGAATGTATGAATATGTATTTAAACACAAATACATACTGTAATGTTTTGTTTTACGTGTTTTGTTTTGCACTGTACAAACTCCTGTTTACAATATAACACGGGTCAAATTTCAATGTGAACGGATATTATTATACATATTAACGGCAGTTACGTTGATAAACCAATTTATACGACCGGATATTCAATACAAATGCGATTAGTTTTTTCATAATAGGTTTTGTGAGTCAAGAAACTATCGAGTTTTAACATCATATTAAGGAGAACGTGTCTGGACATTGTGATTAGTAAGATAAGAACATTTAAATGTGTCATATTTGATTACAAGAACATATTATATATCACCCAGGAACTGATTCATGCGAAAATTTGCCGTAAATTTCACAACTTTAATTATTCTGCGTAAAGTAACTAACTTGAAAAATTTCCACTGTAAATAATTCAACGAAATACTTATCTTTCACTATAAAAACTGGAAAAAACATTAAAAAGAGAGATGTAATTACTTAATTTATATATTAAGGATAAAAATTTTGTAATGAAAAACAATACCCAAATGAAAAATGTCTTAAAGGCAAATCGAAAAATTGACATGCGTCACTTGTCAATAAACCTTCATCATATGGATTGTCTTAAAAACTTTTCTTTTTGGACATGAAGTTTTCTGAACGTCACTCCTTGCATGCTGTCGATGGTGTTTCATCAGAATTGCATCTTATATAGGAAAAAATGACGTACGACGCCCACACACTCAGATGGCTGGCTGGAAAAATACTGGCCAAAAAATCCACCCTTTCTACATTGCGTCAAACAGTTGCAAGCGATCTTTGCTGGCATTCATATGCTTCCGATATTTCCAGGCATCACCAAGGAAGTTTGGGGTTCTGTTTCGAGTTAAAACTTAATTAGTTTTAAAACAACAGCTCCCTGTTTAGTTTGTTTATTATATTCATTTTACAATGTGTTTTACAAAAAGCATGAACTTGTGCTTCATACTACACGCTTTTAATTATAACATCTAATACCCTAGATGATGTCTCAAACTTCTCCTGTGGTCTGTTGATTCTTCACCTTCTGCTTCTTGGTTTGTTTTCACTCACCAACATGTGAAGAGGACTATATAAATTTTAGTATTTGTTTTATGTCAGATCATTTTAGTTTGCTGCCATTTTTTCCAAAATAGTATTATTATTATTATTATTCGTTTTGGTCTCAGAGTTAACATAACATCTGGTTGTAGAAATAAGGGGCCTGCTGGCAAACCTTACTCTATTTCTTGTATTGGCATATTTAAGACTGTTCTTACGATGCGACAGGATAAAATTCTTCTGCATTTTTGTAATGAGTGTTGTGGGGTCCGGTTGCAACTTTACTATTGACTGTGGTATATTCGTGTTGACCAAGCCTGTTGCTGTTATCACTACTGGAATTATTTGCACTGATTTTAATCTATGGATTTTTTTATATTCTATTGATAATGGGATCTAGTTTTTAACCTTCTCTTCCTCTACTTTGTTCATCTTGTGGTGACTAGGATGTGTAATGTTTGTGAAAATTGCTGTCTTGTCTTGCATGTTGTATAGCACAAGGTCTGGTTTATTTGCAGTTATTGTTTTATCTGTATTAATTGGGATGTCGTAATACAATTTGTGTGTTTCGTTTTCTGGCAGTGGTCTTGATTTATAGTCGTAGTAAGGTACCATTTTATTTTTGGGAAGAAGTTTATATTTTTGAGTTAGAGCGGAACTACTTTGAGTTAGAGCTTGGTGTATTATTATTATTATTATTATTATATTTCATTGCAGCACTCCTTGTGGGAGGTTTTGGAGGATCCGCCTTGAAGTTTTATGTGCCAGGTATCCTTCCGAACGGATGAGGCGTATTTGATCAAGCTTAATCCATCTTGGATCCTTTCAGTTCCAATCATCAATTCGTGACCAGTGTATCTGATCGGTTGGCAGCCATATATCTCTCAGTGTGGATAGTTTGGTTGTATAAGATGGCGACTCTGTCTTTGCTGACTACTTGTTTGGGGCATGTTTCTACCACTTGTCTTCTACAGCTATTCTACGATGTTTATCGAGTTCGTGGTGCACCAACATACAGAGTTTATCATGTCTGCATATTCTTTCACTGCCAAGCTATCGCAGCTCGACATTATGGGATCAATTCTCTCCTAATCCTCCTTGCAGATTCTATACTTTCGACCACTGTCCACTTCCAATGAACAAATTGAACACTTCAGATTCTAGAAAACAATAGTTTTAGATCAGCAATGAAAATTAAAGAGAGCATAAATTAAAGATTCTGTCATATTCTTTATTTAGTTTGTCTAATATTTAGAGTATATACGTTAGGTTCAAAAGAAATAACGGTTAATACTCACGTCTAAAAAGCGGACAGTAAAATTGGAAAAATAATCTTTTGGTTTTATAAAGAATTACTCTGAGTATGTTTTTGTAATCATTGATAATGGTCGCGAGACCGAAATACTTTTTTTTTTTGTAAATTTCAGTGGTTTTCGATCATTATTCTTTTGATTCCGTTTATTAGAATGTGAAATAAGCTTCTAGAGGTTTCGTAAGATACGCCAGAGGACTGGTTTTCCATACGACGTGATTTAATTAAACTTGATTGATATAATTCAATAAATTCTTCAAATTGCACAATCATACAAATTTACAATTTCCGCGTCGAAAAGAACGCAACAAATCATAAATTTAAAAAATCATTCAAATTAGATGTAAATCAACTCGTTTGGTTTTATTGGGAGGCCAGACATGGAGATACTATTATTTCAAATTAATGTTGTATTATATAATGAATCTTTCAAGAAATATACTTCTTTAAAATTAACTAGTTGGCGTTGGGAATTAAAAGATTTATTAACATTAAAGTCTGGACGCAACAAGTGCGTTATGCAATTGAATTTTCATAAAAATGTTTTCCATAGAAAATACGTGTCACTAATGCAAGCATCAATCTGGTTACCGGTATAAACTATATAGTAGAAACAATGTACAATATTTTATCAAAATAAATTTTCTGAAAATAAACTTAAAATATTTCCGAGAAAACTGGTTTCCTAGCCAATAAACCTTAGGTTAATAGCAAGTTGAGTTATTGAAATATGCAGAATTTAATGAAAATTCGATGCCAAAACGCACCTACTGCGTCTCGATTTTTTTTTGTACAAACATGCATCATATTTCTATAGAAAATGCAAAAATGCAATGTTATAAGGCTGTTCGAAAAAAATAATTGTAGGGGTCACCAAGGACTTATGGGTCACCTTGTGATTGTCAAAATAATCTAGAAGATGCAGCTCAAGACACCCTGTAATTAACGTATACAATTTTTTCTCGTATCTTGTATAATAACAATTATATCGAGCTTTACCGTAGAAATGCGTCACCCTGTATATATGTAAACAGATAAAAACTGAATATAAACCCGAATATGAATTCTAGGGGGCCTAGTTTGCGCTCACTTGATGAAATCTTTTTAAAATTCAATTAACGAATTTTTTCTACGAAAATTAGCTAAAAATTATAGACCGTTAAACCATAAACTTAACTAAAACTACCACCAAAGCATGAGAAAAAGGGTCTATTTGAAATAAATGTTCTGTAAGTATTTTAGTAAAATGAAGCACAATGACGGTTGAAGCTGAAAGTTAAGGGTTTGCAGAACACTCTTCTTGTGACATTTTCTTTACATAATCTGTATTTGTTTCAGGTTCTTTACCTAAATGTTGCCAATTTTGACGTTTCAAATCGCGATTTTGACGTTTTGAGGAAAACCCCAAATTTTTTTCTTTAAATAAATGCCCACAACTTTTTTGTTTTTAAATTTACAGACTTAAATATCGGTACATAGTTCACTCTTTATAATGCAACCAAATGTTGGTTGCCCTTACTTTGTTACCGAAATTAATTGTATTAACATTTCATTTCTAATTCTTATAATGGGACATCTAACACAAAGAAAAATAATTCTAGTGTTAATGATAATTTTTAGTGAATTTTCTTTTAAAAAAAATCACTAATGAGAAGATCCCTTGATTTTGAAAAAAATTCTCCAAATGAGCGCTAAATGGAGCCCCCTAGAACACATATCCGGGGTCAGTTTCAATTTTTATATGTTTATATATATATATACATATACATATACATATACATATACATATACATATACATATACATATACATATACATATACATATACATATACATATACATATACATATACATATACATATACATATACATATACATATACATATACATATACATATACATATACATATACATATACATATACATATACATATACATATACATATATATATATATATATATATATATATATATATATATATATATATATATATATATATTACCTTGTAGGTAAATCTGAAGAGGAACTTTCAAATACTCTTCAAGAGGCACTAAATGTAGTTAATGATTGGTGCCGGAGGGAGCAGATGTCTGTGAACTCCGGCAAAACCAACCATCATTGTTCCGTTTACCAGAAGAAGAAGAAGGTTGGACAAATTAAAACCACGTAATCGTATGGGGGAAACAATTCCATTTATGGAACAGATGAAATAACCGAGGGTTACCTCACCTGGAATGTATAGTTGGAGAATGTAATCCGCAGGGCCAAACTGTCCCTGTGGACATGCCGAAGAATATGTGGAAATAACTGGGGAACAAGCCCACAACAGATGTACTGGCTCTATGTAGTAGTTATGAGACCGATAATAACTTATGGGGCTATAGTTTGGTGGCCTAAGGCACTTCGTGGTATCGCGAGAGCCAAACTGGCTCAGATACAGAGACACGCTTGTCTGATGATAAAGGGCGCGATAATCACCGCCCATCAGCCGCTCTGGAGGTCCTCCTAAAATTCCACCTCTTCACATTTGGCTGGAGAGGGAGGCTAGGTGGACAACGTACAGATTTAAACCACCGGCCGACAGCATGCCGAGGGCAATCAGTTTCGGAAGGACCGGGCTCCTCGGTGACATTGAGAGTCAAGAGGTTCTGGGAATGGTCTCAGACCTGATGCCTACAAACATCAGTAGAGATCTGTCTTTCATGACCGTCCTTCCGGAAAGGGAGGACTGGAAACGAAACCAAACGACCCTATTGAGGGCAGATCTCTGCTGGTACACTGACGGCTCCGAAACCGATAGGGGGGCAGGAGCCGGCGCATATGGGAGCAACACCGATGCAAGCATATCATATAGCCTTGAAAAATATACAACCATACACCAGGCAGAAGTATATGCCATCGGGATGTGTGCAAGGGAAATTATACAAAACCATTGCACACACAAATCGATAAAAATATATTCAGATAGCCAAGCTGCAATAAAGGCGCTTAGTTCCTACCGTTGCAATTCAAAAACTGCATGGAGCTGTAAATCTGCCCTCAACGAACCAGGCAGCTGTAATGAGGTGTCGCTGATCTGGATACCTGGTCACTCGGACCTTGATGGGAAGGTGGCGGCTGACGCGCTTGCCAGGGGTGGTGCCCAGGAGGACTTTATCGGACCAGAACCTGTGCTGGGGATATCATCATGCACAGCAGAACGCACCTTAAAGACCTGTATAGACAGAATGACAATCCAAAGTCAAGAGTCAAGGGCTAAAAACCTTCTAGAGCTAAACAGACAACAACTATGAACTCTAGTAGGACACCGCTGCTTGTGTCACCACATGCACCGAATTAGTGTCGGTCGAGAGAGAGTGAGTGCCGGCTGTGTATGGAGAGTGAGGAAACAGCAGAGCACGTGCTATGTTCCTGTCCGACTGCGGACAGGATAAGACACCTGCTCTTTGGCAAGACAAAGCTTGCACCAGAAGATCTGGGTCAACTTTCGCCCACAAAAATTGTCCAACTCTGTGGGAGGCTGGATTTGTTGTGCGAAATATGACAATTAGGCGTGAGCCACAATAGACCTTAAGGTAGCAGTGGAGGGACCATTATGGCCCACTCACAAATTAACCTAATCTAACCCAAGACCTCAACGTTATTTGGATACCACAACGATTCGCCACCCAAACTGTCGGTGTCGGAAGTGTGGGTTATTACAAAATAAACAAATTTTTATGCATTCATTTGCTATTTTCGATACGGCCCACCACATCAATTAACTCAATTAATGACTCATTAGTGAACTATGGTAATACTTTAATTGGCAAAATAAAGTGCAGGACGATAGAAATTGCTTTACCGCGATCAATTAATAAACTTAATCAACAGACCCGCACTATTCTTATCACGTATCTATTTTAAAACAATCGAAGCGAGATTTTTTAATAATCGAACTTGTAATATGCGATAGGAACAATAATAGTCCATTATTTGTAATGGCGGTGTTGCCGTGTCCTTCAAATAGTTTTTTTTCGAAGAAAACTTATAGGGAAATAATTATTTATACCGTAACTTGTGGGATGTCAAAAATGTAAGTTTGAGATTTCGAGGGATATACGTTAAAGTTCTTTATAAAGATGACTTTTTAAAGTTACTTTAAAACCTCATCGAATAGAAATATGGAAGCTTTGTTGATTGATATATTGGTATCACGAACAGTATCTTATTAGAGTAAGATGGATCACGTTTGCCGTTGTTAAGCGTTATAACTGTTTTTTTTAAAGCAACATTGTAACATTTATTGTTGCAAAACTTAATCATATCAGTTAACCCTGTATGGGTAGTAATTACCGTCTCGAAAGTAGGTGTAACCTCTCAACAATAGCTTTTACAATAAATGTAATAATATTATATAGCCATTATTTACAACACACCTGCCAGTCGCGTTTTAAAGAGAATATTGTGCATTTGAAACAAATTGCGTTTTCAAAATAATAACAAATACTTTATGATCTTAACTGACACAATAGAGAAAGAGGTTGGTTTCTTCCGTATTACAAGGGCGTAGATAACACCATTTTCTCCGGGGCGAGGGGTAATATAAAGTATACGTAAATTATAAATATAATTTATAGACACACACAAAGATATATATATATATATATATATATATATATATATATATATATATATATATATATATATATATATATATATATATACATACATCTAGTTAAATGATTTTTATTCCAATATAAAAAACACTCTGGATGGTTTTTCGTCTTTTACAAATAAAAAAGTCTGGACGCAGCAAGTGCGTTATGGAAGTGAATCTTCATAAAAATGTTTTTAATAGCAAATATGCCTCTCTAATGCAAACTCGTTTCCTAACCGACAAACCTTAGGTTAATAGCAAATTGAGTTATTTAATTTTGAAGCATTTAATGAAAATTCGCCACCAAAACGCACTGACTGCGTTTGGATTTTTTTACAAGCATGCATCATATATCGATGAAAAATGCAAAATTGCAATAAGAAATGTTCAAAAAAATGTAGGTAACACCAACGACTTATGGGTCACCTATGATTGTCAAAATAATTTCATAGGTTGCAGCTCAAGACACCCTATAGGTAAGGTATATAATTTTTTCTCGCATCTTGCATAATAACAATTATATTGAGATTTACCGTAGAAATGCGTCACCCTGTATATATGTAAGCAGAAAGTAAACCCCGATATGGATTCTAGGGGGCATAGTTTACGCTCATTTGAAGAAATCTTATTAGAATTCAAAAATCGCGGTCTCCTCATTAACGAATTGTTTCTACGAAAATTAGCTAAAAATTATAGACCGTTAAACCATAAACTTCACTAAAACTACTGCCAAAGCATGAGAGAAAGCGTCTATTTGAAATGAATTTGCTGGAAATGTTTTAATAATCTGAAGCGCAACACATATATATATATATATATATATATATATATATATATATATATATATATATATATATATATATATATATATATATATATATATATATATATATATATACATATATATATATATATATATATATATATATATATATATATATATATATATATATATACATATATATATATATATATATATATATATATATATATATATATATATATATATATATATACTCGTGCTTTGTTTTTTTCGTGAAGAGTTATGTTATAATATATTGGGTTTAGATTCGTGGAAACTTCTTCATTTTTAGACAAAAATTAGCGCAACATTTGTGTTTTTGATTTAACGACGTTTCGCCGCCTCACGCGCGGCAGGTTTTTCTATTTCTTTATTTTTTTTTATACTAATCTATTAACAGTGTAGAAAACAGTGTATTTTATATTTACGGTTGAGACCGTAAATGTGAAATATGAAAAATAGTTTTCTTTTGTACGGATTACTAAGTGAAGATGGGAACCTGTGATGAGCACTGATAAGCACACTTGGAGAAACCACCAAACACATTTATAAGACCTGACCTGATGACGCTAACTTAGTTAGTGAAATGATCGTCAGGTCTTTTTAAAATGTGTTGTGGTGATATGGGTTATCCAAGTGTGCTTGTCAGGTATTACTAATTGTTATTATTTTTCTTAAACAAGAAACTTTTCCATTGCATATTTATTATGCACTAATTGATATTAAACATTGTTCTGAGAAGATGGAATTATAACGATATTGTGCAACATGTTTTCTAGAAAGGTGGATTCTTCCAATGTTTAAAGATCATCATGTCATTGTCCCTAATTACAACGATTCTGCATAAAATAACAAATGAAAAACAATATTGCAACACATTGTGGATGTTTGTGTAAAGGTTTTCCATCTGGATATCATATCTTACCCAAATATTGATATCAAATACGTTTCGTTATGTTTCTGATGGTTCTATCTGATAGTGGTGGTTTTTTTTGTACGCATTGATTTAAACCTAAATTTTTATGTGTCAGGTTTCAATTTTCTTATCTAGCTGAACCTTAAATGCAAGAAAAATAAACAAATCGATAAAATCAAACTGACGACAAAGAAAACTTTTATCATATTAAAGAAAGTCGTACATAATTTCAAAAATAAAGTTATATATATATATATATATATATATATATATATATATATATATATATATATATATATATATATATATATATATATATATATATATATATATATAGACTGGCGCATTGAAAACGGAACAGACCGATTTGCGTCCAGAGAATTTTTTTTTAAGGAACGCTGAAACACGTCAATTTTATTATTGAGGGGGACATGTTTTGACATAAAACTCAACTTTGTCACATCAACCCCTTAAGGGTGGTGATAACAACCATTATATTTTAAATAGGGAACATGGGTCGAGTGTTACATCATTTGAAAGCTCTTTCTTTTCTGAATTCAGCACACTAATTTTTTTGGAAGTTTTATCAACTCGTTTAAAAATTATTCACAGTTGAAGATGCAAAAACGCATTTCACTCATTCCGATAAGAAATGATATTTCAGTTTATCGGTCGGTTTGATACTTGATAGTACTACCGAAAATTAATTTCACAATGGTGTATTCTGTAGAAGAATGAGTTGAATTTTTTTTTCAAAAACGATGACTGTGCCAACCGTACTGCAACTTTATTTAATCAACGACATCCGAACAGACATGTTAACAGAAAAAACATTTTGGAGTTAGTTGCAAAATTTCGACAAAGTGGTTCAGTAGCCAACAAAAAACGGGATCCTGAACGTGAATTTCCGGTTAGAAATGAGACTACTGAGATTGAAGTTTTAGGACAAATTGCTGCAGACCCAACTTTGAGCACGACAAAATTGGCCACTGTTTCAAACATCAAAAGAAGAACTATTCAGCGAGTATTGAAGCATAATAAGTTTCACCCGTATAAAATTCATCTTGTACAACAACGGAATGAAGATGATTTTGATCGGCGGCTGGACTTTTGTGAAGTTATGCACGAATAGCTGATAACGGGAACTTTCTGTTTAATATCTGTTTTTTAGACGAGTGTACGTTTTTATTAAACTATACAGTCAATCGTCATAATTGTCGTTATTGGGCAGATAATAATCCAAGAAATTTTCACGAAGTCCACACTCAAACTCCACAGAAATTGAATGTCTGGACTGGCATTTTTGGAGACCGTTTAATCGTACAAATTTTTCTTGATGGCAATTTGAGGGGCGAAACGTATTTGGAGTTACTAGAAGATATCGTTTACCCTCTACTAATTGACATTGTTGAAAATGATGATCGCTATCAAGGAAATCAATTAGTGTTTCAACAAGATGGAGCTCCTCCGCATTTTTCACAACTTGTCCGAGAGTTTCCAGAGCAATGGATTGGGCGTAGAGGTGCTACTGAGTGGCTCCCTAGATCACCAGATTTAACTCCTTTAGACTTATTTCTATGGGGCCATTTAAAGAGTAGAATTTTCGCAACAGAACCGGAGTCTTTGCAAGAATTACGACGACGCATTGTTGAAGAATGCCGTCTAATAACTCCACAAATGCTCCAGAATGTCAGAGCTCGTTTTAAATAAAATTTGTACTTTTGTATGGAAGTTGGTGATCAGCAATTTTAACACTTACTTAACTGAATAAACATTTTTGAACGTTTGGTTTTGTTTTTTAGTTTTATTTAACGAAAAATTGAGTAATTAGTGCATTTCTTATCACAATGAATGAAATACGTTCTTGCAACTCCAACTGTGAATAATTTTTAAACGAGTTGATAAAACTTCCAAAAAAATTTGTGTGCTGAATTCTAAAAACAAAGAGCTTTCAAATGATGTAACACTCGACCCATGTTCCCTATTCAAAATATAAGGGTTGTTATCATCACTCTTAAGGGGTTGATGTGACAAAGTTGAGTTTTATGTCAAAATATGTCCCCCTCAATAATAAAATTTACGAGTTTCAGCGTTTTTTTAAAAAAAATTATCTGGACGCAAATCGGTCTGTTTCGTTTTCAATGCGCCACCCTGTATATATATATATATATATATATATATATATATATATATATATATATATATATATATATATATATATATATACCATCTCGATTCAAATTTTTAATTAGACTGTTGCTATTCAAATATACTAATTCCAAAAAATGGGCACATAAATTTGGACTTGACGATGGTTACAACGTCGAAACTAGTCGTACTAGGTTTAGTTTCTGGATTCAAAATGAGTTTGTTGTATTAAAATAAGACTCTGATTTGACTTACCAATTAAATTTATGTCTGATCGCACTTTTATTATAAAATATCTGTTTCGCAGAAGGAAAATTGCTGAAATTTCCACATCCGGTGATGTACAGACGTTTTACATTATGTGCAGGGTAAGCAATGTTTGCACACTTAAACTGCAACATTTGCTAATGAGAGCCGTTCGCCGTGTTGTTAGTTGTGTTGTTACATCGTTTCTTAAACATTACGTTGTATAACTACATATTATTGCATGCCGTATCGTAATGTAGTTGCAATATACAAATTACAGCCAGAATTACAAATATATTCAACCATTTACAACAGATTTATAACCTTGCATAGTTCCCACATTACCTATTAATATGACGGCTTACCTCCTGAAGAAGAGGTAATCTCTATCTCTTACATGCATCTCCAATTAGGTATCTATTTGCATAGCATCCACTCTTCAAAAGGTAATACGCTGATTTGATGAAAAACGGAACATTGCAAATAGATCTGCGAAAAGTGTTGCAGATCTATGCCTTTTTTATTGATATTGATTATCGGCATTGCTCGTCAGAAACTGTTTCATTAGTTACTCCACTCGCGATATCTATCTTTTCATTTAACGACGCAAGAAACCGCTATGTCCGCATTCTTTCTGAGGCAAAAAACTCGTTTAATAACCACATCAAAAACAAAGTCCACTCAAGCTCCAACGGCAGCAAACCCTTCTGTACTCTTGCTAAATCTATTAGGAATAATTTCTGCAAGAGCACGTTCCCACCTTTTGTTTCAAGGGATGAAATTGTTTCTACCGCCCTGGGCAAGGCTGAACTTTTTGCCTCGTTGTTCGCCGGCAGTTCTACTCTCAACCCACCTCCAAATGTTCAACCACCAACAGTCCCCAATGTCGCGCATAAAATGACGGATATCATTTTCAAAACTAAAAAGGTACGAAATATGCTCTCTTCTATTAATACCAGGAAAGCCTTTGGCCTTGACGAGATCCCAGCAATTGTTCTCAAAAATGCGCACCAGAACTTGCTCTTGTCCTGACTCGTCTGTTCCAGACATCTTACAATAGAGGCATATTCCCCAGTAACTGGAAAACTGCTCGTGTACAACCCGTCCCCAAGAAAGGATCCAAAGCGATTCCTAGCAACTACATGCCTATTTCTCTCCTTTCAGTCGTCTCTAAAGTGATGGAAAAGTATATAAACATCGAATTACTAAAATGTATTGAAGAACACAGTCTAATCCACGACAGGCAGTATGGATTCCGTCAGCGCAGATCAACTGCCGACCTCCTTTCCTTTGTCACCCATTCTTGGAACAAGTCTATGGAACTACACGGTCAATCCCAGATTGTCGCTCTAGACATATCCAAAGCATTCGACCAGGTCTGGCACGCAGCGCTGCTTGATAAACTTTCGGCCTATGGGCTACCACCAAAACTCTGTACCCGGGCAGCAAAATTCCTCTCCAACTGGATCATTTCTGTTGTCGTGGATGACCATTCCTCTAAACTGTATCCAATTAATGCAGGAGTCTCTCACGGTTCAGCTTTAGCCCCTACTTTATTTCTTCTCCACATCAATGACTTCCTCTCTAGCACATCCAACCCGGTTCACAGTTACGCGGACGACAGCACCCTCCACTCAAATATACAATATTCTAAGCCTGTCTGTTTAGCCCAATTAGATGAGGATCGCAGACTCATGGAGGGTTCTGTCTCTGTAGATATCCAAAAAATATTAGGCTGGGAAGTAGAAATCTTGTACAATTCAACTCCACCAAATCTCAGTCTTGGTGTATGTCATAAGAGATACACCAGCCCTAAATCAACACAATGAAAACCAAGTTATTCAAAGTAATGAGTCCTTTTCACTTGTTGGCATTTCTGTGGATCGAAATCTCAATTGGCACCAACATGTCACATCATTTGCAGAAGCGGCTGCTAAGAAATTAGGTTACCTCTTCCGGGTTCGCAAATACTTTTCACCAGCTAATCTCTATACCTTATATACTTCACAAATAAGGCCAAACCTCGAATACTGCTCCCACATCTAGGGTGCCGCTGCCGCTTCTACACTCGCCATCCTGGACTCTATTCAGAATAGAGCTATACGTCTCATCGGTGACCCTACCCTCACCCAAAGGCTGCCATATCGGTGACCCTACCCTCACCCAAAGGCTGCCATCCCTTGCCCACAGACGTGCCGTTGGTGACCTCTCTCTCTCTCTTTTATAGATATCTGCACGGGCACTGCTCAGAGGAGCTTTCTTCCATAGTTCCTCCACCTGCTGCCCCCAACAGATCTACCAGGGGAACAGAGCGAATGCATCCTTTTACTGTCCAGGTCACCAGACATAGAACATCTTGTTATGCCCGCTCTTTTGTCCCGAGGACTTCCAAGTTGTGAAATTCCTTGCCGGCACATGTTTTCCTTCTCCTCCGAACCTCCAAACCTTCAAGTCCAGAATTAACAAGTTACCTCTTTATTCCTTGTCGACACCCACGGTACGATAGTATTTTGGCTGTAAACCCTCGTGGTGTGTTGTTGAAATATATTTACATAGCATCGACTCTCCACGAGGTATTACGCTGATTTGATGAAAAATGCAGTATGGAAAATAGATCAGCGAAATAGGTTAGAGATCTCTGCTTTTGCTATTAATACTATCACCGGCATTGCTCGTTAGAAAGTGCTTCATTAGTTGCACCTTTCGCAATGTTTATCCGTTTTGTCCAAAAGAAGCACCCCTTTGGTATCAAATTATCAAGATATCGAGTAGTTCGCAACAATACTTTCATTAAATACGTTAAAAAGTTTTTCAAGGAAAGCTACAACAAACACAACCAAATTTCTACGAAAATTAGCTGAAACAATCTTCTATAAAAGTTTATTTGAAATTTCCTGAAGAAAATTGTTGCCACAAAAATTAGCAAAGGCTTCTTTCATTAAAACCGTAAATAATTTTGTTCACGAAATATCGCAAAAAAATTATTGCTGAAAAATAGCTAAAAACTAGATTTTATTGAAAATATTTTTACAAAAATTCTACAGAAATTCGCTTAAAAAAGTTTTCTATCAAAATTCACTAAAAAAAGTTTTCTACAAACCTCAGATTCGAGCGAGATCTCAAACCGGTCACCCATCCAGAAACTGATCATGTCTCATTAAGCAACGTCGACCTCTATCCGAATCGCGCCGCTGAGTCTTTCTTATTTGCATTTCACAAGCTGTAAAGGAGCCTCGGTGGTCGATTGGTAAGAACGTGTGCCTCTGAACGGAAGGGTACTGGGTTCGATTCCCAGGGTTTCCCTTCCACTTTTTCAGTACAAACTGTAATAAATTAACATCAACTTCTGGCATTGTATTTGAGAAAGTCGAATGCTGCACGTTCCGCCCTTCGTAGGGGGCGTAAATCCGTCGGTCCCGTGTTCATGCGATGTTGGGCACGTTATAGATCCCTTCCACGTTTTCAGTACAAACTGTAATAAATTAACATCAACCGAAGTTCTGGCATTGTATTTGAGAAAGTTGAATGCTGCACGTTCCGCCCTCCGGAGGGGGCGTAAATCCGTCGGTACCGTGTTCATGCGATGTTGGGCACGTTAAAGATCCCTACCCTCCTTACAGAAAGGCAGCAGTTCGGCAACATTTCCAAGATAGTGAGGTGAAACTGCTCCCTGGCGTCAGTGATTGGCCATAGTCGCGGAAATAGGCCGACGTTAAATTTAAGAACAAGCAAGCTGTAAAGCGATACTTAGGTTATTAAGTCTGTCAATTTTAAGTTTCATTTGAATTTGTTAATTATTATGTATAAAAAGAGTTTATGAAAATGTAGGTAGTACCATTACACAGTTGCTGCGTCCACTTTTACTGCTGGTAATATGCAGTTTGCGCATTTATTAATTTATTGACTAAGTGGCTATATTTAAAAAATATATTTTTTGTTAATTTAAGAAAATAACACTTTTAAATCACAAACTGCAGCCAACACATCGCTGAAAGGGTCTTGCAAATAAATTTTCTGTAAACAGTTTAGTAGAATGAAGAATACGTGTTGAAACATAAATTTAAGACCTTGTAAAACACACCTTTTGCAATATCTACTCTCCATAGCCCGCATTCGATTGAGAATCTTTAATTAAAAATCACCACCTTTAAAATCGCCTTAAAAAATCAAAAAATTTCCAAAGTATTTTTTTTTGTTGGTAGTTCTGAATCTCATAAACCAAAAGGACTTATTCTTTGTCTGTAATATTCAATAGATTTCGTTAACCACATGTAATATTTTGGTCTTGTGCGAACAATTTTTTTCTTTCTTTAAATGCTTATAACGTTTTTCTTTTCACTGAATTCACTACACAAAATCGGTGAAATATATAGGGTAGGTAAACATAATCTAAAATTCTACGCTAACAAACGCATCTTTCTCCAACTAGGAAAACAGAAAAAATAACAATAAACGTTCAGTTTAAAATGACTTAAAAAAAGGTGTACTTTACATTTTTAAATATTGGGATTTTTATTCAAATAAGCGTACATAAGTGCACGAAAACAAAATATCAATTATTTTTCTATCGATGGCCTTTAACACTTCATTAAGATAGATTAAAACATCGCTTAGTTTTGAACGTAAGCGTAACGCAAGAGCGTAACCTTGTCCCGGTGTGTTGCGCAATGCTGCCACTTGCGACCTTTTGTTTGACGTTTGAGGACAAACCTGTGGATGGTTTACAATAATTTAATGTTAAGACAAATCTCGTGTTAAAACCAAACTGTGGCCAATCGATTTTTGTTTACTACTCGATTTTTCAATGCTGTTACTACCTGTCGTAACTGAACGTCGATTGTTCGGTGGGTTTGGCCACCTTATCGTGCGGATTTCAATGAAATACCATTCCTTTCTCAATCACGTGGCTATATACACAGCGTCTTGTCAGTTAAATCATCATAATTGTTATTTAATAGACATAAAACGGTCGTATTGTCTCTATGAGCGCATGGGTTTTAATCAGATGTTTCAACCGTTTTGCCTAACTTAGCCTCATTACCTTGTGTATTTTGCGTTACATCACTGCAACATTGGGTAATTTGCTTGCTTGCTTTTATAAAATGTATTCGTTTTATTGCCTGCTGTTCGTTTCTGTGTCAGGGAACCAAAGGTGTATTATATGAAATCGATAATTGTTTGACATAATACACAGCAATCGTCTTTTATTTACAAATTTCGAGCTCATCAATCAGTCTGACATAAACCATTTTCCCATAAATGAAATGTCAATAGAATTTTCGAAAGAGCTGTATTACGTCGGCTTCAGATGAAACTCTTGCGTTACTACCTTCGTTCTCGTTTTAAATTCAGCTGGCATTATATTTTATGACATGTCACAATGACTGATTTAAAATCAAACCTTGATATAGTTTTTAATTCTTTTATGTTGCCATTTTAGCACTGTTACATACAGAACAAAAACAGATGGAGTTTTTTTACGACGCCCGCGGTGGGATTAGAACCAACATCTGACATCGTAACTAATTGTGCGGCTAAAAAAATTTTTAGATTTTAGGTTTGATTTTTAAAACATTTTTCAAAATAAAAGTGAAACAAACCTATTCAAGCCATCAACAGAAAGAAGACACCTGTGAAGTTTCATTTCGAGGTCTTGATCTCGCTATAAGCGAACATTTTTTGAAACTCGCTAGAACCAAAAAAATCTGGACGCAGCAAGTGCGTTATCATAGTGAATTTTCATAAAAATGTTTTTAATAGCAAATATGTGTGTTTTTTTAAGAAAGCAGGCATCAAATTTGGCTACCAGTATAACCTATATAGTAGAAACAATGTGCCATGTCGCATCAAAATAACTTTATTGTTTGAAAATGTAAAAAAAAGTCCGCAAGTAAACTTAAATTGTACCCGAAAAAACTGAGTTCTTGGTCAACCTTATAGGTTATTAGCAAATTGAGTTATTCCTATTTGAAGCATTTAATGAAAATTCGCTACCATAACGCACTTGCTGCGTCCCTAATTTCTTTTCTTACAAACATGCATTATATTTCGATGGAAAATGCAAAAATCCAATAAGCCGTGTTCGATAAAAAAAAAGAGAATTTGTATCACCAACGACTTATGGGCCACCCTGTGATTGTAAAATTTTTCTATAAGATGTAGCTCAAGACATCCTATAATTAATGTATACATTTTTTTTTCGTGTCTTGTAACGGATATATTGAACTTTATTGATTTTTTACGAAAATTCGACAAAAATTATATACCATTAAACGATAAACTCTATAGCTAAGGCTACTGCCAAAGCTGCAGAGAAATGAATTTTCTGGAAATATTTTAGTAAAAATGAAGGACAATGACGGTTAAATCTAAGACTTCAGGCCTTGTAAAACAATATTCTTGAGACATTTTCCTTCCATAGATCATATTAGTTTCAGGTTCATTGCCTAAATATTAACAATTTTGACGTTTTAAATTGCGACTTTGACGTTTTGAGGAAAACCCCAATTAATTTTTCTTTAAATGCCCATAACTTTTTTATCTTTTAACTTACAGAGCTAAATTTTTGTTGGTAATTTACTTATAATGATATAAACCCGCGTATTTGGTTGCCCTTACTTTGTTATTTCCGGAGATATGAATTTTTTTCGAAAGAAAACACAATAATTTCCGGGAAAGCCTGGACCCATTTTCCTGACTAACGAACTTATCCAAGCCACTTGTAAAAGGAAGGTATCCACCAAATTTAATCAAAATCGGCCCATTATTTTTTGAGTTATCAGCGTGACACACACATATATATATATATATATATATATATATATATATATATATATATATATATATATATATATATATATATATATATATATATATATATATATATATATATATATATATATATATATAACATATAAAAATTAAAACTGACCCCGGATATGTGTTCTAGAGGGCCTAATTAGCGCTCATTTAAAGAACTTTTTTCAAAATTCAAAAGTCGCGATCTCCTCATTAGTGAATTTTTTTTAAAGAAAATTCACTAAAATGGCCCAGTAACGACATGCTAACTTAATTTATTGTTCCAATGTGTAACAAGAAAAGTACACTTGGAGAACCCAAATCACCACAACACTTCGTATTAAAGACTTGACGATCGTTTCACTAACAAAGTTAGCGTCATCAGATTGTTGATTCTTTCAGAATTTTTCATGCTGAAAGAATAATTTTTCATCCACTGATGACGCTAACTTCGTTAGTGACACGAAAGTGAAATCTTTAAAAATATGTATTGTGGTGATTTGGGTTCTCCAAGTGTACTTATCAGTACTCATCACATGTTCAAATCTTCACTCTATATGAACGTTGGGCGTTACCACTTTTTTAAATACCTGGCATCAGGTATTAGTCCATTATTAGAGAAATACTTTGGCTTTTCTGAAAATAAATGGATATTCGCGAAACATGTCATCGACACATAACACAAACCTATAAAGTATAAACGTATAGTCCGTTATGGTAGCGAATTCCCCCTTGATTATGTGAATAAAAATTGAACAAATATGACGACGGTGGGCATTCTTGGCGTACTTCTTTTCTTGTTTTAGATTCAACCTTATATTTTTACATATAGATTAATTGTTTTTTGAATATATTGAGAATAATGCGTCTACCTCGCTAATCTTTGTACGTGAATAACTTAAAACAAATACTTCGATAATGGTCATCTTTACCACATTTTCCTATTTTAGTTTTTTCATAATATGAAAAGATTTTGGTACACAAAACAAAAGTAAACATACTTTTAAAATAAGACATACCACAAGTGTAAGGGCACTATATATATATATATATATATATATATATATATATATATATATATATATATATATATATATATATATATATATATATATATATATATATATATAGTGGCGTGCGGTCCATGGAAGCAAGGGAAGCATTGCTTCCCTTAGAATAACGACTACATACCTAAACCGCATTTTATTTAAAATCCCTTTTGTATTTTAAATATTAAATTTCAAACTCTGAAACTAATTTAATTATTACAATTTTTATTTCGCATGCTCACACACATAATTATTTATTATGCATCATACTGTATTTGTATATACGCTCCTAGCAAGGACGTCGTCCCAGTAAATGCGCTAGCGAACAGCACGAGTGGTTGCAATGACTTCGGTTAAATACACGTAGTCAGTAGGCAACTTTATAAGAAACCCTAGCTCGACGGATGTACGCGTATTTTTAGAACGTGTTGTACTAGGAAGACCCGGTGCACGCACAAAGTGAATGTCTCTGATTATTTCGTAGATATAAGCAGTTGACTATGTTAAATACATTGGCATTTTATGATTATTAATATGGCTGGAAGTAGATCAGCTTTTAACAGCGGCGTCGTTGGGGGTGGGGATTTACAAACTTTACAAACAAGTGGTAATAATAACTGTGATTGTATTGTGTGTTTTTTGATAACCAAAGGATTTTCTGCTTTACCGTTTGCTTAAAAATTTGCTATTATTAATAAAGGCCGAAACCTGCTTTAAAAACATAAATCAAAGAATTAAAACATGTAATTGACATTTCAACGCGAAAAAAAAACCTATAAACAATATGAATTGTTTACGGGTTGTGAAAACAGGAATAAACTGTTTTGTTGGCCTGGTAGTCTATTTGTGACTGAAAAGGGGGTGTGGAATCAAAGTGGGTTTTCCGACTTGAATAATCTACATAAAGTAGTAAAAAGATATGTTTAAAATTAAGTGTCTTTGGAAAAACGCGAATTGAATACGCCGTTGACAAGCAGATAGAAATTAGTCATTGCCAACACAATGAACTGGTTGATAAAAACAGAAACATATTAAAATGACTTATTGATGTTGTGTGTTTTCTTGGTCAGCATGAATTGGGCTTCCGGAGTCATGACGAAACAACTACATCTGCAAATAGAGGAAACTTTCAAGACCTAGTTTCTTTAATAGCCAAATACGACATTTATTTAAAAAATCACTTGGAACAGTCTAACGTTTTTCGCGGGATATAAAATCGCATTCAGAATGACTTAATTTCGGCTGCTGCCACTATTATTTTGAACAGAATTAAATCTGACATTAAACAGACTCGTTTCGTTGCTATTGATCTAGATGAAACAACCGATGTAACTAATTTAAGTCAACTATCTGTAGTAATACGTTACGTAAAAATGGATGGGAGTGTACAAGAAAGATTTTTAGGCTTTAAAAATGTGACAGAAGATCGTACCGCAAACACTCTATATAAAATTGTGCTTAATATTATGAAATATATTGAGGAGGCTGATAATAAATTAATTGCCCAAAGCTATGATAGGGATGATGTTATGGCTGGACATTTAAGAAGTCTTCAAGCTAAAGTACGGGAAACGTTCTCCAGTGCTCTATTTGTACACTGATGTGCTTATAAATTAAATTTAATTTTATCCCAATCTATATATCATATTAAAGAATGTAGTGTTTTTTGCCACCTTAAGTAAAATGATTTTGATAAGTTCTGGGGAAAAACAATTGAATTAGGAGAAGTGGAGCCACGAAGAAAGCGTCAGCGCACTGATAATGTGGGAGACCTTCAAACTTCTTACAGCCGCCTTTTCTACGAAATAATAGATCAAATTCAGCAGCAAATTAACTGCAGATTTGATCATCTTAGTGACCTGATATTTCTTGAATTGTGTAATTTTGGAGGATTTAAAGGGATACCTTTCCCAGAAGATTCATTCAAATCATTATTTCACCACCATGGACATTCTTTTGACAACGCCTTATTACGATCAGAACTTACAGTCATTTATGAAACCGATGTTATAGGCACAAAAACTAACGCGAGTGAACTTTTAACTTTCTTAAAACAATCAAAATTGGAAAATGCATATTCTGAAGTGTTCGAATTATGTGAATTAGTATTAACAATTCCTGCTACTAGTGCATCTTTAGAACGAATTTTTTTACATTGAAACGTATCAAGAGTTTTGTTAGGAATTCAACAGGACAGGAAAGACTTTCCCAAATTTCAATTTTGTCAGTTGAAAATAAACTCGTCCAGTAAATGTCCCAGAATTCACAGTTTTATGATGACATTATTGACGAATTTGTCAAAAACGACAGAAGAATTGAGTTACACTACAAATAAGTAAGCTTCTGAGAATTGCTTCCCTCATTTGAAATGTCACCGCACGCCCCTGTATATATATATATATATATATATATATATATATATATATATATATACATATATATATATATATATATATATATATATATATATATATATATATATATATATATATATATATATATATATATATTTGTGTGTGTGTGTGTGTGTTTATGTATTAACTAAGGAATTTTACGATATTTGTAACCAGTTCTGTTGCGTGCTTTGTCTCTTATTGAGAATGTACAATGATATTTAAGACAGCTTTTGTAAATTGCAATTGTATTGGCCATATTTTCTTTAGTTAATAACTTTTTTTGTTGCAGATCGTGTCACGGGACAATCATTCACTAGTATCAGCACATTACAGACTGGATTCCCATCCTCGCATATCATCTTTGCACGAAGCTTTAGTAGGTAATCGGTATCTATATCTAGTTTTTCCTAAACCACACGGTGATCTTCACTCGTACGTCCGGTCGAGGAAACGTTTGCGGGAAACGGAAGCGAAAAAACTGTTTAAACAAATCGCGGAAACCGTACAATTGTGCCACAGTAATGGAATTGTGTTAAGGGATTTGAAACTCAGGAAATTTGTTTTTGCAGATGAACAAAGGTAAGTGTTTTCTTTTTTTTTTTAATAATTAAAAAAAAACCTCTGAAAACGTACTGTATATATATATATATATATATATATATATATATATATATATATATATATATATATATATATATATATATATATATATATATATATATATATATATATATTGTTCAATTGTTCAATAAGATAATAATCACCTAAGTCAGAGACTTGTTGGTGTTTTTTTTTCCTCAGGGCTCGTCCGCGGCCTTGCCGCCCCGATAGCTCCGCTCTTGTTGGTGATACTAGCAATATAATTTCTTTCTCAAAAATACCTAGTGCACATAATCCAAAACAATTGCGAACAATTCAACTGAAAAAAAAAAACAAAACCAAGCCACATATTATTAAAACCGATTTCCAGCATATGTGCCCAACAATTTAGATCACTAAAATACCACACATTTTTCCCTCCTTCCCTTCTCTCTTCCACACCAACATCTACACAGCATGCCTCCATAGAAGCAAAATAGCTTGTCAATGAGGACACCCCAGACACAATGCGCACACAAGAGAGAAAGAAAAAAAACAATTGCATCCGACAACAACAGTCACATTCCTCCCTCTCATCCTTTTCTCCCACCAACACAAAACCACCCCCCAATCCAGTACTCCCCAAACAACACCAAAATTTCAAAACCATGTACAGCTGTACTAAAAACAAGCGAGAATATATAAAAACAACAAAAATAATGCTATAAAACACCATACGAATGCGCTCACGAAATATATGCAGAGGTAAAACAATAGTCAAAACCATAAAAAATCTCTGTAAATTAAGCAGCCAATATATAATACAAGTAAAACACAAACACACATTAAAAAAAAATACATCCGATTTTAAAACACAGGATTGGATTCACTACGTCTCCAAAATCTTTACCTAAATTAACCAGTCGGTAGATAACATCTCTCGGAGTTTCAAGTAGCCAGGACTGTACCCTGTTCCTAAACAATCTATATGAATGCACTTGTCTTATATCCAGTGGCAACACATCGTATGCTTTCAAACCAATATAAACAAAGTTTTTTCGGCCAATCCTTTTATTCGCTCTCTGTTTTACGGTTACCACATTTTTAAACCGTGTTTGGTAGGTGTGCTCCAGGAAACTTATGGTCTTCTTCTCTCTGTGTGTGTACAATAAAATTGCACGGCAGTACAACTTATGGATATCCATTACTTTGTTCTCAGAATAGAGCAGATCGCTAGGGTAAGTCATATTTTTTCCACATATAATCTTTAGTATCCATCTCTGTGTGGTTCCCACCTTTCTCAAATATATTTCTGAAGCGCTGCCCCAAGCGAGTAATCCATACATCAGTTGGGATTGAATGAGGGCAAGGTATACAGTTCTGAGGTGAGTTTCCTCCATGAATTGTTTCAGTTTCCTAAATCTAAACAGAAAGCTTCTCAACTTCCTAACAATTTGACTCGTATGTATATCCCATCTCAGATGACAGTCTATGTTTAATCCCAGATATAACATATTCTTTGCTTCAGCTACTGGACTGCTGCCGATGTTTAAATTACCCAGATTTGGCAAACCACTGGCATACGATGTAAATGGTACATACTTTGTTTTGTTCCAGTTTATTGTCAACATATTGTGGTCAAACCAAGCCTTCAAGAATCTGAGGCTCTCCTCTGCTCTTTGTTTCAGGGATTTCCAGTCTGATGCAGTGTATATAATAGCTGTGTCGTCAGCATAACTGACAATTTCCCCTGCCGTAGTCATTCATATATATGTTAAACAGTATGGGACCCAACACTGTACCCTGCGGAATCCCACACTTAACACTTTCGTAGCTGCTCAAATAACCATTCACCTTTACGCACTGTTTTCGATCGCTAACATAACTCTTGAGTAAGCTGTATACGCTTCCCCGAAAGCCACTTTTGTATAATTTTTCCAGTAATTTCTGGTGGGATACCGTATCGAATGCTTTTGCAAGGTCCAGGAACACACATAAGGTTGGTTGGTTCTTATCTAGACTTTCATAAAGTTTTTTCGTAAGAAAAGCTATAGCATCCTCCGTAGAACAACCCTCACAGAAACCAAACTGGCGACTGGATAGCACCCCATACGTTTTAATAAAAAACATCATTCTGGATTTCAAGATTTTTTCAAATATTTTGGCGATATTAGAAATTGTTGTTATAGGTCTGTAATTCATAATTTCCATTGGATTACCTTTCTTAAAGATAGGAAAAATAACACCCACCTTAAACACCCTTGGAAACGTTCCCTCAAGTAAGCACCTATTAAACAAATACGTAAGAGCTCCGGATATTTCATTACAAATTGTTTTCAATGTCTTGGCCTCCACTTTATCATTACCTGGCGATTTATTTTCTTTTAATTCTAATATTTTTTGTTTCACTTCACTTTCTTCGATTTCGTCGAGGTACATACTGTTTCTAATGGTGGGGCCACTCTCCAAAATGTCTTGTTTGGGGATATTCGCTGCAAGATTCTCTCCAACATCTCTGTAATACCTATTAAAAGCTCTAGCCATAGTGTCTGGATCGTCACATTCTTGATCATCAACTACAATCCTTTCTATTCTCCCCTGTGACTGCTCTTTATATGGGCAAATTCTGTCCACAGTTTTTCAGATAACCTTAGAATTATTTTTATTATCCTCTATTACACGACCAAAATACGAATATATATATATATATATATATATATATATATATATATATATATATATATATATATATATATATATATATAAATCTGTAGAAATATACAGGCTCTTCTATTTAAAATAACAAAGTTGAGTCCGGTTAAAGCGGAAGTGATTCTAAGTTGACATTAGCACTAAAAAATTGGCAACTAATCCTAGTTGACATGTTCAAGCGTTTTGCAAAAAAAAATCCCTAAAATTTTCATGAATTTGTTCATTTCGTTAAGTACTGTATATAGTTTCCAAACTAAATTAAATTTTATCGTTTATTGATACATAAAATTAGCCAGTTAATGACCTTTTCTGGCGTTATCTTTATATTTTAGTTGCGTGTTACGCAATAACACCGAACAGGAAGCATTAAATATGTCAAAAAAACCGACGCACTCGCTTTGTTTTGCACACAACAATGGAATATCAAGTCGCTTATGACAGCAGATAAGGCGCATGGCTGCTATGATTATTTTCATAATATTCTAATGCACCCAAAATGTCATAAAACTATAAGTGGCTCTTGCGTTGTTTTTGTAATCCCTTAATTAACTAAAAATAGAATTGTAGTTACGAAGGCGAAGTCTTATCGTCAGTCATTAAAATTGCAAAACAATATAATACGTCACGCTGAATTCGATTAGCTTTTTTGATAAGTGTCTAAAGGGCATTGAACTGTTATCAAATGACCATAGGATATTCCAAACTTATTGTTTTACAGTCGTTAAACGAAGTTGAATTTAAGTTATTCATATTGTTATTCGATTTTCTATTGTTTGTCCCAACTTCCTGGCGGTTTAATGTTTGATACAATGATGTAAAATCTTAGTAATTTCATTAAAAAAATGTTCAAAAATCATATGGCAAGGTTCTTGCTTCAGTTTTCTGGAAAAATATAAGATAATTCTGATATATTTTCTGAAGTAAGGTAGAACTAAACTACACATATTATAAAGACTAACGCTAGTCTAAGTTAACATAGAGTAAATGTGTGGGAAACCTTATGTGAGCTTAAGTTACCATGTGTTGGAAAAATGTATGGTTTTCAGGAAATAAATTAGTCTAGACAAGTCATTGATTCCGGACAAACTAAGGATGCCAATGATATTTTCCTTAAGTTATAGAGAGGAGCGTTAGTCACTGTGACTGGGACATGGTTTACTGTGAATTGATTAAAAAAACTCTCTGGATGAGATGCCGCTCAATTAATGTTTCAATCGTCGATATCAAATGTTCGGGGCTCTGGCACATTCAACTAGAGCCGTAGATGCCAAATTAACGACACTCCTTGAAGATCGTTGGTGGGGAAATAGGGATCCATCACTTTGGCCCGCCAGATCTCCGGATCTTACCCTGTAGATTTTTATTTATGGGGTCGGGTCAAGTAATTGTGTACACAAATCTAATTTTAAATTACGAGGACTTGAGGATAAGGATAGTTGGAGCTTTTGATCATCCGTAAACTTTAGAAATTCGAAGAGCAAGGCAGCCTGTTCAGGAGCATATTGTTCACTGTCTCATTAAAATCGGTGCACACAGTGAGCATTTGTATTGAAATGATTATTTCGTTAATCTGTCCATTTCTTGTTGTTGTGTCGTTGCTATTTATATCGTAATATGATTATGTAATGAAAACTCAATTGAAATGATTGTTTCCGAAGTCTACTACCCTTGAGGAAAAAATATTAATATTTCTTTAAAATAATGCCAATAACTCCAAAAAAGACTAAATATATGCGTGCATAATGTTGATAAAAGCCCTTAATTCTAATTTTACATTGATTTCTGGCGCTAGAAATGGTAGGTGCTATTTGGAGATATGAAGTTTTTGACATTTTTGATTGTCGGATTTGTAAAATCGCAGTAGGCGCATGAAACGTGAGAAAAGTCTTAGTAATGATGCAAAATATCGGCAAAACCTCTATGAATCGAATAAAATAAATCACTGGCTTATTTCCAATGATTCAGGAGTTAGGATTATCTGAATGGCCCCACGGAACTTCGATTTTTGAGAAAAATGTGGCATGTCAAAAACTATGACAGTGTTGACAACTGGGTCGTTCCGACCTAAGAAGTTAATGTAGAATCCAAGTATGAAATCAAAATGGAGTAATTTTATTAAAAAACAAAAATGGCGCCGATTTTAGGTATTTCCGGAAGTGCTGCCATTTTGGAAATACCGTATTTAGACTTGTAGCAGTCGATTATCGCTGGGTACTAAGTTTCACCATAATACGATTTTGGGAAATCAAAAATGTTCTAACGAACGGGCTACGTGAATCACCCCGTATAGTATAGTATATGAAACATTGCACATGAATTCCTACATGTGTGTAGATGTATTTTGATGCAATCCTTTCGCAATCAAACTAGAAGAGGTTCATAGACTTATTGCGTTAACACCGCTGAGAAGGCATTTTGTTTAGGCGACACGTGTGCCCTGAAAGAATGAATAAAATATCTGTAAATATAAAGGTGAACAGTGAACACAGTGTGGTGTAGGATATGAGAGGTTATCTGGCTGGTTCCTTGAAGATCTTATCTCCCAAATTAGCCGTGGTCGACTGTACACTTCCTGCGATTAACTAATTACAAATAACAATCTCTTTCTTTGTTGGCAAAGGATGATTTGATGAAACCGAAGCTCCCAGGAGACTGCAACTGTACGGTCATAAGCATAAGGCAATCGATGGTGTTGCAATAGTTAATAGCTCATGCTGTTGGTTATGCTGATGTTAGATATTGTTTTGTGACTCCCTTGCCTCTTATAGATTGTCGGGCTGTTGCTCTCTCAGATACTCAGATAATATGTCTGATAGTTTGTTTGGAAATATCTGGCTTGTTGAGACATGGCCATTGTTTCGAAGTCAGATTGACTTGTAGCAATATCTATCAACTCACAGCTAACACCGAAATATTATATAAGTGATTTGCAATCAACTGAGACATGTAATGTAACCGAAAAGTTATTAGGATAATTTTCAGAACTAAAGAAGCTTACTCATTCGAAATAATTATAAATTGTTGCATACATAATAATTGTATGATATTAACTAATCGATTTGATTAGCGTGTTGATATCAAAATTGTTAACACATGTAGACCTATTATAATTTTAAAAACTGCTGGCGTAGCTGAGGAGATGTCAGAATTATTGGTTTATTCCAATTTAGTTCCAGAATAAATACAAACATAGAGGTTTTACCTCTATGCTTTGTATTTAATGTAGAACGCTTTTTTCATATCTCAACAACACATTACGAGGGCTCACAGCCTAAATACTATCGTACCGTGGGTGTCGACAAGGAGGAAAGAGGCAACTTGTTAATTCTGGACTTGAAGGTTTGGAGGTTCGAAGGAGAAGGAAAAACATGTGCCGGCAAGGATTTCCACAACTTGGAAGTCCTCGGGACAAAAGAGCGGGCATAACAAGATGTTCTATGTCTGGTGACCTAGACAGTAAAAGGGTGCATTCGCTCTGTGCCCCTGGTAGATCTGTTGGGGGCAGCAGGTGGAGGAACTATGGAAGAAAGCTCCTCTGAGCAGTGCCCGTGCAGATATCTATAAAGAGAGAGAGAGAGAGAGAGAAGTCACCAACGGCACGTGTGTGGGCAAGGGATGGCAGCTTTTGGGTGAGGGTAGGGTCACCGATGAGACGTATAGCTCTCTCCTAAATGGAGTCCAGGATAACGAGTGTAGAAGCGGCAGCGGCACCCCAGATGTGGGAGCAGTATTCGAGGTTTGGTCTTATTTGTGAAGTATATAAGGTATAGAGATTAGCTGGTGAAAAGTATTTGCAAGCCCGTTAGAGGTACCTAATTTCTTAGCAGCTGCTTCTGCAATTGATGTGACATGTTGGTGCCAATTGAGATTTCGATCCACAGAGATGCCAACAAGTGAAAAGGACTCATTACTTTGAATAACTTGGTTGTTCATTGTGATGGGTCTAGGGCTGGTGTATCTCTTATGACATAGAAAGCAAGACTAATTGGGATAAAGAGACAGGCTTAGAATATTGTATATTTGAGTGGAGAGTGCTGTCATCCGCGTAACTGTGAACTGGGTTGGATGTGTTAGAAAGGAGGGCATTGATGTGGAGAAGAAACAAAGTAGGGGCTAAAGCTGAACCTTGAGGGACTCCTGCATGAATTCGATACAGTTTAGAGGAATGGCCATCCACGACAACAGAAATGCTCCGGTTGGAGAGGAAATTTGACCTGGTCGAATGCTTTGGATATGTCCATAGACTTGTTGCAAGAATGGGTGACAAAGGAAAGGAGGTCGGCAGTTGATCTGCGCTGACGGAATCCCATACTGCCTGTCGCCGATTAGACTGTGTTTTTCAAGAAATTTTAGTAATTCGGTGTTTATATACTTTCCATCACTTTAGAGACGACTGAACGGAGGGAATTTTTACCAAGAAAACAATTACAGTCAATAAATTTACTTTCATAGTGTCAAAAATCGCTTTTATGTACATACTATACTTAGTACAAAGCTTAAATATATCCGCAGTTAAAGCATAAATATGTATTAAGCCTTCAGGGCTCCTGTTTTGTTACTTCTGAAAACAATCCCAAAACCAACTTGCAAAATACCCGCATTCTTGTGACTGATAATATCCCAAACGGTCAACACATTCTTGTTGGACTTGTTTATAATCTCTGGAGAAATGTTGGTATATTAAGTTCTAATTCTTGTTTTTAATTCGGCGATAGTATCTGGTTTACTTTTGAATACTACATTCTTCAAATGACCCCACAGAAAACATCTAAGGGAGCTAGGTCAGGTGATCTTCCTGGCCACTCGAGTGCACCACCCATGCCAATCATCTGTTCGGAAATTGTTGATTCAGATACTTTCGAACATTAAGGTCAAAGTCCGCGAGGGTACCTTTTTGTTGATACCACAAATTATGATTTACCATACCAGCATTGTATCCATCAGGTAATAAGTTGAATAACGTCAGAAAATTTGTATCACCAACGACTTATGGACCACCCTGTGATTGTAGAAATATTTTTTTAAGATGTAGCTCAGGATATCCTATAATTAATATATACAATTTTTTTTCATATCTTGTATAATAACGGATATATTGAGCTTTATTGATTTTGTACGAAAATTCGACGATATTATATACCATTAAACGATAAACTCTATATCTAAGACTACTGCCAAAGCATCAGAGAAAGGGTCTGTTTGAAATGAATTTTCTGGAAATATGTTAGCAAAATCAAGGACAATGACTGTTGAAGCTAAGACTTCAGGGTTTCTAAAACATTCTTCTTGAGATATTTTCTTTCCATAGCCCGTATTAGTTTCAGGTTCTTTGTCTAAATGTTGCCAATTTTGACGTTTTAAATCGCGACTTTGACGTTTTGAGGAAACCCCAATTTATTTTTCTTTAAATGTCTATAACTTTTTTGTCTTTTAACCTACAGAGCTAAATTTTTGTGCGTAATTTATCTAGAACGATATAAACCCGCGTACCAAATTTAGTTGCGCTTATTTTGTTATTTCCGGAGATATAAATTTTTGGCGAAAGGAAACACAAAATTTTCCGGGAAAGGCTGCGCCGATTATCCTGGCTAACGAACTTATCCAAGCCACTTGGCAAAAGGAAGGTGTTCACTAAATTTAAATAAAATCGGCCCAATATTTTTTTAGTTATCGATGTGATACATATATATATATATATATATATATATATATATATATATATATATATATATATATATATATATATATATATATATATATATATATATATACATTTATATATAAACATATAAAAATTGAAACTGACTCACGATATGGGTTTTTTAAAGAAAATTCACTAAAAAGGAATTTTTAAGTGTCTTTTTTTTGGATTCCTTGCAGTAGACAATAAAAGGAGAGACTTTTGTATGAACGGGTCTTCTGATACGGTAGTAATAACTATTTTAGGTTCTGATAATTGCAGAGAAGCGACAGGAAATTGCATCAATAGGTCAGGAAGTGCCGAAAAGACGTGGACAATACGTCACCTGGCCCGGAGCGGATGCGTCTCTGATGCTGATCTGCAATGAACATCTTTGTGTTTATTGACGCAACACTTGGTACGGTTTAATAGGGATTATACGCTACACATATTGTGTTTTCTATAGCGATTAGGAAAAATGAGAACACAACTGTTTAAAATTATATAAAGAGAGCGGAAACTGCTGCATTTTACACACCAAATAAATCGTATTTTTTATGCTTTCGAAAATAATAATACATTCAACCAACATTATATGTATATACAGCGTATGTGTGGCATACCAAACGAGATAAATATGTGTAGAAAAGTTCAAAAGAAAAATAAGACTCAATAAGTCATACAATAATCACAGTCTAAATGCAATGTCACCACGTCATCGCAATCATGAATCTCTGTCACTTGCAGTCCTTTTCATTTCGTTAGCGACATTTTGCAAAAGCTTTCCCTGTGTGTTTCCCAAATTTTTCAATACAGCAAACGCAGTACATATTTTAAACAGCTAGTTCTTCCCTTTCATGCATATAAAACAGGGCAACCAGAGCTAATAATGATAATATTAATAATAATAATAATAATAATAATAATAATAATAATAATAATAATGTTTATTATCACAATTTTCAGTCTTCTAATTTTAACAACCTGTATAACTAAGTATGTATAATAAACGCATTGTTAAGTAAATATAAATTAAACCGAACAACAAAAAACAAGGAGACAAAAACTATGATAACAGCTCATCCATCAACAAAAAGAAAAAAAAAATTGGAAGATAATAGGTACAAGAGGTAGCACCGAAAACTGCGCAATGGTCACAAGATGAGACTACAGGGAGCCTTATAATTTTGTGGAAAATTAAATCCATTATACTTACGCAAGCAAATAACAAAATCCTCCACCCTTCCATTATTGTCTTTTTATCCACGCAAACGTACACATACACGCGCGCGCCTTACATACTTTTACATGCTCTCTCCCATATATATTCCAGTTTGTATACTCCCCTTTATATTATAAACAATTTCTTACAAACACTACATATATACAACCTCACTTCTCTAAATTCACACACACTGTCAAAAATGAGACTTAATTAGTATATCTAGATCATTGTTCGGCAAATTGTTCAAAATAAGTATAGTCACCATAGTTGATCCACCTTTTGATGTTTTTTATAAACCTGGTACCGTCTTCCATTTCGTATTTCAGCTGGTAATGAATTAAATAACGAAGGTGCAATGTAGTAAAAGCATTTAGTTCCCATAGTTTTCTTTGCCCCTCCAACCATAATATTATCTTGGCTTCTAAGTCTAGTCTCGTAACTATGCTGCAGAAAAGTTTTATCTTTTTTTAAGCTGCCAGTTTAATATGGCTTCACTATATAGTTGTCTTATTGTAAAAAATTGGACTCCTTATAGAGTTGTTTAGTGGGATATCGATATGGCTTACTATATATAATCCTCAGAAATCGTTGAATATGAATAACCTCCAACGGATGTACGGCAGTTAATTTGCAGCGCCCCAAGCCAATATTGCGTATCTCAAAACAGACCCAACCAAGCCCTGGTAAATTATCCCAATACCTCGAAAAGATAAAAAGGCACTGTGTTCCTTAAATCTATAAAGTATTGACCTGAGTTTCTTAGCGGTTTTTGAAACATGTAATTCCCATTTTAAGTGCGAATATATCGTTATTCCGAGGTGTGTAACACTATTAACCATTGCTATTTGCTCACGGCTTGAGCCCACTCAAATCCAATTATAGTTCGGTAAGTTGACCCTGTATGAAGTAAAAGGCAAAAAGTTTTCTTATTATAACTTAGCGTCAGCAAGTTCAAGTCAAACCAGTTTACTATTATTGCCATGTCTAATTCCGCCTTATTCTTACACTCCTCCCATGTGTCTGCAGAAAAAATTATCGCGCTATCATCGGCATACGAAACTATACGGCCCTTTATAGTGGCGTCAACAAGTCGTTGATGTAGAGGGTAAAAAGCATTGGTGCCAGGACAGTACCCTGAGGCAATCCAAATTTAATTTCTCTTTGACTACCAAGCGTACTGTTTACCTTCACTCGTTGTAGCCTATTGCTTAGGCGCATAGAAAAGTCAGTAATTAAATTAGAAGATACTAGTGGACCTAAAAGTAGTCCCCGAATAACACTCAAAGGTTTTGGTGAAAAGTAATGCATACGTATTTTTATAAAACAATGATGTTTGGTATAAGACTATCATCATTAGAGTTGACTTCTTGGCAGAATATAAATTATGTAAGTTAAGCCAGAAATATTATGACCGTATGATTTTGTATTCTGCCAAGCGAAAATTATGGACTAAAAATAAGAGTCAAATACAAAATTACAAAAAAATTCAATTGTAAAGTTTCACACTGGGGTACTGGAATCTTAATGTGGGAGACCATGCATCTTTATTTTTATATATTTCCCTAAAATAAATGTTTAAATATTTTTAAGAAGAAATCCCTGTGTTCTATGTGCTTATGAACATAAAATTTGTAATCATAAGCATAAAAATGTTTGATATCTTCAAAAGAATAAGACGTTCAGAAGAATGTGCCGCAAGGTGTTTTTTTTTTTACTAGATTATTCAATTTATCTAGAGAATAGGTAGTTGGATTAGATAGATCTTTATCTACATGTATTTATTGTAGAGCTTGTAAAGTAAAGAAGTATTACAAAATACATAGACAACAAGCGTTTCACAACTACAAGAAAAGTTCAAAGACTTATTGCATTAGTAGCAGCAGAGCTGTTGAGGTTTTACACGTGTGCAGTAACAATATGGAAGACACAGACAGTCAAATAAGTCGAAAGATCTGCTTTACACCTCAAAAATTCATCAAATTAACTTCGTCTATAAAAATTTTGTTTTCACATATTTTTTGCATCATTTATTGCCACTGCATTCTTATAAGGGTTAAATTGTTCCCTTATATTTGCATGATTCTTCGAACACAATAGAAACTACCCGTAAATTCTTGCACACGTGAACTTGTCGAATTAAAATATGTGCCTGTTATTTTTCATTGAGGTTGAGGGGATTTGATGAATGGCATTGTCCGAACCCCAAGCGGACTTGTTGACCTGCTTAGATTGAATATTGAATATCAAGTGTTTCGAGGTTGCCAGGCTTATGTTTTCAACGCCAGCCAGGCTTGTTTTCCAGCACCCTTAAAGTTAACCTTTAATTGAATTTTATCCCAGGCACCTAAAGAAAATAAATTATGAGCCGCAGCCAATTTTATATGTAAAAGTAATTTTGTCACTCACATTGACATTATCAGCGGTGGGATTTACTAGAGAAGAAATTCGTTCTCTGGTAGTGCCAACTTTAATTTGTGTCTCAAAAAAAAAACATTAATATTGCTAAAATCAGCCTACAGGAATCACAAAAAAAAGGTCTGGATGCAGGAAGTGCGTTATGGAAGTGAATTTTCATAAAAATGTTTTTAATAGCAAATATATCTCTCTAATGCAAGCAGGTATCAATCTGGTTACCGCTATACCCTATATACCTAGTAGAAACAATGTAACATATCAAAAATGTTGTTTCCTAGCCAACAAACTTTAGGTTATATATATAGCAATAGCAAATTGAGTTATTGAAATTTGAAGGATATAATACCAAAACGCACTTACTGCGTCTCGATTTTTTTCTTACAAACATGCATCATATTTCGATAAAAAAAATGCAAAAATATAAGGGTGTTCCAAAATACAATTGTAGGGATGACCAACGACTTATGGACCAGCATGTGATTGTCAAAATATTTTTATAAGATGCAACTTAAGACAACCTATAATTAACGTATACAAATTTTTCTCGTAGCTTGTATAATAACAATTATACTGAGCTTTACCGTAGAAATGAGGCACCCTGTATATATCTAAACAGATAAAAACTGAAAGTAAACCCGGATATGAATTCTAGGGTCCTAGTTTGCTCTCATTTGAAAATTAGCTAAAAATGATAGACCTTTAAACCATAGACTTAACTAAACCTACAGCCAAAGCGTCAACTTAACTAAACCTACAACCAAAACATCAGAGAAAGCGTCTATTTGAAATGAAATTTCTGGAAATATTTTAGTGAAATGCAGGACAATCACGGTTGAAGCTGAAACTTAAGGATTTGCAGAACACTCTTCTTGTGACATTTTCTTTACATAATACGTATGTGTTTCAGGTTCTTCGCCTAAATGTTGCCAATTTTGACGTTTCAAATCGCGATTTTGACGTTTTGAGGAAAACCCAATTTTTTTTCTTTAAATGCCCGTTACTTTTTTGTCTTTAAACCTACAAACCTAAATTTTGGTACATTGCTTCACTCTTTATAATACAAATACGTGTACCAAATTTGGTTGCCATTACTTTGTGATTTCCGGAGATATAAATTTTTTCCGAAAGAAAACACAAAATTTTGCGGGAAAACCTGCGCAGATTTTCCTGGCTAACGAACTTATCCCAGCCACTTGCAAAAGGAAGGTACTCACGAAATTTGATCAAAATCGGCCCGTTATGGCCCGTTATTTTTTGAGTTATCGGTGTGATACCTACATATATATATATATATATATATATATATATATATATATATATATATATATATATATATATATATATATATATATATATATATATATATATATAATAAGTCTTTATTTGTATTACAACCAAAAGAAAATAATACAAAATTCAGTGCAACACATAAATGTTTGCTCTGCTCTTCCACTTAACCCCAGCATATATATATATATATATATATATATATATATATATATATATATATATATATATATATATATATATATATATATATATATATATATATATATATATATATATATATATATATATATATATATATATATATATATACAGGGTGAGCCACGGTGGATGGAGTATTAAAAGTATATGGAGAATGAATCAACCGATTGCTCTGAAATTTTGGTTACGGATGTAATGGCGTATAATCTCTCGACCTAAAATATTTTTGAAAATGCAGTGTTGCCACATATACGTAAAACTGGCAACATCTTCGTAATTTTAAATGGAACACCCTATATATTTTTGCTTTTTTTGAATTGTCGTCTCTTTTTGAGTAACTTTTGTTGATATTTTCCTATACCTATCTCAAGTCGTTTTCGAGATAATAATTATTTTCTGAATTTATTACCAAAAATTTGACTTTCATTAAATCGTGTTTTCGCCTACCGACGAAGCGATTTAAAGATAATTTTTTAGATACGGTTAGGCAAGGTCTAGGGGCATCTCCTCCATTAATCAAATCTTTAGAATATCATACAGGGTGAGTTAGAGAACGCTTTCTATAAGTGACTCGGAGAAATGCACGAAAGTCATTTTTTTTTAAATAGAACGCCCTGTATATTTTCACACTTTTTGGATCGTCTTCTCTTTTTGAGTAACTTTTGTTAATATTTCCCTATACCTATCTCAAGGCGTTTTCGATTTATGGTCACTTTTCTCTAACCTATCCAAGATTATTGGTCTTTTTGTATATCATAATGGGTGGGCCATGAAATTTCTATTTTGTCACTTTGTCATGACAACAGACATGCTGTTTATCTAAATAAATTTGACGTTAGTGATATTTACATTCAATTTGAATAGCTATAGCACAAATATGGCAGAAAATAATTATACAAACACAGTTTTAATGGATTTGTTTATTATTCATGGACAGTGCAATAAGATTATCAGCAGAACTTGTAGAAGATTTAATGATAAATATCCGAATTTGCCGCAGATGAATAACAGAAAGTTTCTACGAATTCATAGGAATTTTATAAAATCTGGTGCGTCGTTAAGAGATGCAAGAAATCTACCCAAACCTGTGACATCTGACGAGGTAAATGAAATCAATGTGCTAGCGTATTTTCATGCGAATCCCCAGTATTCCATACGTTGTGCTGAACAGGATTTAGGATTGCCATATTCATCCATTCGAAGAATACTAGTAAATCATAAAATGCATAATTATAAATTTACAAGAGTGCAATTTCTCACGCCTCAGGATTATCTACAGAGAATAGAGTTGTGTGAAATGTTAGTTGTGCGTATGCAAGAGGACCCCAATTTTTTAAAGAAAATGATATGGACTGATGAATCCAAATTTTCTAGGGAGGGGATTTGTAACACACGAAATCGTCACTATTGGGCCACAGACAACCCCCACGTTACTAGAGAGGCTGGTTTTCAAGTCAAATTTAGTTTAAATGTTTTTTGTATGTTATTGGATGACAAAATAAAATATTACATATATGACGAAAAATTGAATTCCAGAAAATATTTAGATATAATTAGAACAATTGTGGAAGGCTTCCTTGATAATCTGTCAATTGAAACATATAGAACTTGTTGGTATCAACTCGACGGGGCTCCTGCACATTGTACATCCGAAATTAGTATGGAGTTGGACCGGCTTTTCGATGACCGTTGGATCAGACGTTTGGGACCGTGTAACTGGCCTGCGAGGTCCCCTGACCTTACCCCGTTAGATTTTTATCTTTGGGGTATTCTTAAAGATCGAGTTTATAAACCTCCAGTCCACAACAGGGCAGAATTAGAACGTCGAGTGATTCAAGAGATTGAAAACTTGGACCCCGCTGAAATAAGAGCTGCTACAACAAACGCCGTGCATCATCGTATACAAAAGTGTCTGGAAGTTAACGGTCAACATTTCGAACAATTATTATAGTTTTAAGATTTTTATACATATTTATTACTGTCATTGGTATTATTTGTTATTGCTACTTGGCCTTTTTTACTATTATCGCTGATTAGGTATTAGTTTTTCCAAATACTGATAGTGTTATTGTTCTCATAACGACGAACCAAAATTTATAAAATTCCTATGAATTCGTAGAAACTTTCTGTTATTCATCTGCGGCAAATTCGGATATTTCTCATTAAATCTTCTACAAGTTCTGCTGATAATCTTATTGCACTGTTCATGAATAAAAAACAAATCCATTAAAACTGTGTTTGTATAATTATTTTATGTCATGTTTGTGCTATAGCTATTCAAATTGAATGTAAATATCACTAACGTCAAATTTATTTAGATAAACAGCATGTCTGTTGTCATGACAAAGTGACAAAATAGAAATTTCATGGCCCACCCATTATGATATACAAAAAGACCAATAATCTTGGATAGGTTAGAGAAAAGTGACCATAAATCGAAAACGCCTTGAGATAGGTATAGGGAAATATTAACAAAAGTTACTCAAAAAGAGAAGACGATCCAAAAAGTGTGAAAATATACAGGGCGTTCTATTTAAAAAAAATGACTTTCGTGCATTTCTCCGAGTCACTTATAGAAAGCGTTCTCTAACTCACCCTGTATGATATTCTAAAGATTTGATTAATGGAGGAGATGCCCCTAGACCTTGCCTAACCGTAGCTAAAAAATTATCTTTAAATCGCTTCGTCGGTAGGAGAAAACACGATTTAATGAAAGTCAAATTTTTGGTAATAAATTCAGAAAATAATTATTATCTCGAAAACGACTTGAGATAGGTATAGGAAAATATCAACAAAAGTTACTCAAAAAGAGACGACAATTCAAAAAATGCAAAAATATATAGGGTGTTCCATTTAAAATTACGAAGATGTTGCCAGTTTTACGTATATGTGGCAACACTGCATTTTCAAAAATATTTTAGGTCGAGAGATCATACTCCGTTACATCCGTAAACAAAATTTCAAAGCAATCGGTTGATTCGTTCTCTATATACTTTTAATACTCCATCCACCGTGGCTCACCCTGTATATATATATATATATACTGGCACATCGTAGCGCGAGACAGCAGTCAAGAGCTCCAAACAATGGTCACACATCAGCACCTCATCCAATAAGCAAACAGTAAGCACGGCAAGGGTCATATTTTTTAAATCATAACACTCACAATTTGAGAAGCTAAATAAGAACTGACAACGTCGTCGCCTTATATTTTTTTATTCATGCTACGACCTGCTTCTTACGTATGATTCCGGCCATGAGAGTTGGAGCTTTGTGCCGCCATATTTGAAGTCTTTATTAGATTACTTCCGCTTCTTTATTGATTTTTGATTGTTCTATTATTTTTCTCCTTGACCCTTATATAATGTATTTATAACTGACTTATTTTCGGTTGTACGTTTTTAATTCGCAGGGTGTAATTTTTAACATTATTTTAACTTATTACCAAGTAATTTTTTTAACATTTTAACAAAAGATCCTCCATCTCCCCTGTAACAAGCTCGACTTCAGTCTGTCTTTAGAAATCCGATGTGGAGGAGTATCAGTAGAGCCTCGGTGGTTCAGGGGCAAGAACGTGTGCCTCTGAACCGAAGGGTACTGGGTTCGATCCCAGGGTTCTCCTTTCACCTTTTCAGTACAAACTGTAACATTAACATCAACCGAGGTTCTGGCATTATATTTGAGCAAGTTGAATGTCTGCACGTTCTGCCCTTCGGAGAGGCCGTAAATCCGTCGGTCCCGTGTCCATGCGATGTTGGGCACGTTAAAAATGCCTACCCTCCTTACAGAAAGGCAAGGGTTCGGTAAAATTTCTAGGATAGTGAGATGAAACTGCTCCCTGGCGTCGGTGATTGGCCATAGTCGCGGAAAAAGGCCGACGTTAAAAAAACAAAACACACACACACAGAAGTATCAGTGTCGTTTAAAATTATGGAAAAGATGGTTATGGAACAAGGTTAGCCAGAGGATGAAAAATAATAGTTTTCATCCTCTGATGACGCTAACGTTGTCAGTGTCTCCAAGTGTACTTAGCTTCTAAAATACTTTGAAAAATGAAACATCTTAAGTGATCGCTAATGCTTTCGTCAAAACCGATCTATTGGCGATATTCTGACATACGTGACCCATCTGTCGAGTTATGCTCTCGAAAAATTTGGAGAAGGTCACACAATTTCAGTGGGTATTTCTAAAGCATTCGGTCTGATCGGGCGTTTAGTGTAAATTTATCCAATTTGTCGCACGGCTCGTTACGAATCCCCGTTCTTTCGTAGACCTTCTAAGCTTCGGAATGGCTTTCCGGCAGACATATTTCCGAAGAAATGCAGAAGATTTTGTAGTTTTCCGATCGATTCTTCCTTGTTTTTCAAGTATACGTCTTTTATATTATATTGCCAGAAAGTTATACGTATATGTGATTATTTCTAAACGTCAACACGTATGGGTTTGACATGATTAGAATCAATGGAAAATAAAGGCTTTTTCTACCAGACAACGTATTGAATACATTGTATACATTGTCTGGTAGAAAAAGCCTTTAATTTCCATTCCTTATAATCATGTTTTATATGTCTTTTGGTAAGCATCGACTTCTTCTAGCACAACTTTGTATTGGAGTACCTTGCCTTGTAAAAATCGACATAAAACTAATCGGTCAACTATTTGAGTAAGTAGAATTATTCATATACCCCGGGAGTATTATTGGGATGATGGAAAATAGAGCAAAAAATTAGGAAGGGAGATCGCGATGACAAAGCCAGTATTTAATAGATAAAATTATTTTCTCACTAATAAACATTTTTACTTGAACCTGATGAAGAGGTTCATCAAGTGATACGTATGGAGTGCTTTAATGTATGGGACGGAAAGCTGAACTTTGTGTAAGCAAAATATAAAGACAATAGAAACTGTTGAAATGTTGTCATGGAGAAAGACAACGTTATTTGAAAGACACAAATTTGGAAAATGAAGTTACTGATGAAGAGGTTCATCAAGTGATACGTATGGAGTGCTTTAATGTATGGGACGGAAAGCTGAACTTTGTATAAGCAAAATATAAAGACAATAGAAGCTGTTGAAATGTTGTCATGGAGAAAGATAACGTTATTTGAAAGACACAAATTTGGAAAATGAAGTTACTGATGAAGAGGTTCATCAAGTGATACGTATGGAGTGCTTTAATGTATGGGACGGAAAGCTGAACTTTGTATAAGCAAAATATAAAGACAATAGAGGCTGTTGAAATGTTGTCATGGAGAAAGACAACGTTATTTGAAAGACACAAATTTGGAAAATGAAGTTACTGATGAAGAGGTTCATCAAGTGATACGTATGGAGTGCTTTAATGTATGGGACGGAAAGCTGAACTTTGTATAAGCAAAATATAAAGACAATAGAAACTGTTAAAATGTTGTCATGGAGAAAGACAACGTTATTTGAAAGACACAAATTTGGAAAATGAAGTTACTGATGAAGAGGTTCATCAAGTGATACGTATGGAGTGCTTTAATGTATGGGACGGAAAGCTGAACTTTGTGTAAGCAAAATATAAAGACAATAGAGGCTGTTGAAATGTTGTCATGGAGAAAGACAACGTTATTTGAAAGACACAAATTTGGAAAATGAAGTTACTGATGAAGAGGTTCATCAAGTGATACGTATGGAGTGCTTTAATGTATGGGACGGAAAGCTGAACTTTGTATAAGCAAAATATAAAGACAATAGAAACTGTTAAAATGTTGTCATGGAGAAAGACAACGTTATTTGAAAGACACAAATTTGGAAAATGAAGTTACTGATGAAGAGGTTCATCAAGTGATACGTATGGAGTGCTTTAATGTATGGGACGGAAAGCTGAACTTTGTGTAAGCAAAATATAAAGACAATAGAAACTGTTAAAATGTTCATGGAGAAAGACAATGTTATTTGAAAGACACAAATTTGGAAAATGAAGTTAAGGGTCGACCGAAAAAGAAAACTGGTCCAATTGATTAAGGGATAATGTTGGTTTAGTTAATAATCAGATTGCAACCTTTCACTAGTTGGCTCTGAAAAGAAGTTTACAATATGTATTCTATTTTAAGCAATGTCATTTTGAAGTTTCTTAAATGCAACTCTCGTAAAACTAACCGTTCCAATTAGGCAAATTAGTCATAGGTGCTAAATTTTGCAACGTGTATCACAGCAACATCAGTTGTTGAAAAATCAGTTATGCATGTGCCAAGAGATCGGCATCTAGTTCAGTTTCAGTGTTCAGTTAGTATAGTATACAGTTTTATTGAGCAATCAGTATTTTGATATAACCAGCCTGGCTTGCAGCAACAACACTTGCAAAACCAGGATAGAATCAAATATATCTCTTTGTCTAAATGTCACTCGGCTCTCTTATGTATGCTCACGCGTTTGTTACACCCATGACGTTACGAATTTAAATTAGAATCGTTTAAGGTCTTTTTTCTGATCTCTTTTAATGAAATAATGTGCCAGTCTTATGCAAATCGTAGGGTATGGCGTAACACAAGGAAGCCAACACTCAAATCTAACCTTGGCTATTAAAAAGTCGATCATTATGTCATTTTTATATATGATTGTAATGTACCATTGATTTTAATCCGTTGCGAAAACAAGTAGTTTTTAACGTAGAATTTTGCCTAAACAAATATTTTATTGATTATATTTATTTGTATGTGCTATGGCTTTTGAATCACAAAGTCCCAATCAGTTGGTCTGAATTGTTTCTAGAAAGACCTTCCAGTAAGTTGTGCATCATTTGTAATTTTTTAACGTAGACCATTTCCGCGACTATTGCCAATCACCGACACCAGGGAGCAGTTTCACCTCACCATCCTGGACATTTTTTTATATATTTCAACAACACACTACGAGGGCTTACAGTCTAAATAGTATCGTACCGTCGGTGTCGACAAGTTTCATCCCCTGAAACAAGATGTGGGAACGTGCTCTTGCAGAAATTATTCCCAATAGGTTTAGCAAGAAATTTAGCAGAAGGGTTTGCCTTTGGAGCTTGAGAGGACTTTGTTGTTGATGTGATTATTAAACGAGTTTTTTGCCTCAGAAAAAATGCGGACGTAACGGTTTCTTGCGTCGTTAAATGCTTGACGGTTTCCTTCACTGGGATTGTGTAGAAGCGTTTTGTGAGCTTTGACCTTTTCAAGTCTTTGCCGAACCCCTTGCTTTCTGTAAGGAGGATAGAGATCTTTAACTTGCCCAACATCACGTGTTACACGGAACCAACGGCTTTACGATCCCCCCACCTAACTGCGGCAGAAGACATTCAACTTGCTCAAACACAATTCCACAATCTCGGTTGATGTTATTTTTGCAGTAGGTACTGAAAAAGTAAAATGATCCCTACCAGCAGTCGAACTCAAGACCTTTGGCGTCAAAGGCACAAGTTCACACCACTGAACCACCGAACCCGCGATTTGTAATTCATTTTCTGTTATTTATTTTTACAAGCTTTTATTTAACTTCACCTGTTAGTCTGTAACTCTACACTCAGTGAAGATTGGAACCTGGGATGAGCACTGATAAGCACACTTGACGAACCCAAATCACCACAACACATTAAAAAAACCTGACGATCGTTTCACTAACCAAGTGTTATGCGTGTGATGCGTGTGATGACGCTAACTTTGTTAGTGAAACGATCGTTGGTTTTTTTTAATTTGTTGTGGCGATTTGGGTTCTCCAAGTGTACTTATATGTATAACTTTTCATAATATGGGTAAGAGCCTCGGTTGTTCAGTGGTAAGAACGTGTGCCTCTGAACCGAAGGGTACTGGGTTCGATCCCAGGGTACTCTTTTCACTTTTTCAGTACATACTGTACAATTAACATTAACCGAGGTTATGACATTGTATTTGAGCTAGTTGAATGTCTGCACGTTCCGCCCTTCGGAGGGGGCGTAAAGCCGTCGGTCTCGTGTCCATGCTATGTTGGGCACGTTAAAAATCCCTACCCTCCTTACAGAAAGGCAGGGGTCCAGCAAAATTTTCAGGATAGTGAGGTGAAACTGCTCCCTGGCGTCGGTGATTGTCCATAGTCGCGGAAATAGGCCGACGTTAAAGAAATAAAAAATAATAATGTGGGTATCAAATAAAATGGATTCCCGAGTAAAATACAGTAGGATAGGTAACGCTTTCATAAATTAAAAATCGCGGCCGACGCAAGAATATGTATTTCTCAGCATTCTCCTTGATGTGGCATCAAATGAAAGGGCTTCATGGGAAAATACAGTAAGCTAGGTAAGTCGTTCATAAATTTAAAATGGGGGCCGACCTAAAATGGCGAAATATTAATTTCTCAACAACCCACTTGATTAGGGTATCAAATGAAAGGGTTTCACGAGTAAAAGATAGTAGGCTAGGTAACGCGTTACTAAATTCAAAATGGGGGCCGCGCAATATGGGGGAATGTATCTTCCTCAACAACCCTTTTGATGTGGGTATCAAATGAAAGGGCTTCACGAGTAAAATTAATTTAGCTAGGTAGCGCTTTCACAAATTCAATATGGATTTTTCGTTTTAATACCCCGAAATAATATAATCTTGTTTTGAAAAGAATTTTTCCTCCTGAGTTATCTTGTTCTTCCATCAGCGCCATGTGCGTCCTTATGCAATTCTTGGTTGTCCATTTATTTTAATATATGTTGTCTTCTCTTCAAGCGTATTTATTGTATGTTCTATAAGTAGAAAGACAAAAGAGGAAAAATAGACGAAAAGGAAAACTCCTGAAGAAACTGGGCCAATTGATGAAATGCAGAAACTACAATGACATAAAAATAGCTGTTAAAGATAGAGAATCATGGTTTCGACAGCAAGGCAACATCGCCTTAGACTGTGATTTTATGTCGATTTTCATACAATACAGATCAGGGTAGTTATATTGTCTGAAAAAAATGTAGAAGACGTATTAAAATGCAGGTTTTTGTGACACAACGCCTAAAACTCGTACCAAGGTAACATTCTATGGTAATACTATAATGGCGAAGTTTTTATATATTCATATCGACTTATCGAGTATCATTAGGACAAGGTAAGGCCCATAAATTACCGGAATCGGTGACAAAAACGTGAATGTCTTTTTAGATAACGATGTTGCAACATTCTAACATCCTTGACACCATGGTTTCTACAACACACAACTGGTTTACTGCCAAGTTCCTGAGACGCAGAGGAGGTGGTGACGGGTCAAGTTTAAAGGTCGTTAAAGAAAATAATACGTCAACCATTATTAACCAAATACATTCATAAAGCCAAACACAGACTTTCTTCTTTCACCGTCTAAAACGACAGAAGAAATTCCCTTCTGGCGCGTGGCTCGTTAGATTAGAAACTCGGCGTTGGCAGACGTTCTAACTGGGTCATGTTAAATGATGCTATTAGTAACAATAATTGCCTTTGATTTACTTATTTATTGTTTTACATTTGTTTAACACGGTTTTCTGCGGTGCAAAATAGATCCTGTATTGTAAATAATTTAAGCTAAAAAGGAAACGATCCGAGGCATTACCGAAAATGGTAATAGAGCATGATTCATACGGCTGGCTTGCCAGTTTTCATGCATTTGCCTTGGCGATAGGTTTTTTCCGATGAACTAAGGTTTTGATTGTTATAGAAGATTTCGTAAAATTGAAAGAAATCGTAACAGATTTGGAACAAAAAGCAGAATCGTCCAAAAAAAAAAACACAAAAATAATAACAGAGAGTTAGGCGCTAGTTTAGCTAAAGTCTAGCGATAGCTACTGGTGAAGACAACTTCGTTGTCGAAATACGTATGTAGCGCACAACTCACTGTTATTGTTTTTGCGGTTTTTTTTGTGGGTGATTCTGCTTTTGGTTTCAGTTTAAAGCCACAGTGTCCAACTTCAGTCTTTTACAGATTTGGAAGACTAATTTTGTTATTTTTAGGTACAGAAGATTAATATAGTATTCTTTGAATCTAAATGACCTTAAATTAGATTTATAAAATTGTGTTTACTCGTTAAAAGATTTTACATTCCCAGGTAGGTATGTAATTACCTTGAAGATATTCCGAAACGAGAAGTTTGACAAACACCTATTCGCTTTTTCAGAATACACACAATATATATATATATATATATATATATATATATATATATATATATATATATATATATATATATATATATAATCATGTACCCATTCTATCTTACGATATAGGGCTAAACAATCTATTCAGTTATGTACAAATTTACACAACTTTTGACTCAGTTCGCGTTCTATCCTCGCCCTTTATTATTGTTCCCATGTGTCTCTTCGCCTTCTTCTTTTTTTTTCCTTTCCTGTACTCTTGCTTCCCACATTCTCTTAACTTGCCCTGAAATATGTGTTCTTTCTGAGTGGCTTTTTATCAATAAATCTACTGTAGGTTGTATTTGTAGTTCTCCTCTAATTTCTTGGTTTCTTATCCCATCTCTTCTAGTTATTCCTTTCACTCTGCTCAAAAATTTCATTTCAAGAGCTTGTAACTTACTTTTCTGTCTTCTCGTTAAAACTCACCACAGAAAGTTTTTTTATATTAATATGACTCGACAGCGTAGGTTGCTGTAGAACAGTAGCTGTTAAAAAACAGAGATTTAAGACCCTGTTAAACACGCTTGTTGCAATATATGTTGGACATAACCCGCATTCGTTTCATAATCTTTGTTTAAAAATTACCAATTTTGCAGTTTCAAATCGACACGAAAACATAAAAATAGTTTAATCGTAGTTTATAATATTTAATAGTTTTTGTTAACCATATAAAGTATGTTCGTATTCTGCCGTTTTGGTGATTTTTCTTTAAAAAAATTCACTAATGAGAAAAAAATTCTTCAAATGAGCGCTAATTAGGCCCCCTAGAACACATATCCGGGGTCAGTTTGAATTTCTATATATATATATATATATATATATATATATATATATATATATATATATATATATATATATATATATATATATATACACATAAACATACACATATCCATCTTAGACAATTAACTTAGTTATACACTATTCTGTTTAAATTAATAATATGTAACCATAGGTTATTGTCACATAAAAAGATTTAAATGTGTTAGTAGTTGATTAGGGTCGGTCGATAGTATAGTTGTAAATGTAGACTTTGGTCTCTTCTATACTAGAGGTCCCCCATTCTACATTCTTACATTATGTGCTTCACCGTGAGATTGACATAAAAATACTGAATTTTGCTGTAGGTTCTTTTTACAACAGCTTATGTGTTAGGGCCTTATCTCCAATCCTTAGTCTTCTTAACACTGATAGTTATTTGCGACTGAGCTTTGGAGGTAAGTAGGGTTTTGTGGTTGATTCGATTTCCCTGAGCTTTATTTGTTGATCAAAATATGCAAAAGAGTCTTAATGCCAAAGGGCAGGTTCGGAGATACGGAGGGTTATTCCTTTTTGTAGCATTTATCAAGTCTTCGCTTATCGTTTTGTTCATTCATAGGAACTTGCATTATCTTATGCTTCTAGATAGTGGTCGTCAAACCGAAACACTGTGTTCAGATTAATATGCTTTCCCGTGGAGTGTTTTTGTTATTTCCTTTTTTACATTTAAAGGCTATTTGTAGACTCATTAGTTGTTGTTGTTGTCCTCACTTGGTGAAACCGTTCCATGGTAAATACACATGTAGAGCCTTGTGAAGCCAGAGAGGCAGACTCTACATCTGTCTTTATTTGTTGATTATTATTCAGTCGAAGTCTAACGTGGCAACGGTGTATTGCAGGACTCTTCCTGGTCATTTTTAGACTATTGACGTCATACGGAGTTTTCGCACATACAAATAGCTGATTCTACCCCCCATATTAAGAACGTAAAATAGCTTCATTCACACACGTTGCTCTAAAAATAAAGTTTATCGCCAAATAACACGTTTCAACCCATTAACTAGAACAGGATGCCTGACTATTCTACATTAATCATTAGTTAAAGCAGGTTTAATATAATTACAAGGAACAAGCCAATTGTAGGTCGATAAAATTAACACAGTCAACAAAAAACTTGTATTTGATTCAGATTTCTTTGGCTGTGAGTATCCAATAATTTTTTGATGTAATTTTTAATCACCATTACCACAGTCTAAAGGTAATGTCATCTTGTCGTCGCAACCACGGCGGTCTCATTAAACTTTTTACTTTAATTGTGGTTTCTGCTCTTCATTATTTGGGGCACATTTTAAAGGAGTTTCTTGGTCTACCTCTTCCCTTTTCTCAAAATAATGTTTCCTTCAAATAATCTTGTTAGAAAGTTACCTATTTAATCTCAGAATATTTACAATAAATGTTTCGTCCTCTCAATTTCTTTTAGCCAACATTTTTGCTCTCTCACTTCTTCTAACACACTTTTAGTTAGCTGAACTTTATCTTTGTTTCCTCCATTTACGCATTACAAATGCTTATATTCTCTTAATGGCCTGCTTATTCAAAGTTCAGCTTTCCGTCCCATACATTCTAAGACCATACGTATGATTTGAATAACCTTTTCCTTAAATCAATATGAAATTGGTTTTTAGTGAGAAGAGTATTGTGTCTATTGAATTATTTCTTGCCTTTACGATCCTCCTTCCCAGTTCATGGCTACATTTATCATCATCCGTAATAATACTCTTAAGGTACGTGAAAGTTGTTGGTTGTTCAGCTCTACATCCATTTTCGCAGTGCTATCCTTTTTTTTTTGTTCCCTCAGGGCTCGTCCGCGGCCTTGCCGCCCCGATAGCACCGCAACCCTTGGTTGATTGTGCATACCCTTAGTCTTACTCCACCCATTCCAAAATCACTGTGCCTTGAACTAGTCTGCACAGCGATTGGTAGGGTGAAGTTTTATATTGCTCTGTCTCCGGTCTAGAGTGACCATAGATCAGTTGTCTTTTCCGGTCCAGAGCTATACACTCACACAAGATATGCTGGGCTGATTCCTCCCCCTCGCCGCAGAGACTGCATGCGAGGTCCCCTTCGAACCGCCCCATTTTATGCAGGTGTTTCTTGACGGCCATGTGTCCCGTCAAGAGACCTGTTGTGTTTCTGAGCTGTCCTCTGCTAAGGTTTAGCAGCTCCACAGCTCTCTTTGAACTGGGTCCGTCAATTATTGACTTCCCATGTCTGAGCCCTGGACAGTCCGCCCAGTACACCTTATGTTGGTTTCTGACCCAGGACTTAATGGCTCCCCTGGCAGTGCTCTTTGACACGCCCAGATCCGGTTCTGGTCCCATAAATGGTTCTGCTGACCCTCTCTTCGCGAGACTGTCAGCTTCTTCATTGCCTTTGACCCACGAGTGACCCGGCACCCAGATGAGGGTCACCTCATTCTGCCCAGCCAGGTCGCTTGTCTCGTCTCGGCACTCACTCACCAGCCAGGAATTTACCCGTGGGCTATTTAGTGCCTTAGGGGCTGCCTGGCTGTCTGTGGCTATGAGGATCCGAGTGCTATCCTTACTTATCATCATAAATTTTTGGGTCTTACTTGTTGAAACCGTTCAATACTGAATGCAGACGTAGGGTTTCTTCCCTTGCTTCACAATTGCTCGTTTTCTTTTTGGCAACCGGTTTCTCCATTACGTCATCCTGCCTGGCGGTGCCATAAAGGGCGAAACCGGTTGCAGAGAAGAAAATGAGGACTTGTGAAGCCAGAGTAGAAGTCTCTACATCTGTTATTACTTTTGTTTTTGTCATTATTTTAACACCATTGAGTACATTGAGCAGCCTTTTTTCAATGTTTTTTATGGTTTTAAAGTCGGTTATCACTATTGTTTAATCAATTTAGTGAATTTTCGTTAAGAAAATTAACTAATAGAGAGGTATCGATGGTGAGACTTTCGGAAATTTTCTTCAAATGAGCGCGAATTAGGAATCCTGGAACCCATTGCAATTACAAGATTTCCCAAGTATGTTGTACATCATTGGAAAGTTCTTTTCACAGGCTATCACATGAGCAAAAAATCCAATATGGCTGCCATAATAAAAACAAACGTTGATACCTGTAGCACAAAAACAAACGACAATCCAAAGTTGAGAATAGCACAAAGAGATTACTCTGTAAAAAGTGTCCTGATAATGTGCAAGTCTTAGACATGTCAGATCAACGCCTACTTAGATATTGAAGAAAAAAGAAATCGACAAATTTTGTTTTTTCAAAATAACTCGAAAAAGAAAAGAGGCAGGGCAAGTCATATTTGGAACGAGCATGAAATTCTACAAAACATTGCTAATTTAACCGTCTCCCTATCTCTAATAATAACGGAGATAGCAATACATTCCCATCCAGTTTGGGACACACTGTATACTTTTAGTAATATGCTGTACCAAGAGTGTAAAATTCTTACGAAAATTCACTATTATAACGCCAATGCTGCGTCCCGAATTTTTTTTTCATTTTATTCGATTTGCAACAAAAATACTAACATATGTTTAGTGTCTCTTTGTTATTAATTGCCTCAATAACCTTATTATGTTAACATAATTCGGATCGTACATCACTGAAACTAAATGAGTCGGTTTAAGGATTTCCTCATTAAACTCTTCAAGCTCTTTAACTATTTTTTATTTAGAACATGCTGACATGTAGCTACAAAAAAATAAACGATCAGCCCTTTCTTAATGGTGCACATGTTTCCTCTGTTAAATTAACAAAATCACGGAAGACAAATCGACCTCCTTCCTTCGTTCAACATCTGCTGCTGCTTTCCGCTTTTTTCTTCTACCTGCATCAGGATTTATTTCACTCTTATTCCTCTTTTTCCAAATGTTCACTTAAAATACTTTGCTGAAGCTTGATCATTGTCTAGCAACAGCACAAAAAAGCACATGTGGTTCATATCTTCAAGAAGCGATCGTCAATTGTTCCGGGCTGGAACATCTGCCACGCGACATGGCCGGTCACGTGATCGTATTTGCACGCTTACCCGATGCAGGAAATTCTAAACGAGATCTCATGTGATGTCGTTTCAGTCAAAAGCTCAAGGCTCCTCTTTACTTTTTACGTGTAACTTCCTTTTCTACTCGTTTTGTATACGAAAGGAGCGTTCGTACCTGGTAATTTGGATGGATTATCAAACTGGACTGGAGGGCCACTTGTGGTACATCTATTATTACACAAAAGCTGTTTAATACATGCAGAAGTATCGACAGCGGAAGTGTGTAATTTTCGAGGCGTTTATCTAGACATTTATGCGATACAAAAGAAGCTTTATAAAAGAAATTATGCAGAAAAATGCATTGAAATTATACCCAAACGCTTCATGAAAAGCTAATAAAAGGAAATTATCGGCCCCAAAGATATTGTTTCTTACAGTTAATGTACCTACGTGAAGTTCCACAAAATAAAAATAATCACGTAGCTTAAACATTGCATTAAAAATAAAGCCTTTTATTAGACAGAAATTATAAAAAAAGACCATAAATAGACTGTTAAACAAAACAAAAAGTCAACCCGCTTTTTCAGGAGACAGAAAATTCATGTCAACATTTCAATTTTCTTTGCTTAAGTATTGTGTTAGTTACAGTGTCATGAAAATCAATCTTAATAAATTAGGATATTAAGATTATCCCATAATTTTGTCTTTTTTGGTATTTTAAAAGTTCGGGATTTATTTGAACAGGGTGTAGTAGCGATGGTACAGTAATAATCTATCAAGACTATCATCGACATTGTTCTTCAGAAATTGCTCGCTTAGTTCCTCCACTCACCAGCTTTAATCAGCAAACACGTCTTATACAAGAAGCTTACCCTTTTAGTGTCAAATTACTCACACGTCGGACAGTTTGCTACGAATTTTCGTTTTTTCCTGGAACAAGTTAACATATAGACAGATTGCTATAATCTATAACGAACAACTTTGCGCAAGTGTTCGTGATTGTATTGCATGCGATCATTTCGTTTGCGGAAAAAATGTGAGTAGCAGCGCTCATCATGACTTTGTGAGCGGCCGCTCCGCGACCACCTTTAGCCCGTACTTTGTTACTTCTCCACATCAATGACCTCCTCTCTAGCACATCCAACCCAGTTCACAGTTACGCGGACGACAGCAGCCTCCACTCAAATATACAATATTCTAAGCCTGTCTCTTTAACCCAATTAGATGAGGATCGCAGACTCATGGAGGGTTCTGTCTCTGTGGACCTCCAAAAATATTAGACTGGGGAAGTAGAAATCTTATACAATTCAACTCCACCAAATCTGAGTCTTGCTTTCTATCTCATAAGAGATACACCAGTCCTAGACCCATCACAATGAACAACCAAGTTATTCAAAGTAATGAGTCATTTTCACTTGTTGGCATTTCTGTGGATCGAAATCTCTATTGGCACCAACATGTCACATCAATTGCAGAATCGGCTGCTAAGAAATTAGAGTGCCTCTTCCGGGCTCGCAAATGCTTTTCACCAGCTAATCTCTATGTCTTATATACTTCACAAATAAGGCCAAACCTCGAATACTACTCCCACATCTGGGGTGCCGCTGCCGCTTCTACACTCGCTATCCTGGACTCTATTTAGAAGAGAGCTATACGTCTCATCGATGTCGCTACCCTTACCCAAAGGCTGCCATCCCTTGCCCACCGTTGGTGACGTCTCTCTCTTTTATAGATATCTGCACGGGCACTGCTCAGAGGAGCTTTCTTCCATAGTGCAGAATTAACAAGTTGCCTCTTTCCTCCTTGTCGACACCCACGGTACGATAGTATTTAGACTGTAAGCCATCGTGGTGTGTTGTTATAAATATTAAAAAACCTAAATCTGCATAACAGAATATATATCTGATGCCGTGGACAACGGGTCTCAGACGGATGGCATTTGCCTGGACCTCTCCAGGGCTTTTGATAGGTTGAATTGCGACATTCTTCTGAGGAAACTGGATAACATGGGGTTTTCATTGAACTTGCTGAAGTTTATAGAATCCAATCTTCGTATTAGAGTTAGTGTGGTGCAGTATCATGGGTGTCAGTCCGTGGGGGTCTTGGCTAGATTGGATGTTCCTCAGGGATCTGTTCTAGGACCCTTGTAATTCAATCTGTTCATCAATGATATTTTAGATGTCATCGACTTACCCCATCTGCTGAATGCGGATGATCTAAACATCTTCTCATCCATTGCTAGTCTCTACGACTGTTCGGAGCTTGAGAGCAGTTTACGTAGGCTTCAACATTGGTGCTCCAGTAAAAACCTCCCACTAAATATTAATAAAAGTGTGGTTAAGTCTTATACTCTCAACCGCCGTGTAATCGATACTCCATAGACAGCCTCTTTAAATACCTGCAACCTTTAATGACTTGGGTATTATCTTTGATTAAAAACTCTCGCTCGTGGAGAACTCTGAACATGCTATTGATAGGACATCGAAGACACTCGGATTTCTTATTCGCAATTCCGGTTTCTTTCATAATGCGAACACTTTGAGGTTCTTGTTCGGTGCCTATGTGCCGCCGCATCTGGAGTATGCCTATGTGGTGTGGTCTCCTCCGTATGACGTCCAGATAAGCGCTCTTGAAGGTGTCCAACGAAGATTTTTCAAGTTCCTTGCACACAGAGCAGATCGGGTGTATCCCGCTACCGGTACACCACATACTGTCGAAGTTCTCATTGTAATCTGCTGGGTAAGCGAATTTAGTCTGCTCTCTGTCTCTGATATATAATTTACTGCACAGTAGGATCGTCTGTCCTGAACTGATGCACACTCAGCTTTTTCACACACCTAGAGTCAGCTCTAGAAGACACAACTTTTTTTATCTACCGCCATCTAGGACCAATGTTAAGCTTAACTCACTGATTTACACATCGTGCTCCATCTATAACAGCGTCAAGCGTGCATAAGTCGACAAACATATTGTGTTGTGGTGAGTCTGAGCTGAGACATGTTGCGTCGCTGCTTGGTGATTAGTAGTACAGCAGCATATATATATATATATATATATATATATATATATATATATATATATATATATATATATATATATATATATATATATATGCTGTGGTAGTACTTTAATGATGTTAATTTCTCTAGTGTATGCTATGTCTCTCGTATTATATGCATTCTCTTTATTTGGGATCATTCCCGTTGACTAGGTACTAAATAAATATTTAAAATATTATAAGAGAAATTAATATTTTTAATATTTTTGGTAATATTTTGACATCTATTATTATTGTTTATTTTAGGTCTATGCCAGACCTTCCAATTAGAAATTGTCAAAATAATGCGTTATCGTGTCTCTACTCAATAGAAAATTAGATTGTTTCAGCGACCATTGCCAATCACCACCGCTGAAATGAATCATTGTAAACATTTTGTCAAACCCTTCTCGTTTCCAAGGTATGTGGGATTCTTAGATTCAAAATAAAACTTTCTGTTAAGTTTTGTTAATGCCTTATGCTCTCGTCTTTATAAATCGAATACGCGTTTTTTGACATATAAAAATGCATTAGTAAGCCTTGGTCAGGTGACATGAAGAACACTTTTCAGAGCATTGATAGAGTGTTTCATCTTATATCTTTTGTTCATCAAAATCGAATTATAAATACAAAAGTTACAGGGGTGTTTCCATCTTAAATGGGCCACGCTGTATATTTTCCGAACAAGTGAATCAGTTTTACGATATGTTGTCACAATATCGCTGGTATGTCTCAGTGTTTATACATTGCTCATAGCTCACAGCAGGTTGCTTAAATTAGTCAATGATTTGCAATTATTATCATAATACATACAATACGTATATCCATCCTAGCAGGCTTTGAGTATAGACTGTGAGCCACTCCACTCGAATAAAACGCTTGACGTCACATCCAGTCGACTTTGCTTTACTGTTCGGGTGTCGAAACAGAGTTGCATCAAATTACATCGTTGCAATCATTATGTTATGTTGGCACAACTGACAGTTTCGTCACTAAAATACACAACATGCCCTCTGGGCCAATTCGAAATCCTGCCGAAATATAATGAGAGCTGAAGGATTGAGAAAAGTAAGTCGCGATTCATGTCGTCGACTTTGAAAATCTGTCAGGTTTAATTTATTAATATCGCTTGGTATTTAATCCCAGATTGCGAATGGATTTCTCAATAAAAATATAATTGAGCATCAGCGAAATATAAGCTAAATGTTGCATTTTATTACACTGGCCTTTTGTAATGGGTATCACATACGAAATTGTTTGCAAATCTTAACATAATGATTGTGACAAGAACTCTACGTATTAATTTTATTCTTTCACGCCTTACGGACCACTATTTTTTTTCGGGAAATCGTTTCATAGAGATCTGACAAACGGATTTCATAGAGAACACCATTGTTACCTCTCTGTTAGTCAGTTTTCTAATTAAAATTCGCTAAAATGAAAAATTTTCTTCAAGTGTAGGTTAACCAAATGACTGATTTGAAGCGGCAGGGAATGAAATATAAAATTTATGGGTGCGACTCAAGATCTGTTACAACACTTCGTTATTGGGTTTATTTTAAACGGCAAGGTAAAATAAATATACCAGAGTGTAACTGTGACATTAGTTATTATCTGCATTAATGAAATAAGCTCTCTCGATCTTTCAATATAATGTATAGTTCAGCTCGTGTTGCGTCGCATATGACATATTAGCATCCAGTCGCGACCTTCATGCCTCCAGTCTCGCTATCTTTCGTAACCATGGCAGATTGCATCACATGATACATTTATTTACTGAATTATTGTGTTTGTTACTACATTATTGCTTCAATAAAGAGCACACACTCGTTTTTTATCTGCGGAATGTGAAATAAAACTCGCGTGTGGTTTTGTTTGGTTTGGGATTTGGTAATCGGGATGGGTATATATTTAGATCAGTTACAAACTGTTTATTAGCTTTATTTGCCAACATGTTACAAAATGTTCGCCAAAAAATCATCTTTTTCCTTGTTTCACTTTAGTTTGTACGCTTTTTCTAAAACGTCTATTAAAATGCGTTCGGCAGAATAACAAAGAGAATACAAATTTCCACCTTAAAAGAGTGCTTTTCATGGTTGAATGTAGATAAGAAATAATAACACTTGATGAAACTTCACATGATATACTTTATTCAGCCCAGATACAGTGTTTAGGTCCCTCGACCAATGTTTCCTTTCTATTTCGCTGCGGAGCTTAGCACGATAAGCCTTAGGCCCATATGCCGTAGAGGAAGTTGCTTATCGTAATGAACGGCACTACGGACGAGAGCATTTGGGTACGACGACTTTGGCAAACTAAGCGGCGGCTAGTTGAGTTATGAACTCAAGTATAATGGACATTTTCAAATCGCAGTAAACTGTTTCTGACAAACCTGGAAGAAAATACATACTTTGGATGAAACTCTCTCTCAGGGCTGCAACTAAATTCATCTGTTGCATTTACCGGTCACCTTATGACAACAACTTTGTCCAGCACTTCGACTACCTTTCTGAAAAAAACCGACCCTCTTATGTGTGAATATCCTTCCTCTGAGGTCACTATTCTTAGTGACTTCAATGTCCATAATAAGGAATGGCTAGGATCTTCAAAAACCGATCCACAAGGGAGAGCAGCGGAGGCATTTGCAGTCAGCAATTCTTTAGCCAACATGGTTCAGCAACCTACTTACTTTCCTCGCATGCCAACACACAGCACTAATATAAAAACCTGAATCCTATAAGATATCAGTCATCACCCCCCTTGGTTGCTCAAACCACGGCATGGTCACTACTTCCTGCGCAATGCAACCTGAGGTCTCACAGTCATCACACCCACGTATCGTTTGGCACTACAACTCCGCGAATTGGGACGAAATGCGGGATTACTTTTCCTAATTTCCATGGGCGTTTGTCTGCTTCTCTCATCCTGACCCCTCTGATATATCATAAAACGTTACCGAAATTATCCAAGCTGGAATTATTTATTCCACGTACACAGAAAACCTCTTCAGCCACTCAAAAGCTCTGGTTCTCTAAATCCTGTGACAAGGCTAGACTTGAAAAGGTCAAAGCTCACAAAACGCTTCTACACAATCCCAGTCAAGAAAACCGTCAAGCATTTAACTACGCAAGAAACCGATATGTCCGCATTCTTTCTGCGGCAAAAAAACTCATTTAATAACCACATCAAAAACAAAGTCCTCTCAAGCTCCAACGGCAGCAAACCCTTCTAGACTCTTGCTAAATCTATTGGGAATACTTTCTGCAAGAGCACGTTCTCACCTCTCGTTTCAGGGGATGAAATTGTTTCTACCGCCCTGGACAAGGCTGAACTTTTTGCCTCAGTGGTCGCCGGTAATTCTACTCTTAACCCACCTCCAAATGTTCAACCACCAACAGTCCCCAATGTCGCGCATAAAATTACGGGTATCATTTTCAGAACTAAAAAGGTACGAAAGATGCTCTCTTCTCTTAATACCAGGAAAGCCTCTGGCCTTGACGAGATCCCAGCAATTGTTCTAAAAAATGCGCACCAGAACTTGCTCCTTTCCTGGCTCGTCTGTTTACACCGAATTATTAAATTTCTTGAAAAACACAGTCTAACCCACGACAGGCAGTGTGGATTCCGTCAGCGCAGGTCAACTGCCGACCTCCTTTCGTTCGTCAGCCCCTCTTGAAACAAGTCTATGGAACTACACGGTGAATCCCAGATTGTCGCTCTAGACATATCCAAAGCATTTGACCAGGTCTGGCAGGCAGCGCTGCTTAATAAACTTCCGGCGTATGGCCTACCACCAAAACTCTGTACCTGGACAGCAAATTTCCTCTTCAACCGGAGCATTTCTGTTGTCGTGGATGGCCATTACTCTAAACTGTATCCAGTTAATTCAGGAGTTCCTCAAGATTCAGCTCTAGCCCTTACTTTGTTTCTTCTCCACATCAATGACCTCCTCTCTAGCACATCCAACCCAGTTTACAGTTACGCGGACGACAGCACCCTCCACTCAAATATACAATATTACAAGCCTGTCTCTTTAGCCGAATTAGATGAGGGTTCTGTCTCCGTGGATCTTGTACAGTTCAACTCCACCAAATCTCAGTCTTGCTTTCTATCTCATAAGAGATATACCAGTTCTAGACCCATCACAATGAACAACCAAGTTATTCAAAGTAATGAGTCCTTTTCACTTGTTGGCATTTCTGTGGATCGAAATCTCAATTGGCACCAACATGTCACATCAATTGCAGAAGCGGCTGCTAAGAAATTAGGTTTCCTCTTCCGGGCTCGAAAATACATTTCACCTGCTAATCTCTATACCTTATATACTTCACAAATAAGGCCAAACCTCGAATACTGCTCCCACATCTGGAGTGTTGCTGTTGCTTCTACACTCGCTATCCTGGACTCCATTAAGAAGAGAGCTATACGTCTCATCGGTGACCCTACCCTCACCCAAAGGCTACCATCCCTTGTCCACCGACGTGCCGTTGGTGACCTCTCTCTCTCTCTCTTTTATAGATATCTGCACGGGAACTGCTCAGAGGAGCTTTCTTCCATAGTTCCTCCACCTGCTGCACCCAACAGATCTACCAGGGGAACAGAGCGAATGCACCCTTTGACTGTCCAGGTCACCAGACACAGAACATCTTGTTACGCCCGCTTTTTTGTCCCGAGGACTTCCAAGTTGTGGAATTCCTTGCCGGCACATGTTTTTCCTTCTCCTCCGAACCTCCAAACCTTCAAGTCCAGAATTTACAAGTTGCCTCTTTCCTCCTTGTCGACACCCACGGTACGTTAGTATTTAGGCTGTAAGCCCTCGTGGTGTGTTGTTATAATATAAAAAATATTATAATATTATTATATAGATGACAATAGACGTGGTGGAAACCCCAGAAATGCCTAGTTGCATGTCTTAGACGATATATTAAAGAAAAGCTATTACAAGTATTTGCATAATAGTAGAGAGTGAACGAGGAAATATATGAATTCATGGAAAAAGCGAAGAGAGCATGTCAGGACAGTGAAATATCAATAGGAAATAGCACAGATCTATGGTTAGGCAACCCCCTTTTGAAGGATCACGTAATATATATTTTACTGTCAAATTACTTAGATATGCTTCTAGTTTATGGCTTGTATTCATTTTAATGTAATATACAAAACAAATGAAACATAGGTACTTATTGGGTTATTTAAAGCTTTGTTTCAAGTTCAGGTGACTGCATTTCTCAGAAACATTTAAAACGTGACACTTTCTCTGATTCGGGCACGCGCCTCTGTAGCAATTTATAAAGAGCTGACTAATAAATAACCAACATTCAGCTAAAATACTAAAGACAGTCTGTGTATGATTCTCTGTATGTGTAAGCATCACACAGAGTTTAGAACTCAGGAACAAAAAAGCCCACGCGGGGACAAAAGTGTTCCAGGTAGCAGCTGTGATGGGTACACCTACGAAAGCCGAATCCTATTGCATAAAAGAGATCAAATGTTGATGGCCTTTGCCTTTTCAATTCGAAATATAAAAGTGCAGATGGTATATCGGTATCTACAGACGGACATATTAAAATCTCAAAGTCGCTTTTGCTGTTTCGATCAATGATTTCGCAGGGCCACTATACTGATGGAGCACCTTATCGTTTTAAATTTCGCACATCTGCCTTAAATTCCTTTATATGATTGATACCAGAGGATTTTTGTTTATTTTGCTGCATATAAGTTTAAGAAATTATTTCACACGTGTTATTTTTGTTGTTATACTGAATATTTTGCTTAGATCGGTTTGAAATATTCGTGATGCATTTTGCAGAAAAATCAAACGATATAATTATAAAGCGGTGATGCGTGATTTGCAGTAAAATAATAATTTCTACAGAAATTAGCTGGGGAAGTATTTTTCTCGAAAATTCGCGAAAACGTTTTATCACAAAAGTCCGCGAAAAAAATTTCTACGAAAATATGCTACAATGATTTACAATAAAACTTTATTGAAATTCGCTGAAAAAAAATGTTGCCCTAAACATTGGCAAGGAGTAGGATAGTTTTTTTTCACGAGAAGTCACTAAAATATTTGATTATGAAGAAACAAATAAATTTTCTGCAAATATTTTAATCAAGTGTATAACAGTAACTGTTAAAAAACAGAGATTTAAGACCCTGTTAAACACTCTTGTTGCAATATATGTTGGATATAACCCGCATTCGTTTCAGAATCTTTGTTTAAACATTACCAATTTTGCAGTTTCAAATCGACACGAAAGCATAAAAATAGTTTAATCGTCATTTGTTATATGTAATAAATCCTCAAATGAGCGCTAATTAGGCCCCCTAGAACACATATCCGGGGTCAGTTTGAATACATATATATATATATATATATATATATATATATATATATATATATATATATATATATATATATATATATATATATATATATGAGATATACTTGGTTCTCGGGTTGAACCGCGTCCAGAATTTATGAAAACTCGACGTTTCGGCTCCTGTTTGGAGCCATTTTCAAGAGGTAAAGGAAATATGTAAGGACACTCTAAGGCCTCAATCTGCCTATTCGTGCCGGAGATCGTCTGTGAAGTCTCAGTGTGTTCAACCCTAAGCCTCTGAGAGATCTCTCCATTTACAAAAGGAAGGTACATGCCAAATTTTATCTAAATCGGCCCATTATATATATATATATATATATATATATATATATATATATATATATATATATATATATATATATATATATATATATATATATATATATATATGTATATATATATTTCTACGAAAATTCACTTAAAATAATTAACCGATTTCGATGAAACTCGGCAAGTGCCTTTCTTTTATTAATGGCTTGGATGAGTTCGTTAGCCAGGAAAATCTGATCAGGTTTTCCGGGAAAATTTTTAGTTTTCTTTCGAACAAAATTTTTTCTCTAAAAATTACAAAGCTATTTTAATGAAATTTGGTGGATATATTGCCTTACTACATACCACAATTAAACTGTCTAGGTTTACATAAAATTGAGTTTTTCAAATTTTCAGTTTTCTTTCGAAAAAAATTTTTCCTCCGAAAATTACAGTTATTTTAATGACACTTGGTGGATATGTTTCCTTAGGAAAGACCTTACTACATACCAAAATTAAAATTTCCAAGTTCATTGAAAATTGAGTTATCAAAGTTTGAAGCATTTAATAAAAATTCACTACCATAATGCACTTGCTGCGCCCGGAGCGTTTCTTTTTATATTTTCTTGCTTAAACAACCATCATCAATATATTGGCAGCCATTGTTTTACTTTTTTTTACGCATTTTGCCGCTTGTTAGCGAATCTCTATAACAATCGTTATAGAAATACAAAACTTTGGGCAAAATTGTCTTTAAATGGCCCGGAATTGGAGCTGCTGAAATTTATATCCATGGTCGGTTTCAATTTTTTGGGTTAGCATTGTATTTTATTTACCCTACATCATTATAAACTAATCCTAGTCCTTATTTATTTCACTATTCGTCCGAACAAGTATACTCTCTTAAATGGTATCCCCTTAACAAATGCACCACTTTTTCTGTGCTTATTATATATTTCTCCTATTTTCTCTTTATCTCATATTCCTTACTTCATCCAATACCTGCCTTTAAGATTCATGATAGAATAAATGTTTCCCTTTCAATATGATACAATTTATTATGGCATCAAGTCTTTCAGTGTGCAAAGTCCTTTGTGCAGAGTGCAACAAAGACTTGAGGTGAGAACCTTGACTGGTGTTTAAGCGTATGTATGCACCAAAGAACAAGTACAAAAGATGCTACAGTGTCGTGTGCACTGGCGAAAATTAAAACTCTCTTCTTATTCTAAAGCTACGCCGTTTTACATTACATAGATCTAAAAGTGTTTAATCATTGTTTCCATTTCATGCCATGATTCAAGTTAATCACTGCTCTAATTATACGAAAGATGATTCGTGTTGTTACCGAAAAAAAAATGAAGCAACTTGGTGAGTTCTCAAGTTTTTGCTAATGTTTAAGATGGAAATGATTTTATACTTGCATGTATGAGCAAGAAAATAGTAATATATTACGCATGTGGTAGCATTTTAAAAAATCGATAAAGATTAAAGACAGAAGCTGATGTATCATATAAAAGTTCGGGACGCAGCAAGTGCGTTATGGTAGTGAATTTTTATTAAATGCTTCAAATTTGAATAACTAAATTTTCTATAAACTTAGAAAGTTGAATTCTGGTATGTAGTAAGGTCTTTCCTAAGGCAACATACCCACCAAATTCCATTAAAATAACTTTGTACTTTATGGAGAAAAAAATTTTTTTCGAAAGAAAACTCAACGTTTTAATAACTCAATTGTCTATAAACTTAGCAAGATGAGTTTTGGTGTGCAGTAGGATCTTTCCCAAGGAAACAGCAAATTTCATCAAAATAGCTGTGTAATTTTCACAGAAAAAAAACTTTTTCGAAAGAAAACTCAAAATTTTCCCGGAAAACCATGTTTGATTTTCCTGGCTAACGAACTTATCCAAGCCACTTATAAAAGGAAGGTACTCACCAAATTTGATCAAGCTCGCTTCATTATTTTTTGAGTTATCGGTCGGATATATATATATATATATATATATATATATATATATATATATATATATATATATATATATCAAAAAATTGTGTTAAAGCCGTCAGTTGCAAAATAAAACTCTTTATTATATGCCGAGCTTTCGGAAAAAATGTATTCCATTCTCAAGTAAATAATGTGAGTTTTACTAAACTAATTATTCAATAACAAACATGAAAAAAACCTTTTTATAAATTTGACTTCACTCAAATTTATAAAAAGGTTTTTTCATGTTTGTTATTGAATAATTAGTTTAGTAAAACTCACATTATTTACTTGAGAATGGAATACATTTTTTCCGAAAGCTCGGCATATAATAAAGAGTTTTATTTTGCAACTGACGGTCCCACAATTTTTTGATAAATAACAATATTACCGTCACAAAAACTTAATATTATATATATATATATATATATATATATATATATATATATATATATATATATATATATATATATATATATATATATATATATATATATATATATATAAATATATAAACAGATATCCTCATTAGCGAATTAAAAAAAAATCTCTAATAAAAGAACAGAAACGAATATATGTGGGTAAATTTCTGCAAAGTTTGAGGAAATCTTCACGGATTTTGAAGTCAAGTTATTCGAAGATGACAGAGGAAGGTTCAAAATGGATATGTAAATGTTTGCAGCAACATACAAGTCAAAGAGACGTGAAAGATCTCACAAAATCAGAGAGGTGACAGGAAAAAACGTTTGGAGTTCATAGTTAGAAACTTTTATTAAAATTGAAACTCTGTAATGTACAAACAGAACCTTCAGCTAATTGTATGGTACTTTGTATGATCATTAATATATAAAACTATACTTATACCTACTTCTCATCGCACCTTATTAAAACAAGCAAAAATCGACAATCAAATCTATTTTTTTTTACTGAATATTTTTTGTGGCAAAGGTTGCATTGTAAGTTCTTCAGTTTGTTTTTTTATTGTTAATCTTTGGACAATCGCGGTTGGCTTGTTAGTAAATAAGTACGCTAAGCAAAGACGGCGTATACCTCATGAATTGTTAACACACGGAAGTTCTTCCAATAGGAAATCCGGTGGCAGTACGCCAAAGGCAACACAACACACGACAAGGAAGTCCAATGTGATATTCTCTCCCCTGTTACACGGAATCGAGAGAATGACGATAATAATAATAAACATGATTTTAGTTCAGCGGCTACGGTTTGCAAGGTTAAACCTATTGAGCAATAGGATCCTTATTTACTACAATCATTTGGGTTCATTTCCTACAACTGAATTTTGCAACGACTTAACAAACAATATCAAATAAAGGTCAGAAAACAACACGAATGCCATATGACTCAAATATGTTGATTTCACTGTCGAAATTCCAACATATTCCCTTGGCTTTTTGATAAGAATACATAATATTTATATACTTTCATTCTCTCATATTACTCAACTTGAGGATTTTATAAATTATTATTTTATTCCTATGTAAATAATTGTAACCTGTGATGAGAACTTAAGTATAGTAATTAAATTTAAAACCATCTCCTGATAACGCCAACTTTGGCGACGAAACTACGATTAGATCTAAAATGTGTTTTGGTCGATTGGTTTTTAGTGATTTTTCGTAGAAAAATTTCACTAATGGAAAGATCCCGACTTTTGAATTTTGAAAATTTTTTTGCAAATGAGCGCGAACTAGGACCCCTAGAACTCATATCCGGGATCAGTTTCAATTTTATATGTTTATATATATATATATATATATATATATATATATATATATATATATATATATATATATATATATATATATATATATATATATATATATATATATATATATATATATATATATATGTATGTATTACACCGATAACTCAAGAAATAATTGGCGGATTTTGATCAAATTTGGCATTTACCTTCCTTTTGTAAGTGGCTTGGATAAGTTCGTTAGCCAGGAAAATCGGACGTGATTTTCCGGGAAAATTTTGAGTTTTCTTTCGAAAAGAATTTTTATCTCAAAAAATAAAAAAGTTATGATAACCAAATTTAGTAGGTAGGTTTACGATATAAAAATTCAACTATTCACCAAAACTTAGATTGCTATGTTACAAGAAAAAAAAGTTATAATAGAATATTTGCGCCAGATCATTTCTATGAAAATTCACTACCATAACCCACTTGCTGCGTCCAGACTTTTTAAGGTGTGCTTATCGCATTTAAATGATTTTGACACAATTAACAACCGGTATACTGTAACCTGCCGAATATTATTATTGTAACAATAATTGAATATATATATATATATATATATATATATATATATATATATATATATATATATATATATATATATATATATATATATATATATATATGGCGATTAGCATACTTTATTAAAGTTGAGCTAAATTCAACTACTGATCACTTGTTGTTGCAATAAACCTTTTTTTTTAGTTATCGATGTGAAAATGACCCCGGATATGGATTCTAGCGGGGCTAGTTCGCGTTCATTTGAAGAAATTTTTTCAAAATTCAAAAGTCGGGATCTTCACATTATTGAATTTTTAAAAGAAAATTCACTAATAATGTATAAAACCTACCATCATCTGATAAAAACCAGCCAAGAACATCATCATTAAAACACATTTTGACTAAACATGGCTAAAATTTAAAAAGTTCGGGACACAGAAAGTGCGTTATGGTAGCGACTTTTCATTAAATGGTTAAAATTTGAATAACTCAATTTTATATAAACCTAGAAAGTTGAATGTTGGTATGTAGTAAGGTCTTTCCCAAGGAAATATATCCATCAAATTTCATCAAAATAGCTTTGTAACCTTTAGAGATGAAAAATGTTTCCGAAAAAAAATTAAAAAATTCAGTTTCATCAAAATCGGTCAATTACTTTTTGAGTTATCGGTTGGACGGACACACACACACACACCTAAATATATATATATATATATATATATATATATATATATATATATATATATATATATATATATATATATATATATATATATATATGACTGATCCCGGATATGGGTTCTAAGGGCCCTAGGCTGCAATGCTATCGGGTCGGCAAAGAGACGGACGAGCCCTGAGGCTGAAAAAAAGGGCCCTAGTTTGCGCTGATTTGATGTCTCACCATCGATACCTCTCTATTAGTGATTTAAAAAAAATAAAAATTCACTAAAAATAAATATTCATCTACAGAATAAAAAGCATTCTCCAATAAAAGGTATACGCTCTGAGCTTCACGTAGTGATATATGTAAAAGGTTTTCGATATCTGCAATATCCATCTCCTCGTTGACGCTTCCCAGATACTTCTGCGGATGAACTAGAATCTAGTTAAGAAATCCTTGAAATAAATACCAAATAAATGTTTTTAAACGTGTTGGAAAGTAGTTTCGTTAAAAAAATAAAAAAAAATGATTTGAAGATAAATATATGGGAGTCGTTAGGTATTGGAACCAATACTGTGATATCAGCTTCTGTAATAACATATGTTCCAAATTTTCACAATTAATCACCATTAAAATAACTTTAACAACTATGTCTATGAACGAGCGTTGTTTTCATATCGTTGTCGTGGTGTTTCATCTCATAAATTAGAAATTAACTCGGGTGTTCCACAAGCTTCCGTTTTGGCTCCCTCTTTTGCATATAAAGACCTATTAACATTCAACACTCCGAGTCAGTAGTGGTTGACTTCCTCCCCTGCCCTTTTTCTATAAGCTGCTCTTTGCATTTATATGTTTTTGGATATTTTTTCTTACCGTCCTGCATCCATATTCGCCCAGAGTGCCATACTTTTCTTGGAGTCTGAAACCAGCACATTTATCTTGTGATTTATACACACAAAAGTGGTTTTAGGCATGTTTTTGTAAACAAAATTTCTAAAGCTGTCCGTAAGACAATCTGAAAAATTACGATTACCCGGTGCAGTGTCCAGGAAAGAGAGATTAACAGTAATTTTTAAAAAGTCCTTCTAGCTATACATTCTGATTGACGAAACGTATTTTATAACTTTTTTTTAGAAAACTAATACAAAGATCAAAAAGCCTGTAATATGAGAAATAATAACTGTAATGCATTCTTTGCAACATGAATGCATGAAACAAGTATCGTGGTGTAATTTGTTCATTAAATCAGAACGCAACGAGTATATTAATCAATTACACCAACAAAACTCCTCGCTTTAGTCGGATTTCAACAACGCCCCGACTGAAATTAAAGAGACTGCTGAGCTTGGAGAGTGCCCATTTCTAAATCCAATAAATGTAACGTTGCTTGTGCAACTAGACACTTGTTATTTGCTCTTGTTATGTACAAACAGGCGAATATTTTTGTTGGATTTACAGGTGCAACAGCCTCTGGTATAAAAGTGCAATGCACTATTACGGAAGAAAAGTGCATAATATCTGTGCTGCTTGCTGCCGATACTGAAATATCGGTCAAATTATTTATTGCTTTTGTCGGTTATGCAAAACTCCGTTGCATACACACTAGCACATATTACATACCTTTATGTATATGAATATATAAGGAATGTAAAGTGGGCCTGTCTCTCTATGTTTGTAATCTGGACTGTTATTATGCGAATTTGTTGAGAAATCAGCCGTTTAATTCAGCGAAATGGCTTGTAAGTCTGTAAACGTTTATTATTGCATGTTGATTTGTTATTAACAACCATTTAACAAGGTTGATCATTTAAAGTTTATCTCATTAAGTTATGTGTTCTGCGATTAACAAACCTATTTACATGAAGCTATTTACTCCTTTATGCCAGTTCTAAACGCTATTTAGTACTTTAGACCACATAAATAGATAAGTGTTTGTGATTTTTTTTTCATCACAGCATATGGTAAAGCTATTGACAAACAATTCCAAGAAGGTCTGTTGTTTATTATTTTAATAAAAACCCACATTTGCATGTTTTACATATTCTTAATTGTAGAAACCAATTAAGAACTTAATAAATGAAGTCACGAATGACGATACATTCTAAGTTTTAGGGGCCTCTGTCTGCTTTATGTTAAAATGCTTTGGAAACAGAAGTATTGTATCCTGTAAAGCATTTTATCCTTGTCGTGTTTTCTTCTCCATAAATCTCAAAAATTGAAATTGGTCCACTTAGTAAAGACTGGAACCTGTGATGAACACTGACAAGTACACTTGGCGAACCCAAATTACCACAACACATTTTAAAAACCGGACGATCGTTTCGCTAACTTGAAAAAAACCAAACGTTCCAAAATGTTTATTCAGTTAAGTAAGTGTTCAAATTGTTGACCACTAGCTTCCATACAAAAGTACAAATTTTGTTCAAAATGAGCTCTGACATTCTGGAGCATTTGTTATTAGACGGCATTCTTCAACAATGCGTCGTCGTAATTCTTCCAGAGACTCCGGTTCTGTTGCGTAAATTCTACTCGTTTAATGGCTCCATAGAAAGAAGTCTAAAGGAGTTAAATCCGGTGGTCTGTTGTTGTTGTTGTTGAAACACTAATTGATTTTCTTGATAGCGATCATCATTTTCAACAATGTCAATTAGTAGAGGGTAAACGATATCTTCTAGTAACTCCAAACACGTTTCGCCACTCAAATTGCCATCAAGAAAAATTGGTCCGATAAAACTGTCTCCAAAAATGCCAGTCCAGACATTCAATTTCTGTGGAGTTTGAGTGTGGACTTCGTGAAAACTTCTTGGATTATTATCTGCCCAATAACGACAATTATGATTGACTGTAGAGTTTAATAAAGACGAACACTCGTCTGAAAAACAGATATTGAACAGAAAGTTCCCGTTATCAGCTATTCGTGCAGTCATAACCTCACAAAACTCCAGCCGCCGATGAAAATCATCTTAATTCAGTTGTTGTACAAGATGAATTTTATACGGGTGAAATTTATGATGCTTCAATATTCGCTGAATTGTTCTTCTTTTGACGTTTGAAACAGTGGCCAATTTTCTCGTGCTCAAAGTTGGGTCTGCAGCAATTTGTCCTAAAACTTCAATCTCAGTAGTCTCATTTCTAACAGGGAAATTTACGTTCAGGATCCCGTTTTTTGTTGGCTACTGAACCACTTTGTCGAAACTTTGCAACATATCCAAAATGTATTTTCTGTTAACATGTCTGTTCGGATGTCGTTCATTAAACAAATTTGCGGTACGGTTGGCACAGTCCTCGTTTTTGAAAAAAAGAGTAATTATTTCAACTCTTTCTTCTACAGAATACATCATTGTGAAATTAATTTTCGGTAGTATTATCAAGTATCAAACCGACCGATAAACTGAAATAAAAAAACGCATTTCTCTCATTCCGATAAAAAATGTTTTGATATTCATTTTTTGTTTGTTTACAAACCAACAAAACATTGACTATCAGTACATTTCTTATCGGAATGAGGGAAATGAGTTTTTGCATCTTCAACTGTGAATAATTTTTAAACGAGTTGATAAAACTTCAAAAAAAATTAGTCTGCTGAATTCATAAAAGAAAGAGCTTTCAAATGATGTAACACTCGACCCATGTTCCCTATTTAAAATATAAAGGTTGAGTTTATGTCAAAACTTGTTCCCCACAATATTAACATTGACGTGTTTCAGCGTTTCTTAAAAAAAATTTCTCTAGACGCAAATCGGTCTGTTTCGTTTTCAATGCGCCACCCTATATCTAGATTATTAGTATTTGGAATGGCTACATCAATTAGCGTTACTTGGTTGCAGGACTTATCCACTATTATTATATCTGGCCTGTTGTGTGCAACTCGTTGATCTGTGAGCACTGTTCGATACCAGTACAACCAGTATCCTGAGTTCTCTAGAACAGGCTCAGAAGTGTATCTATAGTAGGGCTCCTTACTAAGGTTTAAAAGTCCCAGTTTCAGAACCAGTTCTTGATGAAATATCTTGGCAACTGCGTCGTGCCTCGCTTTATACTCTGTCGCAGCAAACGCTTGACATCATCCGGTGACGTGTTGGATGGTATCTGATGAGTGACACCCAAATCTACATTTGTCATCTTGGACCGAAATATCTCCAACTATATACTTCAGGTAGTTTCTTGTTGAGATGACCTGATCTTGTATGGCCAGCAAAAACCCCCCCTGTCTCTGGAAACATCTGTCCGGACACCAACCAGTAGTTTGACGCCAATTTGTCGACATGTGCCTGGGAGGTCTCATTCGGATGTCGCCCATGGAGAGGCTTCTGCATCCAAGATGCAGTTTATTATTATTAGTCTTCTTCTTCTTCCTCTTATTATTCGTCGTCTTCTTCTTCTTCTTCATCACCATCTTCTTCTTCTTCGTTTATTGATGGACAAATTATACAGTGCATATTACAAATAAGTTATTAACTTGTGGCTATAATAAATGCAAGTTAACTTTAAATAAAATTTAAAACTGAAGCATCACGAAATCCTCTTGAGGTTGATAGGTATTACCGTAAAAATGTTGAATTCCAAATTCAGATTTTCTTAAACATCCAGAATATCTTTTGAGAGCTACACATCCTTAAAAGATCTTTATCACTTTATAACAAAAAACAACTTAATTTAGCCTTTAATTGGGAAGTATTTTGAAGTTTTCTAGACCTCAATTTTCAAATTGTCACTCTGACGCAAGTATATTGCAATATAAATATAGATGAAACATCGAGAACCTTCTTACGGACTAGTAATTATCATTTATATTACGTATCTATACTTAATGGAGGTAAGTAAGAATAGAACTGCGAAAATAGCTACAAACTTGCTAAGTATTGAAGTAAGTAAAGAATATATATATATATATATATATATATATATATATATATATATATATATATATATATATATATATATATATATTGACCAGCATCCTTCATGGAAAGAACATATTGAGGTTGTGTGCGGTAGGCTTAGTCAGACCCATTTCCTAATATTTCGATTAGCAGAGTTCCTTAAGACCAAAGCTCTGATGACTGTCTACTGCTCGGAAGTTTATTCCTTGATATCTTACAACATTGTTTCTTGGGGACAGTCGGTTGAGGTGGAAAGACTTTTTATTAATAATAAGAATGATTTTTGGTATGAGAGTAACACAATCTTGTAGGGCGCTTTTCAGGGACGCAAAAATAATGACGCTGACATGCGTTTACCTATATAAACTGTTAAATTATATCCATGGTGTCAAGGATGGGCTAACAAGGCAGTCTGAGATGCACTCTTACTCTACTCGCCACAGGAATCAGTTTAGAAACAGGCAGTTCTGTAAAATGATGTGCAGAAAGTCGCCCTTTTTTGCGAGGGTGGATCTGTATAACAGGTTGCCGGAAACTATAAAAGCAGTTCAAAATGCGAATGAATTTAAAGCATCGCTGAAATCATACCTAACCAATAATTGCTATTACTCCATTGCGGAGTATTTGTCTGATACCCGTGGGGCACAGAGTTGAGACGAACGAAAATTTTATTGTGTTTGTTTGTTTGAAATGTTTTCTAGTTTGTTTTTTACATTTGTGAATCAAAAGAAAGACAAAGAACATTATTGACTATCGACTATATAAACATATAAAAGGTTAAACTGGCCCCGAATATGTGTTCTAGGGGTCCTAGTTTGCGCCCATCGGAAGAAATTTTTTCAAAATTTGAAAGTCACGATCTCTTCATTAGTGATTTTTTTAAAGAAAATTCTCTAAAACGAAAAAGGTACACCAGAGGGAAACTCATGGAAAACCTACCAAAACTAATAACCTGCAGAAGCTACAAGGAAATAAAGATTTTCTGGAGAGGAATAGTTATGGGTGTTACGACAAGGCCGCATTATACTTTTATTGAAGAGTCTCGGTGATTCAGTGGTAAGAACGTGTGCCACTGAACCGAAGGGTACTGAGTTCGATCCCAGGGTACTCCTTTCACTTTTTCAGTACATACTGTAACAACATCAATTAACAGTCCACCCTTCACAGGGGGCGTAAAGCCGTCGGTCCCGTGTCCATGTGATGTTGAGCACGTTAAAGATCCCTACCCTCCTTACAGAAAGGTAGGGGTTCGGCAAAATTTTCAGGATAGTGAGGTGATGCCGCTCCCTGGCCTCGGTGTTTGGCCATAGTGGCGGAAATAGGCCGACGTTAAAGAAATAAAAACACTTTTATTGCTGAGATTACCTGACCTGTACTGACTCTGTTGTCATTATGGTGTTATGCAGCACTTTAGTCTGACATTAAAATGTTTAAATGCATTTAAAGATTATTAAAACGTGCTAAAAACCTTGAGCGGATCTAAAACTGCTACAGATATAAAAAAAAACATATTAAAACGATCAAGGTAAAAGTCACGATGGCATCAATATAACATTATTATCTGTTAGCAAGCAATAAAAGAAAGAACCGCAAGTAACCTTATAACGTAGACATTTTATTTAAAAGAAGGCCAAGAATACAAAATGCAACTCGGTTCACACGCAACTAGGTTAAGGCCCAGGCAAGGTTCATCGATAAAAAGTGCCAGCACGTCTACCTTTAATTAGACGGAAACAGCTATATGCTTTACAATGAGCTAGAAAGAGACATCTATATCTATATCCGAAACGGACACAGATAATGCAGCTGAACAACAATCGGGCGAGTTAAATGGCTGTGTTGGTAAATTTTGCGTATGATTGCACAAAGATTGGACAACCTGCGTCCTAAATTAAGCCGGTGTTGTTCTTTGACAATCATTCATACGACATACAAACATATTATCGATCTGTATATACACTAGTTATCATTGAAAATACGACGTAAAGTGGTATCTGTTTTGGAGTTTGTCAAATCTGCTAATTGCCATGTAAAAAAATATTTTTGTTGTGTAGAAAGCATTCACACCTATTAAATGTAAGAAACTCTGGACGCAGCAAGTGCGTTATGGTAGTGAATTTTTATTAAATGCTTCAAATTTGAATAACTCAGTTTTCTATAAACTTAGAAAGTGTTATTTTGGTATGTAGTAAGGTCTTTCCTAGGGAAAGATATCCACCAAATTTCATTAACTTTGTAATTTTTGGAGAAAAAAATGTTTTCGAAAGAAAAATTAAAATTTGAATAACTCAAATTAATATAAACTTAGAAAGTTGAATTTGGTACTTAGTAAGGTCTCTCTAAATGCAACATATATAATAAATTTCATTAAAGCAGCTTTGTTATTTTCGGAGAAAAAATTTTTTTTTGAAAAAAACTCAAATTTTTCCCGGAAAACCCAGTCCGATTTTCCTTGCTAACGAACTCATCCAAGCCATTTAATTATTTTTTGAATTATCAGACGGATATATATATATATATATATATATATATATATATATATATATATATATATATATATATATATATATATATATATATATATATATATATATATAAACATAAAAATTGAAACTGACCCCGCATATGGGTTCTAGGGGTCCTAGTTCGCGCTCACTTGAAACAATTTTTGCAAAGTCTCACCATCGATACCTCTCTATTAGTGAATTTTTTAAAATAAAAATTCACTAAAAATGCAGGTAAAGGAGAGATGCAGGAGTGCGTTAATTAGAAACATATTTTGTCCAACACTAGTTAAGCGCAACAAGGTTTTCAGCCAGTTTCGTTTTAAATAATGAAACTACCACACTTGCGATTGGTTGTAAACTCTCGATCCACTTAATTCCTCGAGCCTCGGTGGTTCATTGGTAAGAACGTGTGCCTCTAAACCAAAGGGTACTAGGTTCTATCCCAGGGTACTCCTTTCACTTTTTCAGTACCTACTGTACAATTAATATCAACCGAGGTTCTGGCATTGTATTTGAGCAAGTTGAATGTCTGCACGTTCCGCCCTTCGGAGGGGGCGTAAAGCCGTCGGTTTCGTGTGGATGCGATGTTGGGCACGTTAAAGATCCCTACCCTCCTTACAGAAAGGAAGAAAAACTTTCGGCCTATGGCGTACCACCAAAACTCTGTACCTGGACAGTAAATTTCCTCTCCAATCGGAGAATTTCTATTGTCGTGGATGGCCATTCCTCTAAACTGTATCCAATTAATGCAGGAGTCCCTCAAGGTTCAGCTTTAGCCCCTACTTTGTTTCTTCTCCACAGCAATGACCTCCTCACTAGCACATCCAACCGAGTTCACAGTTACGCGGATGACAGCACCCTCCACTCAAAGCAAATACAATATTCTAACCCTGTCTCTTTAGCCCAATTAGATGAGGATCGCAGACTCATGGAGAGTTCTGGCTCTGTGGATTTCCAAAAATATTAGACTGGGGAAGTAGAAATCTTGTACTATTAAACTCCACCAAATCTCAGTCTTGCTTTCTATTTTATAAGAGATACACCAACCCTGGACCCATCACAATGAACAACCAAGTTATTCAAAGTAATAAGTTCTGTTCACTTGTTGGCATTTCTGTGAATCGAAGTCTCAATTGGCACCAACATGTCACATCAATTGCAGAAGCGGCTGCTAAGAAATTAGGTTTCCTCTTCCAGACACGCAAATACTTTTCACCAGCTAATCTCTATACCTTATATACTTCACAAATAAGGCCAAACCTCGAATACTGCTCCCACATCTGGGGTGCGGCTGCCGCTTCTACACTCGATATCCTGGACTCCATTCGGGAGAGAGCTGTACGTCTCATCGGTGACCGTACCCTCACCCAAACGTTGCCATCCCTTGCCCACCGACGTGCCGTTAGTGACCTCCCTCTCTTTCTCTCTCTCTCTCTCTCTTTTATAGATATCTGCACGGGCACTGCCCAGAGGAGCTTTCTTCCATAGTTCCAGATCTACCAGGGGAACAGAGCGAACGCACCATTTTACTGTTCAGGTCACCAGACCTAGAACATCTTGTTATGAACGCTCTTTTGTCCCGAGGACTTCCAAGTTGTGGAATTCCTTTCCGGCACATGCTTTTCCTTTTCCTCCGAACCTCCAAACCTTCAAGTCCAGAATTAACAAGTTGCCTCTTTCCTCCTTGTCGACACCCACAGTACGATAGTATTTAGGCTGTAAGCCCTTGTGGTATGTTGTTGAAATATTTTAAAAAAACATGCATAAATTTAGCAGTTAGCTTAGCGATTTTAAAAGAACGCCTGGAAGGACGCAAAAATCTTCAATGTTCAGGTTGAAAAATGCGGGGAGAAAAGTCGATGTCGAAAGAAGGCAAAACCTATAGCTAATGATAAAACTAACGGATCAGATTCATTGTAGTTTTTAAGGTTTGAACAGATATAGGTAATGATTGCAGACCTTTGGATTAGAGGCGGTACCTAAGGAATAAATAGAACTAATCAAATTTATTAGTATGGCCTCATATTTCAGTAAAAGTACCTTAGCATCCTGTAAAAAACTTCATTAAGCAAACCGCTCTCCAACCGAAGCATTTTTATTGTCACAGAGTATATATGCAGAACACAGAGCGAAAGAATTTTATTGTTTCGTTTATATAACGTTTCGATCCTTGATCTGATTTATTAAAATTGCTAATTCACACCCATGACATACAACTGTTACATTCTGATAGATTAACCGTCTCGTATGTCACAAATTACATGTTGGTGCAACGATACATCTGTGTGACAAATACATACAAATTATAAATAACAGATGATAAAGTAATATGATTATCTAAACCACACAGCCAATAAACATATTCATTAACAATGTTATATATATATATATATATATATATATATATATATATATATATATATATATATATATATATATACCGTTTTGATATAAAAATCTCACCCCTATCGTTATACCTCTTCTTTTTTTATTTTTGTTTTATTTCAACAACACACCACTCACAGCCTAAATACTATCGAACCGTGGGTGTCGACAAGGAGGTGCTGTCGTCCGCGTAACTGTGAACTGGGTTGGATGTGCTATAGAAGAGGTCATTGATGTGGAGAAGAAACAAAGAAGGGGCTAAAGGTGAACCTTGAGGGACTCCTGCATTAATTGGATACAGTTTAGAGGAGTGGCCATCCACGACAACAGATGTGCTCCGGTTGGAGAGGAGATTTGCTGTCCAGCTACAGAGTTTTGGTGGTAGGCCATAGGCCGGAAGTTTATTAAGCAGCGCTGCGTGCCAGACCTGGTCGAATTCTTTGGATATGTTTAGAGCGACAATCTGGGATTCACCGTATAGTTCCATAGACTTGTTCCAAGAATGGGTGACAGAGGAAAGGAGGTCGGTAGTTGATCTGCGCTGACGGAATCCATACTGCCTGTCGTGGATTAGACTGTGTTTTTCAAGAAATTTTAGTAATTCGGTGTTTATATACTTTTCCATCACTTTAGAGACGACTAAAAAGAGAGAAATAGGTCTGTAGTTGCTAGGAAGCACTTTGGATCCTTTCTTGGGGACGGGTTGTACTCGAGCAGTTTTCCAGTTACTAGGGAATATGCCTCTATTGTAAGATGTCTGAAGTAGACGAGTCAGGACAGGAGCCAGTTCTGGTGCGCATTTTTTGAGAACAATTGCTAGGACCTCGTCAAGGCCAGAGGCTTACCTGGTATTAAGAGAAGAGAGCATCTTTCGTACCTTTTTAGTTTGGAAAATGATATCCGTCATTTAATGCGCGACATTGGGGACTGTTGATGGTTGAACATTTGGAGGTAGGTTGAGAGTAGAATTGCCGGCGAACAACGAGGCAAAAAGTTCAGCGTTGTCCAGGGCGGTAGAAACAATTTCATCCCCTGAATCAAGAGGTGGGAACGTGCTCTTGCAGAAATTATTCCCAATAGATTTAGCAAGAGTCCAGAAGGGTTTGCTGCCGTTGGAACTTGAGAGGACTTTGTTTTTGATGTGGTTATTAAACGAGTTTTTTTGCCTCAGAAAGAATGCGGCCATACCTGTTTCTTGCGTCGTTAAATGCTTGACGGTTTTCTTGACTGGGATTGTGTAGAAGCGTTTCGTGAGCTTTGACCTTTTCATGTCTGGCCTTGTGACTGTATTTAGAGAACCAGGGCTTTTGAATGGCTGAAGAGGTTTTCCGTTTACGTGGAATAAATAAATAAATCATCTTCAAGGGGTAGCTACCCTTTCTAAATGTTGAAATTGGATGGTGGGTAAGATAATACATCTTTTTAAAGCTAATCCAATTCTCTATCCGGCAATACCAATTTTTTTTTAGGAATAAAATAAAGTGAGTAATAATATTTTTATTATCTGTTACACCTAACACAAGCAAAGCCTATAAATAATTACATAGTTCAGTCTTATCTCATCAAATGTGCGAAATACCCGCCTTCTTGTGCCTGACAATATCCCAAACGGTCAAGAAATTATTGTTGGGTTCGATGTATAATCTCTGGAGAAATGGTGGCACATTCCGTTCTAATTCTTGTTTTTATTAATTCGTCGATAGTATCTGGTTTACTTTTGAATACCACTTTCTTCAATTGACCCCACAGAAAAATCTAAGGGAATTAGGTCAGGTGATCTTGCTGGCCACTCGATTACACCACGTCTGCCAATCCATCTGTTGGGAAATTGTTGACCCAGATACTTTCGAACATTAACGTCATACTGCGCGGGGGCACCATCTTGTTGATACCACAAGGTGTGATTTACTATCCAGCATTGTGTCTATCGGGAAATAAATTCAATAACGTCGGAATGAGATATTGCTATTGTAGATACCGTTAACATCCTATTAAACTACAAAACACATTGTTTTTACATTTTTTATAAGATTATGTATATAAAGAATATGTATAATCCTTTTTATTTGCTACTTGAAATGATAAAGTGCCTGTTGCAATTTTTGAACTATTGCTGATCTTTCGTGACATGTAGTTACTTTTATATCTGTAAAAATCGATTTATCATTAACCCCTATTGAACTTTGCGAGTTTGTTTCTAGTTATAGTGAGATTTGAGGGGGGGGGGGGTAGTGCATTTAATAATGTTCACTTGTTGATTCTGTTTTTTTATCAAAGCATAATGATGTAATTTAATAGGAATTACACAACTTAGGAAACGCTTTTGCAATACGTTGTATCGGGCAAAGTTTAAAATATTAATTGCCAAATACAATGTCATTATATTTGTATTTGAATAGAGTGGAACTAAAATCATCATTTCGGTTGTGACGAAATCCGGTAATTTATTTTCAGAAATTCATCATGAAAAATATATACAAGCAGAAAATAAAAAAAATCACGAGACGCAGCAAGTGCGTTATGGTAGTGAATTTTCATAAAACTATTTTTTAATAGCAGTGTGTGTTTTTTTAAGAAAGCAGGCATCAAATTTGGTTACGAGTATAATCTATATAGTAAAAACAATGTGCCATGTTTCATCAAAATAACTTTATTGTTTGAAAATGTACAAAAATTTCCGAAAGTAAACTTAAAGTGTTCCCGAAAAAACTCGTTTTTTGGTCAACCTTATAGGTTAATAGCAAATTGAGCTATTCAAATATTAAGCATTTGATCAAAATTAGCTACCATAACGCACTTACTGCGTCCAGAATTTTTGTTCTTACAAACATGCATTATATTTCGATGGAAAATGCAAAAATGCAATAACATAAGGCGTGTTTGATTAAAAAAAAAAGAAATTTTTTTATCAACAACGACTTATGGGCCACCCTGTAATTGTAGAAATATTTTTTTAAGATGTAGCTCAAGACACCCTATAATTAATATATACAAATTTTTTTCATATCTGGTATAATAACAGATATATTGAGCTTTATTGATTTTTTTTTACGAAAATTCTACAAAAATTGTATACTATTAACGATAAACTCTGTAGCTAAGGCTACTGCCACGCATCAGAGAAAGGGTCTATTTGAAATGAATTTTCTGGAAACATTTTATTAAAATGAAGGACAATGACGGTTGAAACTAAGACTTCAGGGTTTGTAAAACATTCTTCTTGAGACATTTTATTTCCATAGCCCGTATTAGATTCAAGTTCTTTTCCTAAATGTTGCCAATTTTGACGTTTAAATCGCAACTTTGACGTTTTGTGAAAAACCCCAATTTATTTTTGTTTAAATGCCTATAACTTTTTTGTCTTTTGACCTACAGAGCTAAATTTTGGTAGGTAACTTGCCTATAATGATATAAACCCGCGTATAAAATTTGGTTGCCCTTACTTTGTTAATTTTGGAGATATAAATTTTTTTCGAAAGAAAACACAAAATTTTCCGGGAAAACCTCGTCGGATTTTCCTGGATAACGAACATATCCAAGCCACTTGCAAAAGGAAGCTACTCACCAATTTTGACGTTCAAAATTGCGATTTTGACGTTTTGAGGAAAACCCAAATATATTTTTCTTTGAATGCATGTAACTTTTTTTTCCTTTAACCTAGGGAGCTAAATTTTGGTAGATAACTTGAGCCTAATCATATAAACCCGAGTATGAAATTTGGTTGCCCTTACTTTGTTAATTTTGGAGATATATTTTTTTTTCGATTTTTTTCGAAAGAAAACACAAAATTTTCCGGGAAAACCTCGGGGGATTTTCCTGGCTAACGAACTTATCCAAGCGACTTGCGAAAGGAAGGTATGTGCCAAATTTTATCAAAATCGGTCAAAATTTTTAAGTTATAGGTGTGACACATAAATATATATATATATATATATATATATATATATATATATATATATATATATATATATATATATACATATATATATATATATATATATATATATATATATATATATATATATATATATATATATATATATATATGTATATATATATATATATATATATATATATATATATATATATATATATATTATATATATATATATATACATATATATATAATATATATATATATATATATATATATATATATATATATATATATATATATATATATATAAACATATAAAGTCTGAAACTGACCTCGGATTTGGGTTCTAGGGGTCCTAAATAGCGCTCATTTGAAGAAATTTTTTCAAAATTCGAAAGTCGGGATCTCCTCATTAGTGAATTTTTTTTTAAGAAAATTGACTAATTGTAATGAAAACAAACTAAGTTTCCAGTGTTAAAAAGTCTGCTAATACATAGTTAGTATTAATACTTTAAAATGTAATTAACCTGAAGAGCCCGATTTTTAGCCCAGTAAATATTATTTTTTCTTTATTTTTATTTTAGTGAATTTTCGTAGACAAAATTCACTAATGGGGAGATCCAGACTTTTGAATTTTGAAAAAATTTTTTGCAAATGAGCGCGAACTAGGACCCCAGAACCCATATTCCGGGGTCAGTTTCAATTTATATATATATATATATATATATATATATATATATATATATATATATATATATATATATATATATATATATATATATATATATATATATGTATATGTGTGTGTGTGTGTGTGTGTGTGTGTGTGTGTGTGTGTGTGTGTGTGTGTGTGTGTGTGTGTGAATGTATGTATCACACCGATAACTCAAAAAATAATGGGCCGATTTTGATAAAATTTAGCACGTACCTTTCTTTTGTCAATGGCTTGGATAAGTTCGTTAGTCAGGAAAATCGGACGAGGTTTTCCGGGAAAATTTTGAGTTTTCATTCGAAAAAATTCTTATCTCAAAAAATAATGGGCCGATTTTAATAAAATTTGGCATGTACCTTCCCTTTGTAAATGGCTTTGACAAGTTTGTTAGTCAGGAAAATGTGGCGAGGTTTTCCGGGAAAATTTTGAGTTTTTATTCGAAAAAAAATTTATCTCAAAGAATAATAGGCCGATTTTGATAAAATTTGGCATATACCTTTCCTTTGTAAATGGCTTTGATAAGGTCGTTAATAGAAAAAATCGGACGAGGTTTTCTGGAAAAATTTTGAGTTTTCATTTGAAAAAAAAAATTATCTTAAACAATAAAAAATCTATGATACCCAAATTTGGTAGGTAGGTTTACGATATAAAAAGTAAACTATACACCAAAATTTAGATTTCTATGTTACAAGAAAAAAAAGTTATAATAAAATATGTTGTGCCAGATCATTTCTATGAAAATTCACTACCATAACGCACTTGTTGCGTCCAGGCTTTTTATTTCAAACAACACACCACGAGGACTTACAGCCTAAATACTATGTACCGTGGGTGTCGACAAGGAGGAAAGAGGCAACTTGTTAATTCTGGACTTGAAGGTTTGGAGGTTCGGAGGAGAAGGAAAAACATGTGCTGGCAAGGAATTCCACAACTTGGAATTGTTCGGGACAAAATGATTAAAGGTGTGGCACCTAGAAAGATAATTATTAAAATTGCAAAAAAGAATAGTGTAACGCTTAGAGAATAATATAAAAAATATCTTTACCTTGATGTGGGCCACAGTTTTTAAATTATAATTGTTTCAAAAACAAAATAGATCGTACCTTATAAACACCAAAACTGATAATATGTTTTTTTTGCAGGTAAGCAGGCTAAAATTAGCAGTTTATTTTCTTGATGGTGAGTTTTTTAAGTATCTACAAAAATTTTGTTATAGCTATTAAATATTGTTGGCGGTATTATATTGTTGCTTCTTTAACGTAAGGCTATTTACGCGACTATGGCCAGAACTAACACTAAAATCATGGTCAATGACCGACGTCAGACATCAGTTTCATCTTACCGTCCTGAAATCCTTTTAATATGTTCACTACAAAGAAACTTTTGTAATAGTTTTAAAGTTAATGCTTAATTTAGGCAATTGTTTATATTGATGAGCTTTTCATATACCTACTATGTAACAAAACATTATAAACTAAAGTTAAATTAAAGTGGTTTCTTTATCACACTATCGTGTATTTATATAGACTATTAGTTTACGTGTTCTTAAAAAAAAACTGCTTTTAACTTTCATTTATTCCGTCGTTAACAGACTTACCTTGTTTTCAACTACCTTCACTGTCCCAAGAACACCAAATTGATTGCTTCTAGATCATATTTGTCAGCTTCTCTCCACATTTTCTTTCGTCACTTCTACATTCTAGTTCTTTAGTCTTTCTCTTAAACGCATTTTTTGTTTACTCGAACTGTTATCAAGTCACACCTATTCAGACCTGATTTCGTCATGGTTTACTTGATCTATATGAAACTGACCAGACATGATCGAACTAATTATTATCTAACAAAACCAAGTTTGATCTGGTAGAAAAAAAAACGTGATCTGATCAAACCAGGGCTAACCCGGTCGAAATAAGCCTGGCCTAATCAAACCAGGGCTGGCCTGATCATGCCCAGTTTGATATGATACAACCAAGTTTGGACTGATCGAAACAAAACCAGTCTAATTGAACCAAGTCTAAAATGAGTGTCCTAAGTCTGAGTTGGTCAAAATAGGCCTGATATGATCAAACCAAGGCTAACCTGGTCGAAATTAGCCTGATCTGAGTAAACCAACGCTAACCCAATCGATTTGATCAAACCAAGGCTGACCTGTGACCTGATGGTGTCCAGTCTGACATGATACAACCAAGCTCGAAACAAAACTAACCTAATCGAGCCAAGCCTGGCCTGACTGCCCCAATTCTGACCTTGTCGAAATAAGCCTGATCTGATCAAACCAAGTTTAAGCTGATCGAACAAGCCTGAGATGATGGAATCAAGCTTGGCCTGATCGAAACAAGATCTGACTGTCCGAGGCCTGACCTGACCGTCACATGTGTGACCTTACCCGTCTGCAAAATATATTATCCTAAAAAAAGTTATAAGTGCAATAAAAACAAATCCTTGAAATAAAAGTAAATTCGTGCTAACGGTACTCCGTTTTGTTGAACGGAACCCTAATTTAATCATTAAAAATCTATTGAGAAAGACAGAGGCGCCAGTAAATTGCTTGCGCGAAATGAAATTCATAGTTAGTAGTTTATACAATGAAATCAGTTGTCTTAAGATGTGGAGCCTCTTCGTTTGGATGTCTGTCTGGCCGTTCTAGCTGAGTGCATTTCCTGGTTAGATAAATTTGAGGCCAACTCGAGCGAAACTCTGTGAAATGTGGTTCCTTGTTCAATGAGGACACGACTGGCAGGCAACTGACGAATTCACCTTATTTTTTCGCTATTAATTAATTGTACCTACTGTTTAATATGACAGAATTAAACCGGAAAACAAAGGAAACAGTTAGATCTTGTTGTTATACAAGTAATTAGGTACCGTTAAGTCGAAAAAATTAAACGTTGCGGTAGGCTATGACAAGTATGCGTCATGTTTGTGTTAGAGAATTCGGCACAGGCTTTTGTTAAATCATCGTGTTAAAAAAATTAGAGGTGAATGGGTGACTAAAGTTAGAAAGTAGTTTAAAAATATCTAGTTCGGATTCAGAAGATTGTAATGAAGGTTCAATTTTTTTAAATAAAAATAGTACAGAAATCTCTCATTGTGCTTAGAAATTTTATATGATTATTGGGAAATATGTTTGAAATTTTAAGTTTATTTAAGGAAGTTTCATAACGTAAATAAAACAAACCTCCATATCTTGAGATTGGGCAATTCCTCTATATATATATTATGTACATACTTACTGGAAACGTGTACAATTATATTATTTCTGTTTTAGTACATGTTTCAAATAAAGCTGATAACATTTCATGACATGATGTAAATAATCAAAATTATCTTAAGTCTAAATTGTTTTAAGATTATGTGCTTTCTAATAATGATTTGATCTATTATCGATAGAAACTACAATGATTTTTCAACGTTTTCTTGCAAGCTGTATATATATATATATATATATATATATATATATATATATATATATATATATATATATATATATATATATATATATATATATATATATATACAGGGTCGCTGATAAGTCTGGAAACGGTCGATTATCCGGGAAAATATACAAGGTGTCGAAAAAAGTTTTATACAAAAGTTTTTGGGTTCTTCAATGTCTACTAGGCGGTGATAATTTTATTTATACAGGGTTGGTCATACAGGCGTGGCACACCAATATTACTTTTTTTTTAATGGAACACCCTATATATTATTCGATATTTCAATCCTTCTCTTAATTTTGAGCAACATTTATCAGAAGCATGATGTACATAAACTCAATCGTTTCCGGGTAAAAAAATAAATAAAAATAAACGCTACTGTTTTTAAAATCTATTGGATGAAGAACAAAAATAAATGAAAAGTAGAATATCTCTTGAAAACAATCTGTGAGTGTGAAAAGAACCGGTTGCGATGTTTTTAACATTGTTTGGAATCCCAAGATAAGATAAGATGCCCATAAGAAACGCAGTATTATTCTTTTGTTTTAAAATGTTTCCAGGACAACGAATGTCAAACATTGATTCAGTGTCAACAGTATTGAAACATTAGTAATTTAGTGTCAACAGTTTTTGTGCAAAATGGCAAGTTTAAGTGAAACCGAACGTATCGAAATTTTAATGATGATAGGGTACGGTGATAGAACACGAAGTTTTGCTCAAGTGGTGATTATGTTCAATGAGTTGCATCCTGAGCGGGAATCGATCTCCAAATCCACAGTTTCGAAAACTTTGCATCGTTTTCACGAAACTGGCGGTATCAAGGATAAACCTAGAACTGGAAGGCCAGTAACCGTTACAAATGAAGAAAATTATTTGAATGTAATATTGGATGTGGTGGAAAATCCGAAAACTTCGGCATAGCAATTGGCTTTAAATCACAATATGCGTCGATATTCAATTCAAAAGATTACGAAGCGGGAAAAGTTCCGTCCATATAAAATTCATTTATTGCAAGAACTGAGTGAAGACGATTTTGATCGCAGAATCGAGTTCTGTGAACTTATTATGGAGAAGTTACGCCAAAATTTTAACTTTGCCAACCACATTTTGTTTTCCGACGAATCTACATTTTGTTTGAATGGACAAGTCAACCGACACAACTGTAGGTACTGGTCAGACGAAAACCCACATTGGATGGAACAAATTCACACCCAAAGACCGCAAAAAGTAAATGTTTGGTGTGCTATTATTGGTGGACATATCATAGGACCTAATTTTATACACGGTAATTTGAACTCTGCTCGATATTTGACACTTTTGCAAGAATCAATTGTTCCAGACGTAAGTCGATTATTTCCGAACAATAACGACCCAAATCTACCAGCGGAAGAAATATGGTTTCAGCAGGATGGGGCACCCCCTCATTTTGTAATTGAGGTACGGGAATATCTGAATCAAACCTTTCCTGGCAGATGGATAGGGCGCAGGGGAACTATTGAATGGCCAGCTAGGTCTCCCGACATGACGCCGCTTGACTTTTTTTTGTGGGGTCATGTAAAAAATTTAATTTACCAAAATAGACCGCAGAATATTGAAGAGTTGCAAGCAAGGATTGTGCATGAAATTAATAACATTCCTCAAAACGCTCTTGTAAATGCAGTGCAATGTTTTGTTAAGCGAATTCATTATTGTCAGGAGGTCAATGGAGAACACTTTGAACATCTTATAAAATAGGATTCCAAACAATGTTAAAAACATCGCAACCGGTTCTTTTCACACTCACATATTGTTTTCAAGAGATATTCTACTTTTCATTTATTTTTGTTCTTCATCCAATAGATTTTAAAAACAATAGCGTTTATTTTTATTTATTTTTTTACCCGGAAACGATTGAGTTTATGTACATCATGCTTCTGATAAATGTTGCTCAAAATTAAGAGAAGGATTGAAATATCGAATAATATATAGGGTGTTCCATTAAAAAAAAATTAATATTGGTGTGCCACGCCTGTATGACCAACCCTGTATAAATGAAATTATCACCGCCTAGTAGACATTGAAGAACCCAAAAACTTTTGTATAAAACTTTTTTCGACACCTTGTATATTTTCCCGGATAATCGACCGTTTCCAGACTTATCAGCGACCCTGTATATATATATATATATATATATATATATATATATATATATATATGTATATATATATATATATATATATATATATATATATATATATATATATATATATATATATATATATATATATACACTTTATTTGTTTGCTGTACGTTTGTGATTTCTTATTGGTTTGCGTGGACTGCAGTTTCGAACCGTCCCGGTTCATCATCAGCACGCTACTGGCTGCTATCGCTCTTGTCTGGTCTACGTCGGAGATTGTAACAAATCAAAAACAAACAAATCAACAAAACCGAAAACAAAACACCAGAAACAAACACAAAATACACAACATTCACTTATAACCGCCACATCAAAAAAATAACACAAACACTCAAACAATATGACTTAAAAATGAGCTACAAAACCAATAACAAAATAATAAACAAAATAAATAAAAAACAAGAACACAACCCGCATGAATTAAACGGAATATATCAAATAGAATGTAACACATGCAATAAAAAATATATAGGAATGACAAAGAAATCAATAGACACATATAACAGCATTGGATAAAATCCACATACCTAGCTACAAATCAAACGTAGCTACACACATTCACGACACAAAACACCAAAAACCAGACATCACCCAATTACAACTAATGAAACATGTTAAAGACCACAAAAAAATGGAAATCTGGGAACAATACTACATTCAACAAACAAACAATAGAAAACAATTAATGCCAGAACAAATCCAAGTACAAACATTTAAACAAAACTTAATAAAGGCCATACAAATAGACAAATTATTAAACCACAGTGATCAAGACAGGAGACCGATACACACGACACAGTCCGAAGGCACAACCAATCAGAGAACAGGAAACCGACCAATAGAAGCTCACGGCGCATGCGCCACCTACAATCTCCGACGTAGACCAGACAGGAGCGATAGCAGCCAGTAGCGTGCTGATGATGAACCGGGACGGTTCGAACTGCTGTCCACGCAAACCAATAAGAAATCACAAACGTACAGCAAACAAATAAAGTGTATATTTAAAAGTGATTACAGTGTAGTGCAATATTCCTAAAGATATATATATATATATATATATATATATATATATATATATATATATATATATATATATATATATATATATATATATATATATATATAATGAGCCGGGCAGCTTGCTGCTGGGTAGATAACATGTGTACATGTACTACTTTTTTGTAGTCTTCTTTCTCTGTAGAACCCTTCAAAATATTAACAGATGTAGAAGGTTTAAAAACCATATAAATATTGTATATCACCCCGGATATGAGTTCTAGGGGGGCTAGTTCGAGCCCATTTGAAGAAATTTTTTTAAATTCAAAAGTCGCGATCTCCTTACTAATGAACTTTTTCTACGAAAATTCACTAATAAAACACGTTTTAGATTTGTACCTATATCACCACTCGTGATAACTTTTTTGTCATAGAAATCTTCTCTGAAGACTAAAAGTCGATTTTTTTTTTTTTAATGTAAAACTTATCTAATATTGATGGAAGATTTCCATAATAGTACAATTCACAGTATCAACGTTTTAATATCTGAATAGGTGAGCATCTTAGGCAAGACCTACTAAGTTTGTATAAAATAATCATTTCCTTGTTACCAAATCACGCTGTCTTGAATAAAACAACAGTACTTTAAGGATTTATCTACTTATTGGCGTTTCCTGCATTGCTTTTTACAGTTTAAACAACTTGCAATGTCTTATATAATTTTTCCTATAATGCATTTCAAATAGATTTGCTTTGTAATACATTGAATTACGTGAATTCTCAAATCAAAAATACGTTCACGATAATACAAATATAATTTGTGGATAAATGAACTAATCATATATTGTTGTGCGTGTGTCCAGAGAAACGGATGGCATTGGAAGACTATCCTCAGACTTTTATTATGTTAGTTTCACTTAATTCAGAGTGTAAGAGAAAAAGAAATAAAAAAGGAAATAATCTTCATTACAGTAGACCAACTTCACATATTGACAAAGGATACCACGCATAACTTATCGAAGACATATTTACATTCGAGTAAAAAAGTCGACTCATTCAAAACGTGATTTGAACTCGTGACCAAACCAATGATTGTTGGTTTGGAGCATCCGTCCACAACAATTTACATTCATGGAGCACGTTATATCTCATTAAAGAAAAGAAATCCAAGTCATACCATCCACGATGACATTGTATGAAGTTTCTGCTTCATCGGGTGGGGGTATTTGCGATCTTTTTGCACACTTTTTTAAAAGCGTTTATGAAAATGGAGATGACGGATGATACAAATGTAGGTATTGATTCGCGCGCTCTATCCAGCATTTATATTACTGCAGATGAGATACTAGATTCTTTGGCAAACCTTGATGATAAAAAGGGTGCTGGACCTGACGGATTATCGCCATATTTTGTAAAGAGATGTGGCGATTCTCTGTTAGAACCCCTGATATTGATTTTTAACAGAACTCTGCATTGTGGAATTTATCCTATAAAATGGAAGACTACCTCGGGTATTCCTATACATAAAGGTGGTCCTAGGAAGTTTATTAAGAATTATCACCTGATCAGTATCTTAGATGTATTTGAAAAATTGTTTGAATCCCTAGTCTATGTAAAGTTTTTTAAATTTGTCAAACATAAAATAATTCCAGAGCAACATGGTTTTTATAGAGGCAGGTCGGAGGACACCAACTTAACTTCATATACAGACTTTCTATTAAGATCTTTAGAAACAGAAAAGCAGGTGGATGCTGTGTACACCAATTTTTCCAAGGCCTTTGATAAAATTAATCATAGCATTTTGTTGAGAAAGTCGGAGGGGATCGGCGTGCATGGAGTTCTCCTGCGTTGGATCAGTTCACATATTAGAAATATATCTGAGTTTATATCCGTATTAGGTTATGAATCTATCCCTTACGAATTACCATCAGGTATACCCCAAGGATCCCACCTTGGGCCACTATTATTTCTGGTATATGTTAATGATATAAATACTTGTCTTTAATTCTGTACATTTTTGATGTATGCCGACGACCTCAAATTATTTGATCCCATTAATTGTGAACAAGAATGTTTGCGCTTACAGGCCGACCTTAACAACTTGGCTAGTTATTGTAGCATAAATCAGCTTTACCTTAATTTAGATAAGTGTAGTGTTATAACATTTACACGTGGCAAACTATGACATGAGTTTCTGTTTCTCTTAGATAACTATTATCACATGGATCACTTATGTAAAAGATCTAGGCGTTACCTTTGACAGCAAGCCACTGTTCTACAGATATATTAACAATCTTGCTACTGACAGTTATCGGATGCTACGGCTTATCATGCGGCAAGGTGCAGTTTTTCACAATAAAAAATGTTATTATACAAAGCGTATGTTTCCAGCAAATTAAAATTTGCCTCTTCTGTTTGGAATCCTCAATATCTTATTGATAAGGAACGCCTAGAAAAGATACAAAATAGATTTTTAAGGTTTTTGTGCTTTAAACTTAAATTAGAATTTAATAATTATCACAAAATTATGCGACACTTTTTTGAAATTCTATTATTGGAAGAAGGCAAGCTTGTCTCAGATGGCCTTTTCCTTTTTAAAATAGTAAACGGTTTAATAGACTCTCCAGAACTTCTAAGTCAGATACGTTTCAATGTTCCAAACCGACTTCTCAGGGTGGCTGAACCTTTTCCTTGCCCTTTAGCAAAACTAAGACTGCTCTTAATTCGCCGCTGTTAAGACTGTTGAGAGCAGGTAATGAGTTCTCGGCCATCGACATGTTCAGTTGCTCATTGCTCGAGTATAAAAAAGCTCTAGAAGTCCGACTATTGTTGTTGTCTTGATTTTTGTGTCTTTATTTTCCTCAATATTATATGTGTGTGCACAAGTATGTGCACATATAAGTATGGGATTGCATTTATAACTTAACTTAAATGAAAGATCGTTTTGACTTGTTTTTGGAATAATGCATGATATTTTTGTTATCACTGCTGTATTTGTATTTATATACTCTGTATGTAATCCTGTTTGGGGGAAACCCCGTTGGTATCCAAACAAACAAATAAATAAATAAATGTCACAGTTTTATATTTCTTTTTTTATGCTTCTTTTGACTGGATCTAGTTATGTTTTGCTTTTACTTCCTTCGGTCAGCACTCCTATCTCTTGAGTTAATCAATTAACAACCCTTTCTAACGCTATGCAATAGGCATCCCTTCGCGACGCCATAGAGTTTGCTTTCTTTGCTGTTTTGTTGGCTTAGTGTGTTAGTTCTTATCGGAATTAGAAACACCCGGCCACTTGGTCCAGAAATGGTATGCTTTGATTTGGGTTCTCTATTTTATATAGTACGACATCCGTGAAGATTTACTCTTTGGTCATTTGTTATATATCCTTTGTAACCAACTGTTTATCTGATTCTATGTAGGAAATCGTCTTGGTCAAATAAAACAACAGAAGCACCATCCCAAGACGATATGCTTTCGTACGGTTTTTCTATTTTAAATCGTACGATATCCCTCAAGAGTATATCTTTGGCCTTTTGTTATTTATACCGTTTAACGAATTGTTAAGCAAATTCTATTTAGGAAATCACCTTTTAGGAGTTCAATTTTCCAGTAGTTTTTGCTGTTATCCGCACGGTGCGAATATTCCTAAAAGCGCTACAGAAACGCAATGTATTTTATTTAGACCTTTTTAAATCTCAATATTAAACCAAGTGGGATTTCTAATTAAACATGGCTTACATGTCTGCGAACCCAAACCCTAAAAATATTGGCTAAACCTTGATTTGATATCGAAAGTAGAGCACATTATGATTGATGTCAGTATAACATGTAACCTGTCAATTTTTGACATAATTTTTTCAACAAGAGTGTAGCTAAAAACTAAAAGAAACAGTTTCCATCTCATGACCAGAATACTTTTTGATATCTTATTAGAAAAAAGACCATACTAAACATATGCTCTGTTGACCGTTTCATAGCATCAATCTAATATAATATGATTTTGTTTATTCATGTTAAATGCGAGTCTAAAATTAACTCTCTTGTGGTATTTCCTTAAAAGGCAGCTAGATGCACTATACGACAACTGTATTTCTATCAGCGTCGATGAGGTAATTTTAGGTGTCGATTGCAGCATTCCTGGTCATGTATATAATAACGCAATACAATTATTTACTGTTATAAGCTGGGGCTAGTGCATTTCCTAAGGTGTGGACGTGGACAAGTCGTCGCGGCCGGACCCATTGGGCGTGTTTATCGATTCTTTTATAATCAACATTATTACCTATTGCCTTATCTTTCTCTCCTTTACCTTAACAATTATCGATAGATCATAGTAACGACACACGACGTCTTCAAACAGGGGGACTTTTGTAATAACATTCTATATTTATTACAGCTTCATTAACACAACTGAATAATACTTATTTCTAATAGCATTGCCTTATTTGGACGAGATTTACCAAGAGTTTTAGTTGATATTACAGCTGATTCATGCACTGTACAGTTCAAATCATGGGTTTATTAACATTTAAAAATCAAACTCCATAAAGGCAAGACTTGCATGGCATATTTCTCAGCAATTAGGTTTCTTTTAGTTTTTGTATCTTAAGGTTATTAATAAGTTATGTCCTTATCAGTGCTCATCACAGGTTCCAATCTTTACTTAGTCACTTAATAAGAGTGAGACTTTTTCAGTAAAAAATATCAAGACCTTAAATAACGCAGCGGATTTACTAAAGATAAGAGACAAAAATATTAGGTAATGATAGCTTATTTTGTATTTTTTAGGAGGTTATCATTTTGCCAACCCTATAGACTGTGTAAAACAAACCAACTTTAAAACATCAAAAACGTTTTTAAAAAAGATCATTTTTCCTTTGCCTTGTCTTTGGGTATTCTTGATGGTTAATTTTTTCGAGGCTAATCTCGTCCTGTTATGTTGACTTCAATAATGTGGAGAATTAGCTTTTCCTGTGTACCTCATAAACATGTGATTCTCTGTGCTCCTTTTTCGGTACTACATATATGGTCGTACTGAATGGTCTCTACGAAGAAATTTGGTATCCTATGGGTGGCTGTTGCGTCTGTGACACCTGTCAAGTTCTGCCCTAGTAAACCATGAAAATGTGAGATATATGGTCGGATAACTTAATTCGTTTCGAATACGTTCTTGAAGATTTTATAATAATGGCCATGTAGTTGTTCGACCTGGAGGTTCAGCTGTGTGTTGTTTTGTGTTCTGGTTTTATAATCTCGTATCACAAATGTTAAAGTATATGAAAACCTGTTGCTACTGTATCCTAACTTGCTTCCATTTTATTCAGCTGTGGGTGAGTTGTTCTTCTTGTCTTTGTTATCTAATTTTACTGTAAATTTCTAGGCTTTTGATGAAGCCCTAAATATAAAGGTAATCTTAGCAAAAAACCTGCTTTTTTTACCCATTTCCACTGGTCAATTCTCCCTGATTTGAGACTTTGTTGTTTTCGTAACTAACAGTAACATTACTCAGCGGAGGTATCCCCAAATAAAGAGTAAATTATTACACACACAGGCATATACAAACAATCTATACAGTCATAACAATAACAACATATCATAAGCGAGGAAATACAGAAATGTCTATACAATTATGAAGATAGATTACATCAGAGAACCAGTGAATATTTGTTTTACTTTGCTGCAATTCAGAATATCTATAGAGCGAAGCACTCAAATGTAGGTGGCACACATTCTTACTATTGGCGAGTTTAGTGGTACATTGGTCCTAGGAAAATATATATAAAAGAACTCGTGAGATCTGCAGGTAAACCTCGGCACTAGAAAATAGAGAGTGTGGAGTATTTGCGGACAGTTGATATCATGATTAAGCAAATTCCATAAAAAATGTCACAATGGAGACTGTTCGTCTGACTTGTAGGTATTAAATGCAGTATCTGTGTTCTTAAAGGTGGTAGAGTTACGTACAAGGAAGCCCATAGTCCTAGAAACCTTCGGGACAATGGATTCTATATGGTCTATGAAAGACAGATTGTGGTCAAAAACAACACCCAGATCAGTAAACGTCCCAGTCCTCCGAAGCATAACGCCACCCACAAGATAATTAAATTGAATAGGTGATTGACTTAGACTATATGTCATTACATCGCACTTCCGAATGTTGATGGGGAGTCTTTTCATGCAAGCCCATGAATGTATCCTGCTAAGATTGTCCTCTGGTTTAACACAGTTTTCCATATATTCTATGCTGAGAAAAATTTTCAAATCATCAGCATACAGCTGGTGCGAGACATCCACCACTCCAGATATATCGTTCACGAACAGATTGAACAGTAGAGGTCCCAAAACGAACCCCTGAGGGACTGCCGATCACGCCACCACTTCAGTCGATGCACGACCACGGTGTTGCATAAAATACCTTCTACGCGACAGATCTCTATGAATGAATTCTAGCAGATTTGGAGATAGACCCATATGGCACAGCTACTGAAGCAGAACCTTATGGTTTCACAAATTTGACTTAATGTCATCCCAACATATATCTGCTTATCTTTTCCAGAACTATATCTATATGAGTTTTCCAATCCAGTCTGGAATCCAGAAGCATACCTAGATATTTTGCCCTATGTCGTGGTTCTATTATTTTTTCCCTGATACCCACACAACTGACATTCTCCGATTGTTCCCTGGGGTTGAATTTCAGGATAATGGTTTTTTCAGTGTTCATTATCAGGTTGTTCATCCCGTACCACTCTCCAACATTCTCTATAACTTTTTCTATCCTGTCCCTTAGTATCTGTCCCTCGTGGCTGCTCACACTAATAGACGTAACATCTGCATATTGACCTAACCTTTCATGTGTCCAGTTTGGCAGATCGTTGGTAATAACGGATATATTGAGCTTTACCGTAGAAATGCGTCACCCTCTATATGTGTAAACAGACAAAAACTGAAACTGACCCCGTATATGGGTTTTAGTTCGCGTCCATTTGGAGAAATCGTTTTAAAGTTCATATGTAGCGGTCTTATAAATAACGAATTTTTTCTCTATAGCTTTTTCTATCCTGTCCCTTAGTATCTGTCCTTCGTGTCTGCTCACACTAATAGACGTATCATCTGCATATTGACCTAACCTTTCATGTGTCCAGTTTGGCAGATCGTTGGTAATAACGGATATATTGAGCTTTACCGTAGAAATGCGTCACCCTGTATATGTGTAAACAGACAAAAACTGAAACTGACCCGGTAAATGGGTTTTAGGAGTTCTAGTTCGCGCCCATTTGAAAAATCTTTTTTAAATTCATAAGTTGCGGTCTTATAAATAACGAATTTTTTCTACGAAAATTTGCTAAAATATAGATTATTAAACCATAAACTTTATAATTGAAACTACTGCCAAAGTACCATGATGGTTTAAGTGAAAAGTAAAGGGTTTGTTAAACACACTTATTATCACATTTCTTCTGCATAATCCATATTTGTTTTAGATTATTTGTGTGAAAATTGCAAATTTTGCGTTTCAAATCGCGACGTTTTAAGAATAAAAGTTATAAAATTTTCAAAATACATTTTCTGCTACTTTTGTTTTCATTTCAACAACACACTACGAGGGCTTACAGCCTAAATACTATCGTACCGTCGGTGTCGACAAGGAGGAAAGATGCAACTGGTTAATTCTGGACTTGAAGGTTTGGAGGTTCGGAGGAGAAGGAAAAACATGTGCCGGCAAGGAATTTCACAACTTGGAAGTCCTCGGGACAAAAGAGCGGGCATAACATGTCTGGTGACCTGGACACTAAAAGGTTGCATTCGCTATGTTCCCCTGGTAGATCTGTTGGGGGCAGCAGGTGGAGAAACTATGGAAGAAAGCTCCTCTGAGCAGTGCCCGTGCAGATATCTATAAAAGAGAGAAAGAGAGAGGTCACCAACGTCGGTGGGCAAGGGACGGCAGCCTTTGGGTGAGGGTAGGGTCACCCATGAGACGTATAGCTCTCTTCTGAATGGAGCCCAGGATGGCGAGTGAAGAAGTGGCAGCGGCACTCCAGATGTGGGAGCAGTATTCGAGGTGTGGCCTTGTTTGTGAAGTATATAAGGTATAGAGATTAGATGGTGAAAAGTATTTGCAATCCCGGAAAAGGAAACCTAATTTCTTAGCAGCCGCTTCTGCAATTGATGTGACATGTTGGTGCCAATTGAGATTTCGATCCACAGAAATTCCAACAAGTGAAAAGGACTCATTACTTTGAATAACTTGGTTGTTCATTGTGATGGGTCTAGGGCTGGTGTATCTCTTATGAGATAAAAAGCAAGACTGAGATTTGGGGGAGTTGAATTGTACAAGATTTCTACTTCCCCAGTCTAATATTTTTTGGAGCTCCACAGAGACAGAACCCTCCATGAGTCTACGATCCTCATCTAATTGGGCTGAAGAGACAGGCTTAGAATATTGTATATTTGAGTGGAGGGTGCTTTCGTCAGCTGTGAACTGGGTTGGATGTGCTAGAGAGGAGGTCATTGATGTGGAGAAGAAACAAGAAACTTCTTGACCTTTTTGTGTCTAGAAAACTTAACCGTTGTATGTAATATTCAATGTGCTTTCCTCTGATCACCAGTGACACCCATATTTTTTTCTTTAAATGCCTATAACTTTTTTTTCTTTCAACTTAGAGATCGTAATTTAAGCATGTGGGGTAAGTTTTTCGGATATATGAAAATGTTCCGAAAAAAAAACATAATTTTTCAGGAAAAACTGGTCCAATTTTCATAGCTAACGAACTTATCCAAGCCACTTGCAAAAGAAAGGCACCTACCAAATTTGAGCATAATCGGTCCATGATTTTTTGAGTTATCGGTGTGATATATATAAACACATATCTCCCCGTTAGTGATTTTTTTTAAAGAAAACTCACTAAAAGAACAATCTTGACAATGACAACCAATTAATAATTAACATAAATCAAGCCAGTTCATCAGTCTTAAAAAATGCAGTCGCTGTGAGATTTGATAATGTCATTCTGCATATTCTCACTGTAAATAATATTCGTCCAGTTTCCCAATCAAGTTTAATCATCATGATGACATATCTACTCCCACGCCACCTGAATCGGTGTTGAGTTACTAGTTTTTGTGAGCTTTAATTTAACTCCGGTGACGCCACGGATTAATTATTAACACCGTTTCATAATAATTGTCGAAGTGACTTCCTCATTGCAGAAGAGAGTGTCGGAATGTTTACGAATGTAAGAGAAAGATATTTCCGTGTTGCAGCACACATAGAGCGCTGTGTTTTATCTGCACATTGCATAGAAGGCCGTTATGCAGTTGACGTAAGGACGTTTGCGAGCCGTCAGTCGGTCATCTAGTGACCCGCGGAGAAGGAATCAGCTGTCTTCGATTATTAAAACGCCAAGTTAACTACGTAACAATGGGCTGCGTAATAATAATAGGTATGTTCTGCGAGCTGTTGATGGAGAATTTCTAATTGGTAATTGTAATGTGTTAGTGGCGTAAAAGTAATGTTATGAAGACAACGGTGCATTGAACTGCAAAAAAAATCGGTGCATTGTTTGGATTTAGCAGATATAGGTCAGTGTTGTCAAATTGGAAAATCTCCTCATATTTTGAGCTCAAATTCCTAGTAGGGTACTACTGTTTCAAAACGCAGCGCATCTTAAAAATGTTTGATAATGAAAGTTATTAACAACTCTGAAAATGAAGAAACCCAAGAAAATTGCTTGTTTACGTTTGCATCACAATACACTAAATCTTGAAACACCGTCAGTTTAAAAATTTCAAAAATGATTAGCACTGTACAAGGAATCCAAGACGCAAAGAGAAAAACATTGAAAATTAAGATATTTATAAATCTAATTACCATAACGTTCTAAAGGCGATTTCGTCTTAGGATTTCAAACATGGTTCTCTACTTACTACTTCCACATCGTCAATACGTGTGGAAGTATCGCATCGGCGACAAAAATTTCCAATTTTTTTTTGCTTAAACGTAAAAAGTGTCAAACGTATAGAAAGCATGATTTGGGACTTTTTTTTTTGACTGTCGGTCTGTATTCTGTATGTCTGTTTGTAGCCACAATAACTTTAGAACGAATTGAGATATCGTTTTCAAATTTGGTACACAGTCAGCAGCCCACAAACGAACGGTTCGGCTTGTTTTTGGGTAAAATCGTTCCGGGGGGTAGGGGATAAATGGTGGGTGATTTGGTGGAAATGACATAACGGATATATTGAGCTTTATTAATTTTTTACGAAAATTCGACAACAATTATATACCATTAAACCGTAAACTCTATAGCTAAGACTACTACCAAAGCATCAGAGAAATGGTCTGTTTGAAATGAATTTTGTGGAAATATTTTAGTAAAATGGAGGACAATGACGGTTGTAGCTAAGACTTTAGTCAGTAAAACAGTCTTCTTAAGACATTTGCTTTCCATAAGTTTCAGGTTCATTTTTCTTTAAATGCCTATAACTTTTTTGTCTTTCAATCTACAGATCTAAATTTTTGTACGTAATTTACCTAAACCTGCGTACCAAATTTGGTTGCCCTTACTTTGTTACTTCCAGAAATATAATTTTTTTTCTAAACAAAACACAAAGTTTTCCGGGAAAACCTCGGCCGATTTTCCTGGCCCAGGAATATCATATAAAAATATCATATAAAAATTGAAACTGACCCCGGATATGTGTTCTGGGGGGCCTAGTTAGCGCTCATTTGAAGAAATTTTGTCAAAAGTCGAGATCTCCTCATTAGTGAATTTTTTGAAAGAAAATTCACTAAAAAGTGCTTCTTTGTCGACTGATGTTTTACTTTGAGTAATTAAAAATATTAATTGCTGTAAAAATTATCATTTAGCCAAAAATTTTCAATACATTGTAACGTTTTTTAAGGTAGCAATAAATATAACAAACATTTTTGCGCTTACATTGTAAGAAGAGGGCTGTATTTTGTGAAATCTAACGTAAATTTCAACGTGATGGCATCAGCGCATTGAACCTGATGTCGGCATGTGTGTAGTGGAGAAATGCGGAAGTGATGTGTGAAGTACGACTGCACTTGCAACTACCGCTACAATAAACAAGACGGCCGCAACGTCTGCAGGTCTGCAAACTGCAGCGGGGGAGTCCCAAGGTTGAATGTGATACTGCAGAAATATGCACCAAACATTCTTTCAGCGTATTTGACCGAAGAAAATTAGAGACTTCACTGAAAATTTATTCATAGTAGATGCCATTCAAAGTAATCGTTATTAAAGCATAACTAGTTAGATTACGGAAAAGTAAACAGGACAAATTTTTCTTTGTACTACCTAGCTAATTGGAAATATTACATTGCGTCTAAAAGTATGGTTGTGTTTCGGCAAAACACCATTTTCAAGCTCCATTAAACGTAGTTTCTTGTAGGGTATAAGATTGTGGTCCAGATGTGCTTACTTGACCAATTTTGGCTTCTTGTTTAATAATAATGATGTCTTTAGTGGCACTAACACTAGCCAGTGTATAGAACAAATCAACAAATGCTTGTGCTTTTACTAGACACATTTTAACACATTTATGGGTCAGAAATCCTTGGAAATGTCACCGTTAATTTTTTGTTTCCATCTTCATGTAAATAAATATACATTAACCAGCTTTACCAACATTTATGCCTGTATTTGGTACATAGCTCCTCATTCCCTTTAATTCTTTTCCATTGACCGCTAATTTCCAATAAAATATTCACAAAAATGTTGACACATAATGTACTTGACAGATTGTATAATTAATAAGAGACAAAAATTCAAAACAAGCAGTCTTTTACCTACTACAAAGGTTATAACTCATTTTAGTTACTTTGGATTCACTAGATTTACCACAGATAAGTTAGTCTTGATAAAAATTAGACGCATACCAAAGTAAACATAAAATATACTACTGTGATGAACATTATGGTTGGTAAGTCTGCTGGGAAATGTTTCAAAAGTGCCTCTATCCAATGACACACTTAGTCGCAGAATACAACATATGGCGGAGGATCTCAACGAACAGTTAATTTTAAAAAAATCAAAGGAATGCAATTTGGTTTGTAACTAGATGAGGGTACGGATGCTTATTTGATATGCTATGTACGGTTTATATGTGGTAATAACACTGCAGAAAACCTTCCCTTTTGTAAACATATCACTGTAGGCGCGACGGCTCAAGACTTGTTTGAACTCCTTGATACATTTATATCTGAAAACAATTTGGATTGGACTAAGTCCGTTGGTGCCTGTACTGATAGAGCTCGTTCCATAACTGGCTGCTATGGAGGATTACAGGCACTTATTCGAAGCAAAGCCCATGATGCACTGTGGATGCATTGCATTCATTATTTACAAGGAAGCACTTGCCTCAAAGCACCTGAGTCCTGCATTGCATCAGGTGTTAGAATGTGTAGTGAATATAGTAAACTTTATAAGAATTCGTCAACTGAAGGCAAGGTTTTTCAAAAACTTTGTGAGGATATGTGAGCGGAACAGTCGTCTTTGTTGTACTGCAGCAGAGCACGATGGCTCTCTCGTGGTAATGTTTCATCACGTAGCTTTGAACTGCGTCAGGAAATTTTTGTTTTCCTTAAAGAGAAAAGGTTTAATAAAACTAATATGCTTATGCGAAATTTTTGAAAACTAGAATTTCCTGAATTTATTTCTGCCAGAAAAAAATGCACCTTTTGAAGTTAATGGAAAAAAATCAGCTTTTATAAAAAACTCAAACTATGGAGAAGGCATGTGGTTAAACGTGCTGGCAAGGATTGTTTTTTTTAGTGAATTTTCTTACAAAAAATTCACTAATGAGGAGATCTCGACTTTTGAATTTTGAAAAAATTTCTTCAAATGAGCGAGATCTAGGACCCCTAGAACCCATATCCGGGGTCAGTTTCAATTTTTATATGTTTATATATATATATATATATATATATATATATATATATATATATATATATATATATATATATATATATATATATATATATATATATATATATATATATATATATATATATATATATATATATATATATATATATATATATATATATATATATATATATATATATATGTATCACACCGATAACTCAAAAAATAATGGGCCGATTTTGATAAAATTTGGCATGTACCTTTCTTTTGTAAATGGCTTGGACAAGTTCGTTAGTCAGGAAAATCGAACGAGGTTTTCCGGGAAAATTTTGAGTTTTCATTCGAAAAAAATTCCTATCTCAAAAAATAATGAGCCGATTTTAATAAAATTTGGTATGTACCTTCCTTTTGTAAATGCCTTTGACAGGTTTGTTAGTCAGGAAAATCGGACGAGGTTTTCCGGGGAAATTTTGAGTTTTTATTCGAAAAAATTTTTTATCTCAAAGAATGATGGGCCGATTTTGATAAAATTTGGCATGTACTTGCCCTTTGTAAATGGCTTTGATAAGTTCGTTAATCGAAAAAATCGGACGAGGTTTTTAATATTGCAGCAGTGTCAGTCAAATGAATTTGATTTCTTTCCAGATTTAAAAAAACATGTTTGAAGAGCACTTATCACAGCTAACTAGTTGATTTGAGAAATACTTTCGAAATAAAAATTTCGATAAGTTTGCATGGTTTCAAAATGCATTTAACACTAGTGCTCCGTCTGAATTTATTTCTGCAGAAGAAAATATTATCCAGTTGTCTTACGACAAGCGTTTGAAGGCGAAATCTGGCAGCATGGAATTGGTAGAATTTTGGATTTCAACAAAAGATGAATATCATCTTCTAAGTAAAACTCAGGGGTTTTTTATTTCATTTTCAAATTCGTATTTGTGCGCAGTTGGATTTTCGGTGCTCGCTGTGATAATAAGCAAGTAATAAGCAAAAATTAACGTGGAAAGGGAAATGACAGTTAAAGAAAACCGAAAACTTTCCTGGAAAACCTGATCCGATTTTCCTGGCTACCCAACTTGTCCAAGCCACTTACAAAAGGAGGGTATCTGCCAAATTTTATCAAAATAGGTCCATCATTTTTTGAGTTATCAGTGCGCTACATACCCACATATATATATATATATATATATATATATATATATATATATATATATATATATATATATATATATATATAAACATAAAAAATTCGAAACTGAACCCGGATATGTGTTCTAGGGGTCCTAGTTCGCGCTCATTTAAGGAAATTTTTCAAAATTCAAATTTCGCTATCACCCTATTAGTGAATTTTTTCTACGAAAAGTCACTAAAAGGTGACTTGACTCGTAAAAGTTTCGGAGCTACTGTTTTAGATGCCAGCTAAAATTTTCTTAAACAGAATATCCATAATCTGGTTTGCATTTGAAATATTTTCCTCTACTCTGTTAGCTTGTTAATAATAATTATAATAATATATTATTCTTTTATTAGGAGATTTAATTGGTTTGAAAACACAAAACATTTGCCCTGTGTACAAGACCCTTTAAATTAAGTATTTCTGCAACACATAAATTAAATTTAGGCCGCGACATTTCCAGAAAATGTGTGCCATAAAAAATGAGCAACATTGAATGGTTTAGCAATATGGCATTGTGCGAAATTTAGCCTGCAAATGTTGCAAGTACCTGCAGCGTGCACGGCGACACTCCTGCCGCCTTATTTAGCTAGACAGAGTCGACTATATGTGTCCATCTCCTGCCTGCATACTTGATTTCTTCATGTCCAATGCTTTTGGCCGGGAGCTTAAACTCTTAACTTAGCGAGAGAGTGTTGCCCAACCCTCTAGGAGACTGTCGCAATGCCCTAGTGTCTATTGCACACATACACACATTAACACAAGCTGTAGTCGATGTTCTTTAAAAATAAAACCATTATTTCATGTGTGGCAACAGACACGTATACGAAAATACATTCGTTTAATCCTTCAGTAATGCTAATTAAAGAACTAGTTCAATTAATAACCAGAAATTTATACATAAAAATTGTATGACGGAATCAAACGACAAAATACGATCTTTCAATATGGTTCCTCCTGCAATCTTGACATTACTGTTGTTTGTCGTTTCTTGCTTGATTTATTTATACAAAATAAAAATTTGCGTCATTTCTTGATAAATGTGTTAAGCTCTAGGTAAATAGAATGAAATGGTTTTGTTGTAACGTGACTTAAAACATTTTTGCAAAACAGCTCAACATGTTGTTTAAACAACAGGTAACCTACAAACTTAAAAACCTGAACTATTTACGCGTTAAGCTCTTACAAGTCAGCAATTCATTTATATCGTGCTAGTAATTTATGTTAATTCCTCATAATATTTGCAGAAACCACTGTAAATATTTGAATAGGAAGGCGGATCTGACATACACACAAACACAGAGACAGAGGTAACAGTAAATGTTATGCAGGCAATATACGCTATGTGGGTATTAGAGTGTCTGGTGGCACTCACCAAGAAAGAAAGCTGCTCGTTATTAGACACGTTAGCGTTAGTTGCGGATGGCGCAACGCAAAAAGAAATGTGTGAAATGGCAGATTGAAAGTCCGAGTTCGTTGACATTCTGATTCTGGTGCAATCGAGTTATATTTATAACATACTCTTAGGCGATTTCCGACAATACTTCCTGTTTTATGCTGGACTTTCATGTTTTATTGCATTCTTACTGCTGACGAAGAACTTGCGTGTATTGTAGTTTTTGTAGGGAAAAAACGTTTAATAAACGACACCGACAAATAAGTCCATGAATTAAAAATTGTTTTCAAAACAAGCCTTTGTTATTTAGGTGTACTAAAACGAAAAAAATGATTTTAGGAAAGCACCATCTAGCCTACTGTATTTCACCCGTGAAAACCTTTTATTTGATGCCCATATCAAAGGGGTTGTTGAGAAAGAAATATTCCGCAATATTTCGTCGGCCGTAATTTTTATTCATGAAAGCGTAACTAGCATACGAAACAACAGCCATATTGAGTTTATGAAAGCGCCATCTAGCTTACTGTAGTGCACCCGTGAAAAGTTTTCATTTGATACTTATATCAAGGCCGTCATTTTTATTCATGAAAGCGTTAACTAGCCTACTGTGTTTTACTCGCAAAGCGCCCTTCAATTTGATCACCTGTCAAGGGGATTGTGTATATAGCCTATGTAAAGTCTGTAAAATAAGTGTAATGTGGCGAACCGAATTCATCACAATACAGTTTTCAAACATGAGAATCATTTCGCTAACAAAGATGGCGTCATTAGAGGGATGAATAAACTGTTTTTCATCCTTCTGATGACATCAACTTTGTTAGCGAAACGATCGTCTGGTCGGAAAACTGTATTGTGACGAATTGGGTTCCCCAGATTATACTTACCAGCGCTCACGAGTTCCAATCTTGAGTAATTTAAGCCTGTAAAGTTTTACTTTTTTTTTTCACTGAAAAGCGAGGAAATTTAAATGAACAAATATGAAAGAAAAGAATATAGATTTAAATATATTGAATACCTACACTAATATGAAACTACTCGCGAGTAAATATTTACAAACCTGTGAAAGAAAACTTCGCAAAAGTATTATTCCAAAGCCCAAGAAAATTCAGTGCCATGAAGACCAAATGTAAGATGAAATTGTTCTTAAGTGGAAGGCGAGATGCAATTCACAGCCTGAGGATGTTGATTACATGGCAACAATCGTGTGCAAAAAAATCTTCGCCGAAAAGGCAACTCGCAATATGGGGTTTAAAATGTTTAAAAGATGTAAGATAAAATTCCTCGATAAGAAATAATAAAAAATGCAAAAAAATCGTCGAGACCAAGAAATTTGATTGAGACTAATCTCGAATACCAATAAAACGATAATGTTGTAGAAGAAAACTACGCCGAAAATCAATCGAACTGAAGAAAAATTCGTGTCAAGAAGACCATACGCTAAAATAGACCTCTGGAAAAACACTAAACTTCTACAAATATTTTATACAAATAACCCAAACTCTATGGGGTTTAAAATGTCTAAAAGATGTAAGATAAGATTCCTTGATAAGAAAACAATAATAACAAATGAGAAAAAATCCTCGAGACCAAGAAAATCTAATGTAATTGAGACTGATCCTGAATAAGATGATAATGTTGTAGAAGAAAACTACGCCGAAAATCAGTCGAACTGAAGAAAAATTCGTGTCAAGAAGACCATAAGCTAAAATAGACCTCTGGAAAAACACCAAACTTCTACAAATATTTTATACAAATAACCTAAACTCTATGGGGTTGAAAATGTCTAAAAGATGTAAGATAAGATTCCTCGATAAGAAAACAATAATAACAAATGCGAAAAAATCCTCGAGACCAAGAAAATCTAATATAATTGAGACTGATCCTGAATAAGACGATAACGTTGTGGAAGAAAACCACGCTGGAAAGCATTCAAACTAAGGAAACAATTCATGCCAAGAAGACCATAAGCTAAAAACGCTATGAAATCGACAATAACGTCCTAAAAAAGATTGCATAAAAATAACCCAAAGTCTATGGCGTTTAAAATGTGTAAAAGATGTAACATAAGATTCCTCGACAAGTAAACGCTGAAAAAATATGCGAAAAAACCTTGAAACCAAGAAAGTCGAATGTAATTGAGGCTGATCTTGAAGATGATAATTTTGTAGAAGAAAATTACGCCGAAAACCTATTTCAAACTCAAAAAAACTTCGTGCCAAGAAAACCATAAGCTAAAAACACTCTCTGGGAAATACAATAAGCTTCTAAAAGATATTTCATAAAAAATTGCCCAAAGGGGATACAAAATATCTAAAAGATCAGATTCCTAGATAAGAAGACGATAATAAAAGATGCGAGAAAACCTCGAGACCAAGAAAGTCGATTGTAATTAAGACTGACCTTGAATACATAAAAGACGATAGTGTTGTGCAGGAAAACTACGCAGAAAACCAGTCAAGAATGTGAAGAAACGCAGGATAAGATAATAAAGAAAAGTACTATAATTCTTTAAAAGAGATTTAGCTAACAGCACCCTCCACCTAAAGGAACAATATTCTAAGCCTGTCTCTTTAGCCCAATTAGATGAGGATCGCAGACTCATGGAGGGTTCTATCTCCGTGGATCTCCAAAAATATTAGACTGGGGAAGTCAAAATCTTGTACAATTCAACCCCACCAAATCACAGTCTTGCTTTCTTTCTCATAAGAGATACACCAGCCCTAGACCCATCACAATAAACAACCAAGTTATTCAAAGTAATGAGTCATTTTCACTTGTTGGCATTTCTGTGGATCGAAATCTCAATTGGCACCAACATGTCATATCAATTGCAGAAGCGGCTGCTAAGAAATTAGGTTTCCTCTTCCGGGCTCGCAAATATTTTTCACCAGCTAATCTCAATACCTTATATACTTCACAAATAAGACCAAACCTCGAATACTGCTCGCACATCTGGGGTGCTGCTGCCGCTTCTACACTCGCTATCCTGGACTCCATTCAGAAGAGAGCTATACGTCTCATCGGTGACCCGACCCTCACCCAGAGGCTGCCATCCCTTGCCCACCGACGTGCCGTTGGTGACCTCTCTCTCTCTTTTATAGATATCTGCACGGGCACTGCTCAGAGGAGCTTTCTTCCATAGTTCCTCCACCTGCTGCCCCCAACAGATCTACCAGGGCTTTTTTTGGAAAATGATTATCTTCCTAAAATGTTCAAAATAACACAAAATGACAGTTTTAAATGATATTTTTTAAATAAACGTGGATGCAGGTACTTTACAATAAAAAGTATGATTAAAAACAATTGTTTATTGTGCCTGTGAGCTATAAATTTTAAAGTAACATTACTTCTCAGAACATACTACAACCAAAGTAATAACGTATAGATAAACTTTGACAAGATTTGTTGTGATGAAAATCGTAATTTATAGTTTCTCTCATTTTTTATTAACGTTAATATATCTTCTTTATTTCTTCACTAAATTTATAACTGGGCATAAAGTGCTGCTTCTTAGAACAGGTAAAGAAGATACCGTATCTTGAAACTGGTCGTATATTTGCTAAGGTCGTAAAATTCGAATGTATGTCTCTTCGAGGTTCATAATAACAGCTACTGTTCATGGTATGACGTATCTAGAACTGACCAACCAAAGTTTTGGAAAAGTATTTTCACTGTATTAGTACGGGAAAGATTTAGCCAGATATTTTTATGTTGCCGTTACTGTTTTCAATCAAATGTAGAGATACGAGTAATTTTGGAGTTCAGTACTCACTTCTGAATTTGTAAAACAGCCTTTCATATCTATTAGATACTTATTTAAACAACTGATAGATAAACAAATGACTATTTTTAGTCAAACAATAAAATGATAATTCGTCATCAAACAATGAACTTCAAATTTTATTTATATAAACTTTGCGTTATATTATTTTAACTCGTTAACTTCAACCACAATATATTCGGAGATTATGTCCTCCAAGTAACTGCCTGAAATTGTCACTTTCATTAACCCCTTGTCACTTGGTCTAAAGTCGACATCTGCATCATGTTTCTGCTGCCCCTTTAATAATTATTTAGCTGCTTATAGATAGCATATTCTATTGGCCTACCACTAGATTAAAGTTGCGCTAAATTTAAAGTAACAATTTTTGGATGGTACAACAAAACGAAAAAATGTTAAGAATGTATCACTAAAATCATATCAGCGACTGGCATCGAAAATTAATTTTTAGCTTGATATGGGAACGTAAATTGTATTATATATATATATATATATATATATATATATATATATATATATATATATATATATATATATATATATATATATACTTTATTTCTTTGATGTACTCTTTGTGATTGTTTATTGGTTTACGTGGACTGCAGTTTCGAACCGTCCCGGTTCATCACCAGCACGCTACTGACTGCTGACTGTGATTACTCCTGTGTGGTCTACGTCTATGATTGCACGTGGCGCTTGTGCGTTGAGCTTCTACTGGTCGGCTTACTGATCTCTGATTGGTTGTGCCGCCTAGAAGCTCAACGCGCAGGCGCCACGTACAATCTCAAACGTAGACCACACAGGAGCGATCACAGTCAGTAGCGTGCTGATGATGTGATGAACCGGGACGGTTAGTAATTGCAGTCCACGTAGACCAATAAAGATTCACAAAGAGTACAGCAAACAAATAAAATGTTTATTTAAAAGTGATTACAGTGTAGTGCAACATTCCAAAAGATATATATATATATATATATATATATATATATATATATATATATATATATATATATATATATATATATATATATATATATATATATATATATATATATATATATATATATATATATATATATATATATATATATATATATATATATATATATATATATATATATATATATATATATATATATATATATATATATATATATATATATATATATATATATATATATATATATATATATATATATATATATATATATATATATATATATATATATATATAGTTACATATATGCACCTATAGATATAAACTCAAAATATAATGTGCCGATTTTGATGACATTTTGTAAGTACGAAAAAAAATTACTTTGAAAATGTCATAATTTTTCTTCTGTAAATGTCAGAGTGACGATTTCAATTTCAAACATCAAAATTGGTAATTTTCAAACAACTATTCTGGAATTGATGTAGTATGTGGGTGGCAAATATTACATGAAATGCCTTTGAAGTAAAGTTTTTTCAGGTAATTTTCGCGGAAAAATTTGGTTTGGTGGAGTTTTGTTGTTTTTCTCTGTGTTATTATTTTTTTGATAACTCTGCTGTCTATTTTATCAGAAAAGATGACAATCCAAATAAAAAGTCTTGGCACGGGAAATGCGTATAGTAGCGAATTTTCATTAAAATTTTTCAAACTTTTCTAATTGATTTTCTCTAAAAGCCAGAAACTTGAAATTTTGTGGATACTATAGTCTCTGTAAATTCAGCGTGTGTACCAAATATCATAAAATTATCTTTGTCATTTTCAATTAGACAAAAATTTCCGGGAGATAATGTAAAATTGAAACATTGGTTTGGTTGACCAACGAACTTAATTCAGGCTATTTACAAAAGAAATAATGTGCCAATTCTTTTTTGCGTTATTCGATTAGTTTTTCGAAAATGTTTGCATGTTTGCAAATATCAAACTCATTTTAATGAAATTGCGTACCAAAGTAGAGTTAATGTAGTGATTATATATCTTTCATTATTAAACTAAAAGATTTTGTACAGAAAGGGAATTTACTGAATTTGATGACACGCAGTCATCGTATTAATTTTCCCCTTTGCCTCTTAATTTTTAAATTATTTCCAGAACCCAAAAAGCACTGGAGAAACGGAAAAATTAAAAAGCTGTTGAGGCAACTACTTACAACTTCTTGAGCAACAAAAGCTTCACGTAGTTTTTGAAAAAACATGTTTCTGTGTACCTATAAATATAAATGGTGTGTCGTTTTTATAGCTAATTACGTCGAAAAAAGTTGTTTATATATTGTCGATTAAAATTCTTGCAGAAACCACCATCAACTCATGATAGACAGACATAAACTTGTTTTAGATGTATTTTGCATCAGTCATGACACGCGAACGACGCACATAGCGTTGCAAAACGCCAAACCCGAGTGACCACTGTCACTGTCCACTCTTCACAATAAAAAGTTCGATAGTCGCCGATTGGCAGTTCATTGACATGCAGCCCCTGAATTTAGGATAGTACTATTCTTCCACCTCTCACCTCCCTACTACTTCCCCTCTCTTAATGTTTTCGATGCTGTTGTGTTTTAATTTGTGCGAATCTTCGTCTTCTGCAGTAACCACGCTACCGCTGCTTTCCCGAAATGCACTACGTTATTATAAATTATAAAGTGAGCGGATTAACGAGTCATGACATGCCCCACCTTGAACTTGGTCATTGTTAGGCGTGCCACCACGTCATAGATGCCAAATTCTCCCACAACTCGAGGAATATACCGTAAAATTCAATCGAGGAACTATCATGCTGTAACCTGTCGAAAACTACAGTAGGAAATAGCTTATTCTAAATAAAATACAACTGTATTGGAACCTCGCCTTTAACTAATTAACTATTTTTAACTTGATTGATAAATGAAAGTTAATTGAAAGCTGAAAAATACTTTTTGTTTAGTAGGAAGCCTTGAAATTCATTTGTTAACCATTTCACTACGGAAACTATAACAGAAACAATACGTATCAGCGATTTTCGTCGTGAATTTTCGGGGGGCAATACTTTCTGGGGATTCTTGTGTTTGAAACTTGTACCTTACTTCACGAGTTTTATGTAATAAGGTTATGGCAGCACTTCATGTTTTTAACTCCTGAAAAATAACTTATGGGAGAGGGTTTCTGTTTAGTTTCTTAGACGGTCCTCTCTCTATTGCATTATTTAATATATTTCTCTATCTGCTCTATCTTTATATGATTCTATGGATAAGGCATCTGTTGCCTAATATATTTGAAATAATAGCCATCACGTAGCTAGAAAAATATCAACATAATCAAAAGCGTCAGACATTCACGACAATTAGATGCATATGAAAATCCTCTATGACTGAACGAGTCCCTCTTCTTTGCATTTCATTGTTTGAGTTGTTATCGTCCTAATCAGTGTCTCGTTCGTACAGAGAATATTGAATACCGACACACGGTCTTGTCAACAGCTGGGAATAGAATTTTATTATTTCTTGTTACCCTGACTTAGTGAAACCGTTCCATACCAAATGCAGATGTAGAGACTTTTCTGGTTTTACAAGAGCTGGTTTTCTTCTCTGCAACCGTCAGGCAGGAAGATGTTACGGGAAAAAGTTGACCCCTTTAAAAATTTCTCTTAAAATTTCCTAATAACAGAGACAATCAATGCATTCCTTATTTTGAAACGCCTTGTATACAATTATCAATTCAAAACTCACTGACATTCGTTGTATTCAATTTCAGATACCTCTATGCCATCAAGAACCCCAATCTGACCATAAGATTCTCTATTTCTACTGTAGCAATGTTTTTCAATCAATATCTATCATATCACAAATGAGGAAAGCGACGGGAAACCACCGCATTGCGGACTATCCGGAAACGACAACCCTGGAAAACACAGGTCATGGTTGTGACAACAAGGCGAGTTCGCCATTAGACAGTGAAGCTGATTTTCTAAGCGAAATTATTGAAAAACTTTTTCTCTTGGTCTAATCCTGTGTCACCAAATTTTCTTTTATTGTATTCAATCTAACATTGCCTTTCTCGTTCCTTGATTAGGTCTTATGTAAGCAGATCTTCATCTAGGTTGTCTCAAATTTTGGTTCTTACTCACATTTTCATTATGATCAGCATATTTTTCTCCATACTTTATATACTCTAAGGTAATTTCTTATTTGCAATATTTATTTATTTATTTAATAAACCATCAATAGTTTGGAGCCCAATTACAGATTGATATACAATATCACAATCAACATTAAAAGTAATTACAAATATATATCTAAATCTAAGATAAAACATATTTCTTTACAGAGCTCAGGGTGCAGGAAAAGAGATCAACTTCATCACACTATTTGCTCCATATATCACACATACGATGGAGTGGTAAAAATCGCAAAATATTGGTTCGCGCCACTGAGGGATGAAAGCACCTTGGATGTCTCGAACACAGTCTTGGCACATTAAAGTTAAGACTGCAGAGTAAGTCAAGGCAATCTACCTCACCTCTCATTAATAGGAGAAACTGAAGTGCAGCAAACTCACGGCGAGAACACATCCCGTAAATGGAAAAACGGTCTTGCAGTGCCTCAGATGAAAAACCTATGGGCGCATAAATACCGTCACGACCAAAGGCAAAATATTTGACAAAGCGTCGCTGAACTCTTTCAATCTCCTCACACTGCGTCAGATAACCAAGGTGCCAAACGGGAGAAGCACACTCAAGCTTTGGCCTAACAAAAGCATTATAAAGAGTTTGAAGTGTGTTGCTGTTTTAAAAATTCCTACAGCTTCTAAAGACAAATCCTAAGGTCCTGTAGGCGGAAGACACAACTTTCTCAACATAAGGCAAAGGACGTCTTCGAGTCAAAAAGGACTCCAAGATCAGGGAATGTTTTGTATCTGGACAGCAGATTATTATTGATTTTGTAACCAAATTTTAATAGTGCCTGCTTAAGAGCATAAGTCACCATGTGGCACTTGTTAAGATCCAAACTGAATTCGTTCTCTCTGCACGAGCTCTGCACCTTTTGAAGGGATTTCTCCAGTCTCAAACAATAAGTGATGGAGTCAATTTCAGTGAAAATCTTTAGATCATCGACAGTCAACTGAAAGAGCTGATGGATGATCATTAATGAATAAGTTGAACACTTGAGTATAGACCCTTGAGGAACGCCAGACGCGGCGACTATTTTATCTAACACGTGACCTTCAAATATATAGTGTCGTCTGTTATCAACAGTGAGTTAGAAACTCTAAAAGAGTTCAGCTTACTTAGCAAAAGTTGATGATCGATTTTGCCAAAGGCTTTAGAAATATAAAGGTATCTCACGTCTACTTGGGAATGCTTGTCAAGTGCTGAAGCAATTCTTTGCGTAATGCAGAATAAATTCGTCACTGTAAAACGCCTATGAACAAAACCGTGCTGTGAAAGGGGGATAAAAGACTTAGTGTGGTAAGAAATATGCTTATGCAATAAAAAATCAAATGCCTTGCAAAAATCAGATTGCTATCACCAGACTTAAACACCGCGTGCGCCTTAAATTCTTCTATTGATCTGGTATGCGACAAGTTTTAGACACAAATTAAAGATAATCGACAGAGGCACGGCAAGTACATATGCACGGTCTTTCACGAGAACGCTGGTATCTTATCAGGGCCTACTGTGATAGCATTACCACAGTTGTAAAGAGCTTCCGGGACCTCATCTACAGAAAAAATATCTAGGCGCAAGATATCATCAAGAAATGTACAGTCATTCATACCTGTTTTTTCCCTCATGGCTCGTCCGCGGTTTTGCCACCCCGATAGTACTGTATTCATGCCTGTATTCTCTTTATTATCGCAAGTAAGAGGAGTATAATACTTCTGACGTACAAAAGATCTAGTTACGTCTGATGGTCCAGATAATTTCCTTCCCCCACCATACATCTTATGAGGCATCCCAGAAATATTCTTTTTACTACTTATGAACCACCAAACCCTTTTTGGATTACTATTCACTGCATGTTGAAACAGCAGTTGTATCATATATACAACCTAGCGAATTACAATCAAGAGCACTAAGCTTGTTTACAATACTACGAGCATTCTGATAGTAGATAAAAAGTGAGGGATTATTTGCGTTATTAACGTTCATAATACCTTTTTGCTTATGATTAACATTTCTGCACAAATCACGAACATCTTGACAAGTGAAGGACTGGGAACCTGGCTAGTAACATTGCATTTTCCGTAGCCTGTAATTATAGATGCTAAAAATAGTGAACTTGTCATACACGAACCCTTGTTAACAAAAATATACCATAAAAAGCAATATTACTTTTCAGGCACAAGATACTAATACTGTCGTCAGAGATGGTATTTCTATAAAGTAGACATTAATAATATTTATTTGCAGCAACAAACAAGAGAGGAGCGAGGTCAACATAACGCGAGTTCAATCTGTAGAAACGGGATAACCAGATGCTATCTGCGTCGTATTTGTTGCAAGACCAGTTTTTTATCCATCTGGGTCATAGCCCGAAAATTGCAAATCGCGGAACTGACAACATTGAAACCTGCTTCAGCTGTATCTTGCATTAAAAAACATACATGTATTTCTTGTTTTGGACTTTGATCCGAGAGTTTTTTATTTATTTTTTTTTTTTGTCAATTATATTGAATCGGATTTTAATAGTGTTTTTCTTTGTAGATTGAATTTAAGTTTGTTTACAACTATTTAATTTGGGTTACTTGTTTATTAATTGGAATGTTGTTTTATTTATTTATTTAATTTCGAGCAAGGTATATGCAGCGGATTACAAATATAACATTGTAAACTATTAGTTTCTTATATTGAAAACTGTAGATACAAAAGTTTTGTTATAAATCTTTTGTATTAACGTTTAATGTAGAAATGTGGTTAGCTTTTTTCCTGTTAAAATTTCTACAAATCTTCGATTATTGAAAAGTCAGAAAATCAAAGGATAAAACAATTTTGATTAAATTTGAATCATATTAATAGGTATTTCCTAGTACGCGCACATTTGAACAATTCTTTCGAAAGTGTTACCATCGATATCTCTCTATTATCAAAAAAATCTTGCGTTCTAACTCCCTTTGAGAAAAGTGGCCAAAACTTAATTTTCTATGAAGCGAAAGAACTAGATTTTGCTATATCTGTAGATAGTGTAAGTCTCTAAAAGAAACTTGTATTACAAATTTCATTAAATCTATACAGAAGATTTCCAGAAGGAAACTTGATTCATATTTAGAAAAGTAAAGTATCTTCCAAATTATAAACGTGGCAGTTCTTTTTCCTTATTAATCGCCAGTATGATTTCGTTTCAGTCAACTTAATCAAACCGGTTTTTTCAACATCAACAACAACAATATTATAATTTCAGACTCAAAGGTGACAAACTTATTTAGGCGTTTTAAACAAAAATGAGATCTTGTTCCTAACGTATGAAATCTGTGCACTATTGTTTCTCCAAATGTCAAAATAAGACATAAAAAACATACATTCATCGAGCTGGATTCGATCGCGTAACCTTCTGCTCAGGAGGCAAGCGCGATGCCCCCTGCGCCATCTAGGTATACGTCAACTAACGTTTTATTTGCGTGATACTTTAGATCGGCTTCATGCCCGGGATATCATATTCAAAGTATACGTAACAATTAATTACAGAATTAGTAGAATTACCATTGAAACACATCCCTCGACTGTTTCGGTCTTATATGACGTCTCATGTTTAAGTTTAAAGATAAAAGAAACTATTTTAGAATAATTTTTATAAATACTTTGCTTGATTTTGTTTACATTTCTGCTATATTATGCGACAGCATAATATATCTATGCTGCGCCAAAACTGCTTTTGAGGCCGTTCAAAAAGCTACAAATATAGTGTTTTTTTTAATAATTGATTGAATCCCCCAGTTAAATAACAATCACTGGGCAAATTTCTAATTTCATGTTGTCTGTCACTTTCCATAATTTCCGTCTAGATTTCACGATTGTCGGTTCGGGTAGTATGTTTTATGCCTGTTATACATTTAGTTGGGTTACCGTTGATGTATAATTTATACCTGTTGTATGAATGAATCTACGCGTGGTAGTTAACTACCCTGGCTGTCAGGCATTGGACTTTAACCCCTAAGTCGGTTCAACGCATGTCTTTGGGATTTTATTTTTAATTTGGAAAAATCTCTAAATATTATGTATCAAATTACTTTAAATTCACAACATAGGTTTATTTGCACTACTTATAGTCACATGTATAGTCTCATTCCAGTTACTCTGATACTTCCAAAAATATAGCGTTTTGAAAAAGGCTGATTAACGAACTCGACCTCGATTTTCGCCCAAGCAAGATTTTTGCCAAGTTTGATTGAAATCAGTTTAGTATTTTTTGAGTTATCGCTCGGGTACATATATATATATATATATATATATATATATATATATATATATATATATATATATATATATATATATATATATCATATAAAAATTTTAACGGACCTTCGTTTCGGGTTCTAGGGACCCAAATTCGCGCTCATCTGAAGAACATTTTTCAAAAGCTTTTCATCGTGATCTCTCTAGCGAATTTTTCTTAATGAAAATTCGCTAAAAAGAAATGAGTGGGTGCTAGAATTAACCCCTGTGGAATACCGTTTTAAATCGATTTAAAATGTGTATCTATGTATTTTGGTTCTCTATTATCAGCCTATTTTCGTAACAATCGTATCAACGGGGGGTGTTTTACCTCACCAACCTGATGTTGCCAATCCCTGTCTTTTGTAGCAGGTTAGTGATAAGAATATCACTAGAAACGTGCTCAACATCGCAAGATACATATCAGAAATTGAATGTAATCAAAACTAATTGTACTAATAGTACCTACTAATAGATACTAATTGTTTTTCCACATACTTCTGGAAACCTTTTAGAACATGATTTGGACATACAGAAATGCAAGAACTGAAATCCATATGTTTGTTATTGGGCAAGTTTTTTTTTTATAGTTTCTCGTAAAAGTAAGCGACTATGTTAGTAACAACTTGTTAAACTTCAACACAATATTTTTTCGCAATAAAACATTCGGATTTCAGACAGTTTCAAAACTATTTTCTGTGTTGCCTGTTGATATGACCGAATTTCAGTCTCTCAATCGTTAAAGTTTCAGCCATGTATCCGTTTATTTGAGCCAATGTTAATTGTTGTATGCAATTGTGTTCTGACCGCTTATAGAACATCTGTTACGCTATTGTACAATCATAACAGTGTAATATTTAATACGAGTTTCTCAGTGGCGTACTCTTAGACATTTATGTATGTTTCTAATGATGGTTAGTAAAAGGGTAAAAGCCTATATGGTCACTAAGATATCAACATGATTGGTATAATTGTGGCCCAAGATGGGTGTTTACTAGCTTATTGATTAGTTGGAGATTATATGTCTTGTAATGTAGATTATAATGTTGATAGTAGAGGCAAAGATCTCCAACCGATGATAATGGTGATAGAAGAGGCATGTATCTCCAACCTTTCTCCTGTGGTCTAGAAAAGTAAGATTGCATGTGATTATGAATCTCTTATAAGACAAACGGATCGTTTCTGAATATAATCTAAGAGGGACAAGGTTGTCTTTGAGGCAGCACCCCAGACATTAGAACAGTATTCCAACTGTGGACGTATCTGTCCTTTATACAGTGTAAGTAGCTGCAGTGATGAAAACAAACTTAGCAGACACACAATGTTTTTTTACATTTCCTTTGCAATATTGGAAACATGTAATGAAACAATTATACCCAATTAAAAAGTGTGGATCGTTTTTGGCAGTATGTTGCCAATCATTTGAGTGTCTGTACCTTGTAGGTTACTGATTCTTAGATAAAATGCAATTGTGTGTTTTTAAGGCATTAAACATAACCAGATTTGGAGAGCTAAGAATCTTAAACAGCTCATCCTTTAGCGAGCTAGTTACTTCTACTCTCATCGATAAGGAGGTACAAGTTGGTAATATGAACGTAATGTGAAGACTTTGGATCGAATTGTCGGTTGTCAACAGAAGGAACAGTGTGGGAGCCAAAACAGAACCCTGTGAAACACCCGCATTAATTTTTAATTTATTTAATGAAACACCATCGACAACAACATGCAAGGAGCGTGCTCCTTTATGGATGTGTTTTGTTTCTTTAACGCCGGCCTATTTTCGCGGCTATGGGCAATCACGGACGCCAGTGAGCATTTTCACCTCACCATCCGGGACATTTTGCCTAAATCTTTTTTTCGTCAGTTCATTTCCAATAAAAGACACACATTTGGAATAAACTGTATAAGTTATGTCTTGCAAAAGGATATACTTACAATTTTCTTTTTTATTGTGGTAAAGACAAAGTTCCGAATCAGTCTTCTTCTGAAAAGGTGGTACTTACTTTGTGTTACAATTTACTGGACAAGTGGCGAACAGTTTACACAGATAATTATTATACAAGTATTTCTTTGGCTCACCAGTTACAGCAAATAAAATACGCATCTATTTGGACTTTGAGAAGCAACACGAAACTAAATCCAAAGGAAGTTATAAATAAACAAGTAAAATAGGAGAAACTGTTGCTGCTGCAAGTAACACAGGAATCGTTCAAAAGTGGAAGGATAAGCACGACGTTTTTGCTTTGAGTACAAGACATACTGCTGAATTATGAACAGAACCTCACGGTTCAGCCTTAGCCCCTACTTTGTTTTTTCTCCACATCAATGACCTCCCCTCTAGCACACCCAACCCAGTTCACAGTTACGCGGACGACAGCATCCTCCACTCAAATATACAATATTTTAATCCTGTCTCTTTAGCCCAATTAGATGAGGATCGCAGGCTCATGGAGGGTTCTGTCTCTGTGGATCTCCAAAAAATATTAGACTGAGGAAGTAGAAATCTTCTACAATTCAACTCCACCTAATCTCAGTCTGGCTTTCTATCTCATAAGAGACACACCAGCCCTAGACCCATCACAATGAACAACCAAGTTATTCAAAGTAATGAGTCCTTTCCACTTGTTGGCATTTCTGTGTCGAAATTTCAATTGGCACCAGCATGTCACATCAATTGCAGAAGCGGCTGCTAAGAAATTAGGTTTCCTCTTCCGGGCTCGCAAATACTTTTCACCATCTAATCTATATACCTAATATACTTCACAAATAAGGCCAAGCCTCGAATACTGCTCCCACATATAGGGTGTGCCGCTGCCGCTTCTACACTCGCTATCCTGGACTCCATTCAGAAGAGAGCTATACATCTCATCGGTGACCCTACCCTCACCCAAAAGCTACCATCCCTTGCCCCCTGACGTGCCGTTGGTGACATCTCTCTCTCTTTTATAGATATCTGCACGGGCACTGCTCAGGGGCGTTTTCTTCCATAGTTCCTCCACCTGCTGCCCCCAACAGATCTACCAGGTCACAAGACATAGAACATCTTGTTATGCCCGCTCTTTTGTCCCGAGGACTTCCAAGTTGAGGAATTCCTTGCCGGCACATGTTTTTCCTTCTCCTCCGAACCCCCAAACCTTCAAGTCCAGAATTAACAAGTTACCTTTTCCCTCCTTGTCGACACCCACGGTACGATAGTATTTAGGCTGTTAGCCCTCGTGGTGTGTTGTTGAAAAAGTTTATAGTGCTTTCAGCCGTGTATTTTGTGTGGCATAAGATTTACAATGTCCCGAGAATCGAGCTGTGCTTCTAGCGGCCAAAAAAGTTCCCAATGTCTGAGAATCAATTGATGCTTCTCGCGACCCTAGCGACAATTTGGATGTGCATCACGTTATGCGGCCCACGGCACTCAACGTGTTAAGTTAAAGGAATATCCAATAGCTAATTCAGTAAAATAAAGATAATTAGTTTATTAGGATAACCCTTGTTTTATTATGGAGTTGTCCTCTCGTGTTAGAAGACGCGTTGATTAGGCGATACAATTTTGATTTGTACATCCCCTGTCGTATTATCTTGGTCGTCCTTGCCTTGGAATCATTTGTCATACCCTAGCAACATTCTCTGACATTCCCGCCGATTTGAATTTTATTTTTCAGTCGGTTTTCGTCTCTGGCACATTTTTGTGTGTGACTAAATATGACTACGTAATGTTACCCTGGATTATTCATTAAAATTAACTTATTGTTAATGTTTACTTGCTTATTTTTTCTCAGTTGTGTTAATTAGTAACAAAAAGTATTCGTAAATCGCTTTTGATGATTACAATGTCTGTTTTACCTACGCTGATGACTAAAAGTGGGAGAATTATTGCAATTGCTACCTCATTCGATTGAACAATACATTGAAGGATGTGTCCGATTCTGTACGCAATAGTAAACCATGAAACGCAACAAGAAAAGACAAGACAGGCATATCATCAGTACACCCACCCGTGCATGATGAAGAGATGTACAAGAGTCTGTCAAAAAATTGCACAACTCTTCCGGGGCCTTTGGCTGCTCTGGCCGTTCACTGAACTCTACTGTTCAGTTCTAGCTTGCTGTTGTGAACGTATGCTCGACATGGTATAGAGAAAGCTGGGCTTTGAATCAACGTTGCCGATTATAAAATAATTATCAACATTTACAATTATCCGCCCGCGTAAAGTATCCATATTCCTTTTAGTAAATTTTCGCAGAAAAAACTAGGACCAATAGTACCCATATTAAGGGTCAGTCACAATTTATATATATATATATATATATATATATATATATATATATATATATATAATATATATATATATATATATATATATATATATACACACACACAGGGTGGCGCATTAAAAACGAAACAGACCGATTTGCGTCCAGAGAAATTTCTTTTTTAAGAAACGCTGAAACACGTCAATTTTAATATTGAGGGGAACATGTTTTGACATAAAACTCAACTTTGTCACATCAACCCCTTAAGGGTGGTGATAACAACCCTTATATTTTAAATAGGGAACATGGGTCGAGTGTTACATCATTTGAAAGCTCTTTCTTTTCTGAATTCAGCACAGTAATTTTTTAGAAGTTTTATCAACTCGTTAAAAAATTATTCACAGATTCTTATTATTCCAAGAACGTATTTCATTCATTGTGATAAGAAATGCACTAACTAGTCAATTTTTCGTTAAAAAAACTAAAAAACAAAACCAAACGTTCAAAAATGTTTATTCAGTTAAGTAAGTGTTCAAATTGTTGACCACCAGCTTCCATACAAAAGTACAAATGTTGCTCAAAACGAGCTCTGACATTCTGGAGCATTTGTGGAGTTATTAGACGGCATTCTTCAACAATGCGTCGTCGTAATTCTTCCAGAGACTCCGGTTCTGTTGCGAAAACCTACTCTTCAAATCGACCCATAGAAAGAAGTCTAAATGAGTTAAATCCGGTGATCTAGGGGGCCACTCAATAGCACCTCTACGCCCAATCCATTGCTCTGGAAACTCTCTGTTCAAAAACTCCCTAACACGTTGTGAAAAATGCGGAGGAGCTTGATCTTGTTGAAACACTAAATGATTTTCTTGATAGCTATCATCATTTTCAACAATGTCAATTAGTAGAGGGCAAACGATATCTTCTAGTAACGCCAAATACGTTTCGCCACTCAAATTGCCATCAAGAAAAATCGGTCCGATTGAACGATCTCCAAAAATGCCAGTCCAGACATTCAATTTCTGTAGAGTTGAGCGTGGACTTTCTGAAAATTTCTTGGATTATTATCTGCCCAATAACGACAATTATGACGATTGACTGTAGAGTTTATTAAAAACGTACACTCGTCGGAAAAACAGATATTCAACAGAGAGTTCCCGTTATCAGCTATTCGTGCAGTCGTAACTTCACAAAACTCCAGCCGCCGATCAAAATCATCTTCATTCGGTTATTTTCTGTAGTACTATCAAGTATCAAACCGACCGATAAACTAAAATAATAAACCGCATTTCTGTCATTTCGATAAGAAATGTTCTGATTTTTGTTTACAAACCAACAAAACATTGACTTTCTTATCGGAATGAGTGAAATGCGTTTTTGCATCTTCAACTATATATATATATATATATATATATATATATATATATATATATATATATATATATATATATATATATATATATATATATATATATATATATATATATATATATATATATATATATTTATATATAATTTTCATTAAATTTGGCAGATACCTTCCTTTTGTAAGTGGCTTAGCCAAGAAAATCGCACAAGGTGTTCTGGGAAAATTTTCGATTTTCTTTTGGAAAATGTTTGTCTTCGAAAATAACAAAGTTATAGCAACCAAACTTGGTACGCGGGTTTAGGTTATAAAAAGTAAACTATGTACCAAAATTTTAGAGCTCTATCTTAAAAAATTGAGCATTTAATAAAAACAAGTTTGGTGCCACTGGAGGACACAAGACCAAGATATTTGTGTATTGAACAAAATCTATTAAATATTAAAAAATTTTATTGTTCTTGGCGCATGTATGATTTTCGTTAAAACATTTGCCTAGATCATTTCCATGAAAATTCATTGCCATAACGCATTTGCTACGTCCAGACTTTTTATGATTTGGAAGAAACAAAATTTTTACATTGTTACAACGCTTTCCACATATTTGCTGTGATAACTAAAAATAAAGTAAATAATTATATAATAAGTTTTTTATTATTATTAGGCTTCCATTGAGATTCAAACCTCCGCTTAAAAAGTATATTTATAATCAACATTAATTAAAAGCGGGACCTTTACCATGCAGCTATAGACCCATATATTTTTAACTGGTTCAATGCTGGTTCTATACCTGAAATTTCACACATATTTTTAAATGCTTATAATTCAACTTTCTGCAAAGCTAGAGACTTGAAATTTTGTACGTATCATAGTCTCTATAACGGAAACGTATGTACCAAATGTGATCAAAATAGCTTTGTTATTTTTTAAGATACAAATATTTTCTGAAAGAAAATTAAATGTATTAACTTTCCCTAAAGCTGAAACCTTGTACTTTGATACGTGTTATAGCATCTCTGAAGGCAACGTACACACTAAATGACATTTAAATTACTTTCTTATTTTCGAGGATACAAAAATTTTCCCGGAAAAAACTGATCCGATCGGACCCGTTAACGAGATTATCTAAGCTATTTACAAAAGGAAGGTAAAATCAACCCATACCTTATCATATATATATATATATATATATATATATATATATATATATATATATATATATATATATATATATATATATATATTGTAAAAAAATATTGAAAAAGTGTATTTATACTGAAGTAAACTGGACCGCGGACCGATGCTGCTTGGGATGTGTCCCCTCCCCCTGCTTCCATCAGGACCAGCAAACTCAGGTATCACCACCGGCTGCGTGTTAAGGAAGATACGGTGTGGCCAGCTTGCAACATATATATATATATATATATATATATATATATATATATATATATATATATATATATATATATATAGCGCTGGCAAAAAGAATGGAACACCTCGAATCCTTTCATAACCAACCATATTTTCGAAAAATATTCGGACCCGTCGATTTTATTTACCATTTTTACAAATTTTAAGAACCTTTAGTATTATACAGATACAGGATGGCTCAAAAAGCCGGGGCACACGTCAAGTGTGATTATTTAAATGCAATACCCAAAATGTTATTCAATTTTTGAATTCTACTTAAAATTTTGAATATTTTTTTATCTAAAATTTCGAAAATATACATGGTTATGAAAATATTGGGGGATATTCAATTCTTTTGGCCCACGCTGTACATTATGTATATATATATATATATATATATATATATATATATATATATATATATATATATATATATAAGCTTTAGTGGGTCTGGTCGGCGCCCATGTGTCGATATTTTTTTAAGAAGATTAGCTATAAATAGTTGCCTAATTTTAGCGAAACTTTGAAGTCTTTATTCAGTAAATAACAATGCACTTTTGGCTAATTATCTGTAAAATTAAAGAAATTGCTCTATTGGCGGCAACAACGATGCACTTTGGTTACGCTTAAGTTGCTGTCGCAGGAGGCATTACGATGAAAGCAGTGACTGCATTTCTCTAGCAGGATTTGGCAATCTTCTTGCAATGGCAATAACCGGTATCACCACTTTGAGGATTTTCTTCTTTATTTTTAATACAATTAATACCCGAAAACTATATTCGCAATCTGAAAACACGCAAAAAGAAACACCTTAATTCACTTTATAGTTCGCATGACAAAAAAAAAGAATGGCTTGGTAGGTATGTATATTTTTAACGTTGCGACGTTGTCAGTTTGTACCCAAAATTGTGTTCTAGAAGTTTTATAAACCTTATAGATTTGTTTTCAGTGAATTTTCTTAACAAACATTCACTAATGGGGAGATCCCGACTTTTGAATTTTAAAAGAATTTCTTCACATGAGCGCGAACTAGGATCCCTAGAACACATATCCGGGGTCAGGCCAGGGCTGACAATTTTCTAAATTGTTAGTTAGCTGTATCCAGTCTCAATTTTTTAACACTTTGTGTTATTTGGAGCTGGCTTGACAGCATACTACTTGGTTCCGCAACTAGGTGGCGGCACGTCCACCACTTACTGAGTATTTTAGGACTGGCTATACGATAGCCGTATTACTTTTGGTGCATTTTTGCTGCAACTTGTATGCCGTACTGAAGAGCTCTCATGAGAGCGAAACCGGTCTACGGTTCTAATTGTTGCGAAAATGCATCGAGTCTTACAGTTTCAATTTTTATATTATATATATATATATATATATATATATATATATATATATATATATATATATATATATATATATATATATATATATATATATATATATATATATATATATATATATATATATATATATATGTATGTATATATAATGTACTTTCCTTTTGTAAGTGGCTTGGATAAGTTCGTTAGCCAGGAAAATTGAACCAGGTTTTTTGGGAAAATTTTGCGTTTTCTTTCAGAAAAAATTTGTATCCTAAAAAATAGAAAAGCTATGGTAACCAAATTTTGACGTTGTTAGTTTGTACACAAAATCATGATCTAGAAGTTTTATAAACCTTATAGATTTGTTTTTACTGAATTTTCTTAGAAAAAATTCACCAATGGGGAGATCTCAACTTTTGAATTTTGAAAAATTTCTTCAAATGAGCGGGAACTAAGATCCCTAGAACCCATATCAGGGGTCAGTTTAAATTTTTATATGTTTATATATATATATATATATATATATATATATATATATATATATATATATATATATATATATGTATGTATGTATGTATATGATATATAAAGATAACTCAAAAAAAAAGCCTGGACGCAGCAAGTGCGTTATGGTAGTGAATTTTCATAGAAATGATCTGGCACAAAATATTTTATAACTTTTTTTTCTTGTAACATAGAAATCTAAATTTTGGTATATAGTTTGCTTTTTATATCGTAAACCTACCTACCAAATTTGGTTATCATAGATTTTTTATTTTTTAAGATAAAAATTTTTTTCAAATAAAAACTCAAAATTTTCTCGGAAAACCTCGTCCGATTTTTTTGATTAACGAACTTGTCAAAGCCTTTTACAAAAGGAAGGTACATGCCAAATTTTATCAAAATCGGCGTATTATTCTTTGAGATAAACATTTTTTTCGAATGAAAACTCAAAATTTTCCCGGAAAACCTCGTCCGATTTTCCTGACTAACAAACCTGTCAAAGCTATTTACAAAAAAAAAGGTACATGTCAAATTTTATTAAAATCGGCTAATTACTTTTTGAGATAATAATTTTTTTCGAATGAAAACTCAAAATTTTCCCGGAAAACCTTGTCCGATTTTCCTGACTAACGAACTTATCCAAGCTATTTACAAAAGAAAAGTACATGCCAAATTTTATCAAAATCGGCCTATTATTTTTTGAGTTATCGGTGTGATACATATATATATATATATATATATATATATATATATATATATATATATATATATATATATATATATATAAACATATAAAAATTGAAACTGACCCCGGATATGGGTTCTAGGGGTCCTAGATCGCGCTCATTTGAAGAAATTTTTTCAAAATTCAAAAGTCGAGATCTCCTGATTAGTGAATTTTTTCTAAGAAAATTCACTAATAATGGTCCGATTTTGATAAAATTTGGAGTGTACCTTCCTTTTCTAAGTGGCTTGGATAAGTTTGTTAGCCAGGAAAATTGTACCAGGTTTTCCGGGAAAATTTTAGATTTTCTTTCGGAAAAAAATTATTTAAAAAAATAGAAAAAGATATGGTAACCAAATTTTGTATCTAAGTCTACGATATGAAGGGGAAACTATATACCAAAATGTATATTTCTATGTTACAAGAAAAAAAAAAGTTATAAAAAATATTTGGTGCCAGATCATTTCTATGAAAATTCACTACCATAACGTACTCGCTGCATTCAGACTTTATTTAGATAAATGTGAACGTAATGACGAAACGGCTAAAAATAAACGAGATGATAAAACTAATAAAGAAATTACGTATGTAATTGGATTACGTGGTCTTATGACATGGTATCATATTGTTAGGTCAAGATGACACAGTGAGTCAAAGAATAGTGTAAAAAATTTTAAGTAAGAAACTGGTCAACAAACCTTGTAGCTCGAGTATCTCGGAATATATTTTAGGTTCAAGTGTTTATTAGATATTTTCGTAGAAGTCCAACGCAATTGTTTGGCGATGTTTCTTGTATTAAAGGTTATGCAACTTAATCTTAATCTTACTGTTGTGTCTGCTATTTTGAATGCAGATTACAGTTGCACTGAATCAAGTTATTTTTGCGTGATTTATCGTGGAATTTCATCGTAAACAAATATGTGTAAATATGGATTGCCTATCAGTTGGAAAATTTCTTAAGACAAGTCGAATTGCGTCCTTTATCATGCATGTAATTTATTCGTGATATACCGCTATATTCTTGAGCTTGACGCCTATTTGGAAAAGCTTCGACACATTTTTGCAACATATACCATTAAATTACATTAAAAAGTTGATAGACGGTTACAGTTTTTGAAAATTATAGAGATTTTTCAAAATGAAATATAAGATCTGAGCCAAAACGTGGCTGGATTAAATTTTTGTGCTCCAATTTATTGTTTTTAATGCACGGGCATGTATGTATGTATGTATGTATGTATGTATGTATGTATGTATGTATGTATGTATGTATGTATGTATGTATGTATGTATGTATGTATGTATGTATGTATGTATGTATGTATGTATGTATGTATGTATGTATGTATGTATGTATGTATGTATGTATGTATGTATGTATGTATGTATGTATGTATGTATGTATGTATGTATGTATGTATGTATGTATGTATGTATGTATGTATGTATGTATGTATGTATGTATGTATGTATGTATGTATGTATGTATGTATGTATGTATGTATGTATGTATGTATGTATGTATGTATGTATGTATGTATGTATGTATGTATGTATGTATGTATGTATGTATGTATGTATGTATGTATGTATGTATGTATGTATGTATGTATGTATGTATGTATGTATGTATGTATGTATGTATGTATGTATGTATGTATGTATGTATGTATGTATGTATGTATGTATGTATGTATGTATGTATGTATGTATGTATGTATGTATGTATGTATGTATGTATGTATGTATGTATGTATGTATGTATGTATGTATGTATGTATGTATGTATGTATGTATGTATGTATGTATGTATGTATGTATGTATGTATGTATGTATGTATGTATCCAACCGATAACTAAAAAAGTAATTAACCGATTTTGATGAAACTCAGCAAGGCCTTTCTTTGATTAATAGCTTTCTTTTATTTCAACAATACACCACGACGGCACGCAGCCTAAATACTATCGTACCGTGGGTGTAGACAAGGAGGAAAGAGGCAACTTGTTAATTATGGACTTGAAGGTTTGGAGGTTCGAAGGAGAAGGGAAAACATGTGCCGGCAAGGAATTCCACAACTTGGAAGTCCCCGGGACAAAAGAGCGGGCATAACAAGATGTTCTATGTCTGGTGACCTGGACAGTAAAAGGGTGCATTCGCTCTGTTCCCCTGGTAGATCTGTTGGGAGCAGCAGGTGGAGGAACTATTTATTTTCCTCCCTTAGGGCTCGTCCGCAGCCTCGGCGCCCCGACAGCACCGCAGAGGAACTATGGAAGAAAGCTCCTCTGAGCAGTGCCCGTACAGATAGCTATAAATGAGAGAGAGAGAGAGAGAGAGAGAGAGAGAAGTCACCAATGGCACGTCGGTGAGCAAGGGATGGCAGCCAGCTTGGATGAGTTCGTTAGCCAGAAAAATCCAACAAGGTTTTCGAGGAAAATTTGGATTTTTCTTTCTAAAAAATTTTTTATCTCCGAAAATTACAAAGCTATTTTGATGAAATTTGGTGGATATGTTGCCTTGAGAAATACCTTTTTTTCCCTCCCTCATGGCTCGACCCCGATAGCACTGCAATGGAAAAGACTTAGTACGTACCAAAATTCAACTTTCTAGGGTTATATAAAATTAGGTTATTACAATTTGAAGCATTTAATGAAAATTCTCTACCATAACGCACTTTCTGCGGCCCGAACTTTTATTTATTTGCGGTGAGGTATATAATTTCTTGTGTGGCAATTATTTTTAAGCGATTTAGAATAGTTTATTAAATGCAAATACATAATTGACCTTTATTTTGTTTCCAGGACGGAATTGAAACTCGAGTCATTGGAGGATGCAGTAGTTCTGGAAGAATCGGCCACCGATTGGTTACAAGATAAGAGGGGATGTCCTGCTTATGTTAGTCCTGAAATTCTGAAAGCTGGAGCGCATTATTCTGGCAAAGCGGCTGATATGTGGTCCTTAGGTGTAATATTGTACACCATGTTAGTCGGAAGGTAAGCTGTTTTCAATAAATACATTTAAAATAGTATAAATAAATATACAAGCAATTTTTTTTAATAACGTTTAGTCAAATGAACTCGCCAATAGCTGTATTATCGTTTACACCTGTTTAAAATTTGATTTCTCTAAATAATTATTTTTTTAGATTATATAGTCGATTTTGTAGCTTTTATCTACAATTCTTTTCTTTCCTTGTTAGTGAATTTTCGTAGAAAAAATTCACTAATGGGGAGATCTCGACTTTTAAATTTGGATTTTTTTTTAAATGAGCGCGAACTAGGACCCCTAGAACCCAGACCCGGGGTCAGTTTCAATTTTATGTGCTTATATATATATATATATATATATATATATATATATATATATATATATATATATATATATATTCGTGGCGCAGGTTGCCTGGTGGCAGCCTACTAAGTGAGAGGTACCAGGTTCGATTCCAGGGAGGGCCAACGAGAAGTTGACCTTGTTTGGAAAATTGATAAAATTAATAAATAATTGGGAATGAATGTGCTAATGGCCTTAGATGCCGCAGCCTTTAATAATAATTAATAAGAAATAAAATAATGTATCACACCGATAACTCAAAAAGTCTGGACGCAGCAAGTGCGTTATGGTAGTGAATTTTCATAGAAATTATTTGGTACCAAATATTTTTTTTACAATTTGTAACATAGAAATCGAAATTTTTGTATATAGTTTAATTTTTATAAGTAGCTACCTACCGAATTTGGCTACCATATCTTTTTTATTCTTTGAGATAAGAAATTTTTTCTAGAAGGAAAACTCAACATATTTACGGAAAACCTGGTCCGATTTTCTTGGCTAACGAACTTGTCTAAAGCACTTACAAAAGGAAGGTACATGCCAAATTTTATCAAAATCGGACGATTATTTTTTGAGTTATCGGTGTGAAATATCTCTCTCTCTCTCTCTCTCTCTCTATATATATATATATATATATATATATATATATATATATATATATATATATATATATATATATATATATATATATATATATATATATATATATATATATATATATAAATTGAAACTGACCCTGGATATGGGTTCTAGGGGTCCTAGTTCGTGGTCATTTGAAACCATTTTTTCAAAATTCAAAAGTCGTGATCTCCCCATTAGTGAACTATTTCTACGAAAATTCACCAAAAATAATGGGCCGATTTTGATAACATTTGGCATGTACCTTCATTTTGTAAGTGGCTTGGATAAGTTCGTTAGCCAGGAAAATTTTGGGTTTTCTTTCGGAAAAAATGTTTATCTCCAAAAATAAAAAAGCTATGGTAACCAAATTTGGTACGTAGGTTTACGATACAAGAAGTAAAGCATATACCAAAATTTAGATTTCTATGTTACAAGAAAAAAAGTTATCAAAAAATATTTGGTGCCAGATCATTTCTATGAAAATTCACTGCCATAACGCACTTGCTGCGTCCAGACTTTCTTTAAATACATCTAACCAGAAAGTAACAATAAAAAACTTATAATATAAATTTATAATGTTTGATTATTAGCATGTTAAATGAGCGTTAAATAATTATGCTACGAATGGTAGTTTTTTAAGGCTTGCTGGGTAAAGTTTCTTTTTACTGACATTACTATAAAACAAATACTGGCAAAAAAAGAATCGCTAATTTGAATTTCAAACCCAGCTACTATTAGTTGTTTATGTATCATGTGAATGGGTAAATAAACTTTATTTTAAATGATTTCCATTCCTTATAAAGATACGTATCGATTATCCTCTCAACGTCTGAAATGGTCATTGACTAGACTGGAAAAAAAACCACGTATATGAGTCAGCAACTGGGTCACTGATTCCATAAATATGGGTAAAAGAAGTGTGGGTAGGTTAGTGTACCGTCTATACTATATCAACTGGCGACTCCTTTATTAATACCTGCTTTTCTCAATTTTTTTTTCATATGAACACAACACCTACAAAGTTTATTCAAAATCTTCCAGACGTATAATTAAATATTACTTAACATGGTTACAAAAATGACGGTTACGAGAGAAATGGAACTTGTATTATAATATAACTTTGCTAGCACATTTTTATTCGTCTTTCTATCTGTGTATCTTGCCGTTATCATTTTCTTCATTCCACATTTCAACTTTGCTAAGGCTGTGATTTTTTTGGTACTATTGCGGACGTTCCAGTAATAACAATTTAAAATTTTAATGCAAGTAAAGCTTGGGGTAAGTTATCATTATAAGCCACTAAGTGAAGATTGGAACCTGTGATGAGCACCGATAACTACACTTGGAGACCCCAAATCACCACATCTTTTAAATGCCCGAATTTGTCATCCTCTGATGAGCCTCACTTTGTTAGCGAAACGATCATTAAGTCTTTAAGTATGTGTTGCGGGGCTTTTAGTTCTCCAAGTATACTTGTCATTATAAGTGTTGGTATGAACAAACATTTTGAAACAGTCGTTTTGGGTTTCCCTGCAGTCAGAATGGTTTTGTAAAGTCGTTACATATCGTAGCTGAAAGCTGAAATTAAAAATATATACATGTAGTCAAATCAGTGGGATATTGTCACTTAAACCCTGTTCAGAATTTGAATTTTGTTGAAGTTTTTTGTGTCTAAATAGAACATTGGAATGGGAGCACTTATGGTTGATGAAGGCAAGGATTTAAATATTAGGTGGCGGAAGAAATTAGAAATTAGAATTAATTCGCTACCTCAAATTTTCAATTTAATAAATTTTGGAAAATATATGTCAAACACATTTAGGGAAAAACTATTAATTATGCCAAACAATACATATATGTACAAGACTAATGACTTCTTCTAGCACACTTTTTTCTACTTTCTATGGGTGAGGTACGCAGATTTTGGACATTTCTTCCATATTCTCTTAATACCAGGAAAGCCTCTGGCCTTGACGAGATCCCAGAAATTGTTCTCAAAAAATGCGCACCAGAACTTGCTCCTGTCCTGACTCGTCTGTTTCAGATATCTTACAATATTGGCATATTTCCTAGTAACTGGAAAACTGCTCGAGTACAACCCGTCCCCAAGAAAGGATCCAAAGCGCTTCCTAGCAACTACATTTCTCTCCTTTCAGTCGTCTCTAAAGTGATGGAAAAGTATATAAACATCGAATTACTAAAATTTCTTGAAAAACAAGTCTAATCCACGACAGGCAGTATGGATTCCGTCAGCGCAGATCAACTGCCGATTTCCTTTCCTTTGTCACCCATTCTTGGAACAAGTCTATGGAACTACACGGTGAATCCCAGATTGTCGCTCTAGACACATCCAAAGCATTCGACCAGGTCTGGCACGCAGCGCTGCTTAATATACTTCCGGCCTATGGCCTACCACCAAAACTCTGTACCCGGACAGCAAATTTCCTATGCAACCGGAGCATTTCTGTTGTCGTGGATGGCCATTCATCTAAACTGTATCCAATTAATGCAGGAGTTCCTCAAGGTTCAGCCTTAACCCCTACTTTGTTTCTTCTCCACATCAATGACCTCATCTCTAGCACATCCAGCCCAGTTCACAGTTACGCGGACGACAGCACCATCCACTCAAATATACAATATTCTAAACCTGTCTCTTTAGCCCAATTAGATGAGGATCGCTGACTCATGGAGGGTTATGTCTCTGTGGATCTCCCAAAAATATTGGACTGGGTAATTAGAAATCTTATACAATTCAACTCCACCAAATATCAGTCTTGCCTTCTGCCTCATAAGAGATACACCAGCCCTAGACCCATCACAATGAACAGGTTATTCAAAGTAATAAGTCCTTTTCACTTGTTGACCTTTCTGTGGATCGAAATCTCAATTGGCGCCAACATGTCACATCAATTGCAGGATCGGCTGCTAAGAAATTAGGTTTCCTCTTCCGGGCTCGCAAATACTTTTCACCAGCTAATCTCTATACCTTATATACTTTACAAATAAGGCCAAACCTCGAATACTGCTCCCACATCTGGGGTGTGCCGCTGCCGCTTCTACGCTCGCTATCCTGGACTCCATTCAAAAGAGAGCTATACGTCTCATCGGTGACCCTACCCTCACCTAAAGCCGCCATTCCTTGTCCACCGACGTGTCGTTGATGACCTCTTTCTCTCCCTTTTACATATATCTGCATGGGCACTGCTCAGTGGAGTGTTCTTCCATAGTTCCTCCACCTGCTGCCCCCAACAGATCTACCAGGGGAACAGAGCGAATGTACCCTTTTACTGTCTAGGTCACCAGACATAGAACATCTTGTTATGCCCGCTCTTTTGTCCCGAGGACTTCCAAGTTGTGGAATTCCTTGCCGGCACATGTTTTTCCTTCTCTTCCGAACCTCCAAACCTTCAAGTCCAGAATTAACAAGTTGCCTCTTTCCTCCCTGTCGACACACACAGGACGATAGTATTTAGGCTGTGAGCCCTTGTGGTGTGTTGTTGAAATAAAAAATAAATAAAAAAATGTCCACATTTCAAAAGTTCTATTCTCTCCATGACTTGCTTATTTCAGCTTTTGGCTTCATACAAAACACTCCATACGTATGACGTGGTGAATCAAATGTCCAAGCTGAATTGTTTAATAATCAGAAAAATATTTTGTCTGTTGCTTTGAAATCGCGATCCCACTTTTCAGTTATTTGCTACATTTGACACCATCGCTAATAATTACTTCCAAAATACCTGAACATTTCTACTTGTTCAAGATGTTACCCGTTGAGCTTTATGTCAGTTTTTTCAGTTATATCTTTACTCATTTTTACTGCTTTTGTTCTCGTCATATTGATTTTTTTTAAATTCTCTCAACACAGTATCCAGGGAACTGCGTTGTTGTTTGTGTTATTATTTTTGAAGTCCAAGAAAACGTTAGTCTTGTGCTGTTTTCAATAACTAGTTCTGTTAGTTGTCAGATTTTAACTATCAATGACTTAGTTCAAAGTTAATATTTTGGCGATCGTCAAGTTTTATCATGGCTTTGAACTAAAGCGCAAAAGTTTGTGGTGTCAAAAATGTGAAATTATACAAATTTTTAAAATTTCAAGAAGGGTAGCGTTTTAAAACAAACAAAAATGCGCTTTTTAGCACACAACGTCACACCGTATCCGTTATTAAAGCGTTCTTAAGCAACAAAATGTTTTTTTTTTTGTCCAGAGGCCAGTTCATTCAGCCAACCAAAATGTTGTAAATTGATGTTTCAGATAGGTCAATTTTTAAAGAAGAAATAAAGGTGAGCCTTCGTGGTGCGGGTTGCTAGTTGTCGGCCTTCAAAGCGAGAGGCCCCAGGTTTTAATCGCGGGCCGGCCAACAAGAAGTTGATTCTGTCTGGAAATCAAAATAAATAAAAATGAAAATAAATAAATTTAAAAAAAGAAGAAGTAGTGAACAAAACGTCAAGAAAAATAATAGATAATTAAATTTCGTAATTTCAACGTTATAAAATAGATGGTCGCTCTATTAAAGTTTATAAATCTTGACAGTGATCAATTTATTAAAAAAATATTTTAGATTAATTTAAAGATCACTATTTATAAACTCTAAGAGCAGAATTCCATTTTATAACCTTAAAATGAAAAAAAAATATTTAATATTTTTCTTGGCGGTTTGAATTTTTCTTCTGCAAAATTAACCTACTATGTAACAGTTCTTGATGCAACAGATGAGCTACAGTAACTATTTTATAATGTCTTTTACACTGTTTTTTTTGCTTTTGTCGCTGGTTTAAAATTTTTCTTCGAAGGGAAAAAAGATTTTTCGCATCGAAAATATATAGCTGAATTCCGATACTACTCATTGTTGCTACAAAAATAATTTTCATTACAAAATAATTAAAATAACATTACTAGTATAGAATATGTTTCTCAGGCAAAAAATGCGATTTTTTTTCTGCAAAAAATCATAATAAACTGCAAACTGTGTCTCCAAACGATACCTCCAAATCTAATCTAAACTGAGGTATGATCTTTTTTAACATAAGTTACAACTAGATGAAAACATAGTAGTAGTTTCTCCAGATAAATGTGGAAAACCGTAATTCTGAATTAAATAAATCACGGAACGGATCGCTTGGCAATAAACCTTAATCAAAACGTGAATCCATCCGCAAGTTCAAGGTCTGATTGTAGTGAAATGAATATGAGCCGCGAGGCGTGACTAAACCAAGAAAAAAATCACGACTCGCATACACTCACAACAAACAGTAAACGAACCATGAAGCAAACAAATTCCTTTAAATAATAATAAAGTTCTCTAGAGAAAACCTCACCATTAGAAACAGTCTCAGGAAGAACCGGTGGTTACTGTCTCGAGTACGTGCACAGGTCTTCGAGGCGTTTCCTGGTTGAAACCGCGACATATGGCCTACGAGAATGCATTAAAAAGTCACCCTAACCCTTAATATCCTTACCAAATAATAATTAAGTAGAAGACAGAGCGTACATACGTGGATGGTAGATGGGGTTCACCTGTGCGTTTGAAGAGACATATGGTGGATCCGTTACGCATGATAGCTTGGGAAATATAAAGAAATGCAAGACGTGTTTAACGTATTTTTCTCGAAGGGACATTGGTCTTTATAAGCGGAAGTACATTTGCACCATTAGTTCTTGATATTATTATTCCAACTTGTCTTAAGGCCTTCAACTTGATAGCTGATTAGTTTAGTGTTAGTTTCAAGGGGAAATTGTATGAAAAGAATTTGCATTTTACTAGAGAAACACAACGAGTCATTACAAGTACAGGTAAGACCGATGTCAGCCAAATTTCTAAACATGCAATTATAAATAAATGAAATGTAGCTATCAATGTCACTAGGTATATAATCAATTTTTAAAATGTTTGGAAATGCTGTTTAAAAGAGTTACAAATCTAGAACACATTGAAGAGTAATTGTTTAGAATGTCCACCTGTCGGGTTTTGGACCAGAGTTCGAACACAAGTTGCTTTTTTTCGTAGGTACAAGTTTTTAAGTTATTTATATTGCTTTCCCAGTAAATAAATAATAAATAAATGAAATTTAAAATACAAATGGCTGTGATCTGAAGTACCATCAAAATGACATTGTTTTTTATATCACCAAAACAGAAAATTTTGAGTTTAACTTTTTTAATTGTATAGAAAAATCAAATCGTTTAGCCAACAAAGTGAAAAAAAGTTAATTTATAACCTCATCATCATCTCTATCACAGTCTAAAAGCGACATCGCCTTGTCGCAACCATGACACTCCACCTCTAGTAATTCATTTTATTTCATTGGTGCTCACTTCATCAATGGGGCTAGATTTTATAGAAGTTATTCTCTTGGTCTGCTTTTTTATCCTAATTTCTATCAGTAGCCATATTTTTTCTCTCACTTCTTTTAACACAATTTCTATCAGCGTACCTTGTCTTTGTCACCTTCCACAAGTCCCCATTTTGAAATCTTCTGTTTCTTCATGCCCTACTCACTTAAAATCCAGTTTTTCTTCACATATACCAACATACTCCATACATTACGACATGCTAAATCTATTCCTCAGGTTCCAGTTAATATGTTTATCAGTATTAAGAATACTTTATCTGTTTTGCCATCTCGATCCTCCTTCTCAGTTCTTTGCTACATCAACTTTCAATTTATGGTAGATTATAAACGTCTGGTATGCTTGTAAATGTGGGTTGGTTGCTTGTTTTGTTGTTTTGTTGGTTGGTTGGTTGGTTGATTGGTTGATTGGTGGCTTAAAATGATTTGGATGACCTTTAAATCCATTAGCCACATATTTTTGTAGTTCAGTTGTGAAAATACCACAACATCATGTTTAGTTATTATCAAACCAGTAAAAAATAAACTGACTTTTAGATAAAGCTATGTATTTGTTTTTACATAAATATTTTGAGAATATAGGTTTCATCCAAAAAGATTGTTGAGAAAACAGAGATAAGTTTTGTATGCTTGAAAGTGTAGGCTGGTGGATTAAAAATGTTTGGATGATCTCGGAACCTTAGGTCCGCTTGTCACGGATTGTTTACTTCAGTTTCGGAAATACCACCACATCATCCTTCGTTATAATCAAATCAGTAACATAAAAAACACCCCTGGCTTTGACGCATAAATAACGTCTCGTTTGGGTTGTAAAATAGCTTTCATTCAAAGAAAAACATTGACAAATCAGAGGTAAGTTTTGTATGTTTGGAAATATAGGGTGGTTTGATCAAATTGGTCTGGGAATCTTAAGTCCATTCGTCACATATTTTTGTTGTTCAGTTTCGAAAATACCACCCTACCACCCTTCGTTATCATCAAATCACCAACATCAGAAACATGCGTGGCTTTAGATAAAAATGGATAGTTGTCTCAGCTTTTAGTTTTACATAAATATCTTGGAAATATAGTTTTCATTCAAAGAAAAATGCTGACAAAACCGAGATAAGTTTTATATGCTTGAAAAAATTGGTTTAAATGATCATGTGGCTCCGGGACCGTAAGTCCATTGCAACAGTTTTTTTTTCTAGCTGAGTTTAGAAAATATTACCCCACCATGCGTCGTTATTATCAAATTAGTAAGTAAAATCAGAAACAAACATGGCTTTGGCATAAAAATAAATATATTTTTATATATTAGCTTTACACAATTAGCTTGAAAATATAGTTTTCATTCAAATGAAAAATTATAAACAAAAATAAGTGTTGTATGCTTGGAAATATAGATTGGTAGGCTAAAATATCTTGGTGGCATCGGAACCCTAAGGCCATTAGCCACAGATTCGTGTACTTTAGTTTTGAATATACCATGCCACCACCCGTCGTTATTATCAAAATCAATAAAGTCAGAAAGAAGCGTAACTTTTACATAAAAAAATAGATTTGGTTTAGCTTTTAAAGGAGTAATCAAAGGAAAATGTTGACAAAACTGAGACAAGTTTAAATAAAAATGATATCATTATTAGAAAACTGACAGCCTTCAAAATATTTTAAAAGATTTGCGAACGAACAGTCTATTTTTAATGTTTTCTCCATAGCTGAGGTGAACTGGCTTGAATAATACTCATTAGCTATTTTTCACTACCGTAAAGAATCTGCTGCACCAGTAATATTTTTAATGGTAACTTTCATTTCCAAAGCTTCAAGTCGAATTTTTGTTAATAATAGCTGATTTATGAAATTGAAATGTTATTTCTGAAAAAAAAAATGAATATGCGTTACATCGTTTTTAAATTTGAATCAAAAGTGCGGTGAACCCAAATTCTTAGTATCTTAGTAAGACAGTATGGTCTCATCAGAATGATGTGTATCGTATACCTAGCGATGACCTAACTTATTTGTTCTTATATTTGAAGGTGTGGTAAAAAAAATTCAAAAACAGATGTTACAAAACAAACGCCAAAAAATTACAAGTTTGTCTGCTCTAACGTCTACTTTGGCCATTCACAGAGCCCCAAGAAATATATGAATCATTTTAAGGATATACGTGCACAAGTTGCTTGGATAGGTCGTATTTTAATTAATATTGGCGCGCAATTTGCAGGTTTTTGCCCTCCGCGCAAACAAAAATTCTTTAACGCTTACGCAGATGTTAAATACGAACAGATATGTTTTGGAAAAATGACGGTTAAATACGTAATTTATACTAAGTAATAAATAAATAATCTGTTTATGAACAATATATATGTATGTGTATGATTTCATCCTCTTCGCGGCTTGCTGAGACTTGTTAATTCTGATGATATCGTAGAAAAAGAACGCATATAAAGAAGTTGCTACATTAATACCGTCACAGTCTAAAAGCAATGTCGCCTTTTTGGTCCAACCATGACTCAATGTCTCCAGCAATTTGTTTCATTTTATTGCAACTGCTGGACTGCATCAATCGGGTTTTCCAAAGTGCACCTCTTGGTCTACCTATTCCCTTGCTTCTAAGTATGTGTCCTTCAAATAAACTTGTCAGTTATTAGTTTCAGAATATGTCCAATAAATGTTGCCTTCCTCCTCTCAATTTCTGTCAGCAATCATCTTTCATCGCTTACCTCTAGCACACTTCTATTGGTTTTTCTATTGGTCTACTTTGTCTTTGTAATCTTTTAATGTTCACCTTGTCTTTTAGTCCTGCTTATTTACAGTCCAGCTTTCCGCGGCATACATTATAACACTCCATACATATGACTTGATTAACCTCTTCCTCGGGTCCAAGGTAAAATGTTTGTTAATGAGAAGCATATTTTGTCTATTGTATGCTTACTTTTCCTTCCTGATGTCCCTTCTTTGTTAGTTAATACTTTCAATGTACATGAACATTTCCAACTGTTCAAATTACTGATCGTTTAGCTTTATATCCATCTTTGTAACTCTCTCCTTGCTGTAACAGATAGAGTTTAGCGATTGAAGAAGCTAGCAGATATGATTGGCGAAACGTGTCGCAACCCACTGAGTTCGACCACGGCGTAACAGTCCGAAAATCACATAGGTAGTACTCAAAAGTATATGCACTGTTTTAAAACTTATCCTAAGCTATGACCATTTTTTGCGTTCGTTTATTAAAAGCAGTTTCCACCTAACATGAGTAAAGTTTTGTGGACTTTTCACTGAGATAGTATTTGCAGCATGTTTTTGCATTGTTTTCCTTTTCAGCTTTGGTAGACTTTGTTGTTAGGTGTCAATCAATCAAATCAATCAAAATTTATTTGTAGTAACATAGAATTAGGCCGCCCACCGAAATTCTCAACCTGCCTACCATCATTTTGGACATGGAAAGAAGGTTAGGAGTATTTTTGTAATTTTTTCAATATTATGAGTACTGCTGAAGATGGTTTCAAGAAAAACCGAATAAATTGAGCTTTAATACAAATATGAATATATGTATATGTGTTTTATAGTTTTTAGTGAATTTTTATTTTAAAAAAATCACTAATAGAGAGGTATCGATGGTGAGACTTTGCAAAATTTTGTTCAAATGAGCGCGAACTAGGACCCTTAGAACCCATATCCGGGGTCAGTTTTAATTTTTATATGTTTATATATATATATATATATATATATATATATATATATATATATATATATATATATATATATATATATATATATATAATTAACCGATTTCAATGAAACTCGGCAAGTGCCTTTCTTTTATTAATGGCTTTAGCCAGGAAAATCGGACGAGGTTTTCCGGGAAAATTTTGAGTTTTCTTCCAAAAAAAAATTTTTTTCTCCGAAAATAACAAAGCTGCTCTAATGAAATTTACTATATATGTTGTTTTGGAAGAGACCCTACTACGTACCAAAATTCAACTTTCTAAGTTTATATAAAATTGAGTTATTCAAATTTTAAATTTTCTTTCGAAACATTTTTTTTTCTTCGAAAATTACAAAGTTATGTTAATGAAATTTGGTGGATATATTGCACTAGGAAATACCTTACTACATACTAAAATTAAACTTTCTAAGTTTATAGAAAATTGAGTTATTCAAATTTGAAGCATTTAATAAAAATTCACTACCATAACGCACTTGCTGCGTCCCGAGATTTTTACATTGGCTTGCTGTATTACATTGTAATATTAAGTAGCAATTAAGCAATTCTGTCCATTAAAAACAGAGCGATATTTATTTGTCAAAGACTTTTTGGATTTTAAAGTAAGTTATCTGCAGTCTTGCCATTTTTGGGTGCCTAACATCATTATTTGAAACAAATAAAACAATAAACTAGAATAGCGTTATTTTTAACGTAAAAAAATAAAACATAAAATACGTTACATTGTATAATGTTTGGCAATTATTACAGTTTTCTTTAAATTAAAAGCACAGAAATAAAATATATCAAGACGGAGACTTCTACATTGTAGATACCGAAATAAAAATAGAAATGGCAAAGCAATAACTTACACGACTAACTCTGACTGATCATGACTTATTTATTGTTGACAAATACTTGGCAAAAGCTCGACTTTTAACGTTCTCTAGCACTGTAGAAGGGGGAAATATTTATATGTACTTTATAATGAGAACACCTGCTGCCTCTGATGATGCGTGAGTTTTTTTGTTTAACCCTCACAAGTGTAAAGCAAGAGCACCTATATAAGGCAATACATTCAACATAAAAGTGTGATAGGGGACAGGTGAATCAGTAACAACTATATATTAATCTTGCCTCCGCGTCTCTTGTATGATTTCGAAAGGGTGCATCGAGCAGGTGAAATTCTTCAACCTCTCTGCTATTAACATGTACAGGTGGTTAAAAAAAGATGCGCAACTTTTACATAAGTATATTGATCTTGAGAATACAATAGGAGCAAAAATATCTTCAAATTTGTGTGAAAAACTCTTTTAGAAAGATAACGATGATAACACTTGAAAAAAAGCAATAGTTGAAACATTGTGAAAAAATTCAGACAAAGCAAGTGCGTTATGGTAGCGAATTTCATAACAGTTTACATATTATGTAACTCAGTTTTCCAATCACCTGAAAATTTTAGTATTGGTACGGGGAAAAGTATCTACAAAGGCAACACGTGGAGCAAACATCCTCAATGATTCCATAATGATTATTCAACTAAGGGAAGATTGGAACCTGCGATGAGCACTGATAAGCACACTTGGAGAACTTGGAAACGATTGTTTCTACCGCCCTGGGCAAGGCTGAACTTTTTGCCTCGTTGTTCGCCGGCAACCCACCTTCAAATGTTCAACCACCAACAGTCTCCAATGTCGCGCATAAAATGACGCATATCATTTTCAAAACTAAAAAGCTAGGAAAGATGCTCTCTTCTCTTAATACCAGGAAAGCCTCTGGCCTTGACGAGATCCCAGCAATTGTTCTCAAAAAATGCGCACCAGAACGTGCTCATGTCCTGACCTGCCTGTTTCAGACATCTTACAATAGAGGCATATTCCCTAGTAACTGGAAAACTGCTCGAGTACAACCCGTCCTCAAGAAAGGATCCAAAGCGCTTCCTAGCAACTACAGGCCTATTTATCTCCTTTCAGTCGTCTCTAAAGTGATGGAAAAGTATATAAACACCGAATTACAAAAATTCCTTGAAAAACACAGTCTAATTCACGACAGACAGTATGGATTCCGTCAGCGCAGATCAACTGCCGACCTCCTTTCCTTTGTCACCCATTTTTGGAACAAGTCTATGGAACTACACGGTCAATCCCAGATTGTCGCTCTAGACATATCCAAAGCATTCGACCAGGTCTGGCACGCAGCGCTGTTTAATAAACTTCCGGCCTATAGCCTACCACCAAAACTCTGTACCTGGACAGCAAATTACCTCTCCAACCGAAGCATTACTGTTGTCGTGGATGGCCATTCCTCTAAACTGTATCCAATTAATGCAGGAGTTCCTCAAGGTTCAGCTTTAGCCCCTACTTTGTTTCTTCTCCACATCAATGACCTCTCTAGCACATCCAACCCAGTTCACAGTTACGCGGACGACAGCACCCTCCACTCAAATATACAGTATTCTAATCCTGTCTCTTTAGCCCAATTAGATGAGGATCGCAGACTCATGGAGGGTTCTGTCTCCGTGGATCTCCAAAAAATATTAGACTGGGGAAGTAGAAATCTTGTACATTCTACCCCACCAAATCACAGTCTTGCTTTCTTTCTCATAAGAGATACACCAGCCCAGACATCTTGTTATGTCCGCTATTTTGTCCCAAGGACTTCCAAGTTGTGGAATTCCTTGCCAGTAACATGTTTTCCTTCTCCCCAGAACCTCCAAACCTTCAAGTCTAGAATTAACAAGTTGCATCTTTCCTCCTTGTGGACACCCACGGTACGATACTATTTAGGCTGTAAGCTCTCGTGGTGTGTTGTTGAAATAAAAAAAAGATTGTCAGGTTTTTAAAAATGTGTTATGATTTGACTTATCCAAGTGTACTTATTTGATTAATCAATTATTGTTGTTGTTATAGCTTTTTGCAACCGTTTTATACTAAATCTACGTATGCCTTGTAAAGTGTCTAAATGATTGGAAAACTAACATTGACCATCTTTAACCCATCGATGTTTTTTTTTAATCTTCATTTCCACGGGATACCAAAGAAAAAACTTATTGCCAAGCTTCAGTACAATGAAATTCTAATCGACCTACTTCTTTGGCTGGTAACTTTTCTACCAGATGCTTATCGTGCGTGAGGGCGTCTCCTTTTCGGAAGCTCGCTTCCTAACGTCGGGTGTTCCGCAGGGCTCTGTTTTGCGACCGGTTTTTTTCCGGATCTTAGTTATCAAATGACATCTACCCATTTGCCGACCACCTAAAGTTTTATGGTAATACAGATATCGACTATGCTGGCTGCCCTGTATTAAGATTTGACCACTGTTGAGAGGTGGTGTATCACTCTCAACGACGAAAATTCTACAGTGATTCATCTTGGATCTAACAATCCAGACATTCAATACTCACGGACTTCAGCGCAGATAGCATCGGCTCGCAGGAAGACGGATTTGGTCGTTCTGGTTACTCCAAATCTGTGTTGGTCGAATCATGTGACTCTTGTGGTTAAGCAGCCTAGTAACACCAAATCTACTTGTAATACAAGACAACCTGGACGTCGAGATTTTCCTAGAATGTTCTTTGGACTTATTCGACCTCGCTTGGACTATGCTGCTACTATATGGTCTCCTTACTTAATTTGTGGTATCCAGCCATAGGATTCCGTCCAGAGACGTGTTACCAGAGTTCTTGTGTCACCCTTAAGACACCTCTGATGCTACAAATGTCTGCAGTATATTAACCTGAGATATTTCTCTCGTCGTGTTAGTGGTAACCTCATCAATACCTATGGAATCCTATCCTACATGTACTCTGTGGATCCTGACCACATTTTTACCTTGGGTCTCGAGGGCAAACTCCGTGGTCAAGCGATGACCCTTGCGAGTAGCACTTGTTATCACTTCCTCTGCAATCGTGTATATCATAGATGGAACATACTTATTCTGGAGAATGTTGTCATGGCCCCTACAACTGGTTGTTTCAGGTGGAGATTAGACGCTTTGTATATGTCTGTTGCTGTTTTGTGTCGTAGGGGTGATGTTCGTTTGCGCGCTATTTTATCCTGGATATGTATTGTATTTTTTTCGTAGTGATCACTGTTTCTTTTCTGTGCCAACTTCGTAACTACATTCACTGTAGATATTTTTCACTGTGCATAATAGGATTTGTTCTCTGGACATTATTTGTTAAGAATAACAATAATACAGTGCAAATCGCAGGCTTATTGTTTAAATATATTGTGTGCTTTTAGCTAATAAAGATAATATAACCAAGTGATTAATGTTTTCTCTAAGCAAGGCAAAAGTTGCAATATGTACGAATGGACTGACGACCACAGAGCTATACCACAGCATAGTAAACAGTTCTTATGCTGTGGCTATACTACTTGATATACACAATCAATACAAGGCAATTTTATTTATTTTATCGCTTCTTTTAAGTTTTAATGGTGTTAAAATTTTTTGAATAGTTTTAATATCTAAATTGCAACAAACCCATAATCTAATGCATTATTAATTTAGTTTTCTAGAGAAATCATGTTCGGCGTGTATAAGTTTATGTACAGCTGTATATGAGAAAGCCAGCAGCTATATTTTATGCACGCATGTAGGGTCCGCATTTCACACTTGAAAATACCGACGATTTCAGACCCATCAGCGATGTATATAGATAGAAATTTAATCTTCTACCTGCACTGCGTGGTCTGAGGTTTTTTTTTTATGGACAGGTGCAGATTTTTAAGGGTTTATCTGAATTCGTTTGGATTTTGTGCTGAGAATAAAAAATAAAATAAGACAGGTCAACGGTATTAATTAGGACAGGTGCCTTTAGGACGTCTCTCCCATATCGAGATGGGTTTTTAAAAATAAAGATAGCAGCGAACTCACCAGTGTTGTGATGGTGGGTCATTGCGCCAATTAGCACTGGTTTCTTTTTTTAATTATATAAACAGGTTAAAATTTTGTAATCAGACTCGTTTTTTAATGTTATTAACGAAATCTAAGTGTAATATAAGTATAGAAGAGATAATCTACTATTAAGTTTCTCATTATTATTGTCGTCGCAGCCCCAACAAAACACATTATCAAATTTTACTTTTGAGTCGAGTTGATGGCTTTGAACTTTGTGTTCTTTAGCCACAGAGTTTTATTAGTGAATTTTTATTTTAAAAAATTCACCATTAGAGTGGTATCGATGGTGAGACTTTGCAAATTTTTTTTCAAATGAGCGCGAACTAGGACCCCTAGAACCCATATCCGGGGTCAGTTTCAATTTTTATATGTTTATATATATATATATATATATATATATATATATATATATATATATATATATATATATATATATATTATATATATATATTATATTATATATATATATATATATATATATATATATATATATATATATATATATATATATATATATATATATGTATGTATGTATCCATCCGATAACTCAAAATATAATTAACCTATTTCGATGAAACTCGGCAAGTGCCTTTCTTTTATTAATGGCTTGGATGAATTCGTTAGCCAGGAAAATAGGACGGGGTTTTCCGGGAAAATTTTGAATTTTCTTTCGTAAAAAAATTTTTTTCTCCGAAAATTACAAAGCTATTTTAACGAAATTTAATGGATATTATGCCCTAGGAGAGACCTTACTACGTACCAAAATTCAACTTTTTAGGTTTATAGAAAATTGAGTTATTCAAATTTTGAATTTTCTTTCGAAAAAAAAATTTTTCTCCGAAAATTACAAAGCTATTTTAATGAAATTTGGTGGATATCTTGCCTTGGGAAAGACCTTACTGCATACCAAAATTAAACTTTCCAAGTTTATAGAAAGTTGAGTTATTCAAATTTGAAGCATTTAATAAAAATTCACTACCATAACGCACTTGCTGCGTCCCGAACTTTTTTTAAAATATTCGTTTTAATGCCTCTTTATTAAGCGTCTTTCTTTTCTCTTCTTTTAGTACGGTTTTATTCGCCTTTCTATCGTGTTGTCTTGTTTTTGTAAATTTTCTTCACATCCACATTTTGAAAGCGTCTGTTCTCTTCGTACGTGCTTATTCAAGGACCAGTACCCCCCACCCCCGTACATTACAACACTCCCAACACTCGAAACGTGTGACTTGATAAACCACTTTGTTAAGTCCAAGTTAAGATGGATATTGGCGAGAAGAGTAAACAAGGAAAGAAAGTGGGAAAATTCGGTCAGAGATTCATTTATGGAATAGATGTCGACGGCTTTCCATTGGGTACCTATGGTAGCTAAAATTGTGGTATACCAACATGGATATGGGTCTCTTTATTTTATTTAAGGAAAAAAAAGCTGCTTCGTCTATTTGGGCTATTAGCAACATAAAGGTAAATTTTAAAAAGTGACAAAATTACGTTACAATTATGTTTAGCTAGATAAATACACGAAATGTAGACACATGTGTTAAACATCGAGAAAACAATAACATAGGAACTGTTGACCATATTTTGTCAATTAAATTAACATCTTTCAAAAAACTTAATGTTCTTGTGATTGTTTGATTACTTCCCAAAGTCTCTTTAAGCTGAGATGAAACTTGGTGCTGCGATTGGGCCAGGATGTATTCTGGCGGCAACTCAGTTATAATGTGCTTCACAGTAAGTTGACAGTGACAACGAATGCAGAAAGGAAGATTTTCGTGATGTGGTAAATAATCATGTGTAAGCCGAATACCCCTAATTGTAAGTGCCTAAATTTGCTAAAAGTCTTCCTGTATTTACCGTGCTACTGGCAATTTTTTTGGCACGAAAATTCACTAAAAACTGTTTGCAAGATTCAACACTCTAAAATTTGTATTGGCGCCTCTAAAATCGTTTTGACACTTTAAAAGATTAAACAAATGTTGTGTATAAAACTTTTTAGAGACAATGTAGTAAATACGTCTAAACACATACGTCAAGACTTCTTCTCTGGCCCTCACCAATAACGGCAACAACAATTAATGAAGTAAATAATTTTAATAATCGTTAAAAAATTTACAATACATCAATAAATTAGGCAATTAAGATAATAAAATGTATGTTATTTGGTGTTATTTTTAACAGTCTCGAATTATCACTCGCTAATTGCTAACATAGATTTAAAATGATGTTTACATGTAACAATGTTGCATTGAAATATCTCAAACAAGGACATATTCAGTTGTTTTCAGTGCATACTATGTTATAAGATAACCTATGGTCAATCTTTGTCGTCCAAAGAAAAGTAAATATAACTTATTAAAACATACATTTTTATTATTTTATTACATTCTTTACTAATCTCTACACTTTTTATGCACATTTGCGATTACCGTCCCTATTTTTATAAACTTTAAGATTCGATTTCAAACCAATAATTATTAAAAACCTAATTGCAATAAATAATTATTTAAATCCGGATTTACCTAACCGTAACAAACGAATTCTCTTGTGAAATATTAAAAGTCTCGAAGCTCTGTACATATTTCCTATTCAGAACCCTAGCAAGATCCTCGAAGTCTTCACTATCTTCAACAATATCCGAGCTTAGCTATTCTTTAGGCCTATAACTATACGCTTATAATTGATTTTACGTATATATATATATATATATATATAAATATATATATATATATATATATATATATATATATATATATATATATATATATATATATATATATATATATATATAGTATTAATTTTTTTTGTGTGACGGTAATAGTTTTATTTACCAAAAAATTGTGGAAAAGCCGTCAGTTGTAGAACAAAACTTTTTATTATAGGCCGAGCTTTCGGAAAAATTAATTCCTTTATCAAGGCTACAATATGGAAAAAAAAAGTTTACAATTTACTTGGAAAAAATATAAAAGTTCAAAATACTTACATATAACATGAATTCTACTAAACTAATTATGTAATAACAAACATGAAAAGAAACCTTTTGATGAATTTGAGTGAAGTCTAAAAATTCGGGACGCAGCAAGTGCGTTATGGTAGTGAATTTTTATTAAGTGCTTCAATTTTGAATAACTCAATTTTCTATAAACTTAGAAAGTTTAATTTTGGTATGTAGTAAGGCCTTTCCTAAGGCAACATATACACCAAATTTCATTTAAATACCTTTGTAATTTTTGGTAAAAAAAAATCCGAAAGAAAAATCAAAATTTGAATAACTCAATTTTTTATAAACTTAGAAAGTTGAATTTTGATACGTAGTAAGGTCTCTCCCAGGGCAACATACCCTTTAAATTTTATTAAAACAGCTTTGTAATTTTCGGGGAAATTTTTTTTCCCGGAAAAGCCTTTCTGATATTCCTGACTAACGAACTCATCCAAGCCATCAACAAAAGAAACGCACTTGTCGAGTTTCATTGAAATCGGTTAATTAATTTTTGAGTTATCGGATGGATATTTGAAAAAATTTGTGCAAAGTCTCACCATCGATACCTCCCTATTAGCGAATTTTTTTAAATAAAAATTCACTAACAAAACAAACCAAACAGTATATCCCTCGTGCTTTAAGTAACCTTATTATGACAAGCAGATACACCATTTTAACATTTTAAATAAAGTGGTTGAAGTATTTTACATAATATGTTGATAATTAATTAATTTATAGAATATAACATGATCATTTTCAAACACTCTCCCAGTATACAACACAATATTACTCCTCAGTCAATAAATTCACTTTTTTCATTCTGCTCTATCAAAACTACATTTAGTAAATTTTAATTTTACACTACAATAACGACTTGTTAATGCATTCTCCAGAGCACACAGAAACGAGATAAGGTTATGAGCAAAATATATAGTAAAAACAATGTGCCATATTTTATCAAAATAACTTATTGTTTGAAAATGTACAAAAATTTTCCGACAATATACCTTAAACGTTGGTTTTCTAACCAACAAATCTTAGGTTAATAGCAAATTGAGTTATTGAAATTTGAAACATTTAATGAAAATTTGCTACCAAAACGCACTTACTGCGTCTTGATTTTTTTCTTACAAACATATTTCGATAAAAAATGTAATAAAATAAGGCTGTTCGAAAAAAAAATTTGTAGGGATCACCAACGATCGACTTGTGGGCCAGCCGGTGATTGTCAAAATAATTTTATAAGATGCAGCTCAAGACATCCCTATAATTAACTTATACAATTGTTTCTCGTCTCTTGTATAATAATAATTATATTCAGCTTTACCGTAGAAACGCGTCACCCTGTATAATATCAGCCCTTTTGTAAAACTTCGATCCTTTATATTTATTTATTTATTCAATATGCAAATACACAGTTTATAAACCATTTACGTATATATGTATTGATAAAATATAACAAACACTGTTTAATCCACCCACTAACATTAATAAAGGAATAATTTGCACTTGTATATAAAAATTTCCCAAATGACACAAATAATTCGTCCACTCAAACAAATAATAAAATAAAAAACATCATATAAACGATCTAATATCATACGGCATACGGTAAATGTCAGGTTTCTCAGTGTAAAATAGAAACATTACTAAAATTTATATTATGGCCAGTGTCGAGATTATGTTCTGACAGAGCGCAAGTTCTTTTTTGTAAACGTATGTCACTTTTGTGCTGTGTTAACCTATCTTTAAGGACTCTGCTTGTTTGGCCATAATATAAATTTTAGTAATGTTTCTATTTTACACTGTGAAACCTTAAGTAATAAAATAATGTGTTTAGAAGAATTTTAACGAACATTTAATAAACTTAAAGAAAGATAATAATTTTAGAAATCACTACCCCTATTTATATTTCCTAGACAAAAACAAAAAACAAATTCAATTAAACAATATTTAGCTTTATATGTCAGTTTGGCATTTTTTAGACTTCACTCAAATTCATCAAAATGTCTTCTTTTCATGTTTGTTATTACATAATTAGTTTAGTAGAACTCATGTTATATGTAAGTATTTTAAACTTTTATATTTTTTCCAAGTAAATTGGAAACTTTTTTCTTTCCATGTTGTAGCCTTGATAAAGGAATACATTTTTCCGAAAGCTCGGCCTATAATAAAGAGTTTTGTTCTAGAACCCACAATTTTTTGATATATATATATATATATATATATATATATATATATATATATATATATATATATATATATATATATATATATTAGAGTTGTGCGAAGCTTCGAAATTTCGAACCGAACCCGAACTCGAACCGAACCTTCGCACTAGCGATGTTGAAGTAGTTCGAAGTTCGAAATATGCAATTCTTCAAAATAGTTCGAACTTCGTTGGTCAAAAATACTTCGAAATTTAACTTCACAGACATTGAATGTTGCCAAAGGTAGCGAAGTTGCGGCCCCTTTAACTCGGTAGCGACGCTTTAAACTCGTTATCGATCTCATTGAGTCGATAGCGTAATTTTAGGATATTTCACTCGTGCATATTTTTGATAGTAGATGGGACACATTGAGACAAAACGGACCCATTTAGCAATCACAGAAATATTTTTCTTATATAACCTAGCCTCCAAACACCTTTTTCAGTAACAACATTATGATAGCAGTGTTCGAAGGCGATCGGTAACGTAAATTTTCCGAATTTGAGGATAATTGCAGATTGCCTTTGGAATACATTGGTTTCAATATGCTTTATTTTACAGTGAGCCAAAACAGTTACATATTCACAATCAGCAGACAGTTCAAACTTGTAAGTGGTTATTTTTAACTGACTTCAAAAAAAGGAGGAGGTTCTCAATTCGACTGCATTTTTTTTAATGTGTTACCTCAGAACTTTTTTCTAGGTAAACCGATTGTGATGATTCTTTTTTAATTGAAAGCTGCTGCTTCTCACGTGGTGCCATATAAATTTGATGAAGAACTGACCAGTAGTTTTTGAGTTATTCTTAATGAAGTCGGTTTCCTATTTTTTTAAATTTTTGTTGTTATATACCTATCATGCTCACTTTGAACCCTCTCGATCTGTTTTCTAAAACTGCCTAGTCAATACCAAACAACAACATATTTATTAGTGAGCTTATCTATAGATCTAGAAATCTAAAAAAGTTTAAAATATTTTTTGTTTTTGTGGTTTTGATTTAACATTGACCCATCTCCACAACGATCAGCACTGGAAGGCATTTTCACCCAATCAACCTGCAAATTTGTAGAACCCTTCCTTTTTGTAAAAAGAGTGGGAATCTTTTACAAATATTGTATGTTACAATATTCCTAAATTTTGTATTTAAAGAAATGATACATGAACACTGAAGAATTTTGGGTAGTTCGATGTTCGATTTTGAATTTCTAATAAGTTCGAAGTTCGACTGTGAACCTTAGACATACTATTTCAGAGGTTCGAAGTTCGAGGCAACATATTTGCTTGGGTTCGTTCATAGTTCGGTTCGAACAAAACATGGGTTCGCACACCTCTAATATATATATATATATATATATATATATATATATATATATATATATATATATATATATATATATATATATATATATATATATAAGGCTGTCATTGAAAATCTGGATATTTTGAAAACACAAAATTCGATATTAATTATACTTTTCCCTAGATATCACTATATAGAGATTGTAAACACACATCGAGTCATCGAGTGCAAAGTGCAATATTTGCGACACCCTCTGTATTTAAAAATAGAAAAATGGAAAAAATCAAGGATTTAAGTTAATTGAATATCACTCAGTAGTAGTAAACATGTTTTCCGAAGAGACATATCGTAATAACGTGACGGGCACATTAAACTTATCTCATTTAGGATTAGCGAATTCAATCGTTTTCACGGTTTTTCCGATTTCCAATCGTTTTGTAACTTCTTTTGTCATTATGCAAAATTTTTACAGCTTTTCGCTGATAACGAAATGTGTGTAATCGTTATCACACACATGATTTTAATTAATAAATGCTCCACGGAAATTTGGAAATTCATTGACGGTAATGATCCATGAAATCATAATTTTAACGTACCAATAAAATTCATATTAAAGAGTTTGCTTTATAGTTGTGTGTATCTATAAGAAATGTATATTTTTATTTTTGGTTATAAATTGTTATTAGTGAATTTTTATTTTAAAAAATTCACTAATATATCGATGGTAAGACTTTGCAAAAATTTTTTCAAATGAGCGCGAACTGGGGCTTACATATATATATATATATATATATATATATATATATATATATATATATATATATATATATATAGTATTAAGTTTTCGTGACGGCAATAGTGTTATTTTCTTAAAAAATTGTGGGAAAGCCGTCAGTTGCAAAATAAAACTCTTTATTAAAAGCCGAGCTTTCGGAAAAGTTTATTCCATTCTCAAGGCTACAACATGGAAAGGAAAAAGTAAATTGAAAACTTTTTCCTTTCCATGTTGTAGCCTTGAGAATGGAATAAACTTTTCCGAAAGCTCGGCTTTTAATAAAGAGTTTTATTTTGCAACTGACGGCTTTCCCACAATTTTTTAAGAAAAAAAAAAAATATATATATATATATATATATATATATATATATATATATATATATATATATATATATATATATATATATATATATATATATATATATATATATATATATATATATATATATATATATATATATATATATATATATATATATATATATATATGTATCCAACCGATAACTCAAAAAATAATTAACCGATTTAGATTAAACTCGGCAAGTGTTTTTCTTTTATTAATGGTTTGAACAACTTCGTTAGCCAGGAAAATCGGACAAGGTTTTCCGGGAAAATGTTGAGTTTTCTTTCAACAAAAAATTTTTTCTCCGAAAATTACAAAGCTATTTTAATGAAATTCGACGAATATATTGCCTTGGGAAAGACCTTACTACATACCAAAATTTAACTTTCTAAGTTGATCGAAAATTGAGTTATTAAAAATTAAAATTTTCTTTCGAAAAAAAAATTTTTTCTCCGAAAATTACAAAGTTATTTTAATGGAATTTGATATGTTGCCTTGGGAAAGACCTTACTACATACCAAAATTCAACTTTATAAGTTTATATAAAATTGAGTTGTTCAAATTTGAAATATTTAATAAAAAAATCACTACCATAACGCACTTGCTGCGTCCCGAATTTTTTTTATAATAAGAAAGCCAAGAGTTTCAACAAAACTGTTGATCAAACATTGAACGGAATCACCCCAAAAAACTACAAAAATAATTACAGAGTGTTATACACTGGATACATATTTCGACAACGAAGTTGTCCTTATTAGTAGCTGCCTCTAACTTTGTTATTTTTGTTTTTTGGGTTGATTCTGCTCTATGTTTTAGGTTCCATGCGCATTTCTTAATGTAGGTCTTTTGAAGCTGCTTTTAAATCAAAAATTCATAAAGAAAATTTGAGAAATTTAAATGATGCTATTTTTCGAAAAATTGATGACTAATCTTCAAATTACTTTTGATTGTTTCGTAAGGCAATTAGCAAACCACTATAGTATCATTGGTCGCCTAGTCAAATTTTCCTAATTTCATGTTTCAAAACTTCTTGTAAACTGTCAGACCATCACAAGACATCATCACAAGCTATGTTTGGGCATCTAAACAACAAGAATTAGTTTTGTCATCTCTAATAGAGACATCATGTTAAAAAAGCCTAGTCACAGCAAGTGCGTTATGGTAGCGAATTTTTTGTAAAATATTTCAAATCATGAAAAATAACTGGTTTTGAAAGTACCAACACATTTGTATTTTTTCGAAAAACCCGGTTTCATTAGGTTACAAACGAATACAAGCTATTAACAAAGGGAAGATTGTAACTTTTACAGGTACCTTCTTTTGTAACTAGCTTAGATAAGTTCCTTAGCTAGCCCGATCGAACCAGTATTTCTTGAAAAATTTTGTTTTTGGTATATTTTCTTTAAAAAAATTCACTAACGAGGAGATCTTAGCCAGGAAAATCAGAGCTGAGTTTTTGCAGAAAATATTTGTTTTCTTTCAGAAAAAAATTATATCTACGGAAATCACAAAGTAAGGGCAACCAAATTTGGTACGCATATTTGCATTATAAAGAGTAAATCATGTACCAAAATTTAGGTCTGTAGGTTTAAAGACAAAAAAGTTATGGGCAGTTAAAGAAAAAATATTTGGAGTTTACCTCAAAACGTTAAAGTCGCGATTTGAAACGTCAAAATTTGCAGCATTTAGACAAAGAACCTGAAACAAATACGGATTATGTAAAGAAAATGTCGCAAAAGAGTGTTCTGCAAACACTTTCAGGTTCAACCGTCATTGTCCTTCATTTCACTAAAATATTTACAGAAAATTCCTTTCAAATAGACCCTTTCTCTGATGCTTTGACTGTAGGTTAATTATGTTGATGCTTTAGCTGTAGGTTTAGTTAATTCTATAATTTAACGGTCTATAATTCTTAGCTAATTTTCAAACGAGCGCAAACTAGGCTCCCTAGATACCATATCCGGGTTTACTTTCAGTTTTTATCTGTTAAGATATATACAGGGCGACTCATTTCTACGGTGAAGCTCAATATAATTGTTATTGTGCAAGCTACGGGGAAAAAATTGTATACGTTAATTATATGGTGTCTTAAGCTGCATCTTACAAATCACAGGATGGTCCATAAGTCATTGGTGATCCCTACAATTGTTTTTTTGAACACCCTTATATTATTGCATTTTTGCCTTTTTTTTTTCGAAGTATGATGCATGTTTGTAAGAAAATCGAGACGCAATAAGTGCATTTTGGTAGCGAACTTTCATTAAATCCTTCAAATTTCAATAACTCAATTTGCTATTAACCTAAGGTTTGTTGGCTAGGACAGCAACATTTTAAGTTTATTTTCGGAAAATTTTTGTATATTTTCAAACAATAAGTAATTTTGATAAAATATGGTACATTCTTTCCACTATACAGGCTGTAATGGATTGATGCCTGCTTGCATTAGAGGGATTAGATATTTGCCATTAAAAACATTTTAATGAAAATTCACTTCCATTACGCACTTACTGCGTCCAGACTTTTTCATATATAACAGGAGCAGGTAGGACTGAAGTGATGGCGTCTAGCAAGTTATGTGATTAAATGACCGTCGTAGTATTACCGAGGGGCGTAGTTGTTTTCGTTCGCTAGTTTTCTTTCCACAGATTCATTCTTGCTTTACTGTGTGTACGAGGACGCTGCTGTAAAAGCCTAGAATCGTCATAAACCTAGAAATGACGCGTCGTGCTATTCTCCACCGCATCGTGCGGTAGTGCATGCGGATATGGATTCCTGGGGTTCGCGTTAATTTGAAGAATTCAAAAGTTGTGATCTTATTGGCAAATTTTTTCCAGGATGATTCGCTAAAAAGACTGTATCAAATAGTCTTTCCCTTCACTTTTGCTGCCTTCCTGTATTTTAAACAAGCCAGGTGTTCACTGGAAAGAACCCTTTGTGCACGTGTAAACAACACAAATGATACAGTCCATATCTTGATAATTGACTTAAAAGCATTTGAAGTGACTTTACATATTAATTTATTATAATTGGTTGGTGTCACCTATTATCGGTTGTAGTAACCACTGGTTTTCTAGTCGATCATAAAAACAATTGATGTAGACCTACGTATTCATGTGAATGTTACGTTGCACAATATGAATATTATGTATGCACTTCATATTTATATTTATCGGTGGAAATATTTTTATGTAAAGTTTTATATTAAACATTCCTACATAATTTACATTCCATAAAGAAAGAAAACATGTTTACAACTTTTGCGAACGGTTCTCAACAATTACATGAGCCTCGGTGGTTCAGTGGTAAGAACGTGTGCCTCTGAGCCGAAGGGTACTGGGTTCGACCCCAGGGTTCTCCTTTCACTTTTCCAGTACAAACTGTACAATTAACATCAACCGAGGTTGTGGCATTGTATTTGAGCAAGTTGAATACTTGCACGTTCTGCCCTTCGGAGGGGGCATAAACCCGCCGGTTCCGCATCCATGCCTTGTTGGGCACGTTAAAGATCCCTACTATCCTTACAGAAAGGCAGGGGTTCGGTTAAATTTCCAGGATAGTGAGATGATACTGCTCCCTGCCGTCGGTGATTGGCTATAGTAGAGGAAATAGACCGACGTTAAAGAAAGAAAAAAACAATTACATAACCTCTTTTTCAATTATAACTAATCCAATTAATTACTAGAAGCCATTACTGTATTTCATAAAACCGTGGTAAATATTATCTGCAAAAAATTGTTTGCATTGTTTCGTCATCGGATCAAGACCTGATCTGACCAGGCATCATCACATTATCAAGGCGACGTGGCTCTGTCCCTGTAAACATGACTTTATGTTTTAAGTAGCTTGTTTATACAGATTTAGATTATTCATCGTTCTGATGACGCTGATATAGTTAGCGAAACGGTCGTCAGATATTAGAGAAATGTTGTGGTGAATTGGGTTCTCTAAAGCGTACTTATCGATCAGCTGTTTTTATATTATCGTAGCTTCCGCATTTCATAAATTGAGTCAGATTTTCCAGAACTTTCCCTCTTGGTCTACCTCTTTTCGTCTTTGCAAGTATGTGTCTTTCAAACGAGTTTGCCAGAAAGTTATGTCGAAATATATTCAACAAATTTTACCTTTCCCTGAATTTCGTTCAACAAGCCAGGTTTTCAAAAGTGTTCCGCTTGGTCTAGTTTTTCCCTTCTTTCCGAGTATGTATCATTCAATGATGTTGTCAGAAAGTTATTATGTCTCAGGGTATGTCCAATAAATTTTGCCTTCCTTCTCTAAACTTTTTTGGCAAGCATCTTCACTCATCATCTCTAACACAAAAGAGTACACGAATAAAAATTCGTGTACTCTTTATCATTTTAGTGAATTTTCGTAGAAAAAATTCACTAATGGGGAGATCCCGACATTTGAATTTTGAAATTTTTTTTGCAAATGAGCGCGAACTAGGACCCCTAGAACTCATATCCGGGGTCAGTTTCAATTTTTATATGTTTGTTATATATATATATATATATATATATATATATATATATATATATATATATATATATATATATATATATATATATATATATATATATATATATATATATATCACACCGATAACTAAAAATATAATGGGCCGATTTTGATAAAATTTGGCACGTACCTTCCTTTTGTAAATGGCTTGGATAAGTTCGTTAGTCAGGAAAATGGGACAAGGTTTTCCGGAAAAATTTAGATTTTCATTCGAAAATTTTTTTTATCTCAAAAAGTAAAAAAGCTATGATAACCAAATTTGGCAGGTAGGTTTACGATATAAAAATTAAACTATGCACCAAAATTTAGATTTCTATGTTGCAAGAAAAAAAAAGTTTTAATAAAATATTTTGTGCCAGATCATTTCTATGAAAATTCACTACCATAACGCACTTGCTGCGTCCAGGCTTTTCCTTTATGTCCACATTTCAGAAACTTTTATTTTATCCATGTCATGCTTAATCAAAGACCAGTTTCCCCTCCATACATTATAACACTTCATACCTATGACTTGATGATGTGACGTTCTAGATGCTGATAAGGTGGAAAGGGTTTCGCATGATAACAACCTGAAAAGCACTCCCAGTGTATCTTCCCATAGAAGGCCATGAATTATGATGCCACAGCATCAGTTGATATAAATTTTAAAGAATGTACTGAAAAGTAGATGGCGCTTCTACTGGTAATTGAATACAAGACCTTTGGCTTCAGAGGCAGACGTTCGTAGCACTAGACCACGGAGGCTGCTTTGGCTTACAAACATAACGCAAAATCGCGTTTTTGAGTTATCTTAATGAAATATTTGTGTATATGTCGGTTGCAAATAGCTTTTGTTACATTGGATTAATGTTATAATATTTTTATCAGAGTAATTGAAAAAAAAAACAACAATTTAATATAGTTTTCTCTTTGTTTCAGGTATCCCTTTAACGATTCTGAGCACGCCTCTTTGTTCGCTAAAATCTCCAGAGGCCATTTCGTAATTCCTGAACATCTTTCGTCGAGAGCGAAATGTCTTATAAAATCTCTCTTAAGGAAAGAACCTTCTGAAAGAATATCTTCGGAAGATATAATGTACCATCCTTGGTTAGCCAAGGAAGACCGGGACTGGTCCTCGAGAGCCTGTGATCAACTTGTTCCAGAGTGTAGCTTTTACGATGACGACGACTCGTAAATCGGCTTGTCGCCAGTGACGTCACTCAGTAATATCTGTGACGTCATTGTTAAACAAAAATGTGCAAAAGTCATTGTGCTGTGTCCGTAGATGTGTAAGGATTTGAATCGTGAAGCCATTCAATTTATTTTTTTATCGTAAGAGTAATTTATATTAAATGCGTCATTTTTCTTTAATCAGCGAAGCCAACGGTCGAAGTTTCTGGATGATAATTATTTATTATTTTCGTTCTTCCTATTATATTCTTGTATCATCTGGGATTTCGATTTGGCCTGGCAATCTTGTTAGAAATCTTTTAGATTTCAAATCTCATGTAAATGCAAAATACGTCTATATCATCGAGTGTTTCAGAGTTGACTATTATTATTATTATTGTAAAGCATCACGATAAGTAGTGATTTATTTAAAAGACTGATAACGTTTTAACTTGTTACTATGTTTTAAATTTTAAATATAATATTTTACCACGCGGAATATGTTCGTCTATTTAAAAATTTTAAATTCTAATAACAGAGTTATGTAATCGAGATTTGAATGTGATGGTTTACAATTCCAGCGGTTTCGTACAATTTTAAAAGGCATAACCTCTTGTGTATTGTGACGTAGTAAAAGTCATCACCACAAAACAAGTCAACTATTTTTTAACGCGTAAAAGTCACATATTTTCCAAATTGCACCAAACCTACTCAAGCCCTGAGTAATCCTGTACCTTTCGACCTTTGACAAACATAACAACTTAGAACAACTTACGAAATATTAAATTAAGAGTTAACGAAGGAAAGTGAATTATTGCTTGGCCTTTTGTAAAACATTTTTTTCTAGTAAAAAATTAATTCCCAGGATATAAATTATTAGGCTGACATAGTGTTTCGATCTCACGACCATTCTAGATAAGCATAATGTATAGTATATATATATATATATATATATATATATATATATATATATATATATATATATATATATATATATATATATATATATATATATATATATATATATATATATATATGTTATATATCATATACTTATCGAGAATGTTTATTAGATCCAATAAAGTGTCTGTGTTAAGTTTTTTGTTTTTGTAATTTTTCGAGACCAAAGAAATGTTCTAAACTTTATAATAAGCTTGAATAAAGTGGATACAAATAAACACTATTAAATTACTAGGAAATAAAAATTGATTAGGAAATGTACAAATTTGGTTTAAAATTGTTTTCACTTTAAGCGTTAACAGTATATTTTGTATAGGTCTCACTTAAGAATGTAACAGCATGATAATTATTTTTTGTGCGCTTTAAATCAAATTGGTCTCAAATAATACGGGTCATCAACGCCTACTTAAGACCACAAAGTTAATTTGCTTGTAAAATGCAAGGCCATCTACGATGCAACATATGGTAAAAAAACGAAAACCATATTGGGCATTTTTTTTATCAACAAATTTTTATAACAAAACATGTTCTATATAATTCAAAACACCCTTAATCCGAATTTTGGTTAAATGAAGAAACACATCAAAAATTAAATGAAGAAACACATCAAAAATTGTTAATAATAATAAATAAATAATAGAAAACGGGGTGAACATCAGTGTAGATGACGGTCTGATTTTGTTTGACACGTTTTACACTATATTAGTGAATTTTCGTAGAAAAAATTCACTAATGGGGAGATCCCGACTTTTGAATTTTGAAAAAATTTTTGCAAATGAGCGCGAACTAGGGCCCCTAGAACTCATATCCGAGGTCAGTTTCAATTTTTATATGTTTATATATATATATATATATATATATATATATATATATATATATATATATATATATATATATATATATATATATGTATATATATATATAATATATATATATATATATATATATATATATATATATATATATATATATATATATATATATATATATATATATATATATATATATATATATATGTATGTATCACACCGATAACTCAAAAAATAATGGGCCGATTTTGATAAAATTTGGCACGTACCTTTCTTTTGTCAGTGGCTTGGATAAGTTCGTTATTCAGGAAAATCGGACGAGGTTTTCTGGGAAAAATTTGAGTTTTCATTCAAAAAAATTCTTATCTCAAAAAATAATGAGCCGATTTTAATAAAATTTGGCATGTTCCTTCCCTTTGTAAATGGCTTTGACAAGTGTGTTAGTCAGGAAAATCGGACGAGGTTTTCCGGGAACATTTTGAGTTTTCATTTGAAAAAAAATTTTTATCTTAAAAAATTAAGAATCTATGATAACCAAATTTGGTAGGTGGGTTTACGATATAAAAAGTAAACTATACACCAAAATTTAGATTTTTTTAATTTTTAGTGAATTGTCATTAAGAAAATTCACAAATAAAGAGGTAACGATGGTGAGACTTTTGGAAATTTTTGAAATGAGCATGAATTAGGGCCCCTAGAACCCATAACCAAGGTCCGTTTTAATTTTTATATGTATATATATATATATATATATATATATATATATATATATATATATATATATATATATATATATATATTGTTTATATATATACATCTGTGTGTGTGTGTGTGCGATAACTAAAAAAATAATCAACTGGTTAGAACGAAGCTTGGCACAAGCCGTCATTTCGTGAGTTCGTCAATCAGCTATAACGGACATATTTTTTCCCAAAATATATACAAAAAATACGCTATATTTTTGAAAGTATCAAAGTAACTGGAATGAGACTTTACATGTAGCTAGAAATGAAGTGAATAAACCGCTGTTGTGAACTTTGAGTTATTTTGTTTACCAAATTTTGAGTTTTTCCCAAATTAAAAATAAAATCTGAAAGACATGAATTGAAACAACTTAAGTGGTTAAAGCATGATGCCAAACAAAGACAGGGTAGTCACCTGCCACGCGTAGATTGATACATATACCACAGGCATACATCATAATTCATAATGCAACGATAGCGTTCACACCCGAACTGTGGCGTTCTCACCCTAATTAATAAAGTAATACGCCTTCGGGTATATTCGGATGCGCGGATTTGTAGGGAAAAATAAGGAAGTTTTCAGCTACTTGAAGTAAAAACCAGTCGGGATAGTGTGTTTTGTTATTATTTGTATATAAGGTTTTTCCAGTTGTTATTTCGTGCAACACTGTTTTCTAACCATAGGCGCTTCTCGTCTTTGTTTAAATTATTTCAACAACACACCACAAGGGCTCACAGCCTAAATACTATCATACCGTGGGTGTTGACAAGTAGGAAAGACTTGTTAATTCTGGACTTGAAAGTTTGGAGGTTCGGAGGAGAAGGAAAAACATGAGCCGGCAAGGAATTCCATAACTTGCAAGTCCTCGCGACAAAAGAGCGGGCATAACGAGATGTTCTATCTCTGGTAACCTGGACAGTAAAAGGGTGCATTCGCTCTGTTCCCCTGGTAAATCTGTTGGAGACAGCAGGTGGAGGAACTATGGAAGAAAGCTCCTCTGAGCAGTGCCCGTGCAGATATCTATAAAAGAGAGTGAGGTCACCAACGGCACGTCGGTGGGCAAGGGATGGCAGCCTTTGGGTGAGGGTAGGGGTCACCGATAAGACGTAGAGTTCTCTTCTAAATGGAGTCCAGGATAGCGAGTGTAGAAGCGGCAGCAGCACTCCAGATGTGGGAGCAGTATTCGAGGTTTGACGTTATTTGTGAAGTATATAAGGTATAGAGATTAGCTGGTGAAAAGTATTTGCGAGCCCGGAAGAGGAAACTTAATTTCTTAGCAGCCGCTTCTGCAATTGATGTGACAGATTTCGATCCACAGAAATACCAATAAGTGAAAAGGACTCATTACTTTGAATAACTTGGTTGTTCATTGTGATGGGTCTAGGGCTGGTGTATCTCTTATGAGATAGAAAGCAAGACTGAGATTTGGTGGAGTTGAATTGTACAAGATTTCTACTTCCCCAGTCTAATATTTTTGGAGATCCACAGAGACAGAACCCTCCATGAGTCTGCGATCCTCAAAAACTAATAGCCTTCTGAACTCTCCCATTTGAATTAGGTGTTCAGCTTATGATAAAATTAGTATGGACATTTCCATAAATTATATATATATATATATATATATATATATATATATATATATATATATATATATATATATATATATATATATATATATATATATATAATAATTATGGTTAATTTAACGAAACTTTGGATCTAGGGTTTTTGAATGATCTAGAACACGTTTTGTTGACCACACTTTAAAAAACAAAGCTTAATATGATTTTTGAATTGTTACCATATAATTTTACCTTGCCTTTTGAAATAGAAAGTAATTTTGTGGCCAGAAATATTTGATGACCTCTATTTTTCTAAGATCAATTTGGTTCATATCCGGATAGAAAAACAAACGAGTTGTGACGCTGTTACACTTTTCAGTGAGATACACTGCTTTATACGTTATGTAGTACAAAACTCCTGAAGTTGTAAACTTTTTGGCTACTAAACCAAGAATCCATGAACTCAATTATAGCGCATCTAAATGTCTTCTGATTTTTTTTGATTTTTTTTTTTTTTGGTATTCAGTAAATTATTGTAACATAGTTATAATTTATATAGAACGTAATTAGTAATCGTTTGTTTTAATATTATCGTGATGCTTCTAGTTTGTGCGTGGTGTAATGTGATCTCGGTCAAAGTATGAAATTGGGCTATCGTATAAATCTAGTCATGCCCGTGTGAAACTAATTCATTATTTTTATACATCTAATAATCATAATATTTTTGTAAAATAGCTAAACATAATACTTTTGTAATATATATATATATATATATATATATATATATATATATATATATATATATATATATATATATATATATATATATATATATATATATATATAATTACATACATACAGTGAAACCTGGATAATTGGGATCTAAAGGGACCTAGGATTTTTTATCACTTAAAGAGGTTTTTCATTTACCCAGTTTCCTAAACAGCCAGGTTTAAAATAACAGTTGTGTTACTTACACAGGGCCCCACTACACCCCCTGCGCAAAATCAAAGTTGGCTGCTGGGCTTTTTCATTGCTACTATGTAATAGCCCGTATAAGTGTCTGTTTTACTTATACAAGCTATAAAGATAAATAGTCCTAGGTATTGAGGTAAACATAAAAAAACTCAAAAATTAAATTTCAGATATAGAGGTTTAATTATCCCAAGTAATTAGAGGTATTTCGATGCAAAAGTGTCGGGACCACATTGTAAATATCAATAGTAGAGGTTTCTCACCTATCCAGGGCCCACTTAACCAGCTTTGCTGTATATATATATATATATATATATATATATATATATATATATATATATATATATATATATATATATATATATATATATATATATATATATATACAATGTCATAAAATCAAAAAGATATGATGGATATAACTTTTTCATACGTGCTCTTGACTAGATGTATATTTTGAGCCCTGCCTGTATATTTATTTATCAGCTTGACCATCGACATTTGTGTATAAAGCATAGTTATATTATTATGGAACTGAATAACTGTACAGAAAGATTTTTATTTTGTTTCCTAATTTATATACTAAGTAATTTAAGATTGTAAATGTTGTAAATAGCTTTTGTCATTATCAAACAAAAAAATATTTTTGTTAACGTTGAACATTAATAAAAATCATTATTTATAAAAAATGCGTTTTTTTTAAATTTACCTGTAGACATGATAATCTCTGATAAACTTGAGAAAATGGTAAGTATATAAAAAGTGAAAACCACTGAGTGAAATCTACAAAATAGTTCCGAAAGAAAATAAACTTCAAACGATAAGCATACAAGTGGATGAAAGAATTTTAAATTCGCCTGGAATGTGAATCCGGATGTGGTGGAGGGATTTAGTGGCCACCAGGATCGCCGGACCTTACGCCACTATATTTCTTTACTAGTGCTGAGAAACCGCTGGGGAAATAACAGCTTAATATTGTCAAAATGTTATAAAGAAGATTTCAATACGTTGTCGTATCGTCGTTGAAAATGATGAAATTTTGTTTAGTTGTAAATTTAACTTATTTTAATTTCGCTTTTTTCATCACTTTATGCTTATTTAATTTTTCATCGGTTTTACCCATACATGCATCATAATTTTTCAAGCCATTTAACTTGTAAATTACATATATGATGGCAATAGAGCTTGTATAAAGATGAGCGTAACGCTCAATGTTTGGAACGCGAAGAGCACCGCAGTGGCAGCGGTGTCTGGATCTTCTCCGCGGACCTTGAAAATCCGGGAGAGGGTCACGTGGAGACGTCGCTCCGGTTCGTACCCATATCCGCAGCAGGTCTCCAAGGTGAAGAGCCTCTAGTCGATAGAATAATGTAGGCAAGGGAAGTCCGCAAATTGGATCAGTAACTTCGGGATAAGGATTGGCTCTGAGGATCGGAGCGTGTCGGGCTTGTGAGGAAGCGGGTCGCGGCCGACGTGCCGGGCCTGTGCGAGGTGGACAGCTTAGCTTATGCGACGCCGGATCCGAGCACAGTCCCGTGCCTTGGCCTCCCGCGGAACCGTCTTGCTGCGAGGCCCCGGAGCGCACCCGCAAGGGTGTCTGGGTGTCCTCTTCGGCTGCCATTTAACGGTAAGCTCAGAACTGGCACGACTATTAGTGAATTTTAATTAAGAAAATTCACTGATACAGAGGTAACGTTGGTAAGACTTTCGTAACATTTTTTCAAATGAGCTCGTATTAGGGCCCCCAAGGTCAGGTCCGGTCAGGTCAGGTCTGTTTTAATTTTTATGTTTATATATATATATATATATATATATATATATATATATATATATATATATATATATATATATATATATACAGGGTGGCGCACTTAAAACGAAACAGACCGATTTGCGTCCAGATAATTTTTTTTAAGAAACGCTGAAACACGTCAATTTTAATATTGAGGGGGACATGTTTTTACATTACACTTAACTTTGTCACATCAACCCCTTAAGGGTGGTGATAACAGCCCTTATATTTTAAATAGGGAGCATGGATCGAGTGTTACATCATTTGAAATCTCTTTCTTTTCTGAATTCAGCACACTAATTTTTTTGGAAGTTTTATCAACTTGTTTAAAAATTATTCACAGTTGGAGTTGCAAGAACGTATTTCATTCATTGTGATAAGAAATGCACTAATTAGTCATGTTTCGTTAAAAAAACTAAAAACAAAACCAAACGTTCAAAAATGTTTATTCAGTTAAGTAAGTGTTCAAATTGTTGACCACCAGCTTCCATACAAAAGTACAAATTTTGTTCAAAACGAGCTCTGACATTCTGGAGCATTTGTTGAAAAAAATTCTACTCTTCAAATGGCCCCATAGAAAGAAGTCTAAATGAGTAAAATCCGGTGATCTAGGGGGCCACTCAATAGCACCTCTACGCCCAATCCATTGCTCTGGAAACTCTCTGTTCAAAAACTCCCTAACACGTTGTGAAAAATGCGGAGGAGCTCCATCTTGTTGAAACACTAATTGATTTTCTTGATAGCGATCCTCATTTTCAACAATGTCAATTTGTAGAGGGTAAACGATATCTTCTAGTAACTCCAAATACGTTTCGCCACTCAAAATGCCATCAAGAAAAATTGGTCCGATTAAACGGTCTCCAAAAATGCCAGTCCAGACATTCAATTTCTGTGGAGTTTGATTGTGGACTTCGTGAAAATTTCTTGGATTATTATCTGCCCAATAACGACAATTATGACGATTGACTGTAGAGTTTAATAAAAACGTACACTCGTTTGAAAAACAGATATTCAAGAGAAAGTACCAGTTATCAGCTATTCGTGCAGTCATAACTTCACAAAACTCCAGCCGCCGATCAAAATCATCTTCATTCAGTTGTTGTACAAGATGAATTTTATACGGGTGAAATTTATGATGCTTCAATATTCGCTGAATAGTTCTTCTTTTGATGTTTGAAACACTGACCAATTTTCTCGTGCTCAAAGTTGGGTCTGCAGCAATTTGTCCTAAAACCTCAATCTCAGTAGTCTCATTTCTAACCGGAAATTCACGTTCAGGATCCCGTTTTTTGTTGGCTACTGAACCACTTTGTCGAAACTTTGCAACTAACTCCAAAATTTATTTTCTGTTAACATGTCTTTTCGGATGTCGTTCAATAAACAAATTTGCGGTACGGTTGGCACAGTCATCGCTTTTGAAAAGAAGAGTAAATTATTTCAACTCTTTCTTCTACAGAATACATCATTGTGAAATTAATTTTCGGTAGTACTATCAAATATCAAACCGACCGATAAACTGAAATAATAAACCGCATTTCTCTCGTTCCGATAAGAAATGTTCTGATAGTCAATTTTTTGTTTACAAACCAACAAAACATTGACTATCAGCACATTTCTTATCAGAATGAGTAAAATGCGTTTTTGCAGTTTCAACTGTGAATAATTTTTAAACGAGTTGATAAAACTTCCAAAAAAATTGGTGTGCTGAATTCAGAACAGAAAGAGCTTTCAAATGATGTAACACTCGCCCCATGTTCCCTATTGAAAATATAAGGGTTGTTATCACCACCCTTAAGGGGTTGATGTGACAAAGTTGAGTTTTATGTCAAAACATGTCCCCCTCAATATTAAAATTGACGTGTTTCAGCGTTTCTTAAAAAAACTTCTCTGGACGCAAATCGGGGTGTTTCGTTTTCAATGCGCCACCATATATATATATATATATATATATATATATATATATATATATATATATATATATATATATATATATATATATATATATATATATATACAGGGTCGCTGATAAGTCTGGAAACAGTCGATTATCCGGGAAAATATACAAGGTGTCGAAAAAAGTTTTATACAAAAGTTTTTGGGTTCTTCAATGTCTACTAGGCGGTGATAATTTCATTTATACAGGGTTGGTCATACAGGCGTGGCACACCAATATTAATTTTTTTTTAATGGAACACCCTATATATTATTCGATATTTCAATCCTTCTCTTAATTTTGAGCAACATTTATCAGAAGCATGATGTACATAAACTCAATCGTTTCCAGGTAAAAAAATAAATAAAAATAAACGCTATTGTTTTCAAAATCTATTGGATGAAGAACAAAAATAAATGAAAAGTAGAATATCTCTTGAAAACAATCTGTGAGTGTGAAAAGAACCGGTTGCGATGTTTTTAACATTGTTTGAAATCCTATTTTATAAGATGTTCAAAGTGTTCTCCATTGACCTCCTGACAATAATGAATTCGCTTAACAAAACATTGCACTGCATTTACAAGAGCGTTTTGAGGAATGTTATTAATTTCATGCACAATCCTTGCTTGCAACTCTTCAATATTCTGCGGTCTATTTTGGTAAATTAAATTTTTTACATGACCCCACAAAAAAAAGTCAAGCGGCGTCATGTCGGGAGTCCTAGCTGGCCATTCAATAGTTCCCCTGCGCCCTATCCATCTGCCAGGAAAGGTTTGATTCAGATATTCCCGTACCTCAATTCCAAAATGAGGGGGTGCCCCATCCTGCTGAAACCATATTTCTTCCGCTGGTAGATTTGGGTCGTTATTGTTCGGAAATAATCGACTAACGTCTGGAACAATTGATTCTTGCAAAAGTGTCAAATATCGAGCAGAGTTCAAATTACCGTGTATAAAATAAGGTCCTATGATATGTCCACCAATAATAGCACACCAAACATTTACTTTTTGCGGTCTTTGGGTGTGAATTTGTTCCATCCAATGTGGGTTTTCGTCTGACCAGTACCTACAGTTGTGTCGGTTGACTTGTCCATTCAAACAAAATGTAGATTCGTCGGAAAACAAAATGTGGTTGGCAAAGTTAAAATTTTGGCGTAACTTCTCCATAATAAGTTCACAGAACTCGATTCTGCGATCAAAATCGTCTTCACTCAGTTCTTGCAATAAATGAATTTTATATGGACGGAACTTTTCCCGCTTCGTAATCTTTTGAATTGAATATCGACTCATATTGTGATTTAAAGCCAATTGCTGTGCCGAAGTTTTCGGATTTTCCACCACATCCAATATTACATTCAAAGAATTTTCTTCATTTGTAACGGTTACTGGCCTTCCAGTTCTAGGTTTATCCTTGATACCGCCAGTTTCGTGAAAACGATGCAAAGTTTTCGAAACTGTGGATTTGGAGATCGATTCCCGCTCAGGATGCAACTCATTGAACATAATCACCACTTGAGCAAAACTTCGTGTTCTATCACCGTACCCTATCATCATTAAAATTTCGATACGTTCGGTTTCACTTAAACTTGCCATTTTGCACAAAAACTGTTGACACTAAATTACTAATGTTTCAAAACTGTTGACACTGAATGAATGTTTGACATTCGTTGTCCTGGAAACATTTTAAAACAAAAGAATAATACTGCGTTTCTTATGGGCATCTTATCTTATCTTGGGATTCCAAACAATGTTAAAAACATCGCAACCGGTTCTTTTCACACTCGCAGATTGTTTTCAAGAGATATTCTACTTTTCATTTATTTTTGTTCTTCATCCAATAGATTTTAAAAACAGTAGCGTTTATTTTTATTTATTTTTTTACCCGGAAACGATTGAGTTTAGGTACATTATGCTTTTCATAAATGTTGCTCAAAATTAAGAGAAGGATTGAAATATCGAATAATATATAGGGTGTTCCATTAAAAAAAAATTAATATTGGTGTGCCACGCCTGTATGACCAACCCTGTATAAATAAAATTATCACCGCCTAGTAGACATTGAAGAACCCAAAAACTTTTGTATAAAACTTTTTTCGACACCTTGTATATTTTCCCGGATAATCGACCGTTTCCAGACTTATCAGCGACCCTGTATATATATATATATATATATATATATATATATATATATATATATATATATATATATATATATATATATATATATATATATATATATATATCAGTGGCGTCGTGTCCATGGAAGCTAGGGAAGCACAGCTTCCCTCAGCAAAATGAGAAAAAAATATTACATTTACTCTTAAATTTCTTGTTTTATATCCCTAGTTTACTAGGCATGGGCAATAGCCAGCGTGTCTGAACGGCCCTAACTCTACCGAAATGGATAACTGCTGGAAGCTGTTGACCGCAAGCTTACACTGACTACTGACAGTTGATTGTTACATATCGATTCCTATAACCATAGCGTGTTTTGGTTCTTGGATGTGTTAAGTTTGTTCATTGTTTTAAGACTTAGGGTTGCCTTTCATTGGTATAATTTTTTTACAAGTGTACTTAAGACATTGTGACGTAAATAGTAGTATTTAAAAAATACAACAAATAGTGTTACTTTCATCGTTGGTGTCAGGTGTCATATAAATTTGAACAAAGTAAGCGCGGGTGTACGCTGTAGACACGACAGGTTACAAACGAGACGGCAGACAGAAGCAGGCGACTAATAAATCATGGAAGTACCGGAATAGGGTCCGCCCACCTCAACTAGTACATTATGTGTGTGTATACTTAATGGATTTGGAACTTCAAATTTTTAAGAAAAAAAGCAGATTATTTTAAGAGGTAGGCCAACTCCAGCACTAACAAAGTTAACCAAACAAACTAAATTGTGTAAGGCTAGATGCATTCTCGCAATAATTAGAACCGTAGACTGGTTTCGCTCTCATTAGAGCTCTTTAGTACGGCATACTAATTGTAGCAAAAATACATCTAAAGTAATACGGCTGTAGTATATATTATATATAGCCAGCTTTTCAACACTAAGTGAGTGCTGGCCGTGCCGCCACCTAGTTGCGGAACCAAGTAGTACGTTGTCACGCCAGCTCCAAATAACATAAAGTGTTAAAAAAAATAGAGACTGTATACAACTAACTAACAATTTAGAAAGTTGTCACTCAGTGTTGAAAGGCTGGCTATACTATAGCCGTATTACTTCAGATGCATTTTTGCTACAATTAGTATGCCGTACTAAAGAGCTCTAATGAGAGCGAAACCGGTCTACGGTTCTAATTGTTACGAGAATGCATCTAGCCTTACATAATTTCTCCCTATATTGGGGTAGAAATAGGCCAGGGCTGACGATTTTCTAAATTTTTAGTTAGTTGTATACAGTCTCTATTTTTTAACACTTTGTGTTATTTGAAGCTGGCGTGACAACATACTACTTGGTTCCGCAACTAAGTGGCGGCACGTTCACCACTCAGTGTTGAAAGGCTGGCTATACTATAGCCGTATTACTTGAGATGCATTTTTGCTACAATTAGTAAGCCGTACTGAAGAGCTCTAATGAGAGCGAAACCGGTCTACGGTTCTAATTATTGCGAGAATGCATCTAGCCTTACATACTTTGTCCCTGTATTGGGGTAGAAATGGGCCAGGGCTGACAATTTTCTAAATTGTTAGTTAGTTGTAATCAGTCTCTATTTTTTAACACTTTGTGTTATTTGGAGCTGGCGTGACATACTACTTGGTTCCGCAACTTGGTGGCGGCACGTCCACCACTCACTTAGTGTTAAACTAAATTGTACATAAGACATTTTCAAACAGAAATTTATAAAAACTGTGAATGGCTCACAGGTTGCGACACCAAATCACTTTTATTTTGCTGACCGTGTCTTTTGTTCTCTAAAGAAAATAATTTGTGGAACAAAAGTGGATTTTCAGATTTGCATAATCTTCATAAATTAATAAAGAGACATTCATCCAGTAAAACTCATCTGCAGTCCATTACAAAAGACAAAACATTCGGTAAAGTAAGATCTGAACATGCTTTAGATGATCAGCTTAGAATTAGCAATGAACAATATAATCAGCAAGTGCGCGAAAAACGGTGATATAATTAAAAGGCTGATAGATGTAGTTTGCTTTCTGGCTGAACATGAGATTGGTTTTAGGGGGCATATTGAATCTAAAAATTCTTCAAATAAGGGAAATTACGTAGATTTAATTGATTAACTGGCAAATTACGACGAAACCTTAAAAAACTCCACGGTATTTAAAGGCACCTCTAATATCATACAGAATGATTTAATTTCGTGCGTAGGAGAAATAAAGTGTGAAATAAACTAAACTTCATTTATTGCAATTATACTAGACGAAACAACTGACGTGGCAAATATTGGTCAGTTATCAAAGGTTGTGCGTTATGTTACAAAAAAAAAGGTGAAATCAAAGAACGTTTTTTTGGATTTCTAAATGTCACTACGCAAAGAACAGCACTCGGTCTTTATAACAAAGTGGAAAGCATAGTTGACAATCTTAATTGCAGTTCGAAATTAGTAGCGCAAAGTTATGATGGAGCAGCAGTAATGGCAGGTGAATTAGGGGGGCTTCAGGCTTAAGTAAGAGAAACACACCCACGTGCGCTTTTTGTAGATTGTATGGCGCATCGTTTAAATTTGGTTTTGCAACAGTCTGTTAGTAGCATAAAGGCATGCAAGGTGTTTTTTGTTCACTTTAAGTGGCCTAGCATCGTTTTTTTCAAAATCTTCAAAGCGAACAAGTACTTTGGACTTAGAGGTTCAGAAGAGATTGCCAAAAGTAGCTCCCACTCGATGGAATTACAATGGTAGATTGATGCAAACTGTGTTTGAATATCGACAACCACTTATTGCCCTTTTCCAAAAAATATTGGAACAGCAGGAAGAATGGGACAACGAGAAAATAGTTTGCTCTAGAGGATATTTAGATATATTAAACACTGAAGCTAACTTCAATCTTTTACTCATTATTTTCACCGAAATATTTCCGTTTTGTGACAACTTATTTCCTGTTCTACAAAACAAATCGAGTGATATAAATTTCTGTGTAAAAAAAATTCAGGAATTTAAATCTGTTATTCTGTCGAAGAGAGAACAATTTGATCTCCTGTGGAATAAATTTAATCAATTGGAAATTGATGCTCAAACACAAAGAAAAACAATGCGCACTGACATCGTAGGAAACGAAAAAACCTGTTATCGAAGACGATTTCTAGAAATAATCGACAATATCTCCACGCATATTGATACAAGATTTAAAAACTTTGACAATTTAAAATTCATAGAATTGACAAATTTTAGTAACCATAATACAGTTGTGGAAGGTGCTTTTGAATCTCTGAAACATAATTATTTAGATTATTTTGTTTTTCGTGCTTTGCGATCCGAACTTTCAGTGATACACAACACATCGGAAGGTATAAATAAAAGTAGTGTTAGTGACTTATGAAAATCCATTAAATAATGCGGACTCGATCAAGCTTTTCCCCAAATTCTAAAATCATGTGAATTAACTCTGACTATTCCCGCCACAAGTGCATCCACAGAACGTAGTTTTTCTGCCCTAAAACGAATCAAGAACTTTGTTAGAAATTCTACCGGACAAGAAAGAGTTTCTAGCTTGGCGCTGTTATCCATAGAAAAGGAATTAGTTCAAGAAATTTCTCGGCAGCAAACATTTTATGATGACGTCATTAACGAGTTTGCAAAACGAAGTAGGAGGATCCCGCAAAATTTTAAGTAAATAAGGTAGGTTTTATTTTGCAACTTCAGAAAACTTGTACCCTTGAAACCTATTTTTTGAATGCAATATAAGTGTATTGAAATTCATGACATTTAATTTAAGGCGATTTGACTTTGAAAAACCAAAAAAATTTTGGCTGCGACGCATTTTTGGCATTTTCTAGTCTTCAGCTTCCCTTTTTATAAATGTCACGACACGCCACTGATATATATATATATATATATATATATATATATATATATATATATATATATATATATATATATATAAAGGGTGGCCAATTAAGCGATGTAAGCGACTGTAACTCGGAAACCGTTCACCATAGCTTTGGGAAAAAATATCTTAAGTAAATGTGGCCAAAAAGAATCGTTGGAAATTATTTTCAAATTCGTCAGATGCCCGCTAGGGGGCGTAACACCAAGAGGAAATGGAAGAAATAGGATATCTCAGTAATATGTCCAGATAAACTGTGTTGAAAATACCTGGAGATAAATGTCGTGTGTATCGCGAACAATTTATGTTTTGACTATTTTTCTCTAACTCTTCAGATAAAGTAGTGGGGGTAAGGCAAACATTGATTAGGAAAAAATGCAATATCTCGAGATCGCGTCATTGGAAAATATTGAACTTAGTGTTATTTAAAAGATTATTTCTTGCTCGATCAACAGCATGGCCTTAGCAAGCGGTGAAAATCCTAAGTCTCTATCTTTTGTTTAACCGGAGATATTAATGAAAAACTGATACTGCAATCTAAAACAAAATATTTTGTTCCCTCTGCATGTAATTCTAAAAGATGAGCACTCTGGTATCTCCTTATATAGTCAAAGTGTCTTCCGTCACGTTCTATCACTGCTCGAGCCTATTTCGAGTAAAAAAAACGGAAGCTTTTACTTCCGCTGTTGACAGACTACGAATTGCATTTCGGATTATATTCTTCATATCTTCCTTGCTCGTAGGCTTTATTTGGAAGACAAGGTCCTTTATTCATCCCCTCAAATAAAATTCTAAGCATGTTATGTCAGGTGACCTCGCTGGCCAGGGAAATATACTTCATCTTCCTATCCATCTGCCTGGATACGTCTCATCGAGATGTTCTCGCACATTAATTGAAAAATGTGCTGGACAACCATCGAGCTGCAGAAACACATATTGCCTGGTTTCAAGGGGCACATCTTCCAATAAAACTGGCAATTCATTTCTTAGAAACTCCAAGAAGAGATTACCAGTAAGAGACTGGTCAAATAAATAGGGTCCAATGGTTGTACCTCCTATTACGCCACACTATACATTAAGACTCCAACGTCCTTGATGTTGAACTTCTCGCATCCAGTGGGGGTTCACGGTAGACCAATAATGCGTATTATGCAAATTAACATTACCGTCGCTATGAAAAGTAGCCTCGTCCGTCCAAAGAACTTGCGTTAAAAAATTAGGATTTTCATTGGTCATGTCTAAAAGCCAATGGCAATGATCCAGCCTCCGATCATAATCCTGCTCATTCAGCGTTTGATTCAAAACAATATGATAAGGGTGTAGTCTAAAAATGAAAATAAATATCATTATATATTCAAAAGGACATTGTAATAAAAATATGTTTATCTGCTGACATAATAGGCGCATTATGTTATCGGATTTAAGTAACATAAAGCTGTTCATTATACCACAAGGGGCGTTTACTCAAGCTAGACAGTTACGTCATCAACAATTCATAAAGCTTAGCTGTTACTACGTTGAAAGTTGAACAGTTGTAGTAACTTCAATGTTGTCAATAGACTTTGAGTGAAATAGTACTCATATACCAAAAATCAACTAAATTCGAGAAAACGTACTTGTTATTGATATGCGTAGATTTTGGTGGTTGATTATGTAACTGTCTAACTTGGCTGAACAGCCCATAGTGCGATAATGAGATTTACTATAGCACTACTGCTACTACAACGAGAAACAAAACACGAATCTTTGGCTAACTAATTTCATAAAAAAGACAAACAAACGCCACATTCACACCAATGAAATTAAGTTTAAAATGTCAGTTTCATCGTATTGCAAATAAAATTCAAATCTTTTTAGGGTCTTAAGTTTTAATGAATGCCAGCAGATAAAGTTTTGTATCTTACTCGGATCATAAACGATCATTATGGTAACATGTCATGTTATCATATCATAATTTTTACGACTGTTGTCTGATCATTTTCACAACCGTCATTATAATCCCTGTGAGATAAATAACAATAACTATTTTGAATTTCACGATATAATAAGCTTACCTATACTCTTTCAAAATAGTTTGGATGATGGACCGTGATATTCCCAAGTCAAGATGCAATGTTCTTGTGCTAACATGAGGATTAAATTCTATATATGCCAAAACATTGATAACATTTTCTTCAGTTCTGGCAAAACGGCGTCTCCGCAGCACCGGTCGGCTTAAGCTTTCAGTTTCACGTAAGTTTTGCACCAAGCGAGGAAAAACTCTTGTGTTGTAATGGTGGCGATTCGGATACCGCATTGCATAAACTCTTTCAGCAACTGCCGCATTTTGAAAGCACTCAAAGTAAACACCAATCATATCAACGGCTTCATCATTTGTAAAAAAACATTTTTAATATTTAAATTTAAATAATTTCCAACGATTTTTCTTGGCCAGATTTACTAGAGATATTTTTTCCAAAGCTCTATGGTAAACGGTTTCCGAGATACAGCCGCTTACCTCGCTTAATTGGCCACACGATATATATATATATATATATATATATATATATATATATATATATATATATATATATATATATATTTATTTATTTATTTATTTATATAACTCAAAAAATACTCAACTGATTTGAACGAAACTTGGCACATATCTTCATTGTACCAAGACCGCGGATAAGTTCGTAAATCAGCTATAACGAACGTTTTTTCCCCAAAAATATACATTAATATTTTTGAAAACGCTGTATTTTTGTAAGTATTAGCGTAATTGGATTGATAATGTACATGTTGCTAGAAATTGTGTAAATAAACCAATGTTGCGAATTTTAAATAATTTGGTTCACATTATTTAGAGTTTTTTCCAAATTAAAAATAAAATGCGTTGAAACGAGTTAGTGTTAAAGTCCAATGCCTGACAAAAAGAGTAGTTAACTGCCACGCATAGATTGATTCATACAACAGGTATAAACCATACATCAACGGTAACCAAACAAAATAAATTACAGACATAAAACATACTACCCGAACCAACAATCGTGAAATCTCGACCACATATATCGCAAATGACAGACGACATGAAATTAAAAATTTGATTGTTTTTTAACTGGGAGATTCAATCAATTTTTAAAATACACTATATTTGTAGCGTGATAAACGGCCCCAAATACCAGTTTTAAACTGAAAATGTAGCATAATATAATGTAAATGCAAACAAAACAAGTCCAGTCTCTATAAAAAAAATTCATAACAGTTTGTTCTTTTATCTTTAAACCTAAACATAAGATATCACCTAACATGGAAACAGGCCTTGAATGTGTTTCAAGTGACAATTCCATTAATTCTGTAATTGCTACGTTTACTTTTAATATAATATAAAATATCCCGGTGCATGAACAAAACGTTACTTGACGTTTCCTTAGATAGCTGAGTGGTAGCGTGCTTGTCTTCTACGCAGAAGGTTCCGATATCGATTCCTGCTCGTTGAATGTTAGTTTTTTTTTGTCATTTAGAGAAACAATAGTGTACATATTTCATTCGTTTTGAACAAGATCTCGTTTTTGTTTAAAACGCCTGTCATAAATAACCCCGATATTCAAGCATATGCGAAGATAAAGTTGACAGAATAAATACTTCCATCAGTCTTGCGATTTTGTTTAACCAAAGTTAGTTGGAAAAAATCGACGCTATGTAAAATCTTTTATTGATGTTGTTCAGTTTTTGGCAGTCAACAAACTAGTTTTTAAGGAAATTATATGCGTATTAGAAAAAAAGGAAGAAACAAGGTTTATTTCATAATCGGTTTGAGTACACAACTAAGAAAGATCCAGTATGAAAGATATTGTACATTATATTTCACAAAATGCAAAGTATTGTGCCCTGGAAATACAAAATCAAATAATCCAGACATTGGTGCAAACTGATCGCAGATCTATTGCTGACGATCTTCAAGAGTGTGACGTTCCATGGTTTACTTGGAAGATGGAACCAGGAATGTTGGATATTGCAGATAGTGATTACTACCAAAAATTTAGATAAATATCTTAACTGAAAGTCAAATCGACCTGAATCTTCCTCTGAGCCATTGCGTCAACGTCGCAAGTGAGATGAGTGGTATACTTGCAGGTGTTGCCGGTAGAATTGAGCAGAAATTAAAACAAATATATATCATACCATCGACTCGCCTAACGTTATGTCATATTCTAATTTCACTTACTACTTAAAAATTAGTTCTGGCTACGGCCCTGATTGGAAGCCTAATTGTCTGTCAGAGTAGAAATCATTAATTAACTATCAGGTAGTCGACCATTTCATTATGTAAAATAACTTCAAATCAAAATAGGAATAATTGAAATTGGTCGGTAATTTATAAGATCACTTATCCTTTTCAAACAGTGAAATCACTTTGGACTGTTTCAGTAAATTTGGAAAGGTGTTTTTCCCCTCAGGGCTCTTCCGCGGCCTTGCCGCCCCGATAGCACTGCAACCTTTGGTTGATTGTGCATACCCTTAGTCTTACTCCACCCATTCCAAATCACTGTGCCTTGAACTAGTCTGCACAGCGATTGGTAGGGTGAAGTTTTATATTGCTCTGTCTCCGGTCTAGACTGACCGTAGATCAGTTGTATTTTGCGGTCCAGAGCTTTACACTCGCACAAGATGTCCTGGGCTGATTCCTTCCCCTCGCCGCAGAGTTTGCATGCGACGTCCCCTTCGAACCGCCGCATTTTATGCAGGTGTTTCTTGACGGCCATGTGTCCCGTCAAGAGACCTGTTGTGTTTCTAAGCTGTCCTCTGCTAAGATTTAGCAGCTCCACAGCTCTCTTTGAACTGGGTCCGTCAATTATTGACTTCCCATGTCTGAGACCTAGACAGTCCGCCCAGTACACCTTGTGTTGGTTTCTGACCCAGGACTTAATGGCTCCCCTGGCAGTGCTCTTTGACACGCCCAGAGCCGGTTCTGGTCCCATAAATGGTTCTGCTGACCCTCTCTTCGCGAGGCTGTCAGCTTCTTCATTGCCTTTGACCCCCAAGTGACCCGGCACCCACATGAGGGTCACCTCATTCTGCCCAGCCAGGTCGCTCGTCTCGTCTTGGCACTCACTCACCAGCCAGGAATTTAACCGTGGGCTACTTAGTGCCTTAAGAGCTGCCTGGCTGTCTGTGGCTATGAAGATCCGCTTGTTGGTGTAGCCCCTCCTCTTGTTCTCCCGCACACAGTGCAGGATGGCGTACATCTCGGCCTGAAACACCGTTGCATGGGCTCCGAGGGAAATACTATGACTTACCCTCGGTCCTTCCGAGTAAACACCTGCCCCCGTCCCACGCTCCCCGCCGGATCCGTCCGTGAACCAGACGAGCGCGTCCCGTGGTATGCCCGGCGTCTCCTCCCGAAATGCCTCGCGGTCGGGGATTTCCACTGTAAAGTTGTTTTCCCTGCAGATTCGCGGGCTCGCGAAGTGTGACCTCATTTCAAGCATGGGCTCCTTCACGATCTCCTGATTTTTGCAGTGGCCCCTGAAGCCTAGGTTGATCTTCAGTCTACCATTGCAGGCTAATCTGTATAGTCCTAGCCTGGCCTCCCCCATAATAACTAAGTGTAGGGGGGGGGGGCAGATCCAGCAACACCTCCATGGCGGCTGTTGGTGTTGGAGAAATGGCCCCTGTGATGCCTAGGCAAGCCATCCTTTGGATCTTGCCTAGTTTTTGTTTGGCACTGGATTGTGTCACCTTAGGCCACCAGACCAGTGCCGCATATGTTAACGATCGTCTGACCACCTTTGTGTACAGCCAGTGGGCCATACTAGGTCTTAGTCCCCACGTTTTCCCATATAGCCGCCTAGTGACGGCTAAGGTCATGACTGCCTTACGCAGTATTTTTCCAATGTGACCATTCCAGGTTAGCTTAGAGTCCAATACCACCCCAAGATATTTTACCTCCCTGGCCATTGGAACGCTCCTACCGTATAGAGTGAGAGTTCTGTGGCTGTCGCACTTCCTCCTCCTCGTAAACGGCACGACGGTTGCTTTCTCGGGGCTCACCCCGAGCCCTTGATCAACCGTCCACCCTTCCACAACTTTCAGTGCAGTCTGCATGCGCTCCCACACTGCCTGTGTGACCTGGAAAAGTGTTGTTTGATATACAATAATTTATGAGTTTTGTTAGTGGAGCAACCATTGCATATTTTATGCATTTTAATGTTGAAGTTGTAGTAACCGTTGAATGCGATATTTTTTAATCGTAATATCGCATTCATGTAATAAAGCTTCCTTCGTCTAATGCCTGTCGAGTTTTTAAGTAATTTAAATTTGGGGTTGAATCATTAATCCAATCAACGCATTTATCGAGATATTGTTAAAGCTAAGAGTGGATTATTTACTGTTATAATTATAAGTCCTCCTGTGCAAATTTGTATGACTAGGCAATATAATATCTGGTTACGCAGTTTTTTTTTCCCTGCGTACAGTCTTATGTTATCACTATCAGTGCATAAGGTGAATTTAAAATTATTGGTACAAAGCAGTATGTGATGTCGGAACGGGTGTCGGGTGAACAGCGCATGCATGACCCTGTAGCAGTCGTGTGTAATGTTGAAATAATGAATTTGAGCAATGCCGAAACAGAATTGCATAATGACGATCATAACGGTTTAAAAATACACTCAGAGGAAATGGAAGACATGCTTGTTCCACATCTAACACTATTTTAATACATCCTAGCTAATACAAATGACCGATGGAATTTGCTGTTCGCTCTATTCATTATGTAGATAAATAAAATTATGAATTGTAGGTAGTTGCAATTTATATATATATATATATATATATATATATATATATATATATATATATATATATATATATATATATCCGTCTGATAACTCAAAAAATAATTAACCGATTTCAATGAAATTCGGCAAGTGCCTTTCTTTTATTAATGGCTTGGATGAGTTTGTTAGCCAGGAAAATCGGACGGGTTTTTCCGGGAAAATTTTGTGTTTTCTTTCAAAAAAAATTTTTTCTCCGAAAATAATAAAGCTGTTTTAATAAAGATTACTATATATGTTTCCTTGGGAGGGACCTTAGCAAATACCAAAATTCAACTTTCTCAGTTTATAGAAAATTGAGTTATTCAAATTTTAAATTTTCTTTCGAAAAAAAATTTTTCTCCAAAAATTACAAATTATTTTAATGAAATTTGGTGGATATCTTGACCTAGGAAAGACCTTACTACATACCAAAATTAAACTTTCTAAGTTTATAGAAAAGTGAGTTATTCAAATTTGAAGCATTTAATAAAAATTCACTACCATAACGCACTTGCTGCGTCCAGAGTTTTTAAAGAAGTGGTTGCATCACGTTTTAGATATTTGGTGTCTCCTTCTCCTATCCCAAGTTCTCAATGTAAATTTGTTCGGCTAATACTCTTTCTGTACATATATGTCAAAAGCTAATGTAAAATAGATCAATGAAGGTAAATAAAATTTTAGAAAGTCCGGAAGCACCAAATGCGCTGTGGTAACGAATTTTCATCAGAATGTTAGCTCAGTAGTTAAAAGTCTGGACGCAGCAATTGCGTTATGGTAGCGAATTTTCGTAAAAATGTTTTAATGGCAAATATGCATTGTTTTTAAGAGGACGTTTCGTTGGCAGTATAACCTATATAGTAGTAACAATGTACCACATTTCATTAAAATAGCTTTTTTGTTTCAAAAAGTACAAATATTTTCCGAAATTAAAATAAAAAGTTTCAGAAAAAACTGGTCCGAGTTTGTTGAAGTTGAAAAATAATTTTTTAATGAAAATTTGCAAAAATTTCTTTTACAAAAATTCACTATTTTTGTTGTCGCAATTGCCTTCAGTAATGTTGTACTAAATTATATTTTTTCGACAACTTTTTTTTTACAATAACTTACTAAACATTTATTATTAATTACCAACATTTCACAAAAATGTTACAAAAAATGATTTCTACGGAAACGCTAAAAACTTTTCAAATTCAACCACTATTTGAGAGTGCCTATATACGGCAACTCGATTTTTTTCGACGAGTAATACAAAGAAAAAGCTCTCTAAATGCATCATTTCCATGGGGCTCCGCTATCTACTGGTAAAAACGCCATTTCACAATTTGTGATATGTGTTTGTGCAATGCGCCTAAAACATAAAAAGTTGCAAAACAAGTGAAATAACTCAAAAACGATGAACGATACCAATTTTGTTTTCCTTACAAACATGCATTATTATTCAATGGAAAATGCAAAAAATGCAATAACATAAAGGGTGTTCTGTTAAAAAAAGAAAGTTTGTATGACCAACGACTTATGGGCCATCCTGTGATTATCAAAATAATTTTATAAGATGGAGCTCAAAACACCCTATAATTAACGTATACATTTTTTGCTCGTATCTGGTATATAAACGAAAATATTGAGTTTTACCGTAGAAATGCGTCGCCCTGTATATTCGTAAACGGACAACAACTAAAACTTACTCAGTATATGGGCTTTAGGGGTTCGTGCTCATTAGAAGAAATCTTTTCAAAATCCATAAGTCGCGGCCTTCTTAATAACGAATTTTTTCTCCAAAAATTTGCTAAAATATAGACTATGAAACCATAAACTCTATAGCTAAAACTACTGCCAAAGCATCAGCAAAAGGGTCTATTTGAAATGGATTTTCCTAAAATAATTTAGTAAAATGAAGGACAATGATGGTTGATGCTGAAACTTGAGGCAAGACATTTCTTCTACACAATCCGTATTTGTTTGAGATTATTTGTCTAAAAATTGCCAACTTTGACGTTTTAAATCGCGAATTTGACGTTTTAAGGAGAAAAATTATAAAATGTTCAAAATATTTTTTTGTTATTTGACTTTTTTGCGTCAAGAAAACCTACCGTTGTATGAAATATACAATTGGTTTTGTTACCCACATAAAATATTTTGTTCTTGTGCTTTCCACTAATCACCAGTGGCACTCAACATTTTTTTCTTTAAATGTCTATAACTTTTTTTCCTTTTAACGTAGAGATCTGAATTTTGTCAAGTAGGGTAAGTTTAATGGAAGCAACGTATGTGCCGTTTGGTTGCCATAGCTGTGTTATTTTCGGAAAAATTATATATATTTCAACAACACAACTCGAGGGCCCACAGCCTAAATACTACCGTACCGTGGGTGTCGACAAGGAGGAAAGAGGCAACTTGTTAATTCTGGACTTGAAGGTTTGGAGATTCGGAGGAGAAGGAAAAACATGTGCCGGCAAGGAATTCCACAACTTGGAAGTCCTCGGGACAAAAGAGCGGGCATAACAAGATTTTCTATGTCTGGTGACCTGGACAGTAAAAGGGTGCATTCGCTCTGCTTCCCTGGTAGATCTTTTTTGGGGGCAGTAGGCGGAGGAAATATGGAAAAAAGATCCTCTGAGCAGTGCCCGTGCAGATATCTATAAAAGAGAGAAAGGTCACCAACGGCACGTCGGTGGGCAAGGGATGGCAGTCTTTGGGTAAGGGTAGGGTCACCGATGAGACGTATAGCTCCCTTCTGAATAAAGTCCATGATAGCGAGTGTAGAAGCGGTAGCGGCACCCCAGATGTGGGAGCAGTATTTGAAGTTTGGCCTTATTTGTGAAGTCTATAAGGTATAGAGATTAGCTGTTGAAAAGTAATTTCGATCCCGGAACAGGAAACCTAATTCCTTAGCAGCCGCTTCTGCAATTGATGTGACATGTTGGTGCCAATTGAGATTTCGATCCACAGAAATGCCAACAAGTGAAAAGGACTCATTACTTTGAATAACTTGGTTGTTCCTTGTGATGGGTCTAGGGCTGTATCTCTTATGAGATAGAAAGCAAGACTGAGATTTGGTGGAGTTGAATTGTACAAGATTTATACTTCCCCAGTCTAATATTTTTTGGAGATCCACAGAGATAGAACCCTCCACGAGTCTGCGATCCTCATCTAATTGGGCTAAAGAGACATAGGGCTTAGAATATTGTATATGTGAGTGGAGGGTGCGGTCGTTCGCGTAGGACGAGGTAAACTGGGTTGGATGTGCTAGAGAGGATGTCATTGATGTGGAGAAGAAACAAAGTAGGGGCTACAGCTGAACCTTGAGGAACTCCTGCATTAGAGGAATGGCCATCCAGGACAACAGAAATGCTCCGGTTGGAGAGGAAATTTGCTGTCCAGCTACAGAGTTTTAGTGGTAGGCCATAGGCCGGAAGTTTATTAAGCAGCGCTGCGTGCCAGACCTGGTCGAATGCTTTGGAGATATCTAGAGCCACAATCTGGGATTCACCGTGTAGTTCCATGGACTTGTTCCAAGAATGGGTGACAAAGGAAAAGAGGGCGGAAGTTGATCTGCGCTGTTGGAATCCATACTGCCTGTCGTGGATTAGACTGTGTTTTTCAAGAAAATTTAGTAGTTCGGTGTTTATATACTTTTCCATCACTTTAGAGACGACTGAAAGGAGAGAAATAGGACTGTAGTTGCTAGGAAGCGCTTTGGATCCCTTCTTGGGGATGGGTTGTACTCGAACAGTGTTCCAATTACTAAGGAGTATGCCTCTATTGTAAGATGTCTGAAACACACGAGTCAGGACAGGAGCAAGTTCTGGTGCACATTTTTGAGAACAATTGCTGCGATCTCGTAAAGACCAGAGGCTTTCCTGGTATCAAGAGAAGAAAGCATATTACGTACCTTTTTAATTTTGAAAATGATATGCGTGATTTTATGCGCGATATTGGGGACTGTTGGTGGTTGAACATTTGGAGGTGGGTTGTGAGTAGAATTGCCGGCGAACAACGAGGCAAAAAATTCAGTCTTGCCCAGGGCGGTGGAAACAATTTCATCCCCTGAAACAAGAGGTGGGAACGTGCTCTTGCAGAAATTGTTCCCAATAGATTTAGCAAGAGTCCAGAAGGGTGTGCTGCCGTTGGAGCTTGAGATGACTTTGTTTTTGATGTGGTTATTAAACGAGTTTTTTGCCTCAGAAAGAATGCGGACATAACGGGTTTTTGCGTCGTTAAACGTTTGACGATTTTCTTGATTGGGATTGTGTTTAAGCGTTTAGTGAGCTTTGACCTTTTCAAGTCTGGACTTGTCACAGGATTTAGAGAACCAGGGCTTGTGAGTGGCTGAATAGGTTTTCTGTTTACGTGAAATAAATAATTCCATGCCAGCTTGGCGTTTTGTGCGATATCAGAGAGGTCAGGATGAGAGAAGCAGACAGACGCCCATGGAAATGAGGAAAAGTAATCCCGCATTTCGTCCCAATTCGCAGAGTTGTAGTGCCAAACGATACGTGGGTGTGATGACTGTGTGACCTCGGGTTGCACTGCGCAGGAAGCAGTGACCATGCCGTGGTCTGAGCGACCAAGGGGGGCGGTGACTCATGTCTTGTAGCATTCAGGTTTTGTAGTAAGAAGGAGATACAAGTGATTTGAGCTGTGTGTTGGGATGCGAACAAAGTAAATAGGTTGCTGAACCATATTGGCCAAAGAATTGCTGACTGCAAAGGCCCCCGCTGCTCTCCCTTCTGGATCGGTTTTTGGAGATCCCAACCATTCACTATTATGGATATTGAAGTCACCGAGAATAGTGACCTCGGAGAAAGGATATGCAGAAATCAGATGGTCGGTTTTTATCAGAAAGGTAGTCGAAGAGCTGGACAAAGTTGTTGTCAGAAGGTGACTGGTAAATGCAACAGATAAATTTAGTTGTAGCCCTGAGAGATAGTTTCATACAAAGTATGTCTTTTCTTCCAGCTTCTAAATTGGGGAGTCTGGTGCAGGGTAGATTGCTACGGACGTATGCGCACACACCTCCATGCAATCTAAAGAAAGCAAGGAGCCCATACTCCGAGAAACTAAGCTGATTAGTGGCTGCTTTGGCACTAATTTGGGTTTCGGTGAGGAAGAGGAGTTGGGGCCTATTCGCATGGAGGAAATGGTGGACGGAGTTCGATTAGAATTTAGGCCACTCATATTCGAGAAGGATATGTTAAATATTGATGCCGGCCCCGCACACCCCTCTCTCGGAGATCCGAATGGAGAGGTGTTTTATCTCCGGAATCTTTTGTACAAGGAGGAGCCATCATGAATTTTGTTTATAAGGAAAATCGACTAATACACCAGAACCGGAAACGTCCGTTGGGACGTCACCGGCCCCTTGATGTAAGGGGTGGTACCTCCTAGGGCATGATATATATATATATATATATATATATATATATATATATATATATATATATATATATATATATATATATATATATATATATATATATATAACACATATTTCCTCATTAGTGAATTTTTGGTTTTACGAAAAATTCGCTAATTATTCAAAATTGAAAGAAAAAGTAAAATGTTTATGGTGAATATGTAAGCAAAACAAAAACCAGAATTACCCCCAAAAAACACAAAAATAATAACAGATAGTTATGCGCTAGATACGTATTTCGACAACGAAGTTATCTTCATCAGTAGCTGTCGCCAAACTAACTGTTTGGGCAAAATTATCCTATTTATATAACTAAACTATACACGAAAAATGATGGTTATACCGATGATGCAATACCGGATAATGCAACACCGTATGATGCGATATCATTGACCTCAGTTTCGGATGATGCAACACCGGGTTACGTAACATTGGGTGACGTAATTCAAGGTCTATTGTTGTGCCAGTGGATACGCCCAACCGGTTGTATCGCTTTGAAACCGACCATGGATTATTTCGTGCTATTTCAAAAAGTGCCGAATTGACCGGACCCATGTCTGAGCTTATCAAATTCTGTGGATTTACTTTGCGGACTTTCAAAAGCATCTAACTTGCGATAATCCGTGGTTGCCTTCAACAACTTAAGAATACTATCGCCTAGCTTATGTCCCGAGTCAATCATATGTTGGGCACCGCTGGCTTTTTTTGCTTTATTGAATCTGAAATGAGCTATGTGCCTTTTGAATCTTGTTATTATTTAACTTCGCGTTTGCCCACTATAATGTAATAATTGCGAGAAAATCTTAAATTGAGCTCTCCACCCCGACAAAGATGTTTGTGACTGGTGGGGTCACGAGTGAGGGAGCATATTTCAAGCCCTTGCCGAGAAAATCCAACTCCTTTCTAGTAAAATTTGAGGAAGAAAGACTATCTATGGTTTCAGAAACTTGCGGCGAGTGAATGCTAGAGGTTTTTGCTTCTACTGACTTCTTTTTAAGATTTAAGGTATTTAACTTGTTCTGAAATTGGTAGCGATAACCTCGAAGATTCGTTGCTGAAACTTTCAAACTCACTATTATCTAAAATACTAACTATCGTCATATGAAGATCATAGGCTTCCAACTCCAACCTACTAGGTTTGGAATACAGAGACCTAATCTCTAAATTGAGAAACTTTCTCTTGCCGAACCATACCGCTTTTAGTGAATTTTTATTTTAAAAATTCACCAATAGAGAGGTATCGATGGTGAGACTTTGCAAAAATGTTTTCAAATAAACGCGAATTTGGGAACCTAGAACCCATATCCGGGGTCAGTTTCGATTTTTATATGTTTATATATATATATATATATATATATATATATATATATATATATATATATATATATATATATATATATATATATATATATATATATATATATACATGTATCCAACCGATAACTCAAAAAATAATAAACCGATTTTGATGAAACTCGGCAAGTACCTTTCTTTTATTAATAGCTTGGATGAGTTCGTTATCCAGGAAAATCAGACAAGGTTTTCCGGGTAAATTTTTAGTTTTCTTTCGGGAAAAAATTTTTTCTCCGAAAATTACAAAGCTATTTCGGTGAAATTTGGTGGACATGTTGCTTTGGGAAAGGCCTAATTATGTACCAAAATTCAGCTTTATAGGTTTACAAAAAATTGAGCTATTCAAATTTGAAACATTTATTTTTAATATCGCCGCTTTTCATTGACAAGTAAAAACCGGTTTATAGGTATATGAGATCTAATATGTCTGAGCCGTTACCTAGCAACGGAACCTTTGATATCATTGCGCAAGTCAGTTACACACTGTAAATGACGTTTATCATATATTATTAGCGTGTTTATCCGTTTTCAATTTTAGTTGACAAATTATTTTGGTTATTTGGGAATTTTAATATACAAGTCCAAATTATTCCTTTACGATATTATTAATGCTAGTGGGTGGACTAAACAGTGTTTGTTATGTTTTGTCAACAGATAGAAAGGATTTAAGTTTTACAAAAAGGGCTGATATGCAACAGGTTATTTATTTTCTATCTAATGCTTTAGTGGTAGTTTTAGTTAAGTTTATGGTTTAACGGTCCATAATTTTTAGCTAATTTTCGTACAAAAAATTCGTCAATGAGGAGACCGCGACGTTAAAATTTTAAAAAGATTTCTTTATATGAGCGCAAACTAGGCCCCCTAGAATCCATATCCGGGTTTACGTTCAGTTTTTATCTGTTTACATATATACAGGGTGACGTATTTCTACGGTAAAGCTCAATATAATAATTATTATACAATAGACTCAATTTGCTATAACCTAAGGTTTGTTGGCTAGGAGACCAACATTTAAAGTTTATTGTCGGAAATTTTTTGTGCATTTTCAAACCATAAGTTATTTTGATAAAATATGGCACATTGTTTCTACTATATAGGTTATACCGTTAACCAAATTGATGACTGCTTGCATTAAAAAGACATATTTGCTATTCAAAGCATTTTTATAAAAGTTCACTTCCATAACGCACTTGCTGCGTCCAGATTTTTTGACAATCAGGCGATTGATTGCCCCTGATGTATCAATTTATTAACAACTTGTTTACAATTACTCAAGATTTATGTACATTTCAAATTTATAAATACAAAATACAGATGTAGAGACATTTTCTCTGGCTTCAGGATTGCTTAGTTTCTTCTCTGTAATCGATTTCGCCGTTTTACGGCATAGCCAGAGAGGAAAATCCAATAACTGTCGTTTCGCATAGAATACTGTCTTTATCGGTAGATAAAAAAGTTTTATTATCCTATGAAATAATCGTTGGGTTGCATTATAATGAATTGGAGTCTCTAAATTATCCTCCTTTTGATTTAACCTAAAGTAACTAAAATATCAAATAAAAAACCACAGAAGAGGCACGGTTTATGAAGAGCTAAAACAGTAAAGTTCACAATGAAGTCGTTTTGCACTTATCTTCCCCTAATTCTCCGGTAATTTCCTGTTCGGAGGCGATCAACGTAAAATTTATTAATATATTTCTTTGATAGTCTGCCAGCACCCCGGTGTATTAAACCTTGTAGCGGAAATGCGAATGAATAATTTATAAATCTGGAATAATGAGGAATACATTCAACAATCCGCTGCATTATTTATGAATGAAGATATAAGGTGAGGTCCCTGGAAACTGTACTATACCGGCTACTGTATTTACGGACATACACACCATCACATGACGTGACTCCCTAGAAATGAGTCAACAATCTCAGTAAGTTTCATGCGGAGGATGTAATTAGCTTTATTTTAATTACAAACTCGGTATTTATTATAATTTTCCCAGCTAAGCAGAACAATAATAATTATAACAAAGGCAATGCACTTTAGACGCGTTTAATCATTCTAATAGATTGTGCAGAACCGGACCTGATCTTTGTGACAAGCACGTGATACGCCAAAATACAATTTTTATTAGGAAATATCGGTCGTTAAGCTGTCTAAACAAAAATATCATCAAAATTATACTAAAGAGATCAATTAAAATTTCATACCAGGAAGATGGATCTATATCTCATAATGATTACCTAATTTTAGAGTACTTGCTGAAACACTTTAGTAACGTAGCAATACGATTCTAATCAATAGCCAGCTGGTTTACCAGATTTTACATCTACGCTTTTCTCTGGTGTTATGAAATAAAAACAATTGGATTTCTACACTAAGTGAAAATTGGAACCTGTGATGAGCACTGATAAGTACACTTGGCGAACCCAAATCACCACAACACATCTTTTTAAAGATCTGACGACCGTTTCTAAAAACAATTCTAGAATTTTTCATCCTCTGATCACGCTAACTTTGTTAATGAAACGATCGTCGGGTCTTTAAAAATATGTGTTGTGGTGATTTGAGTACTCCAAGTGAGCTTATATGGATTTCTACGATTAGTCAATTTTCATTAAGAAAATTTACTATCAGAGAGGTATCGATGGTGAGACTTTCAGTAAATTTCTTCAAATGAGCGCGAATTAGGGCCCCTGGAGTCCATTCCAGGGCCAGTTAAAAAGATATATATATATATATATATATATATATATATATATATATATATATATATATATATATATATATATATATATATATATACATCTATGTATCCAAAAGATGACTCAAAAAATACTAAACTGATTTCAATCAAACTTTGCAAAATCTTTTTTGGGCGAAAACCAAGGTCGAGTTCGTTAATCAGCCTTTATGTTCATTATTTTCCGGTGGAAAACCGGGAAAAACTTTTTGAAAACGCTTCATTTTTAAATTATTAAAGTGAGTGGATAAAATTGTTTACATAATTTTTCACTTTGGATGAAACTCTCTCTCAGGGCTGCAACGAAATTCATCTGTTGCATGTACCGGTCACCTTCTGACAACAACTTTGTCCAGCTCCTCGACTACCTTTCTGAGCGACCATCTGATTTCTGAATATCCTTCCTCCGAGGTCACTATTCTTGGTGACTTTAATGTTCATAATAAGGAATAGTTAGGATCTTCAATAAGCGATCCACAAGGGAGAGCAGCGGAGGCCTTTGCCGTCAGCAATTCTTTAGCCAATATGGTTCAGCAACCTACTTACTTTCCTCGCATCCCAACACACAGTTCAAATCCCTTGGATCTCCTTCTTACTACAAAACCTGAATGCTATAAGACAACAGTCACCGCCCCCTTCGTCGCTCAGACCACGACAGTGTCACTGCTTCCTGCGCAATGCAACCCGAGGTCACACAGTCATCACACCCACGTATCGTTTGGCACTACAACTCCGCGAACTGCAGAATCGCAGAAGCGGCTGCTAAGAAATTAGATTTCGTCTTCCGGGCTCGCAAATATATCTTATATACTTCACAAATAAGGCCAAACCTCGAATACTGCTCCCACATCTAGGGTGCCGTTGCCGCTTTTACACTCGCTATCCTGGACTCCATTCAGAAAAGAGCTACACGTCTCATTGGTGACCCTACCCTCACCCAAAGGCTGCCATCCCTTGCCCACCGACGTGCCGTTGGTGACGTCTCTCTCTCTTTTATAGATATCTGCACGGGCACTGCTCAGAGGAGCTTTCCTCAATAGGTCCTCCACCTGCTGCCCCCAACAGATCTACCAGGAGAACAGAGAGAATGCACCCTTTTACTGTCCAGGTCACCAGACATAGAACATCTTGTTATGCCCGCTCTCTTGTCCCGAGGACTTCTAAGTTGTGGAACTCATTTTTTCCCTCAGGGCTCGTCCGCGGCTTTGCCGCCTCGATAGCACTGCAACCTTTGGTTGACCCATTCCAAAATCACTGTGCTTTGAACTAGTCTGCACAGCGATTGGTAGGGTGAAGTTTTATATTGCTCTGTCTCCGGTCTAGACTGACCGTAGATCAGTTGTCTTTTGCGGTCCAGAGCTTTACACTCGCACAATATGTGCTGGGCTGATTCCTCCCCCTCGCTGCAGAGTCTGCATGCGAGGTCCCCTTCGAACCGCCCCATTTTATGCAGGTATTTCTTGACGGCCATGTGTCCCGTCAAGAGACCTGTTATGTTCCTGAGCTGTCCTCTGCTAAGATTTAGCAGCTCCACAGCTCTCTTTGAACTGGGTTCGTCAATTATTGACTTCCCATATCTGAGCCCTGGACAGTCTGCCCAGTACACCTTGTGTTGGTTTCTGACCCAGGACTTAATGGCTCCCCTGGTAGTGCTCTTTGTCACGCGCAGTGCCGGTTTTGGTCCCATAAATGGTTTTGCTGACCCTCTCTTTGCGAGACTGTCAGCTTCTTCATGGCCTTTGACACCCGAGTGACCCGGCACCCTGATGAGGGTCACCGCATTCTGCCCAGCCAGGTCGCTCATCTCGTCTCGGCACTCACTCACCAGCCAGGAATTTAGCGGTGGGCTACTTAGTGCCTTAAGGGCTGCCTGGCTGTCTGTGGCTATGAGGATCCGCTTGTTGGTGTAGCCCCTCCTCTTGTTCTTCCGCACACAGTGCAGGATGGCGTACATTTCGGTGTGGCGGCACATGTTTTGCCTTCTCCTTCGAACCTTCCAACCTTCAAGTCCAGAATTAACAAGTTGCCTCTTTCCTCCTTGTCGACACCCACGGTACGTTAGTATTTAGTCACCTATGCAGTTGCGAACAGCATCCTCTAGGAAGGTATACAGACAGACCTCCCACTTTCGAGTCCTGAATTCCTGTAATTAAAGCTGCATACCTGCCTTTGTAATACTGTGCGTCGTTGTCAAATATTCCTTCTAAGAAGGACACTGTAACCTGTTTACCTCGACTCTTTACCCTTTTACCTTTCATATCACTATGACTTACTTTCCTCGGGCGCCATCTTTGTTCCCTAGATTTAGGACGGGGTACGATCCCCGTGAAGACATCCGCTAGAGCCTTCGTAACACGCTACAATTTACTGTTTAATAACAGCCTTGTCCCGTGGTAGCTTAAGTGGAGAAAATAAACACCAGGAGTTCAGTTTTCGGTGACTCCAGTATATGCAAGAAAGCTAAGTAGGCTTTAATTACTTACTTTCACTTACCTTGGGTTATTTTCCTAACTAACAAGATGTGAGCAGATAAATAGAAACATACTATACTAACAAGTACTCATATAGTTACTTAAAAGCACTATAAACATGCAAAATGCAAAGGCGTTACTAAGGTGCAGTCAATAAGGCGAACGTTAACTAAAATAGTATAATAAATAACTTATTTACAAATAAACACAAATACGAAACGTGGGTGCGAATATCATAGCAAATAAAATCATTCACACCATGCGCAAATCATTTTCTATAAAACAATAGCAGTAACAATTAAAAGATACAAATAAACAAGTATGTTACGTCATTAAATGGGTCAAATTAATGAAGCAGGCGGTGCATTATAAGGACGCATGAATATTAGCGTGTTAAAAGAATGCAGAGACAAGCGAGCGACATATCCAGGTTATTCGGGTGCACCAAATCGAAAAGCACAAGCAATGCGCTTCCACAGAAATGCAGCCAGGCGCCCCTTTACCTAATGCAGCTAACTAACTCCCCTGTTCCCTTAGCCGACGTCCAGAGTGTTTAACTGACAATACTTCGCACCATTCTACAGTCGTATTGCAGCAACCACCCTGTATATACTTCTTCCCGACAATAATGCACGTGAAGCTACCTGTTCCCTACTTCAGTTAATTCACGACCGGCCAGAATGTTTGACTAACGACACTTCGCACCATTCTACAGTCGTGTCTTAGCAACCACCCTGTACATAAATAAAACCAACGCACGCGACAGAAATTATTCCCCAATTCCTAACTCGTCCCGAACGTCCAGGATGTTCAACTGACAACGCTTCGCATCGTACTACAGTCGCGTTACAGCGACCACCCTGTATATACCCGCGACAACATAGTTCGACACCGCGAAACTAAAACCAGGATGCACCCAGCTGCATCCTACAGTCGCAGAAGAGGCCTACCTGACAAACGGCACAGCACCTCTCCTACACGGTATACACAATACACGATCCGCGAAGCGAAATAAACAATCCTGTCCAGAAGCCGTGACTTGCCACTCCTAGCTCTGGTGCAAGACTGGAAGGTCTCTGACTAGTATGCGACCACTCCAATATCGCACGCAGCCAGCTCGCGACATCACGCGCCCCTCCCTTTACCGTTGTCGATCAAACAACCTCGCCGAGATTATTGGATCGGCTTGCGAGAGTACAGCAAACGGCTTTTCCTTAGCCTCTCCGCTGTCGCTCTCCCTTGGTCCGGCCTGTGTCCGCTCTATTTATAGCCCGGGCAACGACCCTCGACCAGCACCGCCACAGTCCGGCCCCATGCGCCGGCCAGAAACTCGCTCGTGTCTCGACGCTCGCTGTGAACTTTTATATCAATATTATTTCAGCGCGGTTTCATTTAATACAAAAATGATTTAACGTAAACAAACACATTCGACGTGCCTGTTTACTATTTAATAGCCTTTTGATGCTATTTTCATTAGCATGATTTATATACAAATAAATCCAGTAAATATGCCTGCTTCATTACACTCCCTCCACTTACCAAAAAGACGCAGTCTTTTGGTCTAAATCAAATTAGATACCCAGAGAGGAATGTAAAACAATACTCAAACTTAAAATTAACACAAGTAAACCCTAAAATTAAAATAAGTAAACCCTTAAAATAAGTGAACCCTTAAATACTACATAATTATTAACCTACTTGCTAAATTGTTCTCAGTCTATTTCTTAAATGCTACTTAATCACTAACCTGATCACTAGATTGTTTTCAGTCTATGTCTTTTTGTCCATCACTGTCACTAGTTTTCACTTGCACACATGCACGCATTTCACTTCATTTCCTAGGATAGGATATGCGATGCGGGGAGAGTATCCGAAGACTGCACGGGCCTCGCTGTTGACGACCTGGACGGTGCCTCCTTGTCTTCTTAACTCCTTCCCTGGGTACAAGTAATTCACACTGGATTCCAACGGACCGTACAGGCGGAAGCGACGACACGACCGGTACAGCGGTACCTCGTTCGTCGGTTTCCTCCACCATATACACTCGCCTCCCTTCACCGCATGGGCACTGGCGAGTTAACGTCTCTCGCTTTCCACAGCGGGAACAAAACACACACGGACGCCCATTACACTGCGCCCGTCGATGACCTTCTTGGCCACATCGCCAACACAACTTTCCCTTACTCCCGGGCAAAGCTACCTCGGGATCCACACCTAATCGTGTCTCTCTCGTTGCTAATGCAACTAGGCTGTCACCTTGTGAATGGTTATTCACCTTCTTCTTACTCACTGCTTTTGCCGTCGCCCGTCGTATCGGACGACATTCAGCCCATTTCGTGAACCTATCCTGGATAACGATCGCAAAGCAGTTGCCTTTCGAGGATTTAGGCAATGGACCTATGAGATCAATGCTTACGGTCTTCCAAGGCTCACAATTTCTGGACGGTTGCATCATACCTGCTGTCTTCTGCTGGGATGTCTTATAATTTTGACAATGCAGACATCCCCTGACGTACTTCGCTGTTTCGCGAAACATACCCGGCCAGTAATACTTTCTGGCCAACCGGGAAATTGTCTTCGCAATCCCCAAGTGCCCAGCCGTTGCAGCATCATGGTTCTCTTCCAATATGCTTCTGCGTAGCTGTCGTGGCACACAGAGCTTCCACGGGTCGGATAGCTCTAATTCGGCATAGTCGTGTGGGTCTAGAAAATGACGATACAGTTGGTCTTCCCGGATACAATAATCCGGATTGGCGTCTGGGTGATTCGCTACTTCCTCAAACTTGTTCCTATGCCAGTTGTCGTTCTGCTGGGCTTCTGTCATGCACATCTCGCTTTCGTTCCGCTTGGTTTCTAACGGAGAACGGGAGAGTGCATCAGCAACTTTGTTATGTGCTCCCTTCCTATAGATCACTTCGAAGTCAAACTGTTGCAGATATAAACTCCATCGGGCTACTCGACCAGCTGGTGAACGCATTGAGTGCAAATAGCGTAACGATTGATGATCGGTCATCACAATAAAGTGATACCCTTCTAAATATGGCCTCATTTTCTCCACACCCCACACTATTGCCAGACACTCCTTTTCAGTTACAGAGTAGTTACGTTCTGCTCGGTTTAGTATTCTACTGGCAAACGCAATCACTCTTTCCTGACCGTCAATCTCTTGGGTAAGCGCAGCGCCCAACCCTAGCTCTGACGCGTCAGTCTGCAGCGTAAAGGACTTTGTAAAATCAGGGCAAGCCAGAACCGAAGCTTCGGTTAGCTTCCCCTTCAAAGCACGGAATGCATCCTCTTGCTCTTTCTCCCATTTCCATCGATGTCCCTTTCTCAACAACTTCGTCAGCGGCGTGGCGACTTGCGCAAAGGACGGGATAAACCTCCTGTACCACGACGTCATCCCCAAAAATTGTCTCAGCTTCCGGACGTTTCCTGGAACGGGTATCTGCCGAATACTCTCAACCTTGTCAGGGTCGGTACATATCCCTTCCGGCGTTACCAGGTGACCAAGATACTTCAACGTCCTTCTGCCAAACTGACATTTCTCCGGGTTAACTTGGAGATTTGCCGCTCTTAACCGACGGAACACCTCTTTCAGGTTTGCCAAGTGTTCGTCGAGAGTCCTTCCTAATACCACAATGTCATCCAGGTAAGCGAAGGCATAGGGGTCTGTCTCAGGACCTAGGACATAATCTAAACAGCGCTGAAAGGTTGCGTAAGCTGAGTGCAAACCAAAGGCCATGACCTTGAACTGATACAGTCCTTTTCCCGGGACTGTAAACGCAGTAATCGGCCTACTTCGCGGCTCTAATGGTATCTGCCAGTAACCTTGCCTTAAGTCCAGGCTAGATATATATCTTGCCTCTCTCAACTTGTCCAAAATGCTTGAAATCTGCGGAAGCGGGTACGCATCCTTCTCAGACACTTCGTTGACTTTGCGGAAATCAATACAGAACCTCGGCTTGCCATCCTTCTTTCTCACAATTACCACAGGAGAACTCCAAGGACTATTCGATGGTTCAATGATATCCTTCTCCAACATACGGTCCACCTCTGCATTCACAATTTCTTGCATTTTCGGGTTCATTGGTCTGTGTCGTTGCTTTATAGGTGTCGTCTTCTTTAGCTTGATACGATGCATTGTCAGCGTCGTCGTACCCTTGACCTTCTCGAAAGCTTTAAGTTCAACATCCAGAAACCTTTTCATCTGTTTTTGCTCTACCGACGTCAAACCTGACTGCTCGGACGGTTCACACAATTCTTGGGTACACGCTACCTGACTCGTACATTTCGCTCGGTCTACATGGGTTATGATATCCAAATTCTTAATTTTAATCGTGCCACTTCTCAGATCGAGAACCAGGTCGTGTACTCCCAACACGTCCATCCCTAGCACCATGTCTACTGGAAGAGTCGGCAAAACCAGGCACATTGCCCAAACAAAACCAGAGTCAAAACCCAGACTCAACCGGAACCCCTCCACAATCGGTGTGGATGTTCCATCCGCCATTCTAGTAGACAATCCCTTCTCTCTACAGGGTACCAATCCCATTTCTCTGCACCAATCGGTCACAGAGCTACCAATAAATGTCCTTGTCGAACCAGTATCTATTAGCGCACGGAAGGCTCTCCCTTCTATCTGGACCAACAGAAAGGGCCTTGGATCAGAATGTGCTGCCTCTTCTCTCTGCACCATGCGGTCACAGAGTCCGGCACTCTGCACCTTGCGGTCACAGAGTTCTTCCGAGTTATTTGCTTTCGGGGCCGCCAATAGGTTTGAGCCTACACGGCCCCTCTGGAGTTTTCCGGCCAGGAACAGGTGCAATCTCTCGTAAGCACCCCCAATTTTCCACACCTGGCACATCGTGTCTGGGAAACAGCTGGACATTGGCTACGGTAATGCCCTCTTTCCCCACACTTCCAGCATTCTGCTTTGCCATTTGGTTTTTCCGGGGTAGTAAACGCAACCCTCTTCTTCGGTCCGACCTCTGACGAAGACTCCGTCCTACTTCTCGGAGACGCCATTCTCGGGTCGACCTCGGTCACACGCTTGGAACTCTCGGAGTTCCCCAACGTCGCTTGACCTGCCATCTTGCGTTTACTATCCAGCTTATTCAAGACTTCTTCTACCGTCGTAGCTGATTCCACAAACGCTTCCACCGTTGTAAAGTCTTTCTGCCACAACATCTGCTTGAATTCTGGCAACAGATTTCTGTATAGCCACGACAGCTCTTGCTCTGCGTTCATCTTGCCGTGTCGGCGAATGAGAGTACGGATGTCGGATATGTACTGTAAAACACCCTCATGCTTATGTTGTAATCGGCTGCCCACCTTTGCTTCCAGATTGATGTAATAGTCCCTGGGAAAATAGAATTTGCGAAAACTTCTTACAAAGTCTTCCCAAGTTGCCCATGACGTTTTGTTGTTTCGATACCACAACAGGCATCTGCCTTCTAGGAGCAGTGGTAGCGCATGCAGCAAGTTTCCCGCCGTCACGTTATACAGTGATCTCATTTCTTCCAACCGTTCCATAAAAGTCTCGGGATCAGACCTCCCATCGAAGCGAATATTCCAACTAGCCACATTCGGCACTTCAGCAACCGGTTTAGTCGTTGTGCTATCCATTGGTTTTGGAAACACGGGCGGGTTCTGAAACATTACTGGATTCGGAGACGACCTGCCTTCCTTTATAAATTGAACCAGCAGTCTCTTCTTATCCTCAACCGTACCAGCGCATACCAGCCTAAACTTTGCTAGCTCAGCGTCAACCTCGGTTTTCTTCAGTTTATAAACCCAGCTCGTACGACTGTCAAACCCATCAGGTTCTAATGAAAATTCCTCGGAATCCATTTCCTCCTTTTCTGCTTTACTTTCGATCTCCATATTGGACAAGGTCGGAGATTTCCAACCTCCAGGGTACAAACCAGACCCAACCTACAGGACACTTTCGTCCCCTAAAACACAGGATAAACTATTCTAGCAAATAATATTCCTAAACAATAGATTCCAGGGCACGCACCAACCCCGACCTATAGGGTGTTTTCGTTCCCTATAACACAGAATATACTATTCTATACAATATGTATCCTTAGTCTAACTAAACTGTACACCTTAGTAAGTAAAAACCAAGAGACCTTTGTCTTGCACCGCACGACTCAACAATCCACCAGGACAAAAATTGCCTTATATTACAGGAAATATTTACCCTACTTATACTAGATATACCAAAAAATCAGGTCCCTGCTCGGGCGCCAGTTTTTTGTAACCTGTTTACCTCGACTCTTTACCCTTTTACCTTTCATATCACTATGACTTTCCTCGGGCGCCATCTTTGTTCCCTAGATTTAGGACGGGGTACGATCCCCGTGAAGACATCCGCTAGAGCCTTCGTAACACGCTACAATTTACTGTTTAATAACAGCCTTGTCCCGTGGTAGCTTAAGTGGAGAAAATAAACACCAGGAGTTCAGTTTTCGGTGACTCCAGTATATGCAAGAAAGCTAAGTAAGCTTTAATTACTTACTTTCACTTACCTTGGGTTATTTTCCTAACTAACAAGATGTGAGCAGATAAATAGAAACATACTATACTAACAAGTACTCATATAGTTACTTAAAAGCACTATAAACATGCAAAATGCAAAGGCGTTACTAAGGTGCAGTCAATAAGGCGAACGTTAACTAAAATAGTATAATAAATAACTTATTTACAAATAAACACAAATACGAAACGTGGGTGCGAATATCATAGCAAATAAAATCATTCACACCATGCGCAAATCATTTTCTATAAAACAATAGCAGTAACAATTAAAAGATACAAATAAACAAGTATGTTACGTCATTAAATGGGTCAAATTAATGAAGCAGGCGGTGCATTATAAGGACGCATGAATATTAGCGTGTTAAAAGAATGCAGAGACAAGCGAGCGACATATCCAGGTTATTCGGGTGCACCAAATCGAAAAGCACAAGCAATGCGCTTCCACAGAAATGCAGCCAGGCGCCCCTTTACCTAATGCAGCTAACTAACTCCCCTGTTCCCTTAGCCGACGTCCAGAGTGTTTAACTGACAATACTTCGCACCATTCTACAGTCGTATTGCAGCAACCACCCTGTATATACTTCTTCCCGACAATAATGCACGTGAAGCTACCTGTTCCCTACTTCAGTTAATTCACGACCGGCCAGAATGTTTGACTAACGACACTTCGCACCATTCTACAGTCGTGTCTTAGCAACCACCCTGTACATAAATAAAACCAACGCACGCGACAGAAATTATTCCCCAATTCCTAACTCGTCCCGAACGTCCAGGATGTTCAACTGACAACGCTTCGCATCGTACTACAGTCGCGTTACAGCGACCACCCTGTATATACCCGCGACAACATAGTTCGACACCGCGAAACTAAAACCAGGATGCACCCAGCTGCATCCTACAGTCGCAGAAGAGGCCTACCTGACAAACGGCACAGCACCTCTCCTACACGGTATACACAATACACGATCCGCGAAGCGAAATAAACAATCCTGTCCAGAAGCCGTGACTTGCCACTCCTAGCTCTGGTGCAAGACTGGAAGGTCTCTGACTAGTATGCGACCACTCCAATATCGCACGCAGCCAGCTCGCGACATCACGCGCCCCTCCCTTTACCGTTGTCGATCAAACAACCTCGCCGAGATTATTGGATCGGCTTGCGAGAGTACAGCAAACGGCTTTTCCTTAGCCTCTCCGCTGTCGCTCTCCCTTGGTCCGGCCTGTGTCCGCTCTATTTATAGCCCGGGCAACGACCCTCGACCAGCACCGCCGCAGTCCGGCCCCATGCGCCGGCCAGAAACTCGCTCGTGTCTCGACGCTCGCTGTGAACTTTTATATCAATATTATTTCAGCGCGGTTTCATTTAATACAAAAATGATTTAACGTAAACAAACACATTCGACGTGCCTGTTTACTATTTAATAGCCTTTTGATGCTATTTTCATTAGCATGATTTATATACAAATAAATCCAGTAAATATGCCTGCTTCATTACAACACGCTGGTTATTAAGATAACAGTTTGAACCGGACCTACTCTGTTCATCGAAACGTTTTGTTCAAATTGCTAACAACGATATATATATATATATATATATATATATATATATATATATATATATATATATATATATATATATATATAATCGTAAGCATCTAACTGACGCGACTGCCTAATATTTTTGGATTAACTTGAGATTTTCTTTATCTACACGATGATTATTATCCCAAATATGCTGGGCAATACATGATTTATCAATAGTGCCATATCTCAGTTGCGCTAAATGTTATTTAAATCAAGCTTCAATAGTTCTTTTAGTTTGCCCAACATATATAAGTCCACAATCCTTACAACATATTCCATATGTTCCCGATATTTCTGTGGCTTTATCTTTATCCCTTGAGTTACCTAGCAAATTTTTTGAAGTATTTTTTGTAGAAAATGTTATTTTCAATAGTAAAAAAAAATGCCCCAAGAAAACTTAACATTTTTCTGGAAAAACTGGTTCCATTTTCCTGGCTAACGAACGTACCTAAGCCATTATATAATGCAGGATTTTGTCAAGCATTATATATCACAGCATACAGGACTACAATTTTCGACGTCTTGTTTCAGAATCCTACATGAACAACAAACTCTCCTAGCAGGACAGTGCCCTGATAAATAACACTTACTTATAAACAGAAGTGTTCAAGAAACTGTCAACGTTGTTCTTCTATGTGTCTGAAAGGATGGCCTACGTGGGGAAGTGTGTAATATTATCTCGAGATGACCAAGAATGAGTATGTAATACCATGAAAACAAGATAAAAAATAATTTAACTCATACCTACTACCTATTCTATAATGGCTGTAATGCACTTCCGTAGGTACCCGCCGGTTTCTACCCGTTCTACTATCGTTGTACATCTCATCTGTATCATCTTCTGCATATGCAAATACCTAGGTATATCAATGCTTGACAAAATCCTGCATCCTACACCATTTACCAAAGGAAGCTAAGTACCATATTTCATCAAAATCGGCCAATTATTACTTCCACATCGTCACAACGTGTGGAAGTATGACATCGACGAAAAAAATTTCAATTTCGCTCAAACGCCGTAAAAAGTGCCAAAACATAGAAAACGTGATTTGGGAACGAAATTCTTTTGTCTGTCTGTTTATAGCTACGATAACTTTAGGATGATATCGTCTTCAAATTTAGTATACAGTTAGCACTGATTTATCTTTTCTGAAAGTCAGATTCTGTTAACATTTTCTTTGTTTAATGTTTATTGATTAATTTGTCCACTAAGCAGACAGAGTAACCATTATACTTGTCTACATTTTTAATATATTCAAGTTTTCTGTTGTATCTTTCTTTATTTAAGGGAAACTGTAATAAACTATGAACCAGAAACCATGCAAACTAGCTATTTTTTTGTTGAAAACTGTGGTGGGAGTCAATTGAAATGTAGCTCATAGTAGTGGTTTCCTTTATGTGGATGTAAAACTCCAAAGTGTCTATATTTTTAATGACTAATACATCAAGAATAGCTAATTTGTTATTAATTTCTATTTCATGCGTGAATTTAATGTAGTCAAATTTACTGTTCAATTTGGCAATAAAATCATATACTTTGCATATATTTGTATTGAATACTGTAAAAACATCGTCCACATAACAAAACCATACTCTAGGAAAATAAACATTTTCATTTGCTAGGTCCGTTTCAAATCTACTCATGTAAAGGTCTGCAATGAATGGGTAAACGGGAGTTATGGTACCAGCACCCGGTAGCGTAAATACATTGTTTACTATGGTACAGCAGACCCAAACGCTGTATCGCGGTAAACAATGCAAATTAAATGCGCGCGTAAACGTAATTCATTGTTTACCACGGTGCAGCGGACTCTATTTCTGTATCGCAGTACACTATGCTAAAACAAAAAGGCCCCAAAACAAATTCATTGTTTACCACGGTGCAGCGCGCCGGCCGGCGCTGCGCTGTTCTAAAGCCGGCGCTGCGCTGTTCTAAACATAATATTTGGTACACGAAATAAAGTGACCATCATGATGACTCGAATGAAAATAATGATAATGACGCAATAAGTGATAAACACGCAATGCAAATAATGAACGCGCAACAAAGCAATGCCTCCTTTTCGAAAATGTCCAGTCCACCCAAAATTGAAAATATCCTAGAAATAGAAGGCCAGAAGCATTCGTTAGCAGTTGCTGAAATGTCTCAAGTGTTTAGACGAATAGAAAATATTGCCTTTAGCTGCGATTCTGTTGATATCACTAATGCAGTATTAAAATTAACAAAAGCTTTAAAGAACGTTTACATACCAGCTCAATTGTTACATTTCTTTCACTCGTTACCTTTAAGAAGGGGAACTAAAATAGGTGTTCAGCTCACTTCCATGTCTAGGAGAAATCTTAGACCTGGTCTAACTTCAGGAGCTAAAAGGATGCAAGCCGGAAAACCTTCAAAATAAGAAGTTGTACTTAAAAAGACCCAGATGTTTGCAAGAAAATATTAATACAAACAAGCCAAATGCCAAACCTCATTAATAGTATTACATGACCTTTAGCCACTTCAGATATTTCTATTATTATATGTTTTTATATAAACATTTGCATTCAAACTGGGAAGATGGGTGAAACAATGCACTTTTAAGTTTTTAAAACTACTTTATTTTCTCAATTGTTGTACCTATCTTTAGTTTAATAAAGTTATTGCTTTGTTTTTATTTTTTAGTATTGTAAATTATAGTATTGTAAATTATAAAGTGTGTTGTGTGTTAAATGCATTTTCTACATACAGAAATACAGTCCGCTACACCATGGTAAACTATGAATCTGTGTTGAAGGCGTTTATTCAATGACATTGTTTACTGCTATACAGAATTTGAGTTTTCTGCACCGCGATAAACAATGAATTACGTTTACGCGCGTATTTCATTTGCATTGTTTACTGCGATACAGCGTTTGGGACTGCTGTACCGTGGTAAACAATGTATTTGCGCCACCCGGTATACCACATACGACCAGACACCGACCAGCAATTGTGCGTAGCTTGCATTAATGCACCTGTATGCATTTCCAGCCCACTCAGCGTCTGGGACATTTCAAAATCAAAGACTTTATTGATTAATATCAGCATAGTTTATAAATATAAGTTTATAACGATAGGTAATAATTCATTTTTAAGTTAGTTAGTCTTTTCTGTCGAGCCTTAAGTCTAGATTACTCAAATTAATATTTAAATTTTACAACATTTAAATTATATTGTATGAATAACTGTACTTTTATAACTTAAGTTAAATAAATTTAACTCTATGCTTTATTGCTCTGAAGTACAACTCTTAGTCGGGTTTGCCTAGTGGCGTGCGGTCCATGGAAGCAAGGGAAGCATAGCTTCCCTTAAAATAACGACCACATACCTGCTTAAAAATAATTTGTATTAAACCGCATTATTTAAAATCCATTTTGTATTTTAAATTTCAAATTCTAAAATTTATCTATTACAATTTTTAATTCGCAAGCTCACACATAATTTATCATTATGCATCATACTGTACTGGTATATGCGCGTAAACCGACCGCCAACCAACAGCATGAACCTGATACTACGAGAGTGGATGCAATGACTTCAGTTAAATACACGTAGCCAGCAGGCCATATAATGAGAAACCCTTGCTCGATGCTCGACGCAATGTACGTGTATTTCAACATGTAGAACGTGTTGGAAGACTCGATGGACGTACAACGTGAATGCCGCCGATTATTTCGTAGAAATAAGCAGTTGACTAAGTTAAATACATTGGCATTTTATGATTATTAATATGGCTGCAACTACATCAGCTTTTAACAGCGGCGTCGGTGGTGGTGGGAATCTACAAACTTTACGAACAAGTGGTAATAATAACTGTGATTGTGTCGTGTGTTTTTTGATAACCAAAGGATTTTCAGCTTTATCGTTTGCTGAAAAACGTGCTATTATTAATAAAGGTAGGCCGAAACCTACTCTAAAAAACTTAAATACAAGAATTAAAACATGTATTCGACATTTCAACGCGGAAAAAACTTACAAACAATATGAACAGGAATAAACTGTTTTGTTGGCCTGGTAGTCTATTTGTGACTGAAAAGGGGGTGTGGAATAAAAGTGGGTTTTCCGACTTGAATAATCTACATAAAGTAGTTAAAAGACATGTTATGTCTAAAGCGCATTTACAGACCATTTTAAAATTAAGTGTAAACAAACGCGATTTGAACACGCCGTTGACAAGTAGATAGAAATTAGTCATCGCCAACACAATGAACTGGTTGATTAAAACAGAAACATATTAAAAAGACTTATTGACGTTGTGTGTTTTCTTGGTCAGCATAAATTTGGGTTCAGGGGTCATGACGAAACAACTACATCTGCAAATAGAGGAAACTTTCAAGACCTAGTTTCTTTAATAGCCAAATACGACATTTGTTTAAAAAATCACTTGGAACAATCTAACGTTTTTCACGGGACATAAAATCGCATTCAGAATGACTTAATTGCGGCTGCTGCCACTATTATTTTGAACAAAATTAAATCTGAAATTAAACAGACTTGTTTCATTGCTATTGTTCTAGATGAAACAACCGACGTAACTAATTTAAGTCAACTATCTGTAGTAATACGCTATCTAAAAATGGATGGGAGCAAGAAAGATTTTTAGGCTTTAAAAATGTGACAGAAGATCGTACCGCAAACGCTCTATATAAAATTGTGCTTAAAATTATGAAAGATATTGAGGAGACTGATAATAAATTAATTGCCCAAAGCTATGATGGGGCTGCTGTTATAGCCGGACATTTAGGAGGTCTTCAAGCTAAAGTGCGGGAAACGTTTTCCAGTGCTCTATTTGTACACTGTTGTGCTCATAAATTAAATTTAATTTTATCCCAATCTATAAATCATATTAAAGAATGTAAGGTGTTTTTTGCTACCCTAAGTGGAATGGCTGCTTTTTTTCCAAATCTATGAAGCGCACACAAGCCTTAGACTCAATTGTTAAAAAACGTTTACCCAAAGTAGCTGCAACCCGATAGAAATAGAACGGCAGACTTGTGTGAACTATATTTGAACACCGTGAATCGACTTTAATTTTAATTTTTTTCTTAATATATTTTCGGAAATATTTCCGTTTTCAGATAATGTATTTAACATATTGCAATGTAAAACAAATGACATTGGTTTTTGCCCGAAGAAAATTAGTGAATTTAAATCCATTATAATTTAAAAAAGGAATGAATTTGATAAGTTCTAGGAAAAAACAAATAAATGAGGAGAAGTGGAGTCAAGAAGAAAGCGTCTGCGCACTGATAATGTGAGAGACCTTCAAACTTCTTATCGTCGCCTTTTCTACAAAATCATAGATCAAATTCAGCAGCAAATTAACTGCAGATTTGATCATCTCAGTGACCTGAAATTTCTTGAATTGTGTAATTTTGGAGGATTTGTAGGGATACCTTTCCCAAAAGATTCATTTAAATCATTATTCCACCACTATGGACATTATTTTGACAAAGCCTTATTACGATCAGAACTTACAGTCATTTATGAAACCGATGTTATTGACAAAAAACTAACGCGAGTGAACCTTTAACTTTCTTAAAAGAATCAAAATTGGAAAATGTATATTCTGAAGCGTTCAAATTATGTGAATTAGTATTAACAAGTCCTGCTACTAGTGCGTCTGTAGAACGAAATTGTTCTACATTGAAACGTATCAAGAGTTTTGTTAGTAATTCAACAGGACATGAAAGACGTTCCCAAATTTCAATTTTTTTCAATTGAAAATAACTTCGTCGAGGAAATGTCCCAGAATCCACAGTTTTATAACATTATTAACGAATTTGCCAAAAGAAGAATTGAGTTACACTACAAATAGGTAAGTTTCTGAAAATTGCTTCCCTTATTTAAAATGTCACCGCACGCCCCTGGGGTTGCCCATTGCTGTGCCATGGGTTTGTTCAAAAAGTTCATATTAAATCGAAAAATATTCTGATTCATGCAAAGATTTATTAAATTTATACATTATTTGCAGGCATCTTCGTCTGAGTTGTTCATTTTTAACAAACAGTCTAAATACGTTACCTTTTCTTTTATGGAAACACTGGGAAACAACGAGATCACATCAAACGATATTAAAACCTCGTCTTCAACCAATTTAATATTTTTAACTTAATTAGTAAATTCAAATGAATTTCAAACTCAAAAGCTTTTTTGTTTGATGGGCAAGGCTTTAAATTCGTTTGTTAACCATTTCGCTATATTGTATGTCGGGGAATCTATAGCTGAAACAAAAGGTCTCACAGATTTTGCGGGTTTATGGATTTTCGGGAGACAGTACTATTTAGGAAGTTTAGGATTTGAAATTTGTAACTTTTTTCCTAATTTTTAGTGAATTTTTATTTTAAAAAATTCACTAATAGAGAGGTATCGATAATGAGACTTTGCAACAAATTTTTCAAATGAGCGCGAGCTAGGACCCCTAGAACCCATATCCGGGGTCAGTTTCAATTTATATATATATATATATATATATATATATATATATATATATATATATATATATATATATATATATATATATATATATATATATATATATATATATTGGATCTTGTTTTATACACTAGCAGTGATATTGTTCCTCAGCCTCCAGATAGAGTTCTAATTCCTGAAGATTTGCACCATCCACCGTTTCAGTTTCAGCTGCTACACGACTGGTGCACCAAAAACGTTGGATTTGTTCCAGATGGTTATTACAGAGATTTCAAGTCTGCTGACTTCGTCTCAATTTCGGGATTTTTGGACTTAGTTAGTTGGGATACTTTGTTCGAAAATAAATCCCTTGAATTGATGGTGAAAATGGTTTATGATATTTTGTACATTGCTATTGATTTATATGTCCCTTTAAAAAAGTTTTCTTCTAAAAAGTTTCCACGATGGTTTACACCTGAACTCAAAACCTTAATATATCTCTAAAAGCAAGCACATCTCAAATATAATGTATCCAAGTCTGCTGATGAGTATGTTAAGTTTTCTAAATTAAGATCTCTATGTAAGATAAAATCTCGTGAAGCTTACATTAACTATGTTTCCGAGAATGCTGATTTTCCAAGTACTTTAAAATATAATGATCAAATACGTTCATCGGGATTAGACATTGTTGACATGTTCGCTGAGTATTTTTCGTCGGTTTACAGCGGTGATAAGTGTTCTCCCCCTACCCATGAATTTTCTTATGCTGAGCTGAATCTGTCAGTGCACCACATTAAAATATCAGACATTTATATATAACTTGCAGCCCTAGATGTCAATAAAAGTCCTGGGCCAGACGGTATTCCCCCATCTCTTCTTAAGTGCTGTAGTTTTAATTTGTCTAGACCTTTATGGTTCATCTTTAATTTATCTCTGGAAATGGGTGTTTTCCCTACATGCTGGAAACTTAGTTTCATTCTTCCAATTTTTAAACCTGGTGACAGAGGTCTTGTTGAGAACTACCGACCGATAAGTATTCTTAGCGTTATTCCTAAAATTTTTGAGGATCTTCTGTGTGAGACTCTTACTTCTCTCCTTAGAGGTTCAATCATTGACCAGCAATATGGATTTATATCAGGTCGTTCTGCTGACCTAAACCTGTTGGTGTACAGTGCCTACTTGTCGGAGTCCTTGGCGGCGGGTATTCAGGTTGACTCTGTTTATACCGACTTTGACAGAGTGAACCATAACCTCTTAATCCATAAGCTACATATGTTTGGTGTTGGCGACCCTCTTCTCAGCTGGATAGGTAGTTACCTTTCTGACAGATATCCGGTGGTGCGGATAGGGAATTTTATGTCTACTGGGATAAAGGTTTTGTCTGGTGTACCACAAGGTTCTCACTTGGGGCCCTTGCTATTTAATATCTTCATTAATGATATTCATGAGTGTTTTTCTCATTGTAGATTTTTGTTGTTTGCTGACGATCTAAAATTATTTTCCGGGATTACAAGTCCCTCATACTTTTTTAAGATTCAATACGACATTGACAACTTAATAAGCTGGTGTCTTAACAATGGGATGGAACTCGATCCATCTAAATGCCAATCAATTTCTTTTTATAGAGGAAGGAACAGACTTGAACATACCTATTACATCAACGGTGTACCATTGAAGTCTGTTGAATTAGTTAGAGATTTGGGTGTTACATTTGATTCATCTTTTTCATTTATTCCTCATGTTTCTAATGTGATTTCTAAGTCTCTGAAGTTGCTTGAAGATGTACCTCTGATTTCACCAACATCAGATCTGTTAAAATTCTTTATTTTTCTCTTGTACGTCCTCATCTTGAATATGCCTCTTCTGTATGGTCTCCCTACTATGCATGTCATTCAGTCAGTCTTGAACAAGTACAGTGCAAATTTTTAAAGTTTCTTGCTTTCAAAAGTCACCATGACTGTGGTGGTATCGATTATTTACTAACATATTTTAATATCATGCCTCTTGATGTTCGACGTAAACAAAAAGATTTAAAACTTTTTTATAATATAATTAACTTCGAGGTATCTTGTCCTCACTTACTTTCTATGATCAACTTCTTTGTTCCACCAAGAGTAACTCGTTCAAAGAGTTCGTTTCTTGTCGCTTTTCATCGTACCAACTACAGTCACAACTCTTATTTAATTAGATGCTCAGTGTTGGCCAACAAATTGTCTGATGAACTAGACTTTTTCACAAGAAAATCAGTTTTCTTAAAACAGCTGTCACTTTGTAAGTTTAGTTAATCGGTACTTAATATTTATTGCCTATATTTTGCCTATATTGCCTATTTTTATTTTTATTTTTTTTTATATATTTTTTTCATTTTGTCTAATTTGTAACCGTTTTGTATGCTTTATTAACTGCTTTTATTGTATATATTTTTTCTTTTTGTACTGATCTAAAATGGGCTCCTGGCCCGTAAATAAATAAATAAATAAATAAATATATATATATATATATATATATATATATATATATATATATATATATATATATATATATATATATATATATGCGTCTGATAACTCAAAAAATAATTAACCGATTTCAATGAAACTCGGCAAGTGCCTTTATTTTATTAATGGCTTGGATGAGTTCGTTAGCCAGGAAAATCGGACGGGGTTTTACGAGAAAATTTTGAGTTTTCATTCAAAAAAAAATTTTTTTCACCGAAAATAACAAAGTTTTTTTAATTAAATTTACTATATGTATTGCCTTGGTAGAGAGCTTACCAAGTACCAAAAATCAACTTTCTAAGTTTATAGAAAATTGAGTTATTTAAATTTTAAATTTTCTTTCGAATAAAAATTTTTTTCTCCAAAAATTACAAAGTTATTTTAATGAAATTTGGTGGATATCTTTCCCTAGGTAAGACCTTACTATGTACCAAAATTAAACTTTCTAAGTTTATTGAAAACTGAGTTATTCAAAGTTGAAGCATTTAATAAAAATTAACTACCATAACGCACTTGCTGCGTCCAGAGTTTTTTTTGTAATAGTGTTATGACATTTCTTTAAATTGTTTTTAACTTCGGAAATCATTTTTGGGAGAGGGTTTCTATTTACTTTTTATACGGTCCTGATTCTATTGCGTTATATACTCTATCATTATAATCGTTTTTGTCTCAAATCACAACCTTATTACCTTTGTCTGCTTTAACCTAAAAACATTCTTTCTCTTGCAGTTGTTTAACTATATTTATTTGATTAACTTTTTTGGTATTAACGGGGTTATTTTCATTAAATATGTTAATTAATTTATCTTTACATGCTTGTGTAATAAAGTTTTTGAAGGCTCAGGTGATTGTTTAATAGCTGTTTCAATACCGTCAATAACATCTAATAGATCGTCCTTTTCTGATTGCAAACCGAATTTAAGCCCTCTATTTAAAAGGTCGATCTCATTATTATTAAACGTCTACGAAAAATGGTTTTCTACGATATTAACTTTCTGAGGAGATGGTTATTCATTTTTAATTTGATGTTTTACAAGCTGTTTTAATTTACTGTTTTGTACATTGATCTTTTTCACTAATTTCGCGTTGATGACTACAAACATGTTCCTCTGGAAATTGCGCCATTCTTGATATTCATAATTATCTAACTTAAAGGTTAATTTTTTATTAAACTATTTGCTTCTATTTCTAATATACTACGTTTTGAGTACAGCTATTTTAAATCTAGCCATTTCGCATAATTGACTGATTAAAATTGTCAAGTTTTGCTTTATCTTTGTTGTTAATTGTTTTTTAATGAACAATTTACATCTTAAATGAAATCTATGACGTTGTGTTATTGGTCAGTCCGTGTCTGTCATGTCTATTTGAGCATATTGATATTCTAATATGTACTTCTTACTAATGCAATACGTCCAGTGAATGTCACTGTGTAAAGTTGACTTGACAAAGGGAATGTATAACAAAGCATTCAAATCAGCTTGTTTACTTTGTGACCAAAGATCAAATGATGATTTGTTTAACAGGAGCAAATACTATTAGATTTCTCGTTTTGTTTATCCATAAGTTGAAATATGATGATTCTGTACTTCATTTCGCTGATTATAATCGTTCACTGAATTTTATATTTGTAGTGTACAAATTTCGATTTTTTTTAATATTTCAACACACTACGAGGGCTTACAGCCTAAATAATATCGTACCGTGGGTGTCGACAAGGACGAAAGAGGCAACTTGTTAATTCTGGACTTGAAGGTTTGGAGGTTCGGAGGAGAAGGAAAAACATGTGCGGCAAGGAATTCCACAACTTGGAAGTCCTCGGGACAAAAGAGCGGGCATAACAAGATGTTCTATGTCTGGTGACCTGGACAGTAAAAGGGTGCATGCGCTCTGTTCCCCTGGTAGATCTGTTGAGGGCAGCAGGTGGAGGAACTATGGAAGAAAACTCCTCTGCGCAGTGCCCGTGCAGATATCTATAAAAGAGAGAGAGAGAGAGAGGCCACCAACGGCACGTCGGTGAGCAAGGGATGGCAGCCTTTGGGTGAGGGTAGGGTCACATATGAGACGCATAGATCTCTTCTGAATAGAGTCCAGGATAGCGAGTGTAGAAGCGGCCGCGGCACCCCAGATGTGGGAGCAGAATTCGAGGTTTGGCCTTATTTGTGAAGTATATAAGGTATAGAAATTAGCTGGTGAACAGTATTTGCGAGTCCGGAAGAGGAAACCTAATTTCTTAGCAGCCGCTTCTGCAATTGATGTGACATGTTGGTGCCAATGAGATTTCGATCCACAGAAATGCCAACAAGTAAAAAGGACTCATTACTTTGAATAACCTGGTTGTTCATTGTGATGGGTCTAGGGCTGGTGTATCTCTTATGAGATAGAAAGCAAGACTGAGATTTGGTGGAGTTGAATTGTGCAAGATTTCTACTTCCCCAGTCTAAAATTTTTTAGAGATCCACAGAGAGAGAACCCTCCATGAGTCTGCAATTCTCATCTAATTGGGCTAAAGAGACAGGCTTAGAATATTGTATATTTGAGTGAGGGTGCTGTCGTCCGCGTAACTGTGAACTGGGTTGGATGTGCTAGAGAGGAGGTCATTGAGGTGGAGAAGAAACAAAGTAGGGGCTAAAGCTGAACCTTGAGGGACTCCTGCATTAATTGCATACAGTTTAGAGGAATGGCCATCCACGACAACAGAAATTCTCCGGTTGGAGAGGAAATTTGCTGTCCAGGTACAGAGTTTTGGTGGTAGGCATTAAGCCGGGAGTTTATTAAGCAGCGCTGCGTGCCAGACCTGGTCAAATGCTTTGGATATGTCTGGAGCGACAGTCTGGGATCCACCGTGTAGTTTCATAGACTTGTTGCAAGAATGGGTGACAAAGGAAAGGAGGTCGGCAGTTGATCTGCGCTGACGGAATCCATACTGCCTGTCGTGGATTATGTGTTTTTCAAGAAATTTTAGTAATTCGGTGTTTATATATTTTGCATCACTTTAGAGACGACTGAAAAGAGAGAAATAGGCCTGTAGTTGCTAGGAAGCGCTTTGGATCCTTTCTTGGAAACGGGTTGTACTCTAGCAGTTTTTCAGTTACTAGGGAATATGCCTCTATTGTAAGATGTCTGAAACAGACTAGTCAGGACAGGAGCAAGTTCTGGTGCGCATTTTTTGAGAACAATTGCTGGGATCTCGTCAAGGCCGGAGGCTTTCCTGGTATTAAAAGAAGAGAGCATCTTTCGTACCTTTTTAGTTTTGAAAATGATATCCGTCATTTTATGCGCGACATTGGGGACTGTTGGTGGTTGAACATTTGGAGGTAGGTTGAGAGTAAAATTGCCGGCGAATAACGAGGCAAAGTTTAGCCTTGCCCAGGGCGGTAGAAACAATTTCATCCCCTGAAACAAGAGGTGGGAACGTGCTCTTGCATAAATTATTCCCAAAAGATTTAGCAAGAGTCTAGAAGGGTTTGCTGCTGTTGGAACTTGAGAGGACTTTGTTTTTGATGTGGTTATTAAACGAGTTTTTTGCCTCAGAAAGAATGTGTACATAGCGGTTTCTTGCGTCGTTATATACTTGACGGTTTTCTTGACTGGGATTGTGTAGAAGCGTTTTGTGAGCTTTGACCTTTTCAAGTCTGGCCTTGTCACATGATTTAGAGAACCGGGGCTTTTGAGTGGCTGAAGAGGTTTTCTGTGTACGTGGAATAAATAATTCCATTCCAGCTTGGATAATTTCGCTGACGTTTTGTGAGATATCAGAAGGATTAGGATGAGAGAAGCAGACAGACGCCCATGGAAATGTTTAAAAGTAATCCCGCATTTCGTCCCAGTTCGCGGAGTTGTAGTGCCAAACGATACGTTGGTGTAATGACTGTGTGACCTCGCGTTGCATTGCGCAGGAAGCAGTGATTATGCCGTGGTCAGAGCGACCAAGGGGGGCGGTGACTGATGTCTTATAGCATTCAGGTTTTGTAGTAAGAAGGAGATCCAAGTGATTTGAGCTGTGTGTTGGGATGCAAGGAAAGTAAGTAGGTTGCTGAATCATATTGGCTAAAGAATGGCTGACTGCAAAGGCCTCCGCTTCTCTCCCTTGTGGATCGGTTTTTGAAAATCTTAGCCATTCCTTATTATGAACATTGGAGTCACCAAGAATAGTGACCTCGGAGAAAGGATGTTCAGAATTCAGAAAATTTACTTCAAGTAGCTGATATAAAACATCCTTATCTTCCCCTACAAATCCACGCATCCGAATATACCCGAAAGCGGTCATTAGGGTGGGATCGCCACAGTTCGGGTGTGAACGTTATCGTTGCATTATGGCGTATGCCTGTGGTATATGTATCAATCTGCGCGTGGCAGGTGACTACTCTGTCTTTGTCTGCCACCTTTGTCGCGCTCATTTAAAGATTTTTTTTTGAAATTCAAAAGTCGCAATCTCCTCATTAGTGAATTTTTAAAGAAAATTCACTAAAAGTCTGGACGCAGCAAGTGCGTTATGGTAGCGAATGTTCATAAAAACGTTTTTATTATTAAATATGTCTTTTTTTTAAACGAAAGGCATCAGATTTCCTCATTAGTGAATCGTTTTTACGAAAATTCACTTATATGTATATTTATAAAAATAAACTTTGTGCTGAAATCTCAGTATTCTTCTTAGTTTTACAAAATAGAACAAACTGAACCATAACGGAAATCTCTTGCATTCAATGAAAAGATATAATGTATCCTTGAGGCTGATACGATCTCACAAAAAGGATGTAAGTAGTTGCAGTAAAACATCTTTTAACACACAATTTTGTCTGCACTTGGCATCTTTTATTGTAGTTTCTACATGAGAGGTAACACGAACTAAATCCGCCTGCACTAAATCAACAATATGGAGCACTTTATTCCCACGAGAAAACATTACGTTAAATGTAGGATATCTGCTAATTATACTTCCGGGATGTTCTCACCAATTTTATTATTTTTACCGGAAAATATGTTAATTATAATAATTAAGATGCTAATATTTTTGTCTTAAATTAAAAACTATTCATACATACACATACACACACATATACATACATATATATATATATATATATATATATATATATATATATATATATATATATATATATATATATATATATATATCTATTTATTTATTTATTTATTTATTTATTTATTTCCCATACATACAATAATACTTACTGACTAATATTAAGAACAGTAGCACGTAAGTTCAGAAGAACTTGTATGTGCTGAAAAACTCCTCCTACATATTGTACAGAGCAGTTGCATGCACCTTTCCAGCAACAGTGCAACAGGACGTATCATGCCCGTATGATCCGGTTCTCCAATCTTATCTCTATTTTTTACCATTAAATGATCTCTACAATCGGCCGTGATTAAAGTCTACTCCCCTCTCATCACAACAAAAACATAGTAAGATCCGATATTTACAATAGATCACTAATCAACTTGTTTCCCGTTTCAATATATACCTGCCCAATCACAATTAAAAATAACACTCACTTACCAAGTTAATTACCCACCCAGTCTCGCACGTACGCGCACACACATTCCCACACATCCACACTCTTTCATGCACATTAATGATCCAGATATATACACGCAGTATGAAAACATCATTCCCTCCTTTCCCGTATCACTTGCTCAAATGTTTCAACGTTCTCAATTAAATGTTTCAAAAGTTTTTTCCTAAACTTATAATTATCTTTCAATTTTTTTATCTCCAGTGGCACAAGATTAATTAGCATTGGACCAAGGTACGATACATAACGCTGTGAAATGTTCTTCCTACACGCCGCAGCCGTCATAAAATCACCCATTTTGCCCCTTGTACTGTAACCATGCGTTAACAATTTCTGTAGGCTTATATTTGTGTGCGTGTATTGTATGAGTGCCATTATGTACAATCCAGTGATATTAAGTACATTGGTTGCCTGGTTATACAACATGTTAGTGGGATATTTAATGTCCTTGTTCAATATAGTTTTAATTATAAAGTTCTGTGTGATGCGTAGAGGATTCATGTAAGTGTCATATGCCGATCCCCAACACGATATTCCATACCTCAAAATGGACTGGACCAAGCTATCATACGTCAGAAGCAAAATCCTTTGACTTAAGATGCCTCGTAGAATATAAAAAATATGTACAAATTTTCTGAGCCTTTTGTTGAGGGTTTCAAGATGACAATTCCATTTTAGATGCTGGTCTATGATGATCCCCAGATACTTTACGTTAGCCTCGCACTTGATTATTTCATCTTTCACTCGTATTACGGGAACAATGTGCGGGAGACCCACCCTCGTAGGTGAAAAAGTGATAACCTTCGATTTCTTTGCGCTCAGATTTAGATTGTTAGAGGCCAAAGACGCAACAAGGTCTTGAAAAATATTAGAACTACACACAACAGCTTCGGTCCAGGTATTTGCACCATACATCATAACAATATCATCGGCATAAGCTACAAGATCGCAGCGGGTTTCAAATTTCTCAAGGATGTCGTTTATGTAGACCAAAAACAGTATGGGCCCCAGTATAGATCCCTGATCCCCCTATATATATATATATATATATATATATATATATATATATATATATATATATATATATATAAGTAGGTATTGCGACACTTGGGCTAGACAGGAAGTGACGTCACTGGCGCCGGCGCCTAGCCACGCCCCGGCGCCTGCCCTGGCGCTTGCCCCGGCGCCGGCGCTTAGCCACGCCCTGGCGCCGGCGCCGGCGCCTAGCCACGCCCTGGCGCCGGCGCCTGCCCTGGCGCCTGCCCCGGCGCCTGCCCCGGCCCCGGCGCCTAGCCACGCCCCGGCCCCCGGCGCCAAGCCCCGGCGCCAGCCCCGGCGCCGGCGCCAGCCACGCCCTGGGCCAGACAGTCACATTTAGTCTTGTTATGTAAACATTCTAAGGTCATTGACCTGTCTTTGGCCAGACAGTGACGTCACATGACTTGTGCCAGACAATCACATAAGTGTCTAACCTATTACTTCAAATTATTATATTTTGAAAAAAACCATTTGGTGCAGGTGAGTTTCGAACCCGGGGCATTCAGATGGGAGGCAACGATGCTACCCGTTAAGCTAAGCAGACGCTTGTTAATTTATTGTTTTAGGTTGGTATATATATATACGACTTTTAATTACAAACCATACATGTAATATAATTAAAGTTTATTATTAGACAAATGGATGATTTACAAAATAATGTTTAATATTAGAGGCGGAACCAAAACGGAAGAACCAAAATGGCGGAATGAAAGATGGAAGCCTGTGATACCTTAAGCTGACATTATAAAAATGGCGGCTTTCTTTCTTAAAGATGGTGCCTTTCGCTGATAAAGAATGGCGGCTTTCGTTCTTAAAGATGGTGCCTTTTGCTGATAAAGATGGTTGAAGACTCCATTATTTAAAGTTACGTCACCCCAACCTTTAGAGCCGACAAATGAGAGTGAGGTTGATAAGCGAGAATAATGGTATTGGTCGAAGACTCCATGATTGAAAGTTACGCCCCCTATTAAAACAAACCATTCATAAAGCTTTTGTTATTAGACATAACCAAATATCGTAGAGACAATAGAGGTCGCTGACAAAAACAAAAGAAGCTCAGAAACAAAATGGACAACAGGTTCAACTCTTAAGCTTAGAAACAATGGTTGGTTACAGGTTCAATTCCTTTCTACCACGTGTTTAGTGTCATGTTACTCGTCTAAGTAAGCAGAATTAAAAAATGGCTACTAAAATGAGATAAAAAACTTAAAACCCTTATCGCGGAAGATCCGTGAGATGTACGCAGGAACCAATACATGCACGGTGTTAAGGAGGCCAAATCAAATTGGAATATACAATAAAACGGCCACTTCCGGTCTAAACTTTAAATCGTTATATCTTTTCAACGGAAAGTGATAGAAATGAACTGACTTTAAAAAATGTATGTTTCATAACAAGGTCTACAAGAAACTGAGATAAAAAACTTTAAACCCTTATCGCGGAAGATCCGTGAGACGTACGCAGGAACCAATACATGCACGGTGTTAAGGAGGCCAAATCAAATTGGAATATACAATAAAATGGCCACTTCCGGTCTAAACTTTAAATCGTTATATCTTTTCAACGACAAGTGATAGAAATGAACTGACTTCAAAAATATATCGTTTCGTAACAAGGTCTACAAGAAACCGAGATAAAAAACTTTAAACCCTTATCGCGGAAGATCCGTGAGATGTACGATGGAACCAACACATGCACGGTGTTAAGGAGGCCAAATCAAATTGGGATATACAATAAAATGGCCACTTCCGGTCTAAACTTTAAATCGTTATATCTTTTCAACGGAAAGTGATAGAAATGAACTGACTTCAAAAATATATCGTTTCATAACAAGCTCTACAAGAAAATGAGATAAAAAACTTTAAACCCTTATCGCGGAAGATCCGTGAGATGTACGAGAGAACCAACACATGCACGGTGTTAAGGAGGCCAAATCAAATTGGAATATACAATAAAATGGCCACTTCCGGTCTAAACTTTAAATCCTTGTATCTTTTCAACGACAAGTGATAGAAAGGAACTATCTTCAGAAATGTATGTTTCGTAACAAGATCTACAAGAAACTGAGATAAAAAACTTTAAACCCTTATCGCGGAACATCCGTGAGATGTACGATAGAACCAACATATGCACGGTGTTAAGGAGGCCAAATCAAAGTGGAATATACAATAAAATGGCCACTTCCGGTCTAAAACTTCAAATCCTTGTATCTTTTCAATGGAAAGTGATAGAAAGGAACCGACTTCAAAAATGTATGTTTCGTAACAAGGTCTACAAGAAACTGAGATAAAAAACTTCAAACCCTTATCGCGGAAGATCCGTGAGATGTACGATAGAATCAATACATACACGCTGTTCAGCAAAGCAAACTCTATAAGCATATTCAATAAAAATGTTACTTCCGGTAGACACTTCCGGTATAGCTATTCTTAGAGCTACATACATGTGTGACACATCAAAATAATCGTCTTGTTGAACAGAAGAAATATAATATTTAAGTAAGTTAGAACAAGCTGTATTAACACCTAAAACCAACACACACTCTCTTGTACAGGCTGATTACCCTGCCATCCAATTGTTAGTAAGGTTATGTTTGTATTTGTTATTTGAATACAAACAGAAGAGTGTACTTACATACAGCAAGAGACGTCATCCTTGTTTCACGACTTAACACATACTGAACAAGTGTCTCTCTCTCTTGTATTGAGGAAACAAACTGATGTAAGAGAGAGGGGGGTCTTACAAAGGATAAACAACGTTTTTTACAGTTGTTAACCTTACAGAAAGGGGTTAATAAAAATGCAACAAAATAAAAATAAAACAACTGATTTACATACAATAAAAATTTATTAGGATTAATTAAGTTGTACATATTGATACATAAATGACATACATAAATGACATACTATTATTACATAATGGCTCTAACGATACCCGTTAGAGGTTTATATTCCATTACACTGTCATGAATAACCAAACAATAAACACGAGTATTTTTTGGGAAGTTGGCGTGACTCATGAACTCCACCTTAATGTCCACCGTTGAAGACTTGATTGACTCGTTCTGGTACTGACAGTCAATCACAAATAGAGCTCTGTCTTTAAACTCGTCATAATTCAAGATAGGCTCCGACATGTTTTTATAACAGAAGTTTTTTTGAAAATCTGTATACATGTTATAGGCTTCTGCATATTTCGATTTCTCAAAATCCATATTCATAGATTCATAAGGGTAGCATTCTGAATTTAGAAACACTCTGAGGTCCAACATACCAATGTTATCGAAATAGTCTGACCTCTTCTTCACGTTATCCTTACGATCTGTTTGAAATGCTATAATCACATATCGAGGTCTTTCCAAGTTGGTTGCAGTTTTAACAGCCCACACATCTCTGTTGATATCTCTGAGTGCTGGTAACTCATATATGTCCCATTTGCGGTATGCGAGAAATATAGAGGTGTCTTTGGCTATTTTATCCATCAGTTCCAATTTCATTTTATCATTGGGAAATACATGTTTTACCTTTAAAAACATATTGGTTACGGTAATTTTTGCTCGTGCCGTACCTGTGCTGTAATAGCCGTTGGAATCGTTTCGACTTCTTGTAAAGCGGAAAGTATGTTTGCCACAGAGAACTCCTTTGAAATGATGAAAGAAACTGAAGAGGAACCAGACAGGTATGAGCATGTGAAACTTGTTATCATTTAAGGTGATGTGCTCCGACGACACATTCAGACCGGCGTTGCTAAGAGATTGGACTTCATTCTTACTGAACGATAGCAGACTTTTGATGATGGTTGTGGTGTATGGGTCTCGCACTCGTTCCACTTCCTTGTTATTTAACTCATAGGTCATTGATTCAAACAGAGCTGCTCCTCCATTATTTGACAGATAACAAGCACCAGTGGCATTTTGGATTGCTACAGGTTCCAGAGCACCTTCGATTATTAGAGCTGACTCGGCCAGACATACGAACGCATCTTGTTGGTTGATGGCTATTTCAATTTCATCGCTGTTACCAAACGATTTAGTTGGTGAATAGTAAGAACGCAGCTCTTCTCGATCGATGCCATCATCAAACACGGGTTCTTTGAATATTTCTAGTTTTGACGACATGATAACCCAGGCTTTGCAGGAACTCAATATTATCGGGACGAAGCGTACCCTTTGACGTGTCTGACTCAACTGAATTTGATGTGGTAGATGCACTTGATTTTATATCCTTGAAGACCAACATACTAAGCAACTTTTATAAGTTTTAAGCGAACAGACACCTCTTCACCTTGAAAGTTGACAGGAACTGAATCTTGGTCGACGATGTCGATGCTTATATTGGAAATCTCTTGCTTGTTCACCGGCAAGTAAATTAAATTGTTAGGTTCTATGTCGATTGCGTAGCCAGGATCAACCATCGGAGCAAACTCATACAGCGTATGTGAGGGTTGTCCGTTATAATAGGAACCAGACACAATATTGGTTTCGATGCGAATCTGTCTAACATCCACTATATCAACAGGTAAATCAGATTCATAAAAGGTGTCCGGCTGAAGAACTTGTTTTGAAAAGCCCAACATTCGCCCAATCGAACCATCAAATTTAAAACTGACATTTGTATAACACTTTAGTCTACATTTGATGGTGTTCGGATTAGGTCTCAGAAGCAGAGCCTGTTGCTTTTGTTCGTGTGTTGCTGTAGCACCAACAAGTTCATTTTGAAGTAACTCTTCCAAGTGTGTTATTTCATAAGCACCGGTGGGTATCGTGATGGTTCGCCAACCGGTTCCTTCTTTTACATGAAATTTGTTTTTACCTTCATAGATGTTGGGTATGTTATTGTAGGTGTGAAAGCCTATCAAGGCAACAGCATAATTACCATCCAAAACAATTGGTGGATGGTAGTCTGACGACAGATGGGAGCTGCGGTCTTTCAACACAAAGGTGTGCGCCATGACTGATACACACAGGCTACTGTTTAAGGCTTTTATTTAAAAATTTTAAACATAAGTGACCACAATTATAAGTATTATATTTCTGATACACATCATGATTGTACATTAAAGTAGAGTTTTTAAGGTAACGCTGCAGCTCAACTGGTGGTTTCAAGTTTCCATATGAGTCAAAGTACACGGCTGTGTCACCACGTTTCTTAACTGCAACCCAATGACTGCCAGGTTGCTTGTTTGTTTGCAAATTCATGATAAGTGATTCATTCTTGCGTGGCCCATTCGATGGCAAAGTATCTCGCATGTATACACCTCTAAAATATGGAATTTTCATTTTACCAGCAAATTTCACAAGGTCTTCATTTGTTAGAGGTCTTGCTGGTAAACATCTTACTCGTTTTTTGGTTTCTGCAGATACAACCCATAACCGGAGCGCTGTTTCTTGAGATACATGCCTGTGCCGAGTCTCTTGCATTTTGGCTTAAATTTCAAGCCACTCCCTCTCCTACCCATCGCGATGGCTTCCATTGTTTTGTTGTGCCGTTCTTCCTCCTCTAGTTTCTGTTTCGCAGACTTGGCATCGTTCACGGCTTTGGCAATACCTGCAGCACTACCACCCAGAGCTCCTAGTGCTGACAGCCCACCAAATATCAGAGGCAACAGCGGAAGGAAGCCTCCACTTTTAGGTATTGGAATAACTCGAGGTTTCTGCACATTCTTACGTCCACCAATGTTTCTAACGATTGTATGAGCTATATCAAATACGACGTTCGCTGTTGGAATAAGATTTCTATCTTTTATAACTTTCTCAATCAGACTTAGTATGTTTTTAAAGGGAACCTTCTTCTTTGGCTTCGAGTTGATTACATAAAACCCCTCATTAAGTTTTCTGTTAACTTTCATGGTGTTTGTAACGCCCCGCAACGTTTCAGCAAAACCTGTATCTGTCTTTGTTAATAACAGCCCTCACTCTGTGACACCAACATGCATACTGACTGGGTGTCTCACTTGCATTCATATATATACACACCCAAAATAAAATATAGTTTACTTTAAGTTAAGATGCGTACCAGCAAACACGCTTCTGCCTTACCCATTACAAATATAGACGATGTTGTTACGGACACAGCTCAACAACAACTGAGGCATGGTCCTCTCTTTCCAAACACCGTTCGCTGTATCATATGTGGTCCCAGTGGGTGTGGTAAAACTAATGTCATGCTGAGTTTGTTGTTTGAAGCAAACGGTTTAAAATTTGATAACGTGTATGTGTATTCAAAGTCTCTGTATCAACCGAAATACAAGATGTTAAAGGAGGTGATGAATGCAACAAAAGGTGTTGGTTACTATCCTTATAGAGAAAACGATGAAATATTAGATCCGGCAGATGCCAAGGACAACTCTGTGTTTATATTTGATGATGTAGCTTGTGACAAACAAGATAAAATAAGAGCATACTTCAGTATGGGCAGACATAAGAATATTGATTCATTCTATCTCTGTCAAACATATACACGAATACCCAAACATCTGGTACGTGACAACACCAATGTTATTGTGTTATTCAAGCAAGATGAAACCAATTTAAAACATGTGTACGACGATCATGTGACCACCGATATGGACTTTAAACAATTTAAAACTATCTGCCACCAATGCTGGAAAGATAATAAGTATGGTGTGTTGGTGATTGTGAAGGAAAACGATGTACACAAAGGTCGATATAGAAAAGGATTCGATAGATATATATTATTCTAACAAACGATGATAGACAGGACAGTCAGCTGTCTAACACAGGTGTCTAACACAGATGTCATACAAGTGTCTAACACAGCTGTCATACAGCTGTCATACAGCTGTCTAACACAGCTGTCTAACACAGCTGTCTAACACAGCTTTCTAACACAGCTGTCTAACACAGCTGTCTAACACAGCTGTCTAACACAGCTGTGTTAGACAGCTGTCTAACACAGCTGTCTAACACAGCTGTCTAACAAGACAGCCAGACATCGTGATAAATAAGAAGGCATGTACCATGAAGGAGTCAGTATATGTTAAACCACCACACAACCTGTATCGCTCAAACAAATTATTAGACCAGCTGGTAATACCGACCAGTTGTAGCACAATGGAAGTGTTGGGTAAGGAAGAGCGAAAAGTTAAGAAAAGGATTTTACAACTTGCTGACAATATTCGAAAAAAACATTTAATGCTTAAACTTAACAGAGCCGAGAATGATGATGCTCTGCAACGTTTATATAAACCACTTGTTGAGCCCCTAAGTGAAATATCTAAAAACACAGCAGCACAGCAGCAGCAGCAGCCCCAGCAACAACCAAAGGCTGAACAAATCAAAGAAGAAGTGGTACCAGAAACGAAACCCCAAGTACAGTTCCTTAAAGACCATGAAGTTTTTGAAGCTGAACCTAGGGAAGAGGCTGAGGAGACAAGTTCCGATGAGGATATCCCAACATTTGAAGAGCTTGAGGCAGATCTACAAACTGTCACATCCAACCCTGCATATCAAGAATTTTTGGAGCAATATCCTGAACGAGTTCGATATTATGTAGACAAGTATTTTACTGAACCACCAAGGCTCGCTACCATTGATCAAACGTATGGTGCTCGCTACGCTAAAGATACCGGTAGCTGGAGTCTTGGCAATAAACACTTGGATTTTACTGATAATGACATTCGACTAGGTCAACGGAGATATCCGCAAACACAAGGTCTGCTAGAATTGATATTTATGAAAACACCTAGAGGGTATACCTATGACGATCTTCAACACTATAGAGATATTCTAGAAGCAACTAGTGTGCATAAAATGAACTATGATCCTAACGCACGAACCAAGGGTTGTTCCTCTGAAAAGTACCTGACTCTAATAAAACCGGTGATAAATCCACGAGGTCGTAGATCCTCAACTCCTCAAGGTTTTGGTTACGACACACATCATAACGCAGAACAAAAAACTGAACCTAGAGCTCAGAATGTAAGCAGCAACACTAACAACTATATGTTACAAAATAACAAACAAATAGAATATGTCTATTGGGATGACATAAATGAGCTGGTTGATAGACTTAGACTTTTAGTAGCTTCCCAGGCTGCTGGTAATAATGCTCATAACAATGAAATTCAGTCAATCATTGAAGAACTGAAGGAGGTTGGTGTTATCGCCTAGTATACCTACATATATCAAAGATATACCTACCTTAGTGCTTAGTATAAAAATGTCTATCGATAAGTTCGGACGTTCCCAATCCAATAAAGGTTCTAAGTTTAAAATTATTGAAAGAGAGATTTTCCCAAGAACTACTAGTGGTGATTTTGATTTGCAAAGCCATAGATTGTGTAACATAGCTGATCCAGTCGATGCAACAGATGGTGTAAATAAAAAATTTGTTGATGTATGGATAGACGACTATCAGAAGAACAAAGATGAGGTAACACAAAGAATCATTGCCATACTACTTGAAGCTGTACACAAACCTGAGTTGGAAGATTTAAAAAACGAATTTGAAAATAAATTGAAAATTTTAGCTAAGAACATAACTGCTCAAGTTTTAAAAGATGTTGATGTATTAAAGAATAATAAGCTAAAGAATAAGCTGGGAGAAATAGACAGCAAACTAAAAGATTTACATGATAAGTGGATACTTTTAAATCCAACATCGCCATGAAACAAACAGACATCTATCTGGTTGAACGCATCTTGAGGAAGAAAGGCAAGCAGCTCTATGTAAAATGGCTGGGTTTTGATAAATCTCAGAATTCTTGGATAAATTCAGATGATGTTAAATAAGCTTATATATTTAATGTATTAATGTACTTAGAATAAAATAAAAGTCTTTATTAAAATAATGTTATTTTATTTTTTCATCTGGTTACATACAATTAAGCTAAGTGAACAATTACAATTTATATCGTAAATCAATAATATCCTGAATAAACTTCTCCTGAGGTACATCTGCTATCTGTAGATCGTTTCTCTTCGCCTTGAGGTATTCGACTTCGGTCTTTATTCTGTTAAAGAGATTTACAGAATTTGGATCATACAACATGTTTAAAACTACTTCGGAATCAGGGTGTTTATTTTTAAAGTTCTTGACAGCTCTTTTAAAACTTTTCTTCTGAGTCCTTACAGCATGATATGGATAGGTAGTATCCTTCTCATTTCTTGAAAGCAAACCAAAAACACAAAGTTTTCCAGGGTTGCTTGGTTTTGGAGATATATCTTCTAAATGTTCTGTGATTTTAGCATTTGTTTCTCGCATACGCTGCACTTCATCATCTATCTCCATTAATTTCACTTCAATTTCTTTGAGGTTATCCTTGTATTTTTGATTAAATTCACTTACGAAAAAATCAAAAATAATTTGGTTGCACTTTTCATAGAAACTATTGGATATCCAACAAGCCAAATTTAATATCAAATCTTTACAGACATATGTACCAGATATCAAGTTGTTTTCAGTCTGTGTTCCACCAAAGTCCACCAAGTATGTAGCGGTTGTAGGTGTTAGTTGAGATGTTGCTTCCAGCACATCTAGGGGGCCGGAATTCCGGCCCCCTAGATGTGACTCTAAGTGGACATCTTCGGTTGAAATATTAAAGTAATCGGTATTCTGGCTACCTAAATGTTTCTTCGCCTGACCGTTGTAATAGGTAATCAACTCTTTAGTTTTCTTATTTTCCAACCAATGTCTGAATCTTTTCTCACCATCTTTACACAGCTTAGTCGCATTAAAATAACCAGTGTTTTTATCAATAATTAATTGAAAGTCTGCAAATAAACCATACCAGAAGTTGTCTTTAATTTGCTGGTAGCACACATCATTTAATGTAGCCATTTTAAACACACTACTGAGCACTTGGATACGTTAGAGTTAACTGAAGCACGTCTTACCTCTACGATAACTAAATTTTGAATGAGTTTAACAGTGTGTAGTGAACAATTTACATGGATGATGTCATCCTTTCGGTTTGTACTAGACGTACTAGACAAGCTCAAACACGAGTAATGGGGGTGATTGAACAGATATAACACAAGATAACATTCACCAAAGTCATCAACTGACACGTTATTTACCCTAAGCGGGCCTCTCTCTTGCGTATATTAAACAGATACACAGACAAGTTCAAACACAAATAATGGGGTGATGTCATTCAACGGAAATTACACTAGATAACAATCGTACAGACAAAACTCAAACAGGTTTGTGGAACAGGTTTGTGGATGATGTCATACTTCTAACGGCTGTATTCTAGACAAGCTCAAACACGAATACCATTTACCCATCAAGGGGCCCCCTACAGTATGTTTCTGAACTTCCTTCTTTTGTTTGCTAACGACCTCTGTGTGTTATTTTTAAATAAGTCTTCAACCATCAAGCGAAAGGCACCATCTTTAAGAAAGAAAGCCGCCATTTTTTATAATGTCAGCTTAAGGTATCACAGGCTTCCATCTTTCATTCCGCCATTTTGGTTCTTCCGTTTTGGTTCCGCCTCTAATATTAAACATTATTTTGTAAATCATCCATTTGTCTAATAATAACAAAAACTTTAATTATATTACATGTATGGTTTGTAATTAAAAGTCGTATATATATATATACCAACCTAAAACAATAAATTAACAAGCGTCTGCTTAGCTTAACGGGTAGCATCGTTGCCTCCCATCTGAATGCCCCGGGTTCGAAACTCACCTGCACCAAATGGTTTTTTTCAAAATATAATAATTTGAAGTAATAGGTTAGACACTTATGTGATTGTCTGGCACAAGTCGTGTGACGTCACAGTTTCCTAGACAGGTCAATGACCTTAGAATGTTTACATAACAAGACTAAATGTAAATGTGACTGTCTGGCCCAGGGCGTGGCTGGGCGCCGGCGCCGGGGCTGGCGCCGGGGCGTGGCTAGGCGCCGGGGCTGGGGCAGGCGCCGGCGCCAGGGCGTGGCTAGGCGCCAGGGCGTGGCGCCAGGGCGTGGCAGGCGCCAGGGCGTGGCGCCGACGCCAGGGCAGGCGCCAGGGGCGTGGCTAGGCGCCGGCGCCGTGACGTCACTTCCTGTGACGTCACTGTCTGCTCAAAGTGTCGCATTACCTACTTATATATATATATATATATATATATATATATATATATATATATATATAATATTTATTTAAAATAATAGCAATACGCACTCATTCATATTAGCGAACTTTCATAAAGCGGTCACCATGAAAAGCTTTTAAAAAAATGTCTTCAGATGAGTGCGAATTTTGGTCCCTAGAACCCAAAACCAAGGTCCGTTAAAATTTTTATATGTTTATATATATATATATATATATATATATATATATATATATATATATATATATATATATATATATATATATATATATATATATATATATATATATATGTATATGTTTGTATGTATCCGAGCGATAACTCAAAAACTACTTAACTGATTTCAATCAAACTTGGCAAAAATCTTGTTTGGGTAAAAACCGAGGTCGAGTTCGTTGATCAGCCTTTATACTCAAGTTTCTCCGGTGGAAAATCGGAGAAAACTTTTTGAAAACGCTACATTTTTGCAAATATCAGAGTCACTGTACATGCGGCTAGAAATAGTGCACATAAACCTATATTGGGAATTTTAAGTAATTTGGTACACAATATTTACAGTTTTTTTCCAATTTAAAAATAAAATCCCAAAGACATGCATTGAAACGACTTAGTGGTTAAAGTCCAATGCCTGACAGACAGAGTAGTTAACTGCCACGCGTAGATTAATTCATACAACAGGTATAAACCATACATCAACGGTAACCAAACTAAATATATACCAGGCAGAAAACCTACTACCCGAACCAAATCTGGCCGGAGATCGTCTCTAAGGTCTCAGTGTGTTCAACCTTATGCCTAAGAGAGATCTGAGATTTGGGTAACATCGCTCCAGGGGGTAGAGATAAATAGGGGGTGACTTGGTGAAAATTGACATTTTTTCGTTAAAACTCGAGTAATATATCGTTTTAGGGTTTGCTTATTAGAAAACTTTCAATTTCATCAAACATCTGGTATTCTGTGCTGAAATTTAATTAGTGGTAGAATATGTGGGGGTGGAATATCGGTGACAGAAATTTAGAATTCTTTTTGATGCTAAAACGGCGTCAATCTCAAAACATATAGAAAACTTGATTCTGGAACGAATTTTTTTTTGTCCGTCTGTCGGTCTGTTGATCTGTATGTCTGTCTGTTAGTAGACGCAATAACTTTCGAACGAATTGAAATATCATCTTCAAATTTGATATACAGTTAGCACATGACGGATGGCTTCGAATTCCTGCATCCTACACTTGTGTGTATATTTTTTTTCAATTCGCAAAACGTTTTTATATGAATAAGTCATGGGAAATGTAGATTTTTTTAGTAATGAAAGGTTGATTTGCAACGGGCCTGTAATCAAAGCACTGTTTCTCCAGCTTTTCAGAAGAAAGAAGTACATTCGTGGTTACTAGATGAAAACGTGTAGGTATTTGTTTTATAGCTAAGAACAATTAACTTTCAGCTGTGCGCACAAGGAAGAACGGGAACAAAGAATCTTGCCAATGAACATATATTTTAATGCATAATCGTTTAGCATCTGTTCTATCTTCTCTGTGTTCTCGTAATTTATTGTTGTTGGCTTTATTTGTTGCTTCAGTCACATTCTAATTCACGAAGCCAAGTAAGGAGAGGCTTCTTAATACGTTATCTTATATCTAATTGCTCAACAGCGCAATTAGCCGATAATAGATAAATTGAAATACGCTGAAAGGCAAAAGGCAAAGGCTACGACTTAATAATGAAGAAATTGATCGGATACAAGTATACCAGGAACTCCCTATATATATTATGCTTGTCTATTAGTACAATGTGCTACACTAGCTTATTATTTTGTAAATTAACAGCATTGCTAAATTGATTGTGATTTATTGTAATGGCATGATGCAAAGATATTAATAACAATAATAAAAATAATAATAATTCCTTTATTTGCTATGACGTTTTTCACATGAGCTTATACAATTTTTTTTATTTTCAGTATTCATCAATTTACAAAACATTAAAATTACAAACAGTAAAAAATAATACAGAATACAAAAGAAAACAAACAGAGCACCTAAGCTTAATAACTTGTATGTGCTCTGAATGAATAAGAAAACACAATATATGCGAACAAAAAAATAAAACTAGTATAAAATATGCTGTGTTACCCTGTTCTATATTACCCCACTCCCTCTCACTGACCCACCCCCCACAGTTCGCAGATAGGCGACACGACATTTATCTACAAATCCTCTCCTCCATCCATCCCACCAGCACAAGAATTGATTCACTCCCCTCTTCTTTCCTACGTTTCCACTCCATGCATATATAGAACACACAACCCGCACACACGTGCACACACACACACACACAGACACACACACACACGCACCCACGCGCGCACACACACATACAAACTCACACCCACGCACACACAACCAACCCGCATTACCATATTACACATTATAATCACCGCATACACACCTGCACATCCCTGCATATGCTCCCACACCTCCACATGTAACACCAATCAGGTCTTCTGAACACTATTCACCACCGCCACTGCAAATGGAATCGATAAAAAATAAAACAACGTCGGATAATTTGCACCGACACCACAACCACGGAAGCCAGCAACATACTCTTCCTTTTGCTCTATATATCATAGAGATGATAGAGGTTATACTCCAGTACAGTGTAGTTATTCATGACGAAATCTGCCAGTTTCTTTCTGAATTTGTAGTCTCTGCGAGTGTTTTTGAGATCACTGGGAACCAAATTATACAATTTTGACCCGACAAAGCACACAGACCGCTGAGTGACATTTTTCACGCATTTAGGTGCAACTAGTAAAGACTTTGACTGCTGCCTTGTCATATATTTGTGACCTGTATCAGTATGCGACTCTCTGCTAAAATGCGTATATTCAATTACAGATACCGCATACAATCCTAATACATTCAGTATATTCGTGTGTTCGTTATACAGTAGATCCGTTTGATAATCAAGTCTCTTATTAAATATTGTCTTGACGATAAAATTTTGCGTCACCTGCAGTAGAGCAAGTGTCGCCCGGTAGGCCGATCCCCAGCACAGAATGCCGTATCGCAGAACAGATGAAACTAGGCAGTCATAAACAATCCTCAGTGTTTTAATATTTAAAACACTCCTGAGCATGTAGAAAAAATGTATCAGCTTACGCAGTCTGGTGTTAAGATAGGCCACATGTTCATGCCATTTTAGATGCTGATCCACTATAATACCCACATATTTTATCTGTCACTCGTTTTATACAGGAGTTGGTTGCATCTATTCCTATATCAGGAAGGTCTTGTTTAACACCAGCTTTTGTGGGTGAGAACATAATATATTTTGTCTTATCAATGTTTATAAATAAGCTGTTCTCGTTAAACGACCTATTTACCTGACCAAGAATATCAACCGTTTTGTGGTAGGTTGCTATTCCCATATCCACTAAAACAAAACAAATCTTAGGGCGAAGTCAATCCGATACCGTAGTATCCGCTGTTCTACCACTTAAACCCTATTAAATTATTAGTGCCAAGCCATTTAACTTGCTGAACCCTAATTTGAAAAAAAAATCAAAGTTAATTATTGGCGACCCATATCAGGGCGACACTCACACGTACCTATACACACACACATGCACATAGTAATGCATTCAAGAAGTTATCTTTACGTGTCTACGCACATCTACCTACTCACTGCTCAAACAACCTCTATACGCAACGTACATTTAAAACACTCGCCCACATACCCAAAAACTCCCAATCTTCTACACATAAGTCTTACACTCATATACTTACCTCCCCGCTCCCAAGGACACTCACCCAATCTCCACACCCAGCGTACGCTCAAAACACTGTCTCACACATACCCAAAGACTCCCAATCTCCCACACGCACACATACACATACTCATCCATCTACGTTCGTGCACTCCAACACCCCTACACAGCCCCATACGCACGTACGCATAAAACATTTGCGCACTCAAACCCAGAATCTCCCACAACTTACCCACATGTTCTTTCTCCTGTTTTTAACCCGCTAATCAAGCATCCACCGTAAGATGTGTTTCTTAAATTTACTAATGGTCATTTCTTTTATATGATTTGGTATTTTATATACGTCTCGCAGACATCATATGAGAAATACCGTCGATATAGAGCAAGTTTGAAAGTTGGTGTTGCCCTGCGTGCCAGACCTGGTTGATTGCTTTGGATATGTCTAGAACGACAATCTGGGATTCACCGTGTAGTTCCATAGACTTGTTCCAAGAATGGGTGAGAAAGGAATGAAGATCGGCAGTTGATCTGCGCTGACGGAATCCATACTGCCTGTCGTGGATTAGACTGTGTTTTTCAAGAAATTTTAGTAATTTGGCGTTTATATACTTTTCCATCACTTTAGAGACGACTGAAAGGAGAAAAATAGGCATGTAGTTGCTAGGAAGCGCTTTGGATCCTTTCTTGGGGATGGGTTGTACTCGAGCAGTTTTCCAGTTACTAAGGAATATGCCTCTATTGTAAGATGTCTGAAACAGACGAGTCAGAACAGGAGCAAGTTCTGGTGCGCATTTTTTGAGAACAATTGCTGGGATCTCGTTAAGGCCAGAGGCTTTCCTGGTATTAAGAGAAGATAGCATCTTTCGTACCTTTTTAGTTTTGAAAATGATATCCGTCATTTTTTGCGCGACATTGGGGACTGTTAGTGGTTGAACATTTGGAGGTGGGTTGAGAGTAGAATTGCCGGCGAACCACGAAGCAAAAAGTTCAGCCTTGCCCAGGGCGGTAGAAACAATTTCATCCCCTGAAACAAAAGGTGGGAACGTGCTCTTGCAGAAATTAATCCCAATAGATTTAGCAAAAGTCCAGAAGGGTTTGCTGCCGTTGGAGCTTGAGAGGACTTTGTTTTTGATGTGGTTATTAAACGAGTTTTTTTGCTTCAGAAAGAATGCGGAGATAGCGGTTTCTTGCGTCGTTAAATGCTTGACGGTTTTCTTGACTGGGATTGTGTAGAAGCGTTTTGTGAGCTTTGACCTTTTCAAGTCTGGCCTTGTCACAGGATTTAGAGAACCGGGGCTTTTGAGTGGCTGAAGAGGTTTTCTGTGTACATGGCATAAATAATTCCATGCCAGCTTGGATGATTTCGGTGACGTTTTGGGAGATATCAGAGGGGTCAGGATGAAAGAAGCAGACAGACGCCCATGGAAATGTTTAAAAGTAATCCCGCATTTCGTCCCAGTTCGCGGAGTTGTAGTGCCAAACGATACGTTGGTGTAATGACTGTGTGACCTCGCGTTGCATTGCGCAGGAAGCAGTGATTATGCCATGGTCTGAGCGACCAAGGGGGGCGGTGACTGATGTTTTATAGCATTCAGGTTTTGTAGTAAGAAGGAGATCCAAGGGATTTGAGCTGTGTGTTAGGATGCGAGGAAAGTAAGTAGGTTGCTGAACCCTATTGGCTAAAGAATTGCTGACTGCGAAGGCCTTAGCTGCCCTCCATTGTGGATCGGTTTTTGATGATCCTAGCCATTCCTTATTATGGACATTGAAGTCACCAAGAATAGTGACCTCGGAGGAAGGATGTTCGGAAATCAGATGGTCGGTTTTTCAGAAAGGTAGTTGAAGAGCTGGACAAAGTTATTGACAGAAGGTGACCGGTAAATTCAACAGATGAATTTTGTTGCAGCCCTGAAAGCGGGTTTCATCTAAATGATGTCTTTTCTTTGATAATTTAAGGACATTTCACCCTATCAATTATTATAGGCAGTGGGTGAAGAAGTCAGGTAGATAAGAATGCATTCGTTTTGGAAGTAGTGGAAAGTGTATGATATGATTTCCATGATATTATTCCACCAGTTCTTTGAAAATGTGTCAAAATGGTGTGTTATCGCCGATACCAGCAATTTTTAAAGTCGACATGGGAGTCATGTTAATCAGTTAGTCCTGGTAGGCGTTAATGTACCGAAACAATAAACAAATCCATATTATGCGTGATCGATTACAAGAATTAAATCTGTACATTAGTGTCTGATGTATTATGTAGAAATGACACAAAGCAAGAGTGTATGTATCTCTTTCACAAGAAGGATTGCGTCAGACCATCGGATTGATATTACATCGACAGAGTTGGCCAACTGCCAACTGCCAGCACCTGTCAAGGTCGGGTTACCTCAGAGCTCACAGGTTCGGAGCTCCCAGTGCAGATAATCTCAGATATATCTATTCTGTGGTCCATTATCCGCTCAATGGACACAACAAACTGGCTGCACCTGTATGAACTATTGCTTAAGTTTTTAATTATAACTGAAATTGCATTTTAACCGAACTCATTCAGATGTTTGACAGGTAAAAGGTTTACGGTTTTTATTTTATTCATCAGACTTGTGCAAGATTCTGGTATTGAATACTTGTGTATTATAATAATAATTGTTATTAACATATCGGTTCTAAACAATTATCGTGACTAATTTATTGCTCACTGTGTTTATGTAATCAGCCTTCAATGTTGATTAGGCTTAATTTATATATATATATATATATATATATATATATATATATATATATATATATATATATATATATATATATATATATATATATATATATATATATACAGTGTGTGCACGGATTGAGTGTAGGTAAGGTATAAGTGACGAAAAAAAATTCGAATTAGGTTATGATATTCTCGGAATCGCTCCTGCTTTGTCTTAAACTGAGATGTCGAGAAAATGAGCAAAATCAATGAATATACAGGGTGGTTTATAACTGATTTAATTAAATGCGTTAAGAGTAAACTACCTTTGTTTATGAAGATACCGCAAAAAGTTATTAACAAAACTTGTTTAGAATTAAAATCTATGACAGGCTCTTAATTTTCAGCCAGATCAGCCTACTTGGAATTTTCAAGTAAATTATTAACATTAACATGGAGCTTTTTACCTGTGGTTTTCTGAACGCAGGTGCGCAAAGTAAGTAACCATGCAATGTTAAATAATAATTTATTAGTAAAATACAAAACGCTTATTGCTAATAAAAATCAAAACGAACAACGAAAAATAAAGAAATTATTCAAGTGTGCTGCCACCAACCGATACACATAACTCAGCCCGTTTAGTAAATGCTTTGTAGGCATTTTGAATATGTTGAATTGAAATACCGTCAATTACCTCTCTCAACCTCAGTTTCAACAAATCAAGATCGTTGTTTAATGGAGCCGCGTAGACTTTCTGTTTGAGATAGTCCCATAAATAAAAGTCCATTACGGTAAGATCGGGACTTTTGGGAGGCCAAGGTATTGGCCCATATCGACCAATCCACCGCCCAGGAAATTCGTGATCTAACCATTCTCGAACGATTCCTGTTGTATGTGCTGGGTGGCCGTCATGCTGAAAGTATGCTGTTTGTCTATCTTCTAGTGACATGTTATGCAAATGGTCTTGAAGAATATTTTCCAGCATTTCCAGATAACTGTACTGGTTCATATTCCGCTCAAAAAATATGGCCCAATTATCCCAGTGTAAGCAACAGCACACCACACATTAACTTTTTTATGGCATTGTCTTCTGCAATTAACTCTATAATTTGGATTCTCCATAGACCAATGCCGTGCATTTTGGGAATTTACCACCCCATTAGTGGTAAAAGTGGATTCGTCCGAAAAAATAATACTTCTGCCAAAATTGTGATTTTGTAGATATTGCTCGCCGTACCATAAACAAAAATCTAATCGTTTTGACTCTTCATTTTCTTCCAAAGTGTGTATAAGTTTTGCTTTTAAAGGTTTCACCTTGTTGGTACGATAAATTAGTTGCAAATGCGATTTGCTAATTTGTCAATTTCTAATGCCCTTCTTCTTAATGATAATTTCGGAAAACGCCTAACAGAATCCATAGCTAATGCAGCTGCAGCATTGTCTCCTTCATTTAGGTCGGAATTTGTCTTCTTAACATTTACAAAATTCCCAGTACGCATACATTTTGTAACAACTTTTTTTACACCAGTAGCGGAAACCGAATAATTTGGCCAGCGTTCAAGGAATTTTCTTATCACTCCCTGATAACAATGTTTTTCACCCAAACCATAGCACTGCACAATAAACACTTTTTGTTCTGTTGTTAACATTTTTAAATACAGAAGCTTGCCGTTCGTGACAAATTAAATTTTCCAAATAAGTAGTATCCCGGGAAACGAACAAGAAGGCAGAGCTCAAGTAGCCATGCAACTCGCCAATTATTGCTTCGAATGTCCAATTGTGCGTTTACTTTACTTTTTTTATTGGTTGATATGAAAGCAAACCTACCCCAAGTTTAATTACGGTAAAGACTATTTTTAATACAGTTTGAAGTATTTTTTAAAGTACACCTAATCACAGAAACCGTCGGACGTCATTGAAATAAAGTCACAGCTAAAAAAAATCATAGTGGGCTGATCTCGCTGAAAATTAAGAGCCTGTCATACATTTTAATTCTAAACAATTTTTGTTAATAACTTTTTGCGGTATATTCATAAACGAAGGTAGTTTACTCTTAATACATTTCATTACATCAGTTATAAACCACCCTGTATATTAATTGATTTTGTTCATTTTCTCAACATCTCACTTTAAGAAAAATCAGGAGCGATTCCCAGAATATCATAATCTAATTCAAAAATTTTTTGTCACTTATACCTTACCCACACTCAATCCGTGGACACACTGTATATATATATATATATATATATATATATATATATATATATATATATATATATATATATATATATATATACTGGGTGTCGAAGTTATTATTTGTTGAAACTCCTTTTTAAATATCTATCTTAGTAATAACAGGATTTGCATGAAATTTGGTACGTAGAGGTTTTCGGGATTTTGGGATGAACAATCCATATTTGATCATAGTTTTGATGTACCTTGAAGAGGGTTTCACCAGCAGCCCTTTGTCTACATTTAAGGCTCAATAATTGTTTTCTGCCTCGGTATATCAAATTTCTTATCAAAAATTTTTATTACCTGATATGTTATTTTCAAAAAAAGGTCTACCTTGTAAATTTTGAGTTGAGAAGCCGTTTCTGTGATAATCGAATTTAAGTGTGTCATTGCGTTCTACAATTTATCACAGGAACGAGTACGCATTATTATTTAAACTACCTAGAGCATTCAGTTAATTTGCCAAATTTATTTGATGAGTTTCCAATCGCTGTTAGGCAAAATATGTGGTTCATACACGACGGTGCACCACCACATTTCACGCTGAACGTCAGAAATCATTTAAGTGACAGGTTTTGGAATCGATGGATCGGCAGAGGAAACAATGCTACTGTAAATTGGCCACCTAGCTCATCGGACTTAACGCCCATGGATTACTTTTTATAGGGAACACTTAAGTAGTTGGTATATTCTAGACCAATAAACACCACAGAAAAATTGTGGGTGAGAGTGCAAAATTCACTAAACATTTTACGGTTAGATGCAGAGATGATGGATAGGGTGCAGTTCAATTTTCTCCGTAGAATTAATCTTTGTGTAAATGAAAACGGAGGTCACTTTCAACATTTACTTAGAGTGTTATACAACCACTACTAATTTAATAAAAGTTTGCTGTTTTGGTTTGTTATTGACTTTGTATCCTCCTCCGCTTGTTCCTTGCCAGTAAAGTTTTAGTGTTGTTGGTCGATTGGTCCTTAAACATGCTCCAATGTAAATTTTAAATGTTGTTGGTCGGTTGGTCCTTAAACATGCTTCAAACATCTTGGACCAGTCCTAAGCCTGGATAAAGGGTATTGTCGTTCCTATCATAAGATAAGATAAGAAAAAAACCGTCAAGCATTTAACGACGCAAGAAATTCCTTTAATAACCACATCAAAAACAAAGTCCTCTTAAGCTCCAACGGCAGCAAACCCTTCTGGACTCTTGCTAAATCTATTGGAAATAATTTCTGCAAGAGCACGTTCATACCACTTGAAAAACATGAGATTCTTAGATTTGAGATCAAAACGAAATTATGATCCTGCAAGACTTTATTGAACACATGAAGGGACCCTCCAGAATTTTTTATGAAAAAGACAAAATGGAAGTCATTTTGAACAATATCTTTAGTGTTTACTTTATTGTTTTTTAATTAGTTTTTAATAGCGTTTGTTAAATTTCAGATATGTTAATGTTTTATAAAGTCTTCCAGGGACATAATTTTGTTTTGATCTCAACTCTAAAAACCTCATTTTTCTCAGAAACGGGTGGTTTGTTGAAAAATTGACAAGAGGAGAAAAAGGTAGAAAATTTATGTTTCATTTTCTATAAAACTGGTGGATTTCAATTTTTAGTTAGGGTAAGGTTTAAAAAAACCATGTCATTTAAAGGATGACCCACCCCTAATTCATTCCTTTTTGAATTTATAACCACTTAAATTTTTTGTCAAATAACAACTTTGATAAAAGAAAACAATCTACCAAATTTGGTTGTTCTAAGTTGGGGCATTGCTGCAATACAGCTGTTTCTTGTAATTAATTAATGAAGAATATTTCGAGGTCAGTTGATAAAAGAAAACAATCTACCAAATTTGGTTGTTCTAAGTTGGGCATTGCTGCAATACAGCTGTTTCTTGTAATTAATTAATGATGAATATTTCGAGGTCACCAACCACGGGCGTCAGAACAACGGTAAGAGCAATTTTAGCTAAATGGGAAAAAAGTTGCGCTATTCCGAGCCCAATCAGATGTATCGAAACTAAAAATATCTACAGGAGTTTTCAAAATATCAAGCAAAAACTAAAAATTGAGTTTTTCGAAAAATTTTAATATCTCCGCCATTTTGTAAACAAATTTAACAAAATTTGGTTACATAGCTATGACAACAAACACAATTACGACATTTGTTTCATAGCCAAGTAAGTGAAAACTGTTTTTAAATATATTTACATTTTCTTTCATCCAAAGATAGGCTTGTTATAATAATTCATGGTTGAAAAGCTCTATTTATGCTCTATTTGATGACGTATAAATCCAATATGACGGTCATAAGAAATAACAAAGTTGCCTATAGTCTATGGTTGCAAAAAACTAGAAGGCCTAGAACAAATCCTCTTTCGATTGGCCGTAGTCGCTAATGCAAAACTGTCAAATTTTAATAAACTTGTTTACAAGATGGCGAATATATTAAATTTTTTCGAAAAACACAATTTTTTTGTTTTTGCTCGATATTTTGAAAACCCGTAGATGTTTCTAATCACGATACAGCAGCTGATTGGGCTCGGAATAGGAAATAGCGCAACTTTTTTCCATTGATCTTTAAACAAATAAAAAAAAACAATCACGTGTTCCGCTGATAATAGTGGTTTCTGTAGGTATGTGTAGATACGTAAACTTACTATATACTATTTAGGTTATAAAAGTAATTGTAATTTTGTAGCAACTCTATAGCTGTGAACAGATATTTAGAAAATTATTTTTTCTCCTGGCAGTTTTAAAGTCCCCGTAACACCCAGAATAGGAAATGTGTGTATGGATAACTTTGCCACATCGAGCACCAGGATAGCAGAAATAGCGGGAAGTAGCTACATTATGAATGACAATAGCTCTAAGAATCACAACACACAATTCAACCACGCTGCCTATCACTTTATAGTACCCTGGGGATAACGAGCGTTAGTTTGGGGCAAAAGGAGCGTGAGTCCGCAAAGCGTTGACATATTTAAAAGTAAATTTAATGTAAAAATTAAGCAAAGCCCTAATTTGTGTAAGGATCCGGCCGTGGTTTGATTCGTTAAGACGTTACAGTTCTGTTAGATTTTCGACACGGAGGTTTGTGAATTTTTATATCCCACTATTGGAGATATAAAAAAATTCCAGGGGTGATGATGACATGACATGACTTAGGTAGCTAGGAAAATCGGACCAGTTTTTTCAGGGGCTTATTTACAAATTTTATTTTTACTTTTTCAAACAATAAAATTATTTTTATAGAGTATGGTACATGTTGTTCTACTATATAGGTTGCTATACTATCTACCAAATTGGATGTATCTCATTCAAAAAAGTCTGGAGGCAGCAAGTGCGTTATAGTAGTGAATGTTCATTAAAATGTTTCTAACAGCAAATAGGTATCTCTATAATGCAAGTAGGCATCAATTTCGTTAGCGGTATAGCCTATATAGTAGAAACAATGTACCATATTTTATCAAAATTACTTATTGTTTGAAAATGTACAAAAATTTTTCGAAATTAAATTTAAAATGTTTCCGAGAAAACTGGTTTCCCAGCCAACAAAACCTTAGGTTAATAGCAAATTGAGTTGTTGAAATTTGAAGGATTTAATGAAAATTCGCTACCAAAACGCACTTACTGCGTCTCGATTTTTTCTTACAAACATGCATCATATTTCGATAAAAAAATAGTCTGTCTTTTTTTAATGAAAGCAGGCATCCAATTTGATTACCAGTATAACCTATATATTAATGTGGATCGAAATCTTAATTGGCACCAACATGTTACATCAATTGCAGAAGCGGCTGCTAAGAAATTGGGTTTCCTCTTCCGGGCTCGCAAATACTTTTCACCAACTAATCTCTATACCTTATACACTTCACAAATAAGGCCAAACCTCGAATACTGCTCCCACATCTGGGGTGCAGCAGCCGCTTCTACACTCGCTATCCTGGACTCCATTCAAAAGAGAGCTATACGTCTCATCGGTGACCCTACCCTCACCCAAAGGCTTCCATCCCTTGCCCACCGACGTGCCGTTGGTGACCTCTCTCTCTTTTATAGATATCTGCACGGGCACTGCTCAGAGGAGCTTTCCTCCATAATTCCCCCACCTGCTGCCCCCAGCAGATCTACCAGGGGAACAGAGCGAATGCACCCTTTTACTGTCCAGGTCACCAGACATAGAACATCTTGTTATGCCCGGTCTTTTGTCCCGAGGACTTCCAAGTTGTGGAATTCCTTGCCGGCACATGTTTTTCCTTCTCCTCCGAACCTCCAAACCTTCAAGTCCAGAATTAACAAGTTGCCTCTTTCCTCCTTGTCAACACCCACGGTACGATAGTATTTAGGCTGTAAGCCCTCGTGGTGTGTTGTTGACATAAAAAAAAAAAAAAAAATTAAAAACAAAGTACCATATTTCACCAAAATAACTTTATTGTTTGAAAAAGTACAAAAATTTTCCGAAAATAAACTTAAAATGTCCCTAAACAACTAGTCCAATTTTCCTGGCCAGCGAACTTCTTCAAGCTATTCACCCACCTACCAAGACATAATTATTCACAAAAAGCTTTTCGAACTTACAAAAAAAAAGTTGTCATGAACATTTGCAAACAATTACTTCCACGTCGTCACAAAGTGTGGAAGGAATTATGGCATCGGTGACAAAAGTGGCAAAAATTATTTTCGCTTAAACGGGGGAAGTAGAAATCTTGTACAATTTAACTCCACAAAATCTCAGCCTTGCTTTCTATCTCATAAGAGATACTCTAGTCCTAGACCCATCAAAGTTATTGCGTCTACTAACAAACAGACGTACAGGCCGACATACCGACCGACCGACGGACCGATAGACCGACGGACCGACAGCCAAAATAATTTCGTTTCAGAATCAAGTTTTATATGTTTTGAGGCTTTTTACGCCGGTTTAGCAAAAAAAAAATTCGAAATTCCTGTCGCCGTATTGCACCTCACACATTCAACCCCTAATTTAATTTCAGCACATAATACCAGATGTTTGATGAAATTGAAAGTTTTTTAATACAAAAGCCCTAAAACGTTACATTACTCGTCTTAACGAAAAAATGTCATTTTCACCAAATCACCCACCATTCATCCTCTACCCCCTAAAACGATTTTACCCAAAAACAATCTGAACCGTTCGTTTGTGGATTGCTAACTATATACCAAATTTAAGGACGATATCTCAGTTTGTTCTTTAGTTATTGTGGCTGCAAACAGACAAACATACAGACCGACAGACAAAAAAGAATTCGTTGCCAAATCATGTTTGTTATATGTTTTGACACTTTTTACGACGTTTTTTATTAATTTTTTTATTTAAAAAACACACCACGAGGACTCACAGCCTAAATACTATCGTACCGTGGGTGTCGACAAGGAGGAAAGAGGAAACATGTTAATTCTGGACTTGAAGGTTTGGAGGTTCAGAGAAGAAGGAAAAACATGTGCCGGCAAGGAATTCCACAATTTGGAAGTCCTCGGGACAAAAGAGCGGGCATGACAAAATGTTCTATGTCTGGTGACCTGGACAGTAAAAGGGTGCATTCGCTCTGTTCCCCTGGTAGAACTGTTGGGGGCAGCAGGTGGAGGAACTATGGAAGAAAGCTCCTCTGAGCAGTGCCCGTGCAGATATCTATAAAAGAAAGAGGGGTTACCAACGGCACGTCGGTGGGCAAGGGATGGCAGCCTTTGGGAGAGGATAGAGTGACCGATGAGACGTATAGCTTCTGAATGGAGTCCATGATAGCGAGTGTAGAAGCGGCAGCGGGTACCCCAGATGTGGGAGCAGTATTCGAGGTTTGGGCTTTTTTGTGAAGTATATAAGAGATAGGGATTAGCTGGTGAAAAGTATTTGCGAGCCCGGAAGAGGAAATCTTATTCCTTAGCAGCCGCTTCTGCAATTGATGTGACATGTTGGTGCCAATTGAGATTTCGATCCACAAAAATGCCAACAGGTGAAAACGACTCATTACTTTGAATAACTTGGTTGTTCATTGTGATGGGTCTAGGGCTGGTGTATCTCTTATGAGAAAGAAAGCAAGACAGATTTGGTGGGGTTGAATTGTACAAGATTTCTACTTCCCAGTCTAATATTTTTTTGAGATCCACGGAGACAGAACCCTTCATGAATCTGCGATCCTAATCTAATTGGGCTAAAGAGACAGGCTTAGAATATTGTATATGTGAGTGGAGGGTGCTGTCGTCCGCGTAACTGTGAACTGGGTTGGATGTGCTAAAAAGGAGGTCATTGAAGTGGAGAAGAAACAAAGCAGGGGCTAAAGCTGAACCTTGAGGAACTCCTGCATTGGATACAGTTTAGAGGAATGACCATCCACGACAACATAAATGCTCCGGTTGGAGGGGGAATTTGCTATCCAGGTACAGAGCTTTGGTGGTGGTAGGTCATAGGCCGGAAGTTTATTAAGCAGCGCTGCGTGCCAGACTTGGTCGAGTGCTTTGGATATGTCTAGAGCGACAATCTGGAATTCACCGTGTAGTTTCATAGACTTGTTCCAAGAATGGGTGACAAAGGAAAGGAGGTCGGCAGTTGATCTGCGCTGACGGAATCCATACTGCCTGTCGTGGATTAGACTGTGTGAAATTTTAGTAATTTGGTGTTTATATACTTTTCCATCACTTTAGAGACGACTGAAAGGGGAGAAATAGGCCTGTAGTTGCTAGGAAACGCTTTGGGTCCTTTCTTGGGGACGGGTTATACTCGAGCAGTTTTCCAGTTACTAGGGAATATGCCTCTATTGTAAGATGTCTGAAATAGACGAGTCAGGACAGGAGCAAGTTCTGGTGCGTATTTTTTGAAAACAATTGGTGGTATCTTGTCAAGGCCAGAGGCTTCCCTGGTATTAAGAGAAGAGAGCATATTTCGTACCTTTTTAGTTTTGAAAATGATATCCGTCATTTTATGCGCGACATTGGGGACTGTTGGTGGTTGAACATTTGGAGGTGGGTTGAGAGTATAATTGCTGGCGAACAACGGGTCAAAAAGTTCAGCCTTGTCTAGGGCGGTAGAAACAACTTCATCCCCTGAGACAAGAGGTGGGAACGTGCTCTTGCAGAAATTATTCCCAATAGATTTAGCAAGAGTCCAGAAGGGTTTGCTGCCATTGGAGCTTAAAAGGACTTTGTTTTTGATGTGGTTATTAACGAGTTTTTTTGCCTCAGAAAGAATTAGGGCATACCGGTTTCTTGCGTCGTTGAATGCTTGGCTGTTTTCTTGACTGGAATTGTGTAGAAGCGTTTTGTGAGCTTTGACCTTTTCAAGTCTGGCCTTATCATAGGATTTATAGAACCAGGGCTTTTGAGTAGCTGCAGAGGTTTTCTGTGTACGTGGAATAAATAATGCCATGCCAGCTTGGATAATTTCGGTGTCGTTTTGTGAGAGATCAGAGGGGCCAGGATGAGAGAAGCAGACAGACGCCCATTGAAATGAGGAAAAGTATTCCCGCATTTCGTCTCAGTTCGCGGAGTTGTAGTGGGTGTGATGACTGTGTGATGACTGTGTGACCTCGGGTTGCATTGCGCAGGAAGCAGTGACCATGCCGTGGTCTGAGCGACCAAGGTTTTGTAGTAAGAAGGAGATCCAAGGGATTTGAGCTGTGTGCTGGGATGCGAGGAAAGTAAGTAGGTTGCTATATTGGCTAAAAAATTGCTGACTGCAAAGGCCTCCGCTGCTCTCCCTTGTGGATCGGTTTTTGAAGATCCTAGCCATTCCTTATTATAGACATTGAACTCACAAAGAATAGTGACCTCGGAGGAAGGATATTCAGAAATCAGATGGTCGGTTTTTCAGAAAGGTAGTCAAAGAGCTTGACAAAGTTGTTGGCAGAAGGTGACCGGTAAATGCAACAGATGAATTTAGTTGGAGCCCTGAGAGATAGTTTTATCCATAGTAGGTATTTTCTTCCAGCTTCTAAATTGGAGAGTCTGGTGCAGAGTAGATTGCTACGGACGTATGCGCACACGCCTCCATGCAATCTAAAGAAAGTAAGGATCTCATACCCCGAGAAATTAAGGTGATTACTGGCTGTTTTGGCACTGATTTGGATTTCGGTAAGAAAGAGGAGTTGAGGCCTATTAGCCTGGAGAAAATGGTGGACGGAGTTCAGGTTATAATTTAGGACACATATATTCGAGAAGGATATGTTACATCTTGATACCGGCGCCTCCTGTACATCCCTCTCCCGGAGATCCAAATGGAGGGGTATTTTGCCTCCGGAATCTTTTGTACAAGGAGGATCCATCATCATTTTTGCTTATAAGAGAACACCAGAACCGGAAACGTCCGTTGGGACTTCCCGTTGATGTAAGGGGTGGTACCTCCTCGGGCGTGAAAAAAATCCTTACCATCACGTAAAGAAAAAGTCCACTACCACCTGCTGCATTCACCCGACAAGAACGCCGGCTCTAAAAGGAATTGGTTCCGAGCAGGCTTTCTAATAGAAGTCATCACGCGATGGTGCATTTACTTGTGCTTAATTTATTTCTTAGATTAGTCTGTATTATTAAAGGTGGTTAATCTAACAACAGTCGTCTTCTTTATCGAACCATAATTACGGAACACCCCGAAAAGGTGATTTTGCAATTAATATCGGCGTAATTTTCCAACCATTTAAAATCCTTACTCAGCAGCGATAACGAAGCTGGTAGTCATTTTACTTTAACTTTTTAGTAAATTGCAACTCCCGTAAGCAAATAATCCGAGGTCTTCATCCAATATTCTTCTCAAAGAAAAACGATTGATCATCAGCAAAAATTTTTTGTCCACCAAATGAGGATGCACATAGCTCTTGTTACACACAGGCATGTCAGTCCCACGAACTTTATGAAGTCACGATAGATATCGCTCTAGATTGTGATGTGTGGTAAAAAATCGCTACGATACCTCACTTGTTACGCCATCAGGAATTTTTTAACATTACGAAATGTGTTGCATTTTAACGAAATTTAACATAGGTAGAGAGTAATAAAATACTAAATAATTCACTGTATTTTGTTAGTTTAATGTAGTAAGATCATGATTACAGACAATGGAAGTATCTTGAACTTTACTAGGCATTTCAGAGTGCCACTCACTCACTGCTTGTAATAGAATCGTTCCTTGTGTTTTTGTTTGTAATCTCGCACAGTGCTGAACACATAATATTTATCATGCGATAGGCCCATCCCAGTAGGCAGCGACCTGGGTGTTGCTCATTAACAAACATTCAATTCTGTATAAAAACACCACACCAATAACAATATCTGTATCTTTCTAGGTATGCAGAGCGTGATCCTAAAACAGAGTTCACTACCTTGTTTCATAATGATGTGTTATAAACAAAAGACCTACACTAACTAAAAGGTAAAGGTAAAGGTAAGATGCTTACTGGCAATTAGGCCACTGCAGACTCTTTTTGCTCATCTAACTAACCTACCCTCCACCTTAAGCTCCATCGCAACGACGACAGTGATTTGAAAAATCATTCGCCGCCGGTGAGTCTCGAACCGTCGTCCCCCGAGTCCGTATTGGAAAGTCTGATTAGACTTTCCTGCACGGCCACGGAGGCGCTATTTCCTACACTAACTAACAAATGTCTATACTGCCTAGTACATTTTGGTTTGGGGTCATATATATCATCGCCGCTATAGAAGCTATTTAATATCTGCGTAAGTGTCTTGTCCCCCTTTCCAGAAGTGGGGATCGTAGTTTTGTGAAGCACTACGTATAGGGGGTCATCATTTGCAATTTAGGGAGGTCATTCGAAATGCTGCTGCACGGGGGTATATAGGTACAGTCAACGTCGCTTTCTGGAGTTTCTGACCTCTTTAAGGTTGATGGAGCATATCCTCCTGATGGGTATCCACATGATTTGCCACTGTCTTTTTCTTTTTAGTGAATTTTCTTAAAATAATTAACTAATGGGGGATCTGTTTATATATACATATATATCTAAGTAGAAGTTGATCTGACATATCTAAGACTTGCACATTATCAGGACACTTTTTACAGAGTAATCTTTTTGTGCTATTCTCAACTTTGGATTGTCATTTGTTTTTGAGCTACAGGTATCAACGTTTGTTTTTATTATGGCAGCCATATTGGATTTTTTGCTCATGTGATAGCCTGTGAAAAGAGGTTTCCAATGATGTACAACATGCCTAAGAAATCTTGTAATTGCACTGCAAATTTTGAGAAAACCCGTTTTGAGGATAGTAGGCTATGAAATCCAATACCAGAAAACAAATGACAAAAAAAAGTTTATGACAAAAAACAGTAGGCCATGAAGTCTAACAATAGACTTCTACTTTTAACATAATCTTCCGTAATGATTCACGATAAAAAAAGGAACTTTGAGCACACCCCATCGGCCCATTATTACAAATAATATTTTACGTTACAACATTGTCCTAAAAAATTGTTATAATTTAATTAAATAGGTAAACTTAGTAACTAACTAAATTTACTAACAGAATTCAATAAAAATCAGTTTAATGTTTTACGAAGACGCCTTTGAAAATTGTTGGATTTTTAAACGTAAGTCAACTGAAAAACAACAGAAGAAAGATTGCTAGATATAACACATATCGCGACAATTAAGAATACTGTCATTCTTAATTATCTGAACAATTGAGTTGTATTTAACACGTTGCTTAAAATTTTCTACTACATAGTTTGTTTCCTGTTTATTTTAAATATTAAGCAACAATATGTTCAGTAATGAAGAATATTTTGACATGTTGGAATGTTATATTCGTTCTAACCGAAATACTGAGGCAGCTGCAAATTCATATCAAAACAACTATCCAGAAAGACGACAACCAAACACCAAAATATTTCGCAGGATAGTGTCCAATCTATTGAACGACGGTAGCTTACACGCAAAGAAACTACCAATGCCTAGAAATTAAGAAAGAAATAATGCCGTCTTACAGGTTTCAAACGAAAACCCTCCGCAATCTGTTCGGTTTTATGGTGAACAAATTGACGTTCCAAAAAGTACGGTACACCGTGTATAAAAACAAAGTCATTACCATCCATATAAACCTATAATCGTACAAGGCTTAAATGTTGACGATTACCCTAAGCGACTTCAATTCTGCAGATGGTATCAAGGACAATGTCAGCAAGATGAAAATTTTCATTTGAAAATAATATCGACTGATGAATCCAGATTTACAAATTGTGGTGTGTATAATCGCCATAACAGGCATTATTGAGAAAATAAAAATCCCCATCTAAAGGAAGAAAGACGATTGCAAGACAGATTTGGTATTAATGTTTGGTGTGGCTCATTAGGTAAAAAACTGATATTTTTATTTGTAGATTTGACAGTTAATTTAAAAAAATTTCAGGTAACTTCATTGTTGGTCCGTTCTTTTTTGAAAATTATTTTACTGGGGAAATATATCTTAATCTATTGAGAAATGATATCTTACCAACAATTAGAAGAGTTCATGATAATTTAGACGAGATTTGGTACCAACAAGACGGTGGTCCAATTGTTAGTAATCGTGTCATTTGTAACAATGGGCCGGTTCATTGGTGTGCTCGAAGTCCTGATATAACACCCATGGATTTTTATTTTTGAGGAACTCTGTAGAATGATGTGTATAAATTTGATCCACCACAAAATATCAATGAATTACGAAACAGAATCACAGAAGCTATATATCATATTAACCAAAACACCCTCACCAGACTTTGCAGGCATGGTTCAAAAAGGCGTATAAGGTGCCTTGAACAAAACAGTGGCCATATTGAACAATTTTCTATTTATTGTATTTTTAGGTTTCTATTTTATTATTTGTTGAGTTCCGTTTCTAATTGTGTTGTTTTGTGGAGTTTAACTTTCTATTTGTTATTGCCGGGTTTCGTTATTAAACTGTTTCACATAATATTACCTAGCATTATTACCTAATTAAGTAATGTAAATTAACTCACATCATTACGGAAAATTATGTTAAAAGTAAGAGTCTATTGTGAGACTCCATGACCTACTGCTTTTTGAACACTTTTTTTGTCATTTGTTTTCTGGTATTGGATTTCATAGCCTACTATCCTCAAAATGGTTTTTCTCAAAATTGTCAGTGCAATTACAAGATTTCTCAAGCATGTTCTACATCATTGGAAAGCTCTTTTCACAGGCTATCGCATGAGCAAAAAATCCATGATGGCTGCCATAATAAAAACAAACGTTGATACCTGTAGCTCAAAAACAAATGTCAATCCAAAGTTGAGAATAGCACAAGAAGATTACTCTGTAAAAAGTGTCCTAATAATGTGCAAGTCTTAGACATGTTAGATCAACGTCTACTTAGATATTGAAGGAAAAATAAATCGAAATTTTTTTTCCAAAATAACTCGAAAACGAAAAGAGGCAGGGCAAAATACAAGTCATATTAGGAACGAACAAGAAATTCTACAAAACATTGCTAATTTAACCGTCTCCCTATCTCTAATAATAACGGAGATAGCAATAGATTCCCATTCAGTTTGGGACACACTATATAACGCAATAGAATCAGGACCGTATAAAAACTAAATAGAAACCCTCTCACAAAAATGATTTCCGGAGTTAAAAACAATTTAAAGAGATGTCATAACAAAAGATTTAAGAAAAAAGTTACAAGTTTGGAATCCTAAAGTCCCTAAAAAATATTGTCTCCCGAAAATCCATAAGCCCGGAAAATCGGTGAGACCTATTGCTTCAGTTATAGATTCCCCGACATAGAATATATCGAAATGGTTATCAAACGAATTTAAAGGCTTGCCTATTAAACAAAAAAGCTTTTAGTCTCAAATTTACTTGAATTTATTAATAAACTTAAAAATATTAAGTTGGTTGAAGGCGAGGTTTTAATATGTGACTTCGCTGTTTCCCAGTGTTCCCATAAAAGAAACGCTAACGTATTTAGACCATTTGTTAAAAATGAACAACATAGATGAAGAGGTCTGCAAAGAATATATAAGTTTAACAAATCTTTGGATGAATCAGAATATTTTTCAATTTAATAATGAATTTTTTGAATAAATCCATGGCATAACAATAGTCAACCCCCTTTCACCATTCATTGCAGACATTTTCATAAGTATATTTGAAACAGACCCAGCAAACGAAAATGACTATTTTCCTAGAGTATGGTTTCGTTATGTAGACGATGTTTTTGCAGTATTTAATACAAATGTATGAAAAGTAGACGATTTTATTGCCAAATTAAACAGTAAATTTGACTCCATTAAATTTACGAATGAAATAGAAATTAATAACAAATTACCTTTTCTTGATGTATTAGTCATTAAAAATAGAGAGACTTTAAAATTTGACATCCACAGAAAGGAAACCACTACTGTGAATTACATTGCGATTGACTCACACCATAGTTTTCCACAAAAAAATGGTTAGTTTAAATTTTCTAGTTCATAGATTAATACAGTTTCGCTTAAATAAAGAAAGATGCAACAGAGAACTTGAATATAATAAAAATGTAGCTAAGTATAATGGTTAATCTGTCTGCTTAGTGGAGAAACTAGTCAATAAACCTAAAACAAACAAAAAATGTTAGCGGAATCGACGACTTTCAGAAAAGATAAACAAGACAAAACCGTTGTCTGTTTATAATTTGAAAGGCGAATTACGAGAGGTTTTAATAGCATTTCTAAGAAAGCCAGTTTGTTGCTAACATTTTCTACAAAAAAATACATTAAAAAATTTGCTAGGTAACCCAAAGGATAAAGATAAAACCACAGATGTGTCGGGAATCTATGAAATAGGTTGTAAGGATTGTGAACTTAAATATGTTGGTCAAACTAAAAGAACCATTGAAACTAGATTTAAAGAACATTTAGCGCAACTGAGATATGGCACTATTGACAAATCATGTATTGCTCAGCATATTTGGGATAATAATCATCATGTAGATAAAGAAAATCTCAAGTTAATAAAAAATGTCAGGCAGTCGCGTCAGCTCGATGCTTACGAGAGTATATATATATATATATATATATATATATATATATATATATATATATATATATATATATATATATATATATATATATATATAGTCCATTGTTCGAAGTGTTATCTTAATAGAAGGAATATTTTATAACGACGCACAGCATAACAAAGGCAAGTATGCAGATTTAATCACAGGGATTTAAGACTCAACGGTGGGGGTCTATCTGTATACCTTCCTAAAGGACGCTTTTCGCAACTGCTTGGCAACTAAGATACAACTAGTAGTTCTAGTATCTAGTCACTTAGTTTACTCATCCCCTTGATGACGCTAACTTTGTTAGCGAAACGATCGTCGGGTCAGAAAACTGTATTGTGATGAATTGGGTTCTCCAAATTGTACTTATATGTAGTGTTGCATTTATATTAGACGCTTTAATACATTACAGTCATAAATACTAGTGACAAGAGTATGCAATAATATAAATTAATTGGTACTATATAGCTTGCATAATAAAATAAATCCTCTGTAGAATATCTCGTAAGTAATATTTTGTTTCACAATGCATAAGCCCAGCCAATAATTACAACAGTGTGACGAATATATCAAGTGATACTTGTTTTTCAACTATGATAACCTTAACATTCTACATTTTCAATTTACAGTAAACTATTATTTTATTTAGCTCATATTTCTTACTTTTATTATCAAGAAAGTTAGTACAATACACATAATTTGAAATAAATATACATGGTGGAACAAAAGCACCAGACAAAACAAACCTGCGCTTTTCAAAGAACCTAATTAGATATCGCTCCGATTGATATATGATATTTCCGAAATTGGCACTTAAAAGTGATCAATTTTTTTTAAATAAAATCACTTTATTTACAAAATAAAATACATATTCTCTAAATAAATGACCAGAATAGACATATCGATACCCGAGCTCCATACTGTAACAACTAAAAAACTTAAGTTTTGTTTAAAACTGATTTAAAAATTCTTAACACGTAATTTCTTCAATGGCAGCCACAACTTGCAATGTAAGAATGCTGTATTTTGTATAACGCTTAGCAATCACAATAAATGTCTGTTTAGTTAACTGAAATACAATCTCCTTCTCCAATAATGATTTAATTAGCATTTGATTGGAATTGTTACCCTATTGCACTAAGCGTATATTCAAATTTCAATGTAAAGTAAAGTAACAAAAGAAATTATTCAAGAAAATTGTGTTAAAAACAGGGTGAAACATTTATATTTTAATAAACAAAACTACATTTAGAATACAATATAATAATAATCATCTTCAGTATCAGACTCCGGTTCCAAAATTGCATTCGATGCTTCTAGATTTCCATAAAAATGCCAATGCATTTCTTTGATTGCATTTTCTTTGCACATTTCTAATAAATGCTGCTTTTTCCCTACGGATATTGGAGGTGGTCTACTGTAAGCTGAGGTTAATTTTATATCAGTAATATAGCTGGAACAACGAAAACTTGTCCTAAATTTAATCTGTTTGAACAACTGATTATAAGAAGTTTTGTAAAACATTATGTGGGGATGATCCTGCTCAAGGCGAACTATTTTGATGTCCTTCCAAATCACCTTTTCCTTCTCTGTATAAATTTATTTTTTGAGAAATTATTTCCAATTTTTGTAATAAGCTTTTTGAAGTCAATGACGTCGTTAGTAGAGATTTTGTCTACTGAGTAAGGGTTTCCATTTTTTTGCGTTCCGAATTACAACAGACCACTGAGAAGGGACGTATATTGGTCCACTCTTTAATACCCTCTTCTTCTCACACTCTATTGAAGCGTGCATGCTATCGCCTTAATTTTGTGTGTGACCTACAATAAGGAATTTATGTGTTATGCTCTTTATATTTTCAAAATTCTGAGTACAGTGCAAGTACATGCCTAACACAAAATTAATTGTCTGAATAAAAAAACTAGGTGTTCAATTTCATTGTTTGCTATAAATTTAAAGACACAACTGCATATTTCATTTGCACCTCGTTTGGAGGTGGCATTGTGCCATAAATAACAGTGTCCTTGTTTATTTTTTACATCATAAGGGGTGAAGTTATAAGTGGCAAGTTTTCGTTTGTAATAAAATCACCACTTCGAGTTGACAAAACTGATTGAAGATCATAACAATACACTTGTATTCCATCACATTCAATATCCCTACTCGCTTCAATTCTACTTAATTCTTTTTCTTTCTTATGTTTATCAAACGTCTCCTTGATATGTTCTTTTGCTGTTTGGTTTGCATTCTTATAGTTTTCCCACAGTGCACATTGGTCTTTCTTGGGTTTGTGAACACCTATGTTTATTTCAGAGTTCAGAATGTGCCTTTATATTGTCAATTTAGCATACTTTCTTCTATTAGTTGTGCATCGTTCTATGTAAAGTCGATGCATAGTCCGGGCATTCAAACGACCATCTATATACATTTTATTGGTTCTAGTTCGACAATAGTGAGAGCTGACTGTAGGAAATGAATTGATGTGGTTTCTAATGTCATATTTTATTTCCTCTGGAATTTTGCTTTGGTTGGATTTCCCCCTTTCATCTGATTTTACCATTCCTTGGTGACCTCTTTTCTTAGATGTAGTAAAGATTACTAGATTATTAATATCTAGTGTATTTTTAAAATACGTTTTACAAACTTGAATTTATTTATTGTCGATAGCAACGTTATATTTAAAATTCTTGGATCGGTTACTACCTGGCTTAACATTTCTATAGGTAGGATTCACTTTAGTCATGCACGAAATAATATACATTCTCTTAGCATTAATTTTACTCAGATGGCAGTAGTAATCAAATAGAGCCTTTCGTTCTTCAGTGGAATTTTTTGAAAAACATTTTAATCTACATTTTTCTGAACACGTTTCTCTTATTTTGCGTTCACATACTTCTTTCCCCTTGGCACTTGTATATTCTTCTCCTAAATTTCTTCTCTTCTTTCTAATATTCTTCTTCTATTCCTCACATTTTCTTTGTCTTTTTCTAGTTAATTTTGTACAATTTTCTTTATCTTTATGCTGCATTTATTTGACATTTTTGTAGTCTTAAATATTTACATTAGTTTCATCAGCTAAACTGGTGCTATCACTACTGAAACTCTCATCACCAACATTCCGATGTTAAAACTGATTAAAAATGGCATATTTAGAGTTTGTGTCGTCTTGACCATCTGTTTCATCAGCCAGGCTTGAACTTTCATCCTCAGAAGGAATATAGTTTCCGTCCACTATGGTATCATCACGATCTACACCTTGAACAAAACCACTGTTAAAATCTTTTGCCGGCGAGTTTTGAGCATCTTCTGAATTTACTGGAACTACATTAAAAATATTATCGGAACTAGCATTCAAGTTAGTGTTCATTTCAGCCGTTTCAATATAATCTGTGAACTCTACAATATCTGGCAAATCTACATTCTTTAAATAGTGTATGGTCAACATCGACCGATCCAAGTCATCTTGTTGCATATCTTCCTCTAATATAGTGGAACCAGAAGCACACGTCATATTATCAGAACTGTGGGATTCGATTTACCGAGTTTCCAGACTGTAATAAAAATATTTTCATCACTTGACAACTTACGTTAATTCGCATCAATTAGATTTATTTAATAATTAATAATTAAAATAATAATGAATATACTTCGAAGAGAAAATAAAATTATAAAATAAATTTATTTATTTATTATAAAACAGAATGCCATTCAAAATTAAATGTTAAGGTTTTAATTCCTTGTTTCATTGTAAACAATAAAATTACTTACAGTTTTCATGTTTGGTTCATTCTCAGCTGCAATTCCAACTATATATTGCGTTGTAGACTCAAATGGCTTTTTATTTGCCATTATTTTGGAATGATTTTCGGTTATTTTTACTTGACGTTTGTAACAAACAGATTGAAAATTTAACACAGAGTTGTAGGGCTATAGAGTAGCAAGTCGAGTTGTTACTGTATTTCCTAAGCTTTTGACTCACTGATGTATGCATTTAAGTTCCATACTGTAACAACGAGGGTTGTTACTCTGTGGATTTGGAAGATTCCATAATGCCATAATAGTAACTAGCGCTTTCTAGCGGGTAATTTGAACATTATTAGTTGTTTCTTTATTTCACAACATAAATTTGAATATTGTGAATCGAACTAGCGTAATAACTCAAAAACGACAATGGATGGCACCAGGGTGATGGTGTCGTGAACGGAACCTCTGGTGTACCAGGCAACCCTCCAGAGTAACCCGCCTTGCACCACATGGGGGATTCTGATGGTGTGGACAGTATTTCCACCATTCTCGTTAGAACAACATGGAGATCATAAATATATATAAAACCAAAACCAATGAGGCTCGAAGAGTGGCTACGGCTACAGACTAGTGCCTTGAGTCTATTCCGGAAACGGCGACGAGCCAGGGGCGAGAGCGTCCGCGGCCTCTGGAGGTCTCACAACCGACGTAGATACGGGGGATCGGGGGGTAGCTTTGGCCACAGACTTGTCCCCCACACCCAAGCTGGAGGCTGGGTCCCACCGGAGGTCGGCGAGGTCCCCGGACTCTGGGGGCCCCTTCACCAGTGAGGACTCTACTGTAGGGGTAGAGGGGCTTCCCCGACAGCCCAAGCGTCTTTCCGGAGCGCAAAGAAAAAAGCTTCGGAGGGCGCAGAAAATGGCGACCGGGAAGTGGACGGTCGAGAAACCTGTAAAGACGCAAGAGGGGGGTTCGAGTCAGAAGAGGACACGCTCAGACTCTAGCACAACTACTACAGACAGACGTCCCAAAAGGGCCAGGGCACCCGTAAAGGCGCAAGAGGAGAGTACGAGTCAGAAGACGCCGTGCTTCGGCTCTAGCACTCCTACTACAGACAGACGTCCCAAAAGGACCAAGGCCGGAACACCGTCGCAGACTGGCTCGTATAGGGAGGCTGCGGAGGGCCTCGGGATGGCGGTGATTCTCAGACGCCATCCTGAGGTCACGCTAGACCAGGGGAAGACGGGCCTGATCCAGGATGCGGTGGGCTCTCTTCATGAAGGGAGAGCCCGCCTCAGTTCCACCTGGCGCGCCTGGCGGGGGCATCCTCTGGATAACCTGTGCCGGCCCGCAGTCGCGAGGCTGGCTGCGGAAAACGATCGGGGGCCTCGGTCAGATTTGGGAGGGGGCGACCTTGACAGCCGTCGAGTCCAAGGAACTCCCAAAGAGACCGAAGGTCCTCGTACGGATCCCTGACACCGTCCCGCGGTTTGAAACGTTAAAGCTAGTGATTTTTAAACAAACATTCTAAAACAAAGGCGGGGTTTGGATAATAAACATTGTAAGAAGTGTGCTTAACCAGGTCTTACATTTATATTTCAATTTTCAATAGCTGTTGTTCTTCATTTGACTAAAATATTTTCAAAAAATTTATTTCAAATAGACCCTTTCTGCGATTTTACAGCAGCAGTTTAAATTATAGGGTTTGTGATTTAAGTGTGTTATAATTTTTTATTCAACATACGATAAATTTAAAACAATTCGTCTCTTTAGTCAATAAATCGATAAACGTGCAAACTGCGCACAACTGGTAGTAATAATTCGGATGCAGCAAGTGAGTGTATATATATATATATATATATATATATATATATATATATATATATATATATATATATAACCCCGAATATGGGTTCTAGGGGTCATAGTTCGCACTGATTTGAAGACATTTTTTCAAAATTCAAAAGTCGGGATCTCCTCCTTAGTGAATTTTTCTACGAAAATTCGCTAAAAGAATACTCACCTTAGTGAACAACATATTAACTTGGACTAATGCAAACCCGTCCCATGCTCTATCGATGGCATTTATCGTTATAAAAGTTATAAAAATCAAGTTTATTGATGATTAGTGAAAAATGTAGAAACATCATTGCATAATACCAGAAGATTGGTTTTATCAGTATGTTGACTCTTGTTTGGTCTGTAACAATATCATAATAGCTTCTTATATGTATCACTTACCTATCTCAAGATAACCTGTGGTCTTATCTTTAAAAATATTCAGCTTCTGCTTAAGTACACAAAGATCGTATGCAAGCGAGGCGTGTGCATAGAATCAACAGAGCCCGAACTATATAATAAGAAAAACTCTGGACGCAGCAAGTGCGTTATGGCAGTGAATTTTTATAAAAATGCTTTGAATATCAAATATGTCTTTTTAATGCAAGCAGTCATCAATTTGGTTACCGGTATAACCTATCTAGTAGAATTAATGTGCCATATTTTATCCAAATAACTTATTGTTTGAAAATGTACAAAAATTTTCCGACAATATACCTTAAACGTTGGTTTTCTAACCAACAAATCTTAGGTTAATAGCAAATTGAGTTATTGAAATTTGAAGTATTTAATGAAAATTTGCTACCAAAACGCACTTACTGCGTCTTGATTTTTTTCTTACAAACATATTTCGATAAAAATGCAATAAAATAAGGCTGTTCGAAAAAAAATTGTAGGGATCACCAACGATCGACTTGTGGGCCAGCCGGTGATTGTCAAAATAATTTTATAAGATGCAGCTTAAGACACCCTATAATTAACTTATACAATTTTTTCTCGTCTCTTGTATAATAATAATTATCTTCAGCTTTACCGTAGAAACGCGTCACCCTGTATATATGTAAGCAGATCAAAACTAAACGTAAACCCGGATATGGATTCCAGGGGGCTTAGTTTGCGCTCATTTGAAGAAATCTTTAAAATTCTATAGTGGCGGTCTCCTCATTGACGAATTTTTTGTACGAAAATTGGCTAAAAATTATGGACCGTTAAACCATAAACTTAACTAAAACTACCGCCAAAGCATTAGAGAGTAAGAACTGACCTGTTGCATATCAGCCCTTTTGTAAAACTTCGATCCTTTATATGTGTTGATAAACATAACAAACACTGTTTAATCCACCCACTAACATTAATAAAGGAATAATTTGCACTTGTATATAAAAATTTCCCAAATGACACAAATAATTCGTCGACAAACAAATAAACATATAAATAATCTCATACCAATACCATACGACATCAGTTACAGCGTCTAACAGACCTGCGCAATAATATCAAATGTTCCGTTACCACGACAACGACATACTAGATCTCATATAAACTATTGTCAATGAAACGCGGTGATATTAAACATAAATTTTTCAAATTTGAATAGCTTAATTTTCTGTAACCCTAGAAAGCTGAATTTTGGCACATAGTTAGGTCTTTCCCAAAGCAATATGTACACCAAAATATCTTTGTAATTTAAACATAAATGTTTCAAATTTGAACAGCTTAATTTTCTGTAACCCTAGAAAGCTGAATTTTGGCACATAGTTAGGTCTTTCCCAAGGCAATATGTACACCAAAATATCTTTGTAATTTTCGGAGAAAAATTTTTTTTCGAAGGAAAACCCAAAAATTTTCCGGAAAACCGTGTCCGATTTTTAACGAACTCATCCAAGCTATTAATAAAAGAAAGGCACTTGTCTAGTTTTATCAAAATCGGTTAATTATTTTTCGAGTTATCGGTTGGATACATATATATATATATATATATATATATATATATATATATATATATATATATATATATATATATATATATATATATATATATATATATATATATATATATATATATATATATATATAAACATATAAAATTCGAAACTGAACCCGGATATGGGTTCTAGGGGCCCAAATTTTTGCAAAGTCTCACCATCGGTACCTCTCTATTAGTGAATTTTTAAAAATAAAAATTCACTAACAAATAATGGCACTATAATTTACTTGGGCAATAACATACCAACCCTAACTTTATGTTTTGTTTATTTAGCGTCAAGAACTGCAAGCTAAAATATGAGAAGTTTTTTGAAGCTTGTAGATAAATACCTTAAAAATTCAGATATCAGTAGTGGTAAATGTATTTGAAAGCATTCTGCATAAGCTTTACCGATTTTATATGTCACTTTTCGTATTAGCTGCTTAGTAACGTCCCAGCTTCCTTTGCAACCGATTTTGCATTTATATCATGGCTGGACTTCTAGATTTTGACAGAATGCCTCCTCCCATAAAATTAAAATTATTTTGCTTTATTTTTTATTTTTATATTGTTTCAACAAATACAGTACCAACTTACTGTTGTTATTTTTTATGAAATAGTTTATAAAAGTGAAGCCCATATGTCTGGAAGAGATCATGAGCTTAATTCATTGATTGTTGTTGCCCTTAGTTGGTGAAACTGGTCCATACTACATACACACTTGGAGACTACTTCTCTGGCTTCACTATTGGGTTTCGTTTCTGTAGGTGAAGGACGTAGCCAGCACGTAAGCTAACTGGATCAAGAGACCTTTATGAATTCTAGATGTTCTCGGATATTCTTCAACGATTCTGTGATTAGTTTCGCTACATTCTCAGAATTCTGTCAAGCAACGAAACTAGTTACAGAATCGTTGAAGAACATCCGAGAACATACAGAATTCATAAGGGCCTTTTGCTCCAGTTAGCTTACGCGCTGGCTACGCCCTTCACCTACAGAAACGAAACCCAGCAGTGAAGCCAGAGAAGTAGTCTCCAAGTCTGAATGCAGTATGAGCTTAATTGCTGTGCCTTAAGACAAACGTTTACTCTCTGCTTTATTATAGCCAGAGCTTATATCTTCGAAAATTGACATTTGAAAGCGTGTCTTAATAATATGCCCAAGAAATGCTCCCATGTTCTTTTCAATGAAAAAGAAGTATGTACATCTATATTTAGTGTGGAACGGTTTCACTAAGTAGGTGAAACAAGAAATAATAAATTAAAGAAGCTTTCCAATGTTTAGCAAAGTCTTCCTTTCCTAATAATAAATATGACCGTGCTTTCTTCATCAAATTTCCGATTTTTCTACTGTTTTTTTTTACATTAGCAGTTATCTTGCTTTCCGACACTTCTATTTGATCTTATATTTAAGTTGTTTATATTTTCTACAAGCTTCTTCGTTCCTTTCCTATTTCCACCTACAACATTCTCATAGTAACTGTTATTTGATCACGGTTTGCTTGGTGTTAGGATCTTCTTGCAGCTTCAGTTGTTCAGCGGTTAAAATTTGTGCATTTGCTACCCCAAGTCGTGGGTTTGATTACCAACAGAAGCGTCATATTATTGTAAGCTAACATCAACCGAGGTTGTGGTACTGTGTTTGAGCAAGTTGAATGTTGTAAACCTTTTTAACCAGAATAATCTGATTTATTTTGATGAAGTGCTTATCTTGGCAGTAATTGAAGATGGTATATCAAATTTGATACTTATCTTATAAAGACCTTCGTCGTAAGGCTAGATGTACTCTCACCATAATTCTAACTGCAGGCCGGTTTCGCTCTAATTACAGCGAGAACACACCTATAAAGTAAAACTCCGCGAACTGGTACGAAATGCGGGATTACTTTTCCTCATTTCCATGGGCGTCTGTCTGATTCTCTCATCCTGACCCCACTGATATTTCACAAAACGCCACCGAAATTATCCAACCTGGCATGGAATTATTTATTCCACGTACACAGAAAACCTCTTCAGCCACTCAAAAGCACTGGTTCTCTAAATCCTGTGACAAGGCCAGACTTGAAAAGGTCAAATCTCACAAAACGCTTCTACAAAATCCCAGTCAAGAAAACCGTCAAGGATTTGACGACGCAAGAAACCGCTATGTCCGCATTCTTTCTGAGGTAAAAAACTCGTTTAATAACCATATCAAAAACAAAGTCCTCTCAAGCTCCAACTGCAGCAAACCTCTCTTTCTTTTATAGAGATCTGCATGGGCACTGCTCAGGAGCTTTTTTCCATAGTTCCTCCACCTGCTGCCCCCAACAGATCTACCAGGGGAACAGAATTCACCCTTTTACTGTCCAGGTCACCAGAGATAGAACATCTTGTTATGCCCGCTCTTTTGTCCCGAGGACTTCCAAGTTGTGGAATTCCTTGCCGGCACATGTTTTTCCTTCTCCTCCGAACCTTCAAGTCCAGAATTGACAAGTTGCGTCTTTCCTCCTTGTCGACACCCACGGTACGATAGTATTTATGATGTGAGCCCTCGTGGTGTGTTGTTGAAATAATAATAAAATAAAAAAAGAACTGGGTTCTACAAATTGTACTTATCAGTGGTCATCACAGGTTCCAATCTTCACTCATAGAGCTCCAAATATAAACGATAAATATACATTCAAATTCCAAGACAGCTAATTCTATAAGGTCAAAGTGGGAAGATAGTTTGGTTTTTTTCACGTTCACAAAACCAGTCAAAAACCCAGTCGACAAACTGAAGTAATAAATAACTTTTCTTTGTATGCGTTGCTAGGCATGTAGTGCGTAGTGCCAATCTATTTAATTTCAAGTGGTAAGTAAATAAACACAGTATTATTTACGTACCACTTATTTCCAGTGGTTTGACACAGGGTACAGAGAAGCAGCGGCCAGATACTGGATAGATTGTCATGGACTGAAATCTATTAAAAACGGATGTGAAGACGTTACAATGTCCGCACATTCCTTCTTTCGGAGGCAACGTACAGACGTCGGTACCGTGTACCATCCGATCTCGGGCGCGTTAATGATTCCTTATCTCCTTACACAAAAGAAGGTTCTGAAAAGTTCTCAGGGCGGGGAAGTGAAATTGTTTCTTGGCGTCAATGATTGTCCATACTCGCATTAATTGACTGACGTTAAAAAATACAAAAGCTTTTATTGCCCAGTGGTTTTCCGCAATAGCCTTTAAACGATTTGTTTTCTCTACACATGCAGGTATTATTTCACCGTTAAGATTGATCCTGTTGATTTTTTCTTCTTCTTTGCCAGTTCCTTCATATCTTTTGGCTTGTGTACATTTCAATGTCTCGTTGTAGTTTATCTATTCTTTGTGAATATTTTTTGCCAGTACAAAATTATGACCACTACCTCTATTTGTTCTAAGATATGTTCAGATTAATTTTCTGTCACTTTTTTTTAGTAAGATACAGTTTATTACAGTAATTCGTATGTCTTTTCTTTCCATTCCTCTAAACTGTATCCAAGTAATGCAGGAGTTCCTCAAGGTTCAGCTTTAGCCCCTACTTTGTTTCTTCTCCACATCAATGACCTCCTCTCTAGCACATCCAACCCAGTTCACAGCTACGCGGACGACAGTACCCTCCATTCAAATATACAATATTCTAAGCCTGTCTCTTTAGCCCAATTAGATGAGGATCGCAGACTCATAGAGGGTTCTGTCTCCGTGGATCTCCAAAAAATATTAGACTGGGGAAGTAGAAATCTTGTACAATTCAACCCCACCAAAACTAAGTCTTGCTTTCTTTCTCACAAGAGATACACGAGCCTTAGACCCATCACAATGAACAACCAAGTTATTCAAAGTAATGAGTCCTTTTCGCTTGTTGGCATTTCTGTAGATCGAAATCTTAATTGGCACCAACATGTCACATCAATTGCAGAAGCAGCTGCTAAGAAATTAGGTTTCCTCTTCCGGGCTCGCAAATACTTTTCACCGGCTAATCTCTATACCTTATATACTTCACAAATAAGGCCAAACCTCGAATACTGCTCCCACATATGGGGTGCCGCTGCCGCTTCTACACTAGCTATCCTGGACTCCTTTCAAAAGAGAGTTATACGTCTCATCGGTGACCCTACCCTCACCCAAAGGCTGCCATCCCTTGCCCACCGACGTGCCGTTGGTGACCTCTCTCTCTTTTATAGATATCTGCACGGGCACTGCTCAGAGGAGCTTTCCTCCATAGTTCCCCCACCTGCTGCCCCCAACAGATCTACCAGGGGAACAGAGCGAATGCACCCTTTTACTGTCCAGGTCACCAGACATAGAACATCTTGTTATGCCCGCTCTTTCGTCCCGAGGACTTCCAAGTTGTGGAATTCCTTGCCGGCAAATGTTTTTCCTTCTTCTCCGAACCTCCAAACCTTCAAGTCCAGAATTAACAAGCTGCCTCTTTCCTCCTTGTCAACACCCACGGTACGATAGTATTTAGGCTGTAAGCCTTCGTGGTGTGCTGTTGAAATTAAAGAAAATAAAAAAAATTCTACATACAGACTTGGAGACTACTTCTCTGGCTTCACTGTTGGCTTTCGTTTATGTAGGTGAAGGACGTAGTCAGCGCATAAGCTAACTGGAGCAAGTGGCCCTTACGAATTCTGGATGTTCTAGGATGTTCTTCAACGTTTCTGTGACTATAGTTTCGCTGCTTGACAGCATTCTCAGACAGATTAAAATTGAATTAGTACGAAATCATGACAACTACAAATAAAGATCTGTTGCTATGTTATGATATGATGTCTTGATCAAACAATTTATCAAATTGAAAATAAAATGAAACACAGATGACAGATGAGACTTTCAAAATGTCTACGTGATGTATGTCAATATTTAACATAAAAATAGAACTAGCCTATAATAACTATGATAACAGTTACAACAATAAAATAACTAAACAATAACAGTATAAAAGCAGTCTCTATACAAAGAAAATATCGACATACATCAACTCATTATCTTATTACAACTTTTTTGAAAGAATAGTTAAATTTATTTTCTTTAACTTATTTAATTAGAAAGAAGAATATCCAAGAAAGGGGAATTCATTAAATCAGTTTGCTCGTTTAAAACAAGGTAGCTATTGTCGCGTGTGTGCTTTTTGACTTCTAAAGCTTCATATTGAAATACATCACGTAGACATTTTGAAAGCCTCATCTGTCATCTGTGTTTCATTTTATTTTAAATTTGATAAATTTTTTGATCAAAACATCATTATCATAACATAGCAACAGATCTTTATTTGTAGTTATCATGATTTCGTACTAATTCGATTTTAATCTGTCTGAGAATGCTGTCAAGCAGCGAAACTATAGTCACAGAAGCATTGAAGAACATCCTAGAACTTCCAGAATTCGAAGGGCCACTTGCTCCAGTTAGCACACGCGCTGGCTACGCCCTTCACCTACAAAAAACGAAAACCAACAGTGAAGCCAGAGAAGTAGTCTCCAAGTCTGTATGTAGTATGGACAAGTTTCACCAAGTAAGGGCAACAACAATCAATGAATTTTTTCTTTTTATCAAAACTTTGCTTATCTGTCATTATAGAATTCAGCTGGCATTTTGCATCAAAGTAAAGTTTTCAGTTGGTAAACGTACCATAAAGTAGGAAAATGAAATACGATAAGAAAGACTTAAAATGTTATTTTTTTACATGCCGCTAGCAAACTATTAATTTTTCTTTATAACAATTAATATACTACTAAATTCCTGGTAAAGGTTGAACCAATACTAAGTTTTGTTAACCGCATGTAAGGCTAAATTTATCCTGACCATCATTAGAAAGACATGCCGGTTACTCTCTTATTAGAGATCGTAGATCGTCAGTGTACTATACTAACGACAGTCGAAACCATCGAAAGTAACTCGGCTAAAGGTAGCCAGTCTCACAGAACATTTAGACATGAACGCCATCTCGGTGCGTAGTTGGGTACTATTTTGTCTTACACATCTCACAATGTTTTCAAAAATCATATGAATGTTTCAGGAGAACAGCTTTGTAATTTTCGGAATTTTTTTTTAAAGAAAACTTAAAATTTTCCCGGAAAACCCCGTCCGATTTTCCTGGATAACGAAATTTTATTTAGCGTATGGGGTTACAGTACGATACACGTGATAGAAGTATACAAAATACACAAAACATACAAAATACAAAACATATATAAACAGAGAAATTTTAAATATATATGGACAAACATAACTATTATGACAAACTATATATCTACATCCAAATTGCGGAGCCATTCGATTGCCTCTGGTGTGGCTTTCATAAAATCTTCGAGGTCAGAAGCGTAGGAACGGTTAGGACATTCTGATACGATGTGGTGGACAGTTTGCCGCGGAGATCCGCAATCACATTGCGGGGATTCTGCCCTGCCCCATTTGTGTAAGGAGTCCGCACATTTCCCGCAACCTGTTCTAACTCGATTGAGCTTTGACCATAGTCGGCGTGGCAGGTCGGATCCGTTAAAACAGTGTGTTGGATCATCTAGTTGAATGTAGTGGTTTCCTGCAGTTTCTGTCCATATGGTAGTCCATTTATTAGTCGCATGAAAGTTTTCGTTCGTTCTAATGCTGATCGAATGGCTGGATGTCTTGATTTGAGCCGAAGATATTGTCCCGCCAGGTATGGGATATCGGTATGGATTGGTAGGGCTGCGTTAGCCATGATTTTTCTATATTCCCTGATGAGAGCTGCAGTTCGTCGGATATCTGGTGGTGTGATATTACTGAGCACTGGGAGCCAGCGCGTTGGTGTTGGACGTATGGTCCCAGCAATCAGTCTCATTGTTTGGTTCAGTTGCACATCTACTTTTCTGGTGTGTACACTGTTGATCCAGACAGGACAGCAATATTCTGCGACAGAGTATACCAAGGCCAGAGCCGCTGTCCGAAGTACTGTCGCTGTGGCTCCCCATGTTGTTCCAGCAAGTTTGGCTATTACGTTATTGCGCGTTCTCAGCTTACCAGCCACGTTTCCAAGATGTGGACTGAATGTCAGTGATCGATCCAGTGTCACGCCCAAATACTTTGGGTTTTTATTGTGGTTAAGGATCCTGCCGTTAAATTCCACCCGCAGGGTATCATTCGCTTGCCGGCTCGATAGATGGAAGCAGCAGACTTCTGTTTTAGACGGACTTGGGCACAGTCTCCACTTTCTGAAGTAATCATTAAGCTTGGTGAGGTCTTCATTCAGAGCATGTTCAGTCGGTAATTTGAGTTTGTGCTGGTAGGAAATCGCTAAGTCGTCTGCATATGCAAATTTTCTACACCTCGTTTCAGGTAGGTCAGCTGTATAAAGATTGAATAGGAGTGGGGCGAGCACTGAGCCCTGCGGTAGGCCATTGTTCAGTTTCCTATTACTGCTCTTGGCATCGTTAACAAAGACCTGGAATAGTCTGTTTGATAATAGGTTGTTAATTAAATGGCACGTTTTAAGGCATGGCATGACTCTGAGCAATTTGTATATTAGGCCCTCCCTCCATACGGTGTCATACGCCGCAGTAAGATCAATGAACGCTACGGATGTTCTCAGTCCTCTCTCAAACCCCGCTTCGATGTAAGTCGTCAGGGACAGGACCTGGTCAGTACAGCTACGACCACCCCTAAACCCAGTCTGTTCCACGGGGATCACTGCATCAACTGCAGGACATATACAGTTATAGAGTAGTCTTTCCAGCAGCTTATAACAGCAGCTGGGGAGGGCTATAGGTCGGTAGCTCTCGGGTAGCTCTTGTGGTTTTCCTGGTTTTAGGATAGCAACAATCTTTGTTCTCTTAAATTCTGGTGGTAGGCGGCCTGTGTTAAGGATGTCATTGAAAAATTTCACGAGCCAAAGTCGAGTCGTCCCACCACAACTAACCAGGAATTTGGGGTAGATGCCATCGAAGCCTGCTGCCTTCCCAATTTTTGTATCCCTGAGGCCCTGTTCTAATTCCCTGGCAGAGAAGTCACGTGAGAGCTCGGACGATGAGGTGGTGGAACGTTTAAGATCTCTTAGGGATTTCTTAACGTCTCTTGTGTGGTTTTTATCGGAAGGTGCACGAGAAACGTCAGCTATGCGGTTGGCTATTTGGTTTGGGTCTATTGATTTATTTCCCACGACATTTCGGTTACATTCGCCAAGCCTCCGCAACAGGCACCATGCCTTCCTGCTGGACCGTGTAAAGTTCATGCGTTCCATAGCAGAAGTCCACTTGTTCATTCTGCTGGCATCAAGGGATCTCAGTAGCTGGTCAGCAATTTCCGGATCCCCCGAGTCCTCGAACTCCCTGTATAGGGATATACTCCCGGCGGTAGCCTCGAGGGACATGTTTTTTGGCTACAGCTATCATCAGGCCTACAAATCTGTGGTAGTTTTTAGCCTTTGGTTGGATGAAGCGGACGCACATATCGAGTTCCGCTGCATAGGCAGCCCAATTCGCCCTGCCGAAATTCCATCGTGGCCTAGGAACAGAATCGACCACTGGTATTTCGATCCCCACCGCAATCACAACGGGGCGATGTTGACTATGTGGGAAGTCCGCTAGTATAGTGCGTGAGTTAGATAAAGGTTGTGATCGTGAGTAACTTGATATAAAACAGAGATCTGGATTGTAGCCCTTACGCCACCTTCTTGAGAAAAACGTTGGCTTATCTTTGGCACTGAAAACCAAATGAAGGTTGTTGGTTTCGGCCCAGTCTACGAGCTCCTCTCCATTGTCATCATTATTCTCATATCCCCACAGATTGTAGTGACTATTGAAATCTCCTACGTAGAGGGTTGGATTTTTTGATGGGATTCTTATGACATTCACAGGTCATGAGATTGTAGGCGGTTTGTAGATGTTTACAATAACTAGATCGTTGACTTTTATAGTGATCGTTAGTATGTCTTCTTCAGAGCTACACTCGACCAATTCAACACTTTGCATGCCCCGCCTTGCATATGTTGCAGTGCCATAAACAGCACTGTAAGTTGCCCCAATCAAGCGATATCCAGGAATCTTGCCTCTTCTGAGAAGCTCATCCTCTGAGGGGGTATGTGTCTCTTGAATGGCTACGACGTCAATTTCGTTTTCAACGAGTATTTTAGATAGGGTTTCCCCTTTTTCTCTACTAATACCCTCGATATTCAGTTGGCATATTCGTACAGAAGGTCCGATATGCTTCGTTAATAGGCGCTGAGAAGTTCCATTAGTACTAGGTTGGTCCATGATCCAAGAGATCCAAGAGATCGCACTGTCAGCCAGGAGAGCACAATGACCAGTCTGGCTTCCCAAAGTGTTAGTTCTTTTAGTTCACGTCTACTAGTAGACGCTATCCAGGGTGCACCACGGGGAGGCGAACTAACATTACACCCCTGGATAACGAAATCATCCAAGCCATTAATAAAAGAAAGGCACTTGCCGAGTTTAATCGAAATCGGTTAATTATTTTTTGAGTTATGAGACGGATATATATATATATATATATATATATATATATATATATATAAACATATAAAAATTAAACCTATTTACAAATGAACTTTAATAAGATATTATGCTGTGACAATACCTCTCTCAAGCAGTGGCGACGGATATATATATATATATATATATATATATATATATATATATATATATATATATATATATATATATATACATACATACATACATACATACATACATACATACATACATACATACATACATATATATATATATATATATATATATATATATATATATATATATATATATATATATATATATAAATTCAAACTGACCCCGGATATGGGTTCTAGGGGTCCTAGTTCGCGCTGATTTGAAAAAATTTTTGCACAGTCTCACCATCGATACCTCTCTATTAGTGAATTTTTTTAAATAAAAATTCACTAATACAGAAACATATTCACCACTGTGGAAATCGTTGGATAGACACCTAATAACGTAGTTATTATTTAGTTGTGAAAAGTCCGGGCATGAAGTGCGTTACGGTTGCATATTTTCATTTATTGCTTCAAATTTTAATTACTCAATTTGTCATTAGCCTAACTTGACAAAAAGTCTCTATCAGAGTACCATCTGTACCAAATTTCATTAAAATATTGATTGCTTAAACTGGTCCGCAGTCCTCTCTGAAAGTATAAATCTTCTATATATCTTTCATAAATTTTACTATGACAATAAATCATTTTGGCAAGAAAATCAAAATTGTTATGAAAAGTCACTACCATGAGGCAGTTGCTGTGTCAGTGTTTTTTACCCTGTGGTTGTCTTTGTAGTTACTGGAAGGCCCTTCTTTATGGGAATTTAGATATGTGTGTCGTAATTTTATGTCATTTTATATACTACGTATTGTCAAAATGACAACCTTTTATTTTGTTAGAAGTAAGTTTTTAAATATTTAAACCTTCAATCCATAATGAAAAGCTTGTTATTTCTTCTTTAACGTTTTGAAATCACTCTTCTTAAATATAAGTAGAACATTTTCTACATTTCCTTCTTTGAAATTTTTAGTGTGCATTTTTTTTTTACTGCAGATGTGGCGATGCACTTTTTAAGAAAGGTAATTATTATAATAAAGCATTTATTTAGGATTTGTAGCTGTGAAAAGGCTCGCTAATGCTGGTCTACGATGTATCTCGCTACAAACTATCAAGAATCAAACGCACGGCTTCTTGAAAGATGAAAACAGGATCTTCACTAACATCTATGGTAGACACTCTTGGCGACTAAAGGGTGCTATGTCGAGAGGTGACTGGTATAAAACCAGAGAAATCATTGCTAAAGGGCCTGACTGGATAATTAGTAAGTAGAAATGTTCCTAGTTTATAACTTACTCATGATGAACGTTTCCTTGAAAGTATCTTTGTTTTTCTTTATCGTCGTCTTTAACGTGTGAAAGTTATGATTGATTTTGCAGCAATATTTTTTATCTTGAATTTTTGTAATTGAAAGATTTTTATCAAAATTCTCTACCATAACTCAGTTGCTGCGTCTCGATATGCTCTAGTCAAACTCAAAAAACCTATTCGCAAATAGACAGATAATTAAGCAGGTGGTAGAGTACTTTTCCTTTACGTGATAGTAAAGGATATTTTTCACGCTCGAGGAGGTACCACCTCTTACATCAAAGGACCGGTGAAGTCCCAACTGACGTTTCCGGTTCTGGTGTATGAGTTAGTTTCCCTTATAAACAAAATTGGTGATGGCTCCTCCTTGTACAAAAGATTCCGGAGATAAAATACCCTTCCATTCAGATCTCCGGGAGAGGGGTGTGCAGGGAGCGTCGGCATCAAGATTTAACATATCCTTCTCGAATATATGTGACCTAAATTCTAACCCGAACTCCGTCCACCATTTTCTCCACCTTAATAGGCCCCAACTCCTTTTCCTCACCGAAACCCAAATCAATGCCAAAACAGCCACTAATCAGCTTATTTTCCGGGGGTGTGAACAACTTACTTGCTTTAGATTGCATGGAGGTGTGTGCGCATGCGTCCGTAGCAATCTACCCTGCATCAGACTCCCCAATTAGAAGCTAGAACAAAAGACATACTTTGGATGAAACTCTCTCTTAGGGCTGCAACTAAATTGATCTCTTGCATTTACCGGTCGCCTTCTGACAACAACTTTGTTCAGCTTTTCGACTACCTTTTTGAAAAATCGACCACCTGATTTCTGAATATCCTTCCTCCGAGGTCACTATTCTTGGTGACTTAAATGTCCATAATAAGGAATGGCTAGAATCTTTAAAAACCGATCCACAAGGAAAAGCAGCAGAGGCCTTCGTAGTCAGCAATTCTTTAGCCAATATGGTTCAGCAACATATTTACTTTCCTCGCATCCCAACACACAGCTCAAATCCCTTGCATCTCCTTCTGACTACAAAACCTGAATGCTATAAGACATCAGTCATCGCCCCCCTTGGTCGCTCAGACCACGGCATGGTCATTGCTTCCTGCGCAATACAATCCGAGGTCACACAATCATCACACCCAGGTATCGTTTGGCACTACGACTCCGCGAACTGGGACGAAATGCGGGATTACTTTTCCTCATTTCCATAAGCGTCTGTCTGCTTCTTTCATCCGGACCCCTCTGATATCTCACAAAACGTCAACGAAATTATCCAAGCTGGCATGGAAATATTTATTCCACGTACACAGAACACCTCTTCAGCCACTCAAAAGCCCTGGTTCTCTAAATCCTGTGACAAGGCCAGATTTGAAAAGGTCAAAGCTCACAAAACGCTTCTACACAATCCCAGTCAAGAAAACCGTCAAGCATTTAACGACGCAAGAAACCGCTATGTCCGCATTCTTTCTGAGGCAAAAAACTCGTTTAATAACCACATCAAAAACAAAGTCCTCTCAAGCTCCAACGGCAGCAAACCCTTCTGGACTCTTGCTAAATCTATTGCGAATAACTTCTGCGAGAGCACGTTCCTACCTCTTGTTTCAGGGTATGAAATTGTTTCTACCGCTCTGGGCGAGACTCATCTTTTTGCTCGTTGTTCGCCGGCAATTCTACTCTCAACCCACCTCCAAATGTTCAGCCACCAACAGTCTCCAATGTCGCGCATAAAATGACGGATATCATTTTCAAAACTAAAAAGGTACGAAAGATGTACGATAGTATCTAGGCTGTGAGCCCTCGTGGTGTGTTGTTGAAATAAAAAACTCGGGACGCAGCAAGTGCGTTATGGTAGTGAATTTTTATTAAATGCTCCAAATTTAAATAACTCAATTTTCTATAAACTTAGAGAGTTTAATTTCAATACGTAGTAAGGTTTTTCCTAAGGCAAGATATCCACAAAATTTCATTAAAATAACTTTGTAATTTTCGGAGAAAACAATTTTTTTCGAAAGAAAATTTAAAATTTGAATAACTCAATTTTCTCTAAACTTAGAAAGTTGAATTTTGGTACGTAGTAAGGTTGAGGCAACATATATAGTAAATTTCATTAAAACAGCTTTGTTACTTTCGGAGAAAAAATTTTTTTCGAAAGAAAACTCAAAATTTTTCCGGAAAACCCCGTCTGATTTTTCTGGATAACGAACTCATCCAAGCCATTAATAAAAGACAGGCACTTGCCAAGTTTCATCGAAATCGGTTAATTATTTTTTGAGTTATCATATATATATATATATATATATATATATATATATATATATATATATATATATATATATATATATATATAAGTAGATAGTCCGCCACCTGGGCTCATCCCCTCCACTTTTTACTGCGCATGCGCGAGTCATCATGCGCATGCGCTGACCTGCGCAGACCTGTGACAGTTGACATCTGACCTGTCAGATTTGACAGGTGTCAAATGTCACTGACCTGACAGCTGTCAGCTGTCAGCTGTCACTTGACCTGACATGTGTCAACGTCAAATGTCACCTGACCTGTCAGATGACGTCACAAGCATTCCAAGATGGCTGACCTGTCATAGACAGTTGCAACCCGGGTTCTCTCTATGGAACTAACCTGAGATGACGTCACAAGCGTTCCAAGATGTCTGACCTGTGTCCATAGATAGCCACAAGTCAGGTTAGGTATTAACTGTCTTGTGATGACGTAAGATGTTCCGTCTGACCTGTGTGTCCATAGATATCTACAAGTCAGGTCTCCATGTGTGTATTTGAAGAATACCATCTGTCTGATTGTTTATTTAGGTTAAGTGTTGTATGACATGCTTAGTACCCACCATCTGATTGTTTATTGAGGTTATGTTTGTATTTGTTTATTAAGGTTATGTATGTATTTGTTTATTAAGGTTAGGTGTTCGTATACAGACTGATTACCAAGCCATTTTGATTGGTTATTAAGGTTATGTTTGTATTTGTTGATTAAGGTTATGTTCGTACACACACACACAGCTGTCTGTATTTGTTTATTAAGGTTATGTTCACACACGTGTTGATTACCAGTCATATGATTGTTTGTTAAGGTTATGTATTTGTTATTTGAAAGCAAACAGACATAATACAAGAGTGTACTTACATACAACAAGAGACGTCAGCCTTCTTTCACAGCTTAATACACACACTACTGAACAGGTGTCTTCTGTGTTGAGGATACAGACAGACAACTGATTGCCATTGTTGAAGCTTATACATGCTGTTTAACAAACACGTCATGACAGTTCAAAGTCTTTGCTTAAACTGACAGATGCATGGGTATTTGAAAGAAAAGCATTCGTCTGAACTTAGATTTGAACCCACGAACCTCGAATCAGCCGTTGTTTGCTTTACATATATACACTGTCCCTAAACCAATAGCTCCACAGACACACACGTTAAAAGTTTGTTCGCTGTTGTATATATAAAACAAAGCCAGTTGTTGTTGACATATGAGGTTAGGTGTTTGTATACATGTTGATTACCAATCATCTGATTGTTTAGTAAGGTTATGTTTGTATTTGTTATTTGAATGCAAACAGACATAATAATAAGAGTGTACTTACATACAGCAAGAGACGTCATCCTTGTTTCACGACTTAACACATACTGAACAAGTGTCTCTGTCTCTTGAAGGATAAACAACGTTTTACAGTTGTTAACCTTGATCCTGTTTGAGCTTGTCTGTGTATCTGTTTAATATACACAAGAGAGAGGTCCTCTTAAAGGTAAACAACGTGTCAGTTGATGACCTTGTGTTATATCTGTTCAATAACCCCACATTATTCGTGTTTGAGCTTGTCTAGAATACAGTCGTTAGAAGTATGACATCATCCATGTATTTTAGCAGATGTACCACAAGATAAGTTTGTTCAGGATATTATTGCTTTAAGACATACTTTTTAATTGTATTACAAAATAAAAACACATTAATTTTAACAAAGACTTTTATTTGATTCTAAGTACAAGTATGTAAACTCTTTGTTGGAATACATTTATAGAATTATTAACATTAGATGGTTCAGTGTTGCGTTGGTGCTGTTGTTGTTGTTGTCGTCGGTGTCTCTTCATGGCTGTGGGCTTACTAGGTGATAACACTAGCTTCTTTTAGTTCTTCCAAGATTGACTGAATTTCGTTGTTATGAGCAGTATTACCTGCAACTTGGGAAGCCACTAAAAGTCTAAGTCTGTCAACCAACTCGTTTATGTCATTCCAATACACATAGGCTATTTGTTTGTTATTTTGTATCATATAGTTGTTGGTGCTGATGTTGTTTGGGCTCATGCCGTTGCTATCGCTGCTCTTATCACTCTGAGTTTTAAGTTCAGTCTTTTGTTTTTTTGTTAAGATGTCTGTCGGTGCTGTCGTCATCGTCTTCCTCGTAGGTGTAACCAAAACCTTGAGGTGTTGAGGATCTACGACCTCGTGGATTTATCACTGGTTTTATTAGAGTCAGATACTTTTCAGAGGAACAACCCTTGGTTCGTGCGTTAGGATCATAGTTCATTTTATGAACACTAGTTGCTTCTAGAATATCTCTATAGTGTTGAAGATCATCATAGGTATACCCTCTAGGTGTTTTCATAAATATCAATTCTAGCAAACCTTGTGTTTGCGGGTATCTCCTTTGGCCCAGTTGAATCTCAGCATCAGTAAAGTCCAAGTGTTTGTTGCCAAGACTCCAGCTACCAGTATCTTTAGCGTAGCGAGCACCATACGTTTGATCAATAGTAGCAAGCCTCGGTGGTTCAGTAAAATACTTGTCTACATAATATCGAACTCGGTCAGGATATTGCTCCAAAAATTCTTGATATGCAGGGTTGGTTGTGACAGTTTGTAGGTCTGCCTCAAGCTCTTCAAATGTTGGGATGTCCTCATCGGAACTTGTCGCCTCAGCCTCTTCCCTTGGTTCAGCTTCAAAAACTTCATGGTCTTTAAGGAACTGTACTTGGGGTTTCGTTTCTGGTATATCGACTTCGTCTTTGATTTGTTCAACCTTTGGTGGTTGCGATGGCTGTTGCTGCTGCAGTGCTGCTGTGTTTTTAGATATTTCACTTAGGGGCTCAACAAGTGGTTTATATAAACGTTGCAGAGCATCATCATTCTCAGCTCTGTTAAGTTTAAGCATTAAATGTTTTTTTCGAATATTGTCAGCAAGTTGTAAAATCCTTTTCTTAACTTTTCGCTCTTCCTTACCCAACACTTCCATTGTGCTACAACTGTTTTTGGTGTTACCAGTCGGTCTAATCATTTGTTTGAGCGATACAGGTTGTGTGGTGGTTTAACATATACTGACTCTGTCACGGTACATGCCTTCTTATTTATCACGATGTCCGGCTGTCTTGTTAGACAGCTGTGTTAGACAGCTGTGTTAGACAGCTGTGTTAGACAGCTGTGTTAGACAGCTGTGTTAGACAGCTGTGTTAGACAGCTGTCTTAGACAGCTGTCTTAGACAGCTGTGTTAGACAGCTGTGTTAGACAGCTGTCTTAGACAGCTGTCTTAGACAGCTGTCTTAGACAGCTGTCTAACACAGCTGTCTAACACAGCTGTCTAACACAGCTGTCTAAGACAGCTGTGTTAGACAGCTGTCTTAGACAGCTGTCTTAGACAGCTGTGTTAGACAGCTGTGTTAGACAGCTGTGTTAGACAGCTGTGTTAGACAGCTGTGTTAGACAGCTGTCTTAGACAGCTGTCTTAGACAGCTGTCTTAGACAGCTGTCTTAGACAGCTGTCTTAGACAGCTGTGTTAGACAGCTGTGTTAGACAGCTGTCTAACACAGCTGTCTTAGACAGATGTCTAACACAGCTGTCTTAGACAGCTGTGTTAGACAGCTGTCTTAGACAGCTGTGTTAGACAGCTGTCTTAGACAGCTGTCTTAGACAGCTGTGTTAGACAGCTGTGTTAGACAGCTGTGTTAGACAGCTGTGTTAGACAGCTGTCTTAGACAGCTGTGTTAGACAGCTGTGTTAGACAGCTGTGTTAGACAGCTGTGTTAGACACCTGTATGACAGCTGTGTTAGACAGCTGTCTGTCCTGTCTACCATTGTTAGAATAATATATATCTATCGAATCCTTTTCTATATCGACCTTTGTGTACATCGTTTTCCTTCACAATCACCAACACACCATACTTATTATCTTTCCAGCATTGGTGGCAGATAGTTTTAAATTGTTTAAAGTCCATATCGGTGGTTACATGATCGTCGTACACATGTTTTAAATTGGTTTCATCTTGCTTGAATAACACAATAACATTGGTGTTGTCACGTACCAGATGCTTGGGTATTCGTGTATATGTTTGACAGAGATAGAATGAATCAATATTCTTATGTCTGCCCATACTGAAGTATGCTCTTATTTTATCTTGTTTGTCACAAGCTACATCATCAAATATAAACACAGAGTTGTCCTTGGCATCTGCCGGATCTAATATTTCATCGTTTTCTCTATAAGGATAGTAACCAACACCTTTTGTTGCATTCATCACTTCCTTTAACATCTTGTATTTCGGTTGATACAGAGACTTTGAATACACATACACGTTATCAAATTTTAAACCGTTTGCTTCAAACAATAAACTCAGCATGACATTAGTTTTACCACAACCACTCGGACCACATATGATACAGCGAACGGTGTTTGGAAAGAGAGGACCATGCCTCAGTTGTTGTTGAGCTGTGTCCGTAACAACATCGTCTATATTTGTAATGGGTAAGGCAGAAGCGTGTTTGCTGGTACGCATCTTAACTTAAACTAAACTATATTTTATTGGGTGTGTATATATATATATATATATATATGAATGCAAGTGAGACACCCAGTCAGTATGCATGTTGGTGTCACAGAGTGAGGGTTGTTATTAACAAAGACAGATACAGGTTTTGCTGAAACGTTGCTAGCGTTACAAACACCATGAAAGTTAACAGAAAACTTGATGAGGGGTTTTATGTAATCAACTCGAAGCCAAAGAAGAAGGTCCCCTTTAAAAACATACTAAGTCTGATTGAGGAAGTTATAAAAGATAGAAACCTTATTCCAACAGCGAACGCCGTGTTTGATATAGCTCATACAATCGTTAGAAACATTGGTGGACGTAAGAATGTGCAGAAACCTCGAGTTATTCCAATACCTAAAAGTGGAGGCTTCCTTCCGTTGTTGCCTCTTATATTTGGTGGGCTGTCAGCACTAGGAGCTCTGGGTGGCGGTGCTGCAGGTATTGCCAAAGCCGTGAACGATGCCAAGTCTGCGAAACAGAAACTAGAGGAGGAAGAACGACACAACAAAACAATGGAAGCCATCGCGATGGGTAGGAGAGGGAGTGGCTTGAAATTTAAGCCAAAATGCAAGAGACTGGGCAAAGGCATGTATCTCAAGAAACAGCGCTACGGTTATGGGTTGTATCTGCAAAAACCAATGCAATAAAAGACTGAAACAGTAGCCTGTGTGTATCAGTCATGGCGCACACCTTTGTGTTGAAAGACCGCAGCTCCCATCTGTCGTCAGACTACCATCCACCAATTGTTTTGGATGGTAATTATGCTGTTGCCTTGATAGGCTTTCACACCTACAACAACATACCCAACATCTATGAAGGTAAAAACAAATTTCATGTAAAAGAAGGAACCGGTTGGCGAACCATCACGATACCCACCGGTGCTTATGAAATAACACACTTGGAAGAGTTACTTCAAAATGAACTTGTTGGTGCTACAGCAACACACGAACAAAAGCAACAGGCTCTGATTCTGAGACCTAATCCGAACACCATCAAATGCAGACTAAAGTGTTATACAAATGTCAGTTTTGAATTTGATGGTTCGATTGGGCGAATGTTGGGCTTTTCAAAACAAGTTCTTCATCCGGACACCTTTTATGAATCTGATTTACCTGTTGATATAGTGGATGTTAGACAGATTCGCATCGAAACCAATATCGTGTCTGGTTCCTATTATAACGGACAACCCTCACATACGCTGTATGAGTTTGCTCCGATGGTTGATCCTGGCTACGCAATCGACATAGAACCTAAAAATTTAATTTACTTGCCGGTGAACAAGCAAGAGATTTCCAATATAAGCATCGACATCGTCGACCAAGATTCAGTTCCTGTCAACTTTCAAGGTGAAGAGGTGTCTGTTCGCTTGAAACTTATAAAAGTTGCTTAGTATGTTGGTCTTTAAGGATATAAAAGCAAGTGCATCTACCACATCAAATTCAGTTGAGTCAGACACGTCAAAGGGTACGCTTCGTCCCGATAATATTGAGTTCCTGCAAAGCCTGGGTTATCATGTCGTCAAAACTAGAAATATTCAAAGAACCCGTGTTTGATGATGGCATCGATCGAGAAGAGCTGCGCTCTTACTATTCACCAACTAAATCGTTTGGTAACAGCGATGAAATTGAAATAGCCATCAACCAACAAGATGCGTTCGTATGTCTGGCCGAGTCAGCTCTAATAATCGAAGGTGCTCTGGAACCTGTAGCAATCCAAAATGCCACTGGTGCTTGTTATCTGTCAAATAATGGAGGAGCAGCTCTGTTTGAATCAATGACCTATGAGTTAAATAACAAGGAAGTGGAACGAGTGCGAGACCCATACACCACAACCATCATCAAAAGTCTGCTATCGTTCAGTAAGAATGAAGCCCAATCTCTTAGCAACGCCGGTCTGAATGTGTCGTCGGAGCACATCACCTTAAATGATAACAAGTTTCACATGCTCATACCTGTCTGGTTCCTCTTCAGTTTCTTTCATCATTTCAAAGGAGTTCTCTGTGGCAAACATACTTTCCGCTTTACAAGAAGTCGAAACGATTCCAATGGCTATTACAGCACAGGTACGGCACGAGCAAAAATTACCGTAACCAATATGTTTTTAAAGGTAAAACATGTCTTTCCCAATGATAAAATGAAATTGGAACTGATGGATAAAATAGCCAAAGACACCTCTATATTTCTCGCATACCGCAAATGGGACATATACGAGTTACCAGCACTCAGAGATATCAACAGAGATGTGTGGGTTGTTAAAACTGCAACCAACTTGGAAAGACCTCGATATGTGATTATAGCATTTCAAACAGATCGTAAGGATAACGTGAAGAAGAGGTCAGACTATTTCGATAACATTGGTATGTTGGACCTCCGAGTGTTTCTAAATTCAGAATGCTACCCTTATGAATCTATGAATATGGATTTTGAGAAATCGAAATATGCAGAAGCCTATAACATGTATACAGATTTTCAAAAAAGCTTCTGTTATAAAAACATGTCGGAGCCTATCTTGAATTATGACGAGTTTAAAGACAGAGCTCTATTTGTGATTGACTGTCAGCACCAGAACGAGTCAATCAAGTCTTCAACGGTGGACATTAAGGTGGAGTTTATGAGTCACGCCAACTTCCCAAAAAATACTCGTGTTTATTGTCTGGTTATTCATGACAGTGTAATGGAATATAAACCTCTAACGGGCATCGTTAGAGCCATTATGTAATAATTGTATGTCATTTATGTATCAATATGTACAACTTAATTAATCCTAATAAATTTTTATTGTATGTAAAACAGTTGTTTTATTTTTATTTTGTTGCATTTTTATTAACCCCTTTCTGTCTGTCAGTCTAAGCAAAGACTTCGAGCTGTCATGACGTGTGTGTTAAACAGCTGTACAAGCTCAAACAAGATTATCTAAGATACTTGTTGGGCAATCAATTGTCTGTCTTTTATTACACAGCTCTGTCAGTCTAAGTAAAGACTTCGAGCTGTCATGACGTGTGTGTGTGTGTGTTAACAATCAACAACAGCGTCTATATGTTTTGTTTGGTTCAAGTGGATGTCATTAAACAACTGTGTTATTTCTATAACGGGGCCCCATTCAAGACCTCAACATACGTTAGTGTGTACTAAGCCGTGAAACAAGTATGACGTCTCTTGCTGTATGTAAGTATACTATTATATTATTTATGTTTACATACAAACAATACTTATCAAACAATCCTCGTATATCAAAGTTTAATTTAGTTGTTTTAAATCGAGTTTTGTTACTTGTGTGTTTTTGATCACTCCCTATATAAATTTAGATTCATTCATTCAAAATACAAACACACTAACATAAACAAACACGCCGACAATAAAACCAAGTCCCCGAGTTTTATTGCGCTATTAAAATAAACTCATTAACATATCTAGATTTAAATACGTTTTTCTTATTGATATAGTTTACTTCAAACGTTTTTTGTTATTAAATGATATTAGATAGGTAAATTGGTACGTGTTTTAAATTTCTTTTTACTATAAATAAACAATTGTTTTTAACATTACAGTTCCTATTATTCAATTGGAATGTAATAGAGATACCACCCCCTGTCCACACACATCAGCCTCATAAACTCGTTTTATGTAACAGGTTTTTGTTTTATATATACCCACTGATAACAAACTTTCATCGTATGTCTGAATAGCATAATCGGTTTAGCGACGTTTGCATATCTTAGTAAGTTGTATGGTTGGGGGTTCAAATCTAATTTCTGGCGAATGCTTTTCTTTCAAAAATCATATTTCAAATTAAATTCAAAATTTCAAATTACCCGCTCAATATATCTTCCTCATATATGTATGTGTGTGTGACTAAACCGAATGACTGTGTCCAACAGATGTCTCCCATCGAGCTAGAGAATATTCTCTACACTCTACAACTTTACAAATAGAATATTCTCTAGCTCGATGAGTCATATCTCTGGACACAACAGACAAATTTTCAAACAAATTCAAATTTCCCGCCAAAAACGAAATACCCTAACAAACTTCAATACACCTTAACAACAGCAACACAATAAACAAACCAAACAGCTGTGTTTACGAACATAACCTTAATAAACAAAATACATAACCTTAATAAACAAACAGATGCATGGTAATCAACACACATGACATAACCTTAATAAACAAATACAAACATAACCTTAATAAACAAACAGATGACACGTGAGCGAACATAACCTTAATAAACAAATACATAACCTTAATAAACAATCAGACAAACACACATGGAGAGCTAACCTGACTTGTAGATATCTATGGACACACAGGTCAGACATCTTGGAACGCTTGTGACGTCATCTCAGGTTAGTTCCATAGAGAGAACCCCGGAGTTGCAACTGTCTATGACAGGTCAGCCATCTTGGAATGCTTGTGACGTCATCTCAGGTTAGTTCCATAGAGAGAACCCGGGTTGCAACTGTCTATTACAGGTCAGCCATCTTGGAATGCTTGTGACGTCATCTGACAGGTCAGGTGACATTTGACGTTGACACATGTCAGGTCAGGTGACAGCTGACGTTGACAGCTGTCAGGTCAGTAACATTTGACACCTGTCAAATCTGACAGGTCAGCTGTCAACTGTCACAGGTCTGCGCAGGTCAGCGCATGCGCATGACGTCACGCGCATGCGCAGTAAAAAGTGGAGGGGATGAGCCCAGGTGGCGGACTATCTACTTATATATATATATATATATATATATATATATATATATATATATATATATATATATATATATATATATATATATATATATATATATATATATATATATATATATATATATATATATATATATAAACATATAAAAATTAAACCTATTTACAAATGAACTTTAATAAGATATTATGCTGTGACAATACCTCTCTCAAGCACCCTAAAATATAATCAAAATGTGCACAGTTATATATGTTTTATTTCTTTTTCCCTTGTCTTAATACACTACATATTTTATGACAATCGATTTAATTTACTTATTTGATTTCATAAATAGTCGGTTAATAGTGACTTGGAATGAAGTAGACACCACATCTTCAAACATATTAAGAGAATATGAGTAAATCAACAGCAACTGGGAATGAATTCGGTCAGTCCCCCAGCCACGTGGTTAAAAAACACTGTTTGTATGAGTGGTTACAACTCTACCTCTAAATAAAAGGACTGTAACAGCGGCAGAAGCAGAAGTCAATGGAAGGTGTGTGTATTCGCAAAGAAACTATTGACTATTAATAACAACAATTGACTAAAAACGCTGCGAGTTGTAAGAAAGAAAAAAAAATTATACTACAGAGGTGATAAATGATAATAAATTACAATAGGGTTATATATAATCGTAAATGCTTCAAATGATTAACAATCAGTGAATTCAGTATTATTGACATTTCTCTAAAAGTTAAAAATGAATTTCATGAGTCAATGACAATAACAGAAGCATTGACGAACCAACAGCAACCACATACTTATGATTTAAACATAAATGTTTCAAATTTGAATAGCTCAATTTTCTGTAACCCTAGAAAGCTGAATTTTGGCACATAGTTAGGTATTTCCCAAAGCAATATGTAGACCAAATTTTATCGAAATTTTTGGAAAAAAAATTTTTTTTGGAGGAAAACTCAAAATTTTCCCAGAAAACCCCGTCCGATTTTCCTGGCCAACGAACTCATCCAAGCCATTAATAAAGGAAAGGCACTTGCCGAGTTTCATCTAAATCGGTTAATTATTTTTTGAGTTATCAGACGAATACATATATATATATATATATATATATATATATATATATATATATATATATATATATATATATATATATAAATATATATATATATATATATATATATATATATATATATATATATATATATATATATAAACATATAAACATTCAAACTGACCCCGGATATGGGTCCTAGGGGTCCTAATTCGCGCTCATTTGAAAGAATTTTTGCAAAGTCTCACCATCGATACCTCTCTATTAGTGAATTTTTTTAATAAAAATTCACTAAAAAACTAGTGATAGGTGAATAAAAAGATAAATTACGCGCAACAACTAAAGATATACCCCGATAAATCTATGCCACATTAAATGCTGATCTTCATACCTTCCAGACGAAATGAAGGCGTCTGGTCTCCGTGGCAGAGGTGGTGCTGGTTTTGTCACGGGTATAAAGTGGTCCTTTATGAATATTCCTCTCGACGGTCGTCCACGCTTCCTGGTTGTAAATGCAGACGAGGGTGAACCAGGAACTTGCAAGGACAGGGAGATCATAAGACACGAACCTCACAAACTGGTAGAAGGTTGCCTTATAGGGGGCAGGGCAATCAAAGCCATGGCAGCATACATCTACATCAGAGGGGAATTCTACAATGAGGCCACTAACCTACAAATTGCCATAGCTGAGGTCAGTGTGATTACTATGGCTCTTTATGTAATGAAAATAAGGTTTTATTTTTCTATTTTAGGCTTACAGAGAGGGATTTTTGGGTAAAAACGCTTGCGGTTCTGGATACGATTTTGACGTGTACGTGCACAGAGGCGCAGGCGCTTACATATGTGGAGAAGAAACGGCACTGTTGGAGTCACTTGAAGGTAAACAGGGAAAGCCGAGGATGAAACCTCCATTCCCTGCAGGTATTGGGCTCTTTGGGTGTCCTACAACTATCAACAACGTTGAGAGCGTATCTGTAGCACCAGTGAGTAATGAGTCAAATGTTTTTACGAGGAGGATTTAAAAAACACTTAGCTTATAATAGGAACATAATAATTTCTAGAACAAGATTTCATTCATGCAACATGATCTTTTCTAAGACTTACACATTCAGCAGAACCACAGCATAGATATATCTATGCTGTGGGAGAATCTTCATAAAGAAATTCTAAACCCTTCAAAATTATGTATCTTTGTCTTCAAACCACTCCTCAGCGGTACCTATGTACTTATTTATTTTTCTTTATTTGTGCATTATATATATATATATATATATATATATATATATATATATATATATATATATATATATATATATATATATATATATATATATATATATATATATATATATATATATATATATATATATATATATATATATATATATATATATATATATATATATATATAGATATATATATATTGTATTGATATTTAGAAATATCAACCCTGGTCCGAATACGGTACCTACTTAGATGAAGATTGCATTTCGAATAAGGTAAGGATATTGTTACCCTTACAGAACTTTTTCCACTTTTTTTTTCAACAACACACCACGAGGGCTCACAGCCTAAATACTATCGTACCGTGGTTGTCGACAAGGAGGAAAGAGACAACTTGTTAATTCTGAACTTGAAAGTTTGGAGGTTTGGAGGAGAAGGAAAAACATGTGCCGGCAAGGAATGCCACAACTTGAAAGTCCTCGGGAAAAAGAGCTGGCATAACAAGATGTTCTTTGTCTGGTGACCTGGACAGTAAAAGGGTGCATTCGCTCTGTTCCCCTGGTAGATCTGTTGGGGGGAGGAAGGTGGAGGAACTATGGTAGAAAGCTCCTCTGAGCAGTGCCCGTGCAGACATTTATAAAAGAGATAGAGGTCACCAACGGCACGTCGGTGGGCAAGGGATGGCAGCCTTTGGGTGAGGGTAGGGTAACCGATGAGACGTATATCTCTTCTGAATGAAGTCCAGGATAGCGAGTGTAGAAGCGGCAGCGGCACTCCAGATCTGGGAGCAGTATTCGAGGTTTGGCGTTATTTGTGAAGTATATAAAGTATAGAGATTAGCTGGTGAAAAGTATTTGCGAGCCCGGAAGAGGAAACCTAATTTCTTAGCAGCCGCTTCTGCAATTGATGTGACATGTTGGTGCCAATTGAGATTTAGATCCACAGAAATGCCTACAAGTTAAAAGGACTCATTACTTTGAATAACTTGGTTGTTCATTATGATGGGTCTAGGGCTGGTGTATCTCTTATGAGATAGAAAGCAAGACTGAGATTTGGTGGAGTTGAATTTTGCAAGATTTCTACTTCCCCAGTCTAATATTTTTTGGAGATCCGCAGAGACAGAACCCTCCATGAGTCTGCGATCGTCATCTAACTGGGCTAAAGGGACAGGCTTAGAATATTGTATATCTGAATGGAGGGTGCTGTCATCTGCGTAACTGTGAACTGGTTTGGATTTTCTAGAGAGGACGTGGAGAAGAAACAAAGTAGGGGCTAAAACTTAACCTTGACGGACTCCTGCATTAATAGGATACAGCTTAAAGGAATGGGCATCCACGACAATAGAAATTCTACGATTAGAGAGGAAATTTGCTGTCCAGGTACAGAGTTTTGACTGTAGGTCATAGGCCGAAAGTTTATTAAGCAGCGCTGCGTGCCAGAACTGGTCGAATGCATTGGATATGTCTAGAGCAACAATCTGGTATTCACCGTGTAGTTCCATAGACTTGCTCCAAGAATGGGTGACAAAGGAAAGGATGTCAGCAGTTGATCTGCGCTGACGCTGACTTGGATTAGACTGTGTTTTTCAAGAAATTTTAGTAATTCGGTGTTTATATACTTTTCCATCACTTTAGAGACGACTGAAAGGAGAGAAGTAGGTCTGTAGTTGATAGGAAGTGCTTTGGATCCTTTCATGGGGACGGGTTTTACTCGAGCAGTTTTCCAGTTACTAGGGAATATTGTAAGATGTCTCAGACGAGTCAGGACAGGAGCAAGTTCTGGTGCGCATTTTTTGAGAACAATTGCTGGGATCTCGTCAAGGCCAGAGGCTTTCCTGGTATTAAAAGAAGACAACTTGAGACAACTGAATGTTGTTAAGAACTCTAATGGGAGGCTCCTAGATCTTGTACTTACTAACGTCGACGGACAGGTCAGTGCTGCCTCTGATTTATTATTGGTAGAGCATGTTCACCATTTAGCCTTTAAGGTCATACTTACTCTGATCAACACCAATCAACCATCTATCCGAAATTTTCGATCAGAATTTCACTACTGCTATCGGAAAGCCAATATTCATGGTCTGTACACTCACCTGTCCTCCATTGACTGGTCCTTCCTGAAACACTTTGCTGATGTGGATGAATGTTGTGATGCATTTTATGCTGAACTGTTTTCTATTGTTGACATCTATGTTTCCGAGTTGAGTCTCGCTCTCGACGTAACTATCCCTCTTGGTTTGATTCGCAGCTCATGAATAACATCAAGCTCAAATTCAGAGCCTGGAAGCGATACAAGAATTTTAAGAATCCTGCTTATTATTTGGTATTTCAGTGGCTTAGACGTGTTGTCAGAGTAACCTCAGAAACCAAGGAAGAACTTTCCTCGCAACAGGTTAAGCAGAATATTTCGTTCGATTCGATTAATCTCAAGAGGAATCATTCAACAACCCAAATCTCGTTATATGAAAGCGCCACTCTAACTTGATCCACTTTCTGTGGCCAACACATTTGCAGATTTTTTTCAGGCACCCTTCGTAAGCCAGACAAATGGTGATACTCGTGTGTAATCTGACCTTGTAGGTCATAAGCCAATCATAGATATTCAAGAGGTCACAAATCCGATGGTCCTGAGTGCAATTAACAAAACCAGGTCGAAACATACATTCCGGCTTTTTTGGTGACAGTCTGTGCTCACATTATGTATCCTTTAACGTCCATTTATTTATTTATTTATTTATAAGAACTAAGAAGATATCGGAAATAGTTAAAACACAGAAAACACCTTATCAACGCTGAAATTTAAAATTTAAATATTCGTCCACAGAATAAAAAGAGTGCTCTCTAAAAAACGATTTCAAAGCAAGCTTAAATTGCCTGAGGCTGCTCAAATTTTTGACGCTGTCAGGTAAATAATCATATAGGCGTATTGCAGTGTTGCGAGGTGCCCCATTAATCTGTTCGATCCTACAAGGGGGAACATACAAATCTTTAGCCTATCTTGTTTCATACGCTGTAATATTACCGCAGGTACTAAAAATTGCAATATTTTGTCTGAGATAACAAAGCGCCTCAAGCATAGGCATGTCACTGTTAAAATGCCATACCGTATAAATAATGGTCTAAAAGATGCGGAAGACGGCAGGCCAAACGTGGTGCGGACAATTCTCTTCTGCATCAACAGAACCCTCCCCAGAGGCACACATCCGCCCCAACACAGCAAACCATATGCTAGGAGACAGTTGACTCTACCATAGTAGCATGTCAACAAAGCCTGAGTACTCAAGGAATCCCTCAGCTGCAGCAACACGTAATTCCTAGATGCAAGAGAGACCACCACATGGTCAACATGGACATCCCATGATAAGTTAGAATCCAGATTGATCCCCAAAAACTTTACAGATGTGCCCTGTCTTATTGGACCGTTATCAGATCTCACATATAGGCTCAGATTCGGATGCACACCCACCGGAGAAAAAGAAGCATTTCAGTCTTCCATATTTAACATCTTGCTTAAAACATCAAAGTTTGCTACCGTATGGAAAACAGGTCGTTCTATTCCAATCCCTAAAAAAGGTGATCAAACCCAGGTTGAAAATCATAGAGAAATCATCATCAGGGTCAATTTTGCAAAGGTGTTTGAATTTGTTCTGAACGATTTTATAATTTTTAATGTTAAACATTTAATTTCAGAGACTCAGCATGGTTTTACGAGTTGTCGCTCTACATCTACCAATTTAGTCTCCTTTACAGACTACATACTCCGCACATTGTGACTCTGTGGAAGTAATAAGCGTCGTAGATATTTATCCTCTAGCTCATGCCTGTGCAGTATCAAATAAGTTCTTTAAATGTTTTCCAAAATGTTTCCAAAGTAAATCATCGAAACATATTTGTTATGATTTTTGTGCCAAATGTTTTAATAAATGACATTAAGTGTCAATTTGTATCCTTTTCAGTCTGTCATCTATTATTTTAACAGAGTAACCATTATCAAAAGCTATTTGCTGATAAGGCTAGATGTATTTTTACCATAAATAGAACTGCAGACCGGTTTCGCTCTAATTAGACCTCGTCAGTACGGTATACTAATTTATTCATCTGTTGCATTTACCGGTCACCTTCTGACAACAACTTTGTCCAACTCTTCGAACCTTTCTCAAAAAACCGACCATCTGATTTCTGAATATCCTGCCTCCGAGGTGACTATTCTTGGTGATTTCAATGTGCATAATAAGGAATAGCTAGGATCTTCAAAAACCGATCCACAAGGGAGAGCAGCGGAGGCCTTCGCAGTGAGCAATTCTTTAGCCAATATGATTCAGCAACCTACTAGCTTTCCTCGCATCCCAACACACAGTCAAATCCCTTGGATCTCCTTCCTACTACAAAATCTGAATGCTTTAAGACATCAGTCACCGCCCCCCTTGATCGCTCAGACCACGGCACGGTCACTGCTTCCTGAGAAATGCAACCCGAGGTCACACAGTCATCACACCTAGGTATCGTTTCGCACTACAACTTCGCGAAATAGGACAAAATGCGGGATTATTTTTCCTCATTTCCATGGGCGTCTGTCTGCTTCTCTCATCTTGACCCCTCTGATATCTCACAAAACCTCACCGAATTCATCCAAGTTGGCATGGAATTCCTTATTCCACCTACACAGGAAAGCTCTTCAGCCACTCAAAAGCCCTGTTTCTCTAAATCCCGTGACAAGGCCAGACTTGAAATGGTCAAGGCTCACAAAACGCTTATACATAAACTCAGTCAAGAAAACCGTCAAGCATTTAACGACTCAAGAAACCGCTATGTCCGCATTCTTTCTGAGGCAAAAACTCATTTAATAACCACATCAAAAACAAAGTCCTCTCAAGCTCCAACGGCAACAAACCCTTCTGAACTCTTGCTAAATCTATTGGGAATAATTTCTGCAAGAGCACGTTACCACCTCTTGTTTCAGGTGCTGAAAGTGTTTCTACCGCCCTGGGCTAGGCTAAACTTTTTGCCCCGTTGTTCGCTGGCAATTCTACTCTCAACCCACCTCCAAATATTCAGCCAGGAACAGTGCCCAATGTCGCGCATGAAATATATTATTTTCAAACCTAAAAAGGTACGAAAGATGCTCTCTTCTCTTAATACCAGGAAAGCCTCGGGCCTTGACGAGATCCCAGCAATTGTTCTCAAAAAATGCGCACCAGAATTTGCTCCTTTCCTGACTCGTTTGTTTCAGATATCTTACAATAGAGGCATATTCTCTAGTAACTAGAAAACTGCTCGAGTACAACCAGTCCCCAAGAAAGGATCCAAAGCGCTTCCTAGCAACTACAGGCCTATTTATCTTCTGTCAGTCGTCTCTAAAGTGATGGAAAAGTATATAAACACCGAATTACTAAAATGTTTTGAAAAACGCAGTCTAATCCAAGACAGGCAGTGTAGATTCTGTCACCGCAGATCAACTGCCGACCTACTTTCCGTTGTCACCCATTCTTGGAGCAAGTCTATGGAACTACACGGTGAATCCCACATTGTCGCTCTAGACATATCCAAAGCATTCAACCAGGTCTGGCACGCCGCGCTACTTAATAAACTTCCGGCCTATGGCCTACCACCAAAACTCTGTACCTGGACAGAAAATTTCCTCTCCAATTGGAGCCTTTCTGTTGTCGTGGAGGGCCATTCCTCTAAACTGTATCCAATTAATATAGGAGTCCCTCAAGATTTAGCTTTAGCCACTACATTGTTTCTTCTCCACATCAATGACCTCCTTTCTAGCACATCCAACCCAGTTCACAGTTACGCGGATGACAGCACCCTCCACTCAAATATACAATATTCTAAGCCTGTCTCTTTAGCCCAATTAGATGAGGATCTCATAATCATGGAGGGATACTGTCTCTGCGGACCTCCAACAAATATTAGACTGGGGAAGTAGAAATCTTGTACAATTCAACTCCACCAAATCTCAGTCTTACTTTGTATCTCATAAGAGATACACCAGCCCTTGACCCATCACAATGAACAACCAAGTTATGCAAAGTAATGAGTCCTTTTCACTTGTTGGTATTTCTGTGGATCGAAATCTCAATTGGCACCAAATGTCACATCACTTTCAGAAGCGGCTGCTAAGAAATTAGGTTTCCTCTTTCGGGCTCACAAATACTTTTTACCAGCTAATCTCTATACCTTATATACTTCACAAATGAGGCCACACCTCGAACCTCCAAACCTTCAAGTCCAGAATAACAAGTTGCCTCTTTCCTCCTTGTCCACACCCACGGTACGATAGTATTTAGGCTGTGAGCCCTCGTGGTGTGTTGTTGAATTAAAAAAAACCAGCGAGAACACACCTATAAAGTAATACGTCTATGGTAGCCAGCCTCCTAGAACTATTTGCTTAATTATTGAAATTTCTTTTTCAAAATTGGTTTTAGACATAGCTTTTGAAAATGCACGATGTATTTGAATGATAGGCCGACAGCTTTTGTGAAAGAGGGTGACATGACTCGTATGGTATAGATGTATCTGTCTAACTAACCTTGTTAATGAAACGATGGTCAGGTCTTAAAAAAGATGTGTTGTGGTTGTGTTGTGGTGATTTTGGTTCTCCAAGTACACTCAACTTTCTAATGGTTACATCTATATATATATATATATATATATATATATATATATATATATATATATATATATATATATATATATATATATATATATATATATATATATATATAATTTATTTATTGTTATATTGTATATTGTTAATTTGTTGTTCTAAAGTCTGATTCCTGTTAGGTTATCATTGTTACGATTAGCTAATGTTATTTTTATTTTAAATCTTGGCATACATCACACATACTTACTTTTCAGTGGCGTATTTGTCAATTTATTTTTCAAAGAATTTTTTTATACCTAAACAAATTAACGTAGCAACAAATTTATACATAATATAGTTGTTATAGATGTGTATAAATAAATTTAATTTTTTCTTTGCCTGATGATACCGTGAACGCGAAACTAGATGCAGTAAGGTAAGAAGGTATTGTTAAGCCAGAGGGAACCCATCTACCTTTGTATTTAGTACACCCTAGACACAAAAAGTGCACCTTACCTACTAAATCTTTTTCCTGTGAACCACATTAATACGTTATTTCTGTATGTTGTAGACTATTCTTCGTCGAGGAGCTAAGTGGTTTTCATCATTGGGCAGGAAGGGAAACCATGGTTCGAAGCTTTTCATGATTTCCGGACACGTCTGTACTCCTTGTGTCGTAGAAGAAGAGATGGGCATGAAGTTTGTGGATATGATAGATACACATGGGGGCGGTGTCAAAGGTGGTTGGGATAACTTCCTTGCCGTCATACCTGGAGGATCATCAACACCAGTACTACCTAGCCAGTAAGTATAGCCTTTAATGTGAGGATTATAACATGTGGCCAGGTCAGTTTTAATGCACACCAATCATTTCTTGGCTAAGAACTTTCAAAACCTTCTTGAATTTTTCACTCAGTTCATCCAAGTTTATCTTCTCGATAGGATCTACATATTTAATTTTTTATATACGAAGCAATTCTTCTGTATGTGATTTTCAGTGTTCGGCAATTTATTTTTATCATTGTCCTCAATTTTCATTGTTGTCTTTCATGGCTTTACTTTTATTTACTGTTTAATAATGTCGCTTTTTCAGTTGCTCGCAGAGATTAACCGGCCAGTCCTCTTTACACGTAATTTTTCAGTTGTTAGCGAATTTTTCGTAAAACGAAAAATTCACTAATGAGGCGATCTGTATATGTATATATATATATATATATATATATATATATATATATATATATATATATATATATATATATATATATATATGTATATATATATATATATATATTTATACATATATATATATATATATATATATATATATATATATATATATATATATATATATATATATATATATATATATGTCACACCGATAATTTAAAAATAATATGCAGATTTTGATGAAATTTGGTATGTACCTTACTTGTGTAAGTGGCTTAGATAGCTTCGTTAGCCAGGAAAATCGGATCAGTTTTTCCGGGAAAATTTTTGGCTTTCTTTCGGAAATTTTTTGTATCTCCGAAAATAACAGAGCTATGACAACCAAATTTGTCATATACCTTTATACTGTCAAACTTACACTACACACCAAAATTCAGATCTCTAGGTTAAAAAACAAAAAAGTTGTACGCATTAAAAAAATTGGGTGCCACTGGTGATCACAGGAAAGCACAAGAACAAAATATTTTGTGTGATTAGCAAGACCAATTGAATATTACATACAACGGTTAAGTTTTGTTGGAGCAAAAAGGTCAAGAAGTAGCAGAAAAAATATTTTGAAAATTTTATAATTTTTCTTAAAACGTCAAAGTCGCGATTTGAAACGTCAAAATTTGCAATTTTCAGATAAATAATCTAAAAACAAATACTAGGTGTGTTTTACAAAGCGTTAAGTTTCAGCCTTAACCATCGTTGTCCTTCATTTTACTAAAATGTTATCGGAAAATCCATTTCAAATAGACCCTCTTTCTGATGCTTTGGCAGTAGTTTCAGCTATAGAGTTTATGGTGTAATAGTCTATATTTTCATTGATTGTTGTTGCCCTTACTTGATGAAACTTGTCCATACTACATACAGACTTGGAGACTACTTCTCTGGCTTCACTGTTGGTTTTTGTAGGTGAAGGACGTAGCCAGCGTGTGAGCTAACTGGAGCAAGTGGCCCTTCGAATTCTGGATGTTATAAGATGTTCTTCAATGTTTCTGTGACTATAGTTTCGCTGCTTGACAGCATTCTCAGACAGATTAAAATTCAATTTTAATATGTCTTGAAGAACTAGAACCCCAAAAATCCATATACGTTGTAAGTTTCAGTATTTTGTCTGTTTAGACAAATACAGGGTAACGCATTTCTACGGGAAAACTAAATATTTGTGTTTATATATAAGATACGAGCAAAAATTGTATGCGTTAATTACAGGGTGTTGTCATACACCCTTTTTTTAATAGAACACCCCTTATGTTATTGCATGTTTGCATTTTCCATTGAATTATAATGCATGTTTGTAAGGAAAAAAAATTGATATCGTTCATCGTTTTTGAGTTGTTTCTATTGTTTTGCGACTTTTCATGTTTTTGGCACATTCCACAAATATGTATCACAAATTGTAAAAAAGGCGTTTGTACCGATAAAAAGCTGAGCCCTATGGAAATGACGCATTCAGAGAACTTTTGGTTTGTATTAATCTCAAATGTGGCTGAATTTGAAATGTTTTCACAGAAATGTTTTTACTGTTTCCGTAGAAATCATTTTTGTAACACTGTTTGTTGTTGTAACATTGCTTGTTGTTTGTAACATACTGCTCCCACATCTGGGGTGCTGCTGCCGCTTGTACACTTGCTATCCTGGACTCCATTCAGAAGAGAGCTATACGTCTTATCGGTGACCCTACCCTCACCCAAAGGCTGCCATCCCCTGCCCACCGACGTGCCGTTGGTGACCTCTCTCTGTTATATAGATATCTGCACGGGCACTGCTCAAGGGAGCTTTATTCCATAGTTCCTCCACCAGCTGCCCCCAACAGATCTACCAGGGGAACAGAGCGAATGCACTCTTTTACTGTCCAGGTCACCAGACATAGAACATCTTGTTATGCCCGCTCTCTTGTCCCGAGGACTTCCAGGTTGTGGAATTCCTTGCCGGCACATGTTTTTCCTTCTCCCCCGAACCTCCAAACCTTCAAGTCCAGAATTAACAAGTTTTGTTTTTTCATCAGTGACCCTACCTTTACCCAAAGGCTGATATCCCTTGCCCACCGACGTGCCGTTGATGACCTCTATTTTTTATAGATATCTGCACGGGCACTGCTCCTCTGGGTGAGAGTAGGGTCACCGATGAGACGTAGAGCTCTCTCTGAATGAAGTCCAGGTTAGCGAGTGTAGAAGCGGCAGCGTCACCCCAGATGTGGGAGCAGTATTCGAGGTTTGTCCTTATTTGTGAAGTATATAAAGTATAGAGATTAGCTGGTAAAAGTATTTGCGAGCCCGGAAGAAGAAACCTAATTTCTTAGCAGCCGCTTCTGCAATTGATGTGACATGTTGGTGCCAGTTGAGATTTCGATCCACAGAAATTCCAACAAGTGAAACGGACTCATCACTTTGAATAACTTGGTTGTTCATTGTGATGGGTCTGGGGCTGGTGTATCTCTTATGACATAGAGGGCAAGACTGATATTTGGTGGAGTTGAATTGCACAAGATTTCTACTTCCCCAGTCTAATATTTTTTGGAGATCCACAGAGACAGAACCCTCCATGAGTCTGCGATCTTCATCTAATTGGGCTAAAGAGACAGGCTTAGAATATGGTATAGTTGAGTGGAGGGTGCTGTCATCCGCGTAACTGTGAACTGGGTTGTATGTGCCAGAGAGGAGGTCATTGATGTGGAGAGGAAACAAGACTGAGGTTGTACGTGCTAGAAACGGGAACAAAAAGCAGAATCACCCCAAAAACCGCAAAAATAATAACACAGAGTTATGCGCTAGATACGTATTTCGACAACGAATTTATCTTCATCGGTAGCTAAACTAACTGTATGGGCACAATTATCCTATTTATATACCTAAATTATACACTAAAAAATTATGTAATCCCTATGATGCAATACCGGATGATGATGCAATACCAGATTATGCAATAGTGGATGATAAAATGCTGGATGATGCAATACGGTATGATGCAATATCAGATGTCTCAGTACCGGATGATGTAACACCGGATGATGTAACACCGGATGAGGTAACACCGGGTGACGTAATTCAAGGATTATTGTTGTGTCGATTTGAAAGCAAGCAACCGTGGATTATTTCGTGCTATTTCAAAAAGTGCTGAATTGACCGGACCCATGTCTGAATGCATCAAATTCTCTGGATTCGCCTTACGGATTTCCAAACTTTCCAAAGCATTTAACTTGAGATAGTCCGTGGTTGTCTTCAACAACATCACATTACTATCGCCTATCGTCTGTACCGAGTCAATCATATGTTGGGCAACGCTAGATTTTTCTGCTCTATTGAATCTGAAATGAGCTATGTGCTCTTTGTATGTTGTTCTTATTGATCTCTGTGTTTGCTTAATATGGATTTTCTTGCAATTACTACAAGATATTTGATAAATGCCCGATTATTGTCGGAAGTCAATAAGAAGAATCATTTCGCCCACCCAAAAGGTTCTTTAAATTATCAAATTTATAAACAACTCTCAAGTCGTTGCCTTTGAATATTTTCTCTAGCCCCTTTTGTAAGAAAAGGATAGAAAGGAAGTATAGCGAACTTTTTGGGTGGCTCATCGGAATCAGGCTTCAATGTCGTAATGTTACTTATCGACATTTTCCACCTATGCTTAGTAACTAATCTATACATAAAGTCTGGAGAGAAATCGTGACACTTCGCAATATCTATAATTGAGTAACATCCGAACAAGAAAGTTCAAACTCGATATTTTGTAACCGAAAGCATTATTTGAATCTGATGGTATTTTTTTTTGTTCCCTCAGGGCTCGTCCGCGGCCTTGCCGCCCCGATAGCACCGCAACCCTTGGTTGATTGTGCATGGCCCCTGAAGCCTGGGTTGATCTTCAGTCTACCATTGCAGGCTAGTCTGTATAGTCCTAGCCTGGCCTCTCCCATAATAACTAAGTGTAGGGGGGGTAGATCCAGCAACACCTCCATGGCGGCTGTTGGGGTTGAAGACATGGCCCCTGTGATGCCTAGGCATGCCATCCTTTGGATCTTGCCTAGTTTTTGTTTGGCACTGGATTGTGTCACCTTAGGCCACCAGACCAGTGCCGCATATGTTAACGATGGTCTGACCACCCTTGTGTACAGCCAGTGGGCCATACTAGGTCTTAGTCCCCACGTTTTTCCATATAGCCGCCTAGTGACGGCTAAGGTCATGACTGCCTTACGCAGTATTTTTCCAATGTGACCATTCCAGGTTAGCTTAGAGTCCAATACGACCCCAAGATATTTTACCTTCCTGGCGATTGGAACGCTCCTACCGTATAGAGTGAGAGTTCTGTGGCTTTCACACTTCCTCCTCCTCGTAAACGGCACGACGGTTGCTTTCTCGGGGCTCACCCCGAGCCCTTGATCAACCGTCCACCCTTCCACCACTTTCAGTGCAGTCTGCATACGCTCCCACACTGCCTGTGTGACCTTTCTTCGGACTATGATGACAATGTCGTCCGCATAGCCCTGTACCTCATACCCCCCTCCCGAGAGCCTCCCCAGCAGGCCGTCCACGACTAGACACCAGAGCAAGGGAGACAGAACGCTCCCCTGCGGACACCCCGCCGCGACCCCCGCCAGCAGAGTCCCTCCCGCGAGTGAGGTGAACACCGCCCTGTCCCTGAGCATGGAACCGATCCACCTGCAGCAGGTCTCCTCTATTCCACGCTCCCGGGCAGCTGCCAGAACCGATCCGAACGAGGTGTTGCTAAAGGCCCCCTCTATGTCTAGGAAGGCCCCCAGCGCCACCTCCTTGTTCTCCAGCGTATTCTCCAGTTTCAGCACCAGTTGGTGCAGTGCTGTTTCTGTTGAGAATCCTGCTCTGTATGCATATTGTCCGCAGTGTAGAGGATATGCTTCCAGTACACCGCCCCTAATGTGCCGGTCGAGCAGTTTTTCCACTGTTTTCAGCAAGAAGGACATGAGACTTATTGGCCTCAGGGACTTTGCCTGGTCTGTTGGACGCCCAGGTTTAGGAATAAATACAACCCTGGCCAGTCTCCATGCCCTCGGAATGTACCCCAGAGCCAGGCTGGCCCTCATAATGAGGGTAAGCACCGGCGCCAGTATATCTATCCCCTGTTGGAGCATGATGGGCATTATTCCATCAAATCCCGGCGATTTGTATGGCTCCACCTATGCTTAGTAACTAATCTATACATAAAGCCTGGAGAGAAATCGTGACACTTCGCAATATCTATAATTGAGTAACATCCGAACAAGAAAGCTCAAACTCGATATTTTGTGACCGAAAGCATTATTTGAATCTGATGGTATGAAGCGATTTGTGGAAGTTTCTTTTCTATAAATGTCCAATTCTAACCTATCTCAATTTTTTATGGCGAGAGTATCAACGAAGGGTAATTGGTCGTTGTTCTCCATTTCGAAAGTAAACTTGATTGAAGGAAATCTACTGTTCAACTGATTCAAAAAATTATTGATGTTATCTTTACTGAGCTCAAACATGGCAAAAATATCATCGACATATCTCAATCATACCCTCGGAAAATACTTCACCGCCCCAGCAAAGTCACTCTCAAATCGACTCATGAAGAGTGTAAAGCAATAGAAAAACTTTCTCAAAATACTGCAATTAACTTTAAAGGGACAGAATAACTCACCATATCCCATGGGCTTTTTGCGGAATTAAACACTTTATTAAACAGCGACAGAAATTACATAATTGTCAGCACAAACTACACTCGGTACACCAACAGCAGTGATTACTTGAAGAATGGTCTCCTAGCACTCTCGTTAAACAGATTGCCTCGCACGACGCAAAACATCTGTAAAAGAAACCGATGTTCCCGCGCTCCCAGGCCAAACGCCAGATCCAATTCACTCTCATTGGTCCACGTATTCAATAAGTTAGTTACAAACTGTGGTCAAATGTGGCAAAAATATCACTGACATATCTCAACCATACCCTTGGAAAATACTTCACCGCCCTAACAAAGTCACTCTCAAATCAGCTAATGAATAGTTCGGCAACGAAGGGATTCTCATCTATTAAATTAATGCAACTTCTGACTACTTTTAAACCAAGTTGTCATACCAAGAAGAGGGTATTTTGTTATTTCCCGATAAAGATCAGTTCTGATAAGATTTTCTACTCTATCAAACTATTCGACCTTATCAAGAATAACAATTTTGTTGCCTTTATCTGCTTTTAAATAGAAATAATCTTTCCTCTTCAAATCTCTTACAGTTGGTATTTCTTTTTTTTTTTGACTGTTGATTTCTCAATTTTGAGATCTGGTTTGAAAGGCAACTTTTGGTTAATTGACGTATGAAGTTCTTAGTTTGCTCGCCAAAAAACTTGATTGCGCTCTCCACCCCGACAATGATGTCTGTGACTGGTGGGCTCACGGGTGGGGAGCATTTTAATTAAATTTGTATATTTAACTGACCTGACCTGTGCAAACATGTCTAATGGCACCAATATATAAGTAAATACATAAATAAATAAATATCACACCATTTTCCAGTATTGCAAAAACATTAATACTGGATTATGACGGTGCTCGCGCTGCGGGGAGCGTATTTGGAACTGGAGCGATGATTGTGATGAGTAGAGAGACGGATATAATCAGAGCCATCGCAAGATTGACACTGTTTTACCATAATGAATCTTGTGGACAATGTACTCCCTGCAGAGAAGGTAAAATATTGATTTTTTCTGTTTTTAATTTTAATATACCTTAGTATATATCCTGTGATATAAACATATAGGGTTCTCCAATAAGAACTCTATTACTTTGAAGTGAAATGGCAACCATACTTAAAATTGTATAACTGTTACTAATTGTCATTTGTATTTAATACACTCTGGCAAATCATCATGCCTAAATACAGGCTTCCACAAGGTTTGGTTATTATCCGAAAAAAAAAAATTGATAATGGACGCTCTTTTGTGAATACTCAAGTTGGCTTCGCCAAAACTATGGTCCACATAAGCGCCCTTCTGTGTTTGTTATTGCGTCACCTTAGAATAACAAGGTTCTATATGAACACAATGGTTTCAGAGAAATGACGTTCAATGATTTCGCACATTATATTGTGACGAGGTGTTGGCTTGCAGACCGTTTTTTTTTTTTTTTTGGTGACACAGATTGACGGTTATCATAGACGGATCTCGGGCGCCAGATTTTCAAGGGTTTACTCCCTGTTGAGGGTGTCCGCGACCTCTGCACGAAACTCTGATCGATGTAACGATCAGAGTACCGGGGTAGCTCTGTGGAGAGGGGTTCGGTAGCCTTTAGGTGATACAGGCTAAATTTTGTGACCCCCGCCGAGTGAGCGGGCTTTAATCGCTGACTCGGCGGGATCCGACCACTCCTGTCTTATCGAAAGGTGTAGCAGATTTTGTACAGGGTGATTCTTTATAATGTCGCCCCCTTTAACTTTGTTATTTTAAGTGTCCCAAAAAAATTGAAAGTATGGTTATGTAGGTGCTAAAAAGTTAATTTTTTTCAATGGTTCACCCTATATATGAATTTATTTTTCGATCCCTTGTAAAATTCTAAGCATAATTTATATAACATACCGTATACTTAAAATGAATAGTTTTTGATATATTCGCATTTGAAACGTTATCATCCCAAATTTTATTAAACCAAAACAACTGTTACAAATCAAGAAATCTAACAATAAATAATATAACAAAAAACAGTTTCTAATTAAATATAAAGATGCTCTACCGGGCCTCCATTTTCTTCAACACATTTAATAAGGGTTCTTCGCATTTTCTCTAATGAATCTGTTATGAATGCTAGGTTATTTTCATTTAAATAAATAATTTCATTCCGTATTAAATCTTTAAGATGTTCGAGGTTTTCAATTTGGTGGTCGTATACACGTTTTTGTATTTTCCTTGATGACAGTGATTGTCACAGGATTCTGGGAATGGTCTCAGACTTGATGCCTACAAAGATCAGCAGTGATCTGTCTTTCAAGATCGTCCTCCCGGAAAGGGAGGACTGGGACCGAAACCAAACGACCCTGTTGAGAGCAGACATCTGCTGGTACTCTGACGGCTCCAAAACCAATTTGGGAGTAGGAGCCGGCGCATATGGGGGCAGCACCGATGCTAGACTATCAGCTAGCCTCGGCAAGTACGCAACCATACACCAGGCAGAAGGGTATGCCATCGAGATATGTGCAAGGGAAAGTATAAAAAACCTGTACACAAACAAATCGATAAAGATATATGCAGATAGCCAAGCTGCAATAAAGGCTCTTGGTTCCTACCGGTGTAATTCAAAGACGGTATGGAGTTGCAAATCTGCCCTTAACGAATTGGGCAGCTGTAATGAGGTGTCGCTAGTCTGGATACCGGGTCACTCGGACCATGATGGCAACGTTGCGGCCGACGCGCTTGCCAGGAGTGGTGCCCAGAGTGACTTTGTCGGACCAGAACCGGTGCTGGGAATAACATATTGCACAGCAAAACGCATCTTAAAGACCTGGACAGAAAGAATGACAATCCAATATTGGCAAAATCTTCCAGGATTAGCTCACTCTAAGGCCTTCATAAATGGCCTGTCTGAGTCAAGGGCTAAGAAACTTCTAGAGATGAACAGACAACAACTGAGTACTCTAGTCGGCCTGTATACAGGACACTGCCGCTTGCGGCATCACATGCACCGTATTGGGGTCGGTCAGGAGACCGAGTGCCGGCTGTGTATGGAGAATGACGAGACAGCAGAGCACGTGCTGTGTTCCTGTCCGGCAGCGGACAGGACTAGACACCTGCTCTTTGGCAAGGTAAAGCTTGCTCCAGAGGATCTGGATCAACTTTCGCCCACAAAGGTTATCGACCTCTGTAGGAGGCTGGATTTGTTGGGCGAAATATAGACATTAGGCGTGAGCCACAATAGACCTTATGGTCGCGGTGGAGGGACCGATATGGACCACTCACAATCAAACCTTCAAACCTAACCTACACGTTTTTTTTATATAACCCCAAAGAAACGCATCCATATGTGTTAAATCAGGGCTGTTTGTAGGCCATTTGATTGTCGCATTTCTTCCGATCCATTCAGGAAACCTTTCACTTAGGTAATTAAGCACAGTACGAATGTTGTGAGGGGGTGATCCATCCTGTTGAAAAATTATATTTTGTAATATATTTAAAGACAAATCGTCAAAATATTCTTCGAACTCGTTATCCAAGAAATCTAAATAGCGGCCTCCATTTAAAACAGTACCAAAAAAATACGGACCGATAACTCGATCGCCTAGGATACCACACCACACATTGTCGCCCTTCGAACTTAAATTCCCTATAAGAATATGGATATTCTCTTGCCCATTGTCTGATATTTTTTCGGTTAAATAGGCCACTAGTAGAAAAGGTAGACTCGTCAGTCCATGGAACTGTTTTCAAAAAAATGTTATTTATGTTTATTCTGTCTAGAATCAGTTGACAAAATGCGACCCGATTATCTTTTTGCATTTGGGTAAGCTTTGTAGTGCGTTTAATCTTATATGGCTTTAGATTCCATTTTCTTAACGTTCTTTGGACTTTACTGTATGAAGTTCGCTGAATATTTTCTTGTGTTGCTCGTAATGTCTTTGAAATGTTTCTTATGGAATTGTTTGACTTCTCTTCTATAGCAAGTAAAATATTCAATTCTGCATTTTCATCTACGTTCACAGCAGTTATTTTTCTCCTTTGTAAATTTGACGTTTCTTGAAACTTCCTATATATATAGACGTGAACGTTTTTCGAGTTGGGACATGCATACCGGGATTATCTTCTATCATATTTCTAATGGCAGCGCGACAATTTAAATTATTTTTAATATAATAACTTAAAATAACTCTTCTTTCTCTGTTTGAGTGCGGCATTTTTACTTACTAAACAATACAACTACAACAATATTGACAAAATGTCACTGTCAGTTATTTGTTTTCAATTAAAAGCGTGGTATCCTATGACTTCTTGATTTGTAACAGTTGTTGAATAAAATATTTGATGATAACATTTCAAATGCGAATATTTCAAAAACTATTCATTTTAAGTATACGGTATGTTATATAAATTATGCTTATAATTTTACGAGGAATCTAAAAATAAATTCATATATAGGGTGATCTATTGAAAAAAAATGAACTTTTTGATTTTCCCTGTATACTGATCATTTTTCAAATTTTTTTCATACGGAGAAGAAGTATTTTTAGCAGCTACATAACCATACTTTCAATTTTTTGGGACACTTAAAATAACAAATTTAAAGGGGGGGGCGACATTATAAAGAATCACCCGATACGTATAGGTTAAGGGGTTAGGTACGAATTAATTGAGATATTTTATTTATCCAACCCTATATTTTAAATTAGAAACTATTTACAAAATATATATTTTGCCACATTTAACATACACTCTTGTTCAGTAACCCACTTGGCTTTTTATTGTCATAAAAGGCTCTATTTTTACTACTTTTTTTAAGATTTTTAACTGTTTGTTAAGGTGTGACTTGGCTGAATAAAATCATGCAACGTTTTGTTACTGGAGTGGCCCGCCCTGACGAAATTGACATGATCTTGGAGTTGACCAAGCAGATCGAGGGACACACTATTTGTGCCTTGGGAGACGCAGCTGCCTGGCCAATCCAGGGACTCATCAGACATTTTAGACAAGACATAATCAACAGGATGGAAGCCTATTACAAAGAAGTCTGTGATGGCTGAAATTGAATGTTTGATCCCTCTCAAAATATAGAAGAACTCGGTATTATGAAAATGCTTTGATTTTTTTTTTCAGACTAGGTACATATGAAATTGCTGTATTACTATGTGTTTCTTAAGAATGTTATCTGTATTGTTTTGATTAAAGAATATTACTTGTTAGAAATCGATTTATATTGCCTTTGTATGACCATTTTTGACATAGATATTATCATAAGTACGCTTTGAAGGAATCCACATCACCGCAAGACTGATTCATCCTCCGATGTAGCTAACTCTGTTAGTGAAACTGTTGCTAGGCATTAATAAATTGTGTGTTGTGATTTGGCTATTTGGTTGTTGTAATATAATTACAACAACCAAACCTACCCTTATCGACTGCTCTAAGGAGTATACAGATTTTTTATTTCAACAACACACCACGAGGGCTCAGCCTAAATACTATCGAACCGTGGGTGTCGACAAGGAGGAAAGAGGCAACTTGTTAATTTTGGACTTGAAGGTTCGGAGGAGAAGGAAAAACATGTGCCGGCAAGGAATTCCACAACTTGGAAGTCCTCGGGACAAAAGAGCGGGCATAACAAGATGTTCTATGTCTGGTGACCTGGGCAGTAAAAGGGTGCATTCGCTCTGTTCCCCTGGTAGATCTGTTGGGGGTAGCAGGTGGAAGAACTATGGAAGAAAGCTCCTCTGAGCAGTGCCCGTGCAGATATCTATAAAAGAGAGAGAGAGAGAGAGAGAGGGCACCAACGGCACGTCGGTGGGCAAGGGATGGCAGCATTTGGGTGAGGGTGGGGTCACCGATGAGACGTATAGCTCTCTTCTGAATGGAGTCCAGGATAGCGAGTGTAGAAGCGGAAGCAGCACCTCAGATGTGGGAGCAGTATTCGAGGTTTGGTCTTATTTGTGAAGTATATAAGGTATAGAGATTAGCTGGTGAAAAGTATTTGCGAGCCCGGAAGAGGAAACCTATATTCTTAGCAGCCGCTTCTGCAATTGATGTGACATGTTGTTGCCAATTGACATTTCGATCCACAGAAATGCAAACAAGTGAAAAGGACTCATTACTTTGAATAACTTGGTTGTTTATTGTGATGGGTCTAGGGCTGGTGTATCTCTTATGAGAAAGAAAGCAAGACTGTGATTTGGTGTGGTTGAATTGTACAAGATTTCTACTTCCCCAGTCCAATATTTTAGGAGATCCACGGAGATAGAACTCTCCATGAGTCTGCGATCCTCATTTAATTGGGCTAAAGATACAGGCTCAGAATATTGTATATTTGAGTAGAGGGTGCTGTTGTCCGCGTAACTGTGAACTGGGCTGGATGTGCTAGAGAGGAGGTCATTGATGTGGAGAAGAAACAAAGTAGGGGCTATAGCTGAACCTTGAGGAACTCCTGCATTAATTGGATACAGTTTAGAGGAATGGCCATTCACGACAACATAAATGCTCCGGTTGGAGAGGAAATTTGCTGTCCACGTACAAAGTTTTGGTGGTAGGCCATAGGCCGGTAGTTTATTAAGTAGCGCTGCGTGCCAGACCTGGTCGAATGCTTTGGATATGTCTAGAGCGATAATCTGGGATTCACCGTGTAGTTCCACAGAGTTGTTCCAAGAATGGGTTACAAAGGAAAGGAGGTCGGCAGTTGATCTGCGCTGACGGAATCCATACTGCCTATCGTGGATTAGACTATGTTTTTCAAGAAATTTTAGTAATTCGGTGTTTATATAATTTTCCATCACTTTAGAGACGACTGAAAGGAGATAAATAGGCCTGTAGTTGCTAGGAAGCACTGTTGCTAGGTATTAAATTGTGTGTAGTGATTCGGCTTTCTTCAATAGTTCTTTCAGTGCTTACTACAGGTTTCAGATTTCAAAAGTTAAATTATGCAAACATAAATTATTAATAAGTACTTTAGTTTTCTTAATGGCCAGTAGATTAGTGCTAGTCTTGGCTTGAACGGTTTTCAGTGAGATTTAGGGAGTAGACAGATTAAGGCCCCGTAATCGAACTACAACAACCAAACCTACCCTTGTCGACCGCTCTAAGGAGCAGACAGATTGACGCCTAAGAGTTCCTTTCATATTTTCTTAACCACTTGAAAATGGCTCTAAAACACAATTTCTGGATGCGTTCAATCCGAGAACTAATAATTTCTCACATCCATGACCGCGAAAACCTTTCCGAATATTTAATTCACTTCTATAAATAAATAAACATATTAGATCTGGAACTCGGCTCATGGAGCTAGTTCGCAGTCATTTTTAAAATCTTTTCAAAATTAATAAGTCACGTAGTCACGATCTTCTCATTAGCAAATTTTTACTCTAAAATTCGATAAAACAAATTCGCATTACATATGTACTTCGGCAAAGGATTTTAACTGGTTCTTTGTAAAATATTGTTTAGTCAAATAACAACACTTTTACTAATGCTTTCGACGTGATTTTTGCGTAGTCGGATAAAGCTATTTAACAGGTTGAAATGACCTTCACCACAACGCGACCTTCATCTTTCATGTACTTCCTTGCACAAAAATATGATCCTCGTTTATCGTCTTGCAACATGTCATTATTACATCTTTTAATTAACGACTACATTGTTAATATTATGCGATGTTATTTGCGGATAATTTATAGGAATTAACTACTTATCAGCTGTTGTGTTAGAATTAAAAGGAAAGATGACAATCGTTTGTTTCATGGCCAGTTGATTTCTTCACAGATGAGGATTTCTAGCAAAGATGCTGACGACTGTTGTTTTTTTAGTGAATTTTCATTTAGAAAATTCACTAATATCGAGGTATCGATGGTGAGACTTTTGGAAAATTTCTTCTAATGAGCGCGAATTAGCGCCTCTGGAATATATATGTCTATATGTATATATATATATATATATATATATATATATATATATATATATATATATATATATATATATATATATATATATATATATATATATATATATATATATATATATATATATATATATATATATTAAATTAATAATGTTTTTAGTGAATTTTCGTAGAAAAAATTCACTAATGGGGAGATCCCGACTCTTGAATTTTGAAAAAATTTTTGCAAATGAGCGCGAACTAGGACCCCTAGAACCCATATCCGGGGTCAGTTTCAATTTTTATATGTTTATATATATATATATATATATATATATATATATATATATATATATATATATATATATATATATATATATATATATATATATATATATATATATATATATATATATATATATATATATATATATATATATATATATATATATATATATATATATATATATGTATCACACCGATAACTCAAAAAATAATAGGCCGATTTTGATAAAATTTGGCATGTACCTTTCTTTTGTTAATAGCTTGGATAAGTTCGTTAGTCAGGAAAATCGGACGAGGTTTTCCGGGAAAATTTTGAGTTTTCATTCGAAAAAAATTCATATCTCAAAAAGTAATAAGCCGATTTTAATAAAATTTGGCACGTACCTTCCTTTTGTAAATGGCTTTGACATGTTTGTTAGTCAGGAAAATCGGACGAGGTTTTCCGGGAAAATTTTGAGTTTTCATTCTAAAAAAATTCATATCTCAAAAAGTAATAAGCCGATTTTAATAAAATTTCGCACATACCTTACTTTTGTAAATGGCTTTGACATGTTTGTTAGTCAAGAAAATCGGACGAGATTTTCCGGGAAAATTTTGAGTTTTCATTTAAAAAAAATTCATATCTCAAAAAGTAATGAGCCGATTTTAATAAAATTTGGCATGTACCTTCCTTTTGTAAATGGCTTTGACAAGTTCGTTATTTAGAAAAATTGGACGAGGTTTTCCGGGAAAATTTTGAGTTTTCATTTAAAAAAAAAATTTATCTTAAAAAATATAAAATCTATGATAACCAAATTTGGTAGGTAGGTTTACGATATAAAAAGTAAACTATACACAAAAATTTAGATTTCTATGTTACAAGAAAAAAAAGTTATAATAAAATATTTTGTGCCAGATCATTTCTATGAAAATTCACTACCATAACGCACTTGCTGCGTCCAGACTTTTATATTTATTAATTTCTATTTTAATGCCACAGTGTTGGGCGTCAATTAAATCGATTATTGCTTGATTATTATGGGTTTTATTGGGTGCTAATTAAAATGATTATGCTTTATGTTAATTAAATTGTTAAATTGGGTGTTAATTAAATTAATTTCTACTTACTTAAATTGGTATATTTTTCTTTATGTTCTTTTGTTGGGTGCTAATTATATTGATAACCTTTTAATTGTTTTTTTTAATCTGCCCAGCTATTGACTACATACTCCTAGAGTATGTAGTGAATTCATTTTCTTTTATATGATTTAACCAAATAAATATATATTTTTTTATAAACTTCCTCAAATAACAACACTGCTTTTACTTCTATTTATGTTGATTTAATTCTGAAAAATTTTGTATGTATAAAAGTTTAACAAATCATATGACAAATTATAACACCCCTACTTATTAAGTAAATTACAAAAGTTGCTCGAGTTCTTATATATATATATATATATATATATATATATATATATATATATATATATATATATATATATATATATATATATATATATATATATATAATCAAAGGAAAATTTAAAAATATGAATGAATTTCTTATTAGTGAATTTTCTTAGAAAAAATTCACTAATGAGGAGATCTCGACTTTTGAATTTTGAAAAAATTTCTTCAAATGAGCGCGATCTAGGACCCCTAGAACCCATATCCGGGGTCTGTTTCAATTTTTATATGTTTATATGTTTATATATATATATATATATATATATATATATATATATATATATATATATATATATATATATATATATATATATATATATATATATATATGTATCACACCGATAACTCAAAAAATAATGGGCCGATTTTGATAAAATTTGGCATGTACCTTTCTTTTGTAAATGGCTTGGATAAGTTCGTTAGTCAGGAAAATCGGACGAGGTTTTCCGGAAACATTTTGAGTTTTCATTCGAAAAAAATTATTATCCCAAAAAGTAATAAGCCGATTTTAATAAAATTTGGCATGTACCTTTCTTTTGTAAATGGCTTTGACAAGTTTGTTAGTCAGGAAAATCGGACGAGGTTGTCCGGGAAAATTTTGAGTTTTCATTCGAAAATAATTTTTATCTCAAAGAATAATAGGCCGATTTTGATAAAATTTGCTATGTACCTTCCTTTTATAAATGACTTTGACAAGTTCGTTAACCAAAAAAATCGGACGAGGTTTTCCGCGAAAATTTTGAGTTTTCATTTGAAAAAAAATTTATCTTAAAAAATAAAAAATCTATGATAACCAAATTTGGTAGATAGGTTTATGATATAAAAAGTAAACTATACTCCAAAATTTAAATTTCTATGTTACAAGAAAAAAAAAGTTATAATAAAATATTTTGTGCCAGATCATTTCTATGAAAATTCACTACCATAACGCACTTGCTGCGTCCAGGCTTTTTATATTATTATCTAAATTAAAGGTTAATGTACATTTATTGGTACCAATTATCATTCACATATTCTGTTTGAATTATTATTTCGATTTATTCTTTCAAAAATCTGAAATGCAATAACATTTCAGGTCTGTCTAGGTAATGTAGAATTCGGTACCTTAAAACTTCTAGATGCTTTCCTTGACGACCGCTGATTCTCGTCTCGTTACTAGGCAGCCATCTTGTAAGCTTCTGATTTGAAAATTTGGCGTCCTCTGCGACAACAATTATTTGGATATCTATATTCTTCTTGTAGCACTGATTGTTAAACTACCTTTCTACTTAAAAGGTACACTATTTATTACTTTGAACGTTCCACAGATTTAAAACTCTACATTCTGACGTTTAGTCTTATTAATTATTCACAGTGTTTACCTAAATAATGTTTGATGTCAGGCTAGATGCATTCTCACCACAATTAGAACCGTAGACCGGTTTCGCTCTAATTAGAGCTCGTCAGTACGACATACTAATTGTAGCGAAAATACATCTCTAAAGTAATACGGCTATGGTACCCAGCCTTCCAACACTAAGTAAGTGAGTGGTAAGACACGAAGCAACCTGCCGCCACCTAGTTGCGAAACCAAGTAGTATGTTGTCACGCCAGCTCCAAATAAATGGGCCGGGGCTGACAATTTACTAAATTGTTAGGCGGTTGTATACAGTCTCTATTTTTTAACACTTTGTGTTATTTGGAGCTCGCGTGACAACATACTACTTGGTTCTGCAACTAGGTGGCGGTACGTTTCTTCGTGTCTTACCACTCACTTAGTGTTGGAAGGCTGGCTACCATAGCCGTATTACTTCATAGGTGTATTTTCGCTACAATTAGTATGCCGTACTGAAGAGCTCTAATTAGAGCGAAACCGGTCTACGGTTCTAATTGTGGCGAGAATGCATCTAGTCTTACATACGTTGTCCCTATATTAAGGTAGAAATGGGCCAGGGCTGACAATTTACTAAATTGTTAGTTGGTTGTATACAGTCTCTATTTTTTAACACTTTGTGTTATTTGGAGCTGGCGTGACAACATACTACTTGGTTCCGCAACTAGGTGGCGGCACGTTGCTACGTGTCTTACCACTCACTTAGTAATGTTTGATGTCATTAGTTTAATGGATGTGTGTGTTTGCAAAACTTTTAAGTCATGTGTTCTTGTTATAACTAAATTCGTACTCATATAAGAACATTGCAAACTCTGTCATTATTAGTTATTCATCGAAAAATTTCCTTTAAATCCTTAATAGACAATCATTTATAGGTAGGTAATATCCAAAGAGGTTGTAAGGGATAGAGGTAACAAAGGTGCAGTTTTGCAATACAAGAAGCCTGTACACTTTTCCAAACTGGGCGGAGTTCGGTGACTTGAGTGGGAGAAACGTCAGGGACGTATTTAGGAATTTTTAGTTTGGTTAGAAATAAAACTGAAATTATTCAATCATTGAAATGTAATGCTTATTCATGAATTTCTTAAGCTTTTGTATAAATAGGTAACCTAAAAAGGTTCGGAACGCAGCAAGTGCGTTATGATAGTGAATTTTCATAACAATATTAAATAATATATTTATATAAGCTGTAAGATTTAGCCTTATATTAAAAGTTATGAAAATTAATTTATTTAATTAGGAACAGTAAAACAAGGTAAAGAAGGACAAGCAAAAACATGATCTATGACATATATTTATAGAGTAATTTGGATACAAAACTCAAACAAAGCAATTGATAAACAGGAAATATACTCTAGAAAAATACACTAGAAAGCTGGAAAAAAAATCCTTTGGTTGATGCATTGAGGGTGATTGTATGCATGCAGGAGAAGAACCCCCAGGAGGAAGAGGGTTTCTGCTCCTCACCCAAAAATTCGGGGGGTTCTCCTTCCCCTTGTGCATGCATACAACTACCTTCAAAGCATAAAGCACAAGAAAAATTTCTTGTGAGCAACCCCCAAGAAGGTTGCTGGACCTGGGCGAATATGGGGTAGACAGGGTTTAAAGGAGGTATTGCTGTAAAATGTGAAAAACGCATGTTTTCAAAGTCCCTTAATTTTCTTGGGGGTTGTTTGCCAGAAAATTTGCCTTGTGGCCGAGGAAGGTTCTAAGCATGTTGCTGGAAAAAAATATCTAAAACCCTCATGCAGTCAACTGCAAATTTACCGAAATTACATTCTACTTCGTCGCCTATAATGTCTTTTTCAGATAATGTAGAATACAGAGCTAAATTAAATAGGTTCACTTGCATTTTCATTTATTTTTATATTACATTTATAAGCACAATAAGCGTATAATTAAGGGAACCCTTAATTAACATTGCAGCAACACAAACTTGAAAAGTGGAGAAATTATTTACAGTATGTTAACAGTTATAAACTTGATTTCATCATGTTACAGTAGTATTCTGATAATACAAAATTACATCTAACTGTATGCACACAACAGCTGGTGTGTTACGAGATGTGATGAAACGCCAAACTGACTGTACCACAGCATTAGCATAATATTATTATGCTGCCACATTATCATATCTCTCTAGTAATGGTATCATGTCAAAAACCTACACTAGAGGCTAAATTTCCAATTTCTTCTTTGTTTATGGTGTCTGTTTCTACTGTCCTAAATTTCCAATTTGATATTGTCAATAAATAACACTACCACACAATGACAAATGACAGCTGAGCTTCAGCACAGACGCAGTCTAACAAAGTTGTCGGATAGAGTAAATTATGATCGGAGGGATACCTAAGTTAAAAATCATGAGAAATGGGTAATTCGAAATTTGCAGGTATTAAATACAGTATTTTTTAACTGACTGATAAAATTAAATTTTATAAAATGTTTTCTTTATTATCAGAAGTTGTAAAAATTTCATATGTTTATACATGAAAGGTTTAACTACATGAAATTTCTGAAGATCGGGCAATCCTGGTCAGCAACATCTTGACATCTGGCAATGGTTGTAACTTCCATTGTTTAGATTTTATCTACAATTTATTTAAATAGCATAACAGTACAGGTGCTGTATTGCTCTGCCTTTGTCCAACATTGTAGATATTGCATTACAGAATTTGAAGTGATGTCGAGGATTATTTTATTATTAATTTCGAATAACTTCATTTTTCTTTGATCAAAAGACTTGAAAATTGGTACACAACCACATCTCTGTATGTTCTTTTAAGTTGTAAATTTTCGTTCCAATCACTTAAACAATTTGAAAGCTATTGCGTTTAAAAAATATATTTAATTTTTTGTTAGGAAAAACTATGTGTTAAGATCTGATGAACGAACTCATCCAAGCCATTAGCAAAATAAGCGTAATTCCAAAATTTTCTCCAAATCAGTGAAATATTTTTTGGGTTATTGGTTGGATAAATTGTTGGATGAATATATTGGATAAAGTTTTATATTCAAAAGGTTAGATAAATAATAATAGTTTTTATTTCAACAACAGAAGAAAATACAAAATAAAGTACATTGTACTGTTTACAAATTAATGTTAACATTCCTTGTCTTTTTTAAAGAAATAGAGATTAATTTCATTGATTGCTGTTGCCCTTACTTCATGAAACTGGTCCATACTTCATACAGACTTGGAGACTACTTCTCTGGCTTCACTGTTGGTTTTCGTTTTTGTAGGTGAAGGACGTAGCCAGCGCGTAAGCTAACTGGAGCAAGTGGCCCTTCTGAATTCTAGATGTTCTTCAACGTCTCTGTTACTGGTTTTGCTGCTTGATAGTATCCTCAGACAGAAAAAATTTGAATTAATACGAAATCATGACAATTACAAACAAAGATCTGTTGCTATTTTATGATGTTATAATCAAAAAAATCTTTAAAAGTGAAAATAAAATAAAACAAATATGACGGATGACGCCTTTAAAATGTCTACGTGATGTATATCAATATTTAACATAAAGATAGAAGAAACCTATAACAGTAATAACTATAATAACAATTACAACAATAAAATAACTAAACAAACACATTAATAAAGCAGACTATACAATGAAAATATCGACACACATCATGTCTTATAACAACTTATTGGAAAAAATAGTTAGATTTATGTTGTCTGATTTATTTAATTAGGAAGAAGAATATCTCAGAAATCCTAAATATTGTCGTGTATATGCTTTTTTACTTCTAAAGCTTAAAACAAGTCTAGTTTACACTTGTCATGACAAAAATGTTGTGGTTTTATGCCGTTATTTACTGTGGGTCTATGTTGGGTATCAATAATATGTTTTGCAAATGTAGATTTGTCAGCATGGTTATTTCTAAATGCAAAAATATGTTCTTTGTATCGGGTGTTAAAATTTCTAGAAGTTTGATCGATGTAGATTGCGTTACGTGTGCATTTCACAAATTTTGAATACCTATACAAATACAAAAGTAGCTTTTAAATCTTATAACATGACGCTTGATTTATTAGATTATTTCAAATAATTGATTGGAAGTATTATCACAGATGATGGTAAGTGTAGGAAAGGTCTGAAGAGGATCGCGATGGCAAAATAAGCATTCAATAACCAAAGTACTGTTCTCACTAATAAACATTTTAACCTGTCCATGAGGAACAAATGCAAGTAGTTAAGTAAGTTAAGCAGGATATGAAGAGAATATAAGCTTTTGAAATGTAGACAAGAAAAATGTCAAAGACAGTGCAGGTTGATAGAAAGACGCTTCAAAGTTTGCTAGGAGAGGTGAACGAATAAAGAGGCTTGCTCAAAGAAATCGAGAGGAAGCTAAAATTTATTGGTCATATTATAAGACATAATAACTTCCCGATAACATTATTTGAAGGACATACGAGTACTTGAAATGTACACTGAATTATTGGCCCTTAAATAAGAGAAGTTTGTTATAAACAGCCCTTAAACTTCTACTTTTATCAAATAGATTTTTGTTATAATGATGTATTCTAATAGAAACATACATAGATGATATTAGTTTAATTAGATGGCCATAATGGCAAGTCAAAAGATTTTGTTCTCGAAAGTGAACTTCAAGTTTTTTAAATATGCTGTTTTGGTTTATTATAGTTTTTAATATTCGCATGTTTATTTCCTTTACATTTATAATCACCGCAGATTCATTTAAGTATGTTTGAAGAACTTTTTCTGCAATAGTGCAAATAGATATTACATCGTCAGATGGGTATGTGAGGAGTTGACCTTTGTCTTTCTGATCTATAAACGATGTTAATAACGCAGACCTCTCCCCAACAAGTTCACCCGCGCATTCTTCGCATCTCAGAGCTTTTGTTATTTTCCTTACTACATAGCCAGATATATATGTCACGACTTCTTTCTTAAACTCTGATATATTCATATCTAATATTTGAAGAACTGTGTCGTCGTCAAAATTATCTATTTGACTCATGTCTTCATCTGGTTCTTCAGATATTCGTTCTCGCCCACAAGTTTTATTTATTACCTCAATGGGTGACAGAATAGGAATTGCTTCCAAAGGGATACAATTTCCTTTAAATGAATCTTTTAATTCAAGATGCACCATCATCCTTTTATATGCACTTTTAAATTGCTTTGCTGATGGGTTATTGTTATAGCCTCCCATGGATCTAATTTGCCCAAAAAAAAGCTCAATATGATCCTGACTGATTTTGTAAGTGGGAAAATACAGCAAAAAATTATTGTCGGCAATTAAAGTTTTATAAACAAATTGCAAACTTTGTATGCAAAATAAAAAGCCAATTATACCCATTTTTCTACCACTCTCACACAGAAGCGTTCCATCAATTATCCTAAGTGACGTTAAATATTGTGATAGCTCTCTTAAAAATACATTAATGTTTTCAAAATTTTCTGCGTTTATTGCTTTCTTAAAATCTGAATTGTTTAAATTTCTAGAATTAAGAATGTCAAATAAATTGTTTATAAGTCGGATAAATTTCACAGTTCCCTCACATTCTTTGAACTCCTCAAGATGTAAAACTTCATTGCAATATTCCAAAGAATGTGCCACTGAGTGGCTAAAAAGTTGTGTGGCTAATTTAACCTTCATTTTTTGATTTGTATAAAATATATGCGATTTTCTTAATTTATTTGCCAAATGAACGCCCTCCTGATCCTGTAACTCATTTAATTTTACTAAATAATCCCACTTTATATTTTCCCCATTCTCATCAATTATTAATTTTTTATCGCCTAATGTGTTTCTTATCAGTTTGATCATATGACATGGATCAAAAAAGACTGCAATTTTCCTACCTGAACTAGGATCAACAAACGTAGAGTTAATGTTCCTCCAATTCAAATCGCAGCCAAGTTCTTTTGCTAACGTTAGGTTATTTGTTGCCCCATCAAAAGTTATTGAGACCACGTATATGCCCGACTCATTTAGTAGCGTTAAACACTGTAATACCAAATTTTGTTTTTGTGTACCCCTTAAAGAGTCGATTAAAAAATATCCAAGAGGAAGCTTCCATGATTGATTAATGCTAACAAGCATAAAAACAAGAGCTTCCTTGGCTACAGGGTTACAATCGGTCTCAAGATTTGTACCAAAATCTACAAACCCATAATATTTTACCCCATCCCATTCTATATGTTGGCGAATTGCCATCTCATCTATGACTAAAGAACATATAAGTTTTCCATCTGTGCTTTCTGATTTTGACTTTAATAAGTTGAACACCTCTGACGTAAAACCAGCTTCCCCATTAACGCTTTGATACCATCTAGATATAGTTTTTGGATGAGGAAGAGCCGAGTTAAATGTGTTTCTGACAAAACTGTAAGCTTTGGGAGAGTAATAATGCAGCGTAAGAGAAAAAGCTTTAAGTTGATTTTCATACTTATGTTTACGACCTAATTGTCTTTGTAAAAATTCTTCATTAGGTCCTATATGCATTAATGTTTCTAATGTTTCGTCGGTTACTTTACCTTTTAGTTGTTTGATTATATTCGCAAGGGTTGCTGTTCTCTTCTTATAATGATGAACACTACTGCTGAGCCGTTTAATTTTTTTTCGTGCATCGAATAACTGCTTCTTCAGTTTACGTTTGCGCGGTGTAACAACCTATAAAAAATGTTCAATGATAAACCATTTATTTTCTCAAGTAAAATGAATATATAAACAAAATTTCCAACAACACATTTTGGTTAATAGTGGTTGAGATAAATTGCAAAACAGTTGTTTCTAACTTATTTAATCATGGACTATACAAACTTAAACACCATATAAAATGTGATGGAATAACATATTAGGTTTTTTAAAATTATACTGATTTCATAAACGGCAAAAACTGAATTTAACTCACCATTTCCTTCAAAGTGGGTGGCATTGAAGGTGTTTTCATTTCAGCAAATCCTAAACTACTAAACGATCTTTGCGGTACCTCTACAACAGTTTTCTCTTCATAAAAACCAGCACTTGTTGATGGCCGAGAATAATCCATTACAGGTACATTGCTACCAGACCAAGTACTAGTTGACGGGTCAGCTGCAAATGGCACATTGATAGCAGTTATATCAGTCATTGGCTGCTCGCCAAAAACGACTTGTGTTGATGGCTTGTTTGTTACCTGCATAAATAAATTTGAAACGAATACCATTAATGTAAATTTGCAGGGCTAATTAAATTACGATAAATATCATAACAATATATTACGTGAATGTAATTAGTAGCAGTTACTAGAGATGAGCGATATATAGCTACCGGTGATTTAATCGCTTCTATTAAAAGATCGCTGTTAGCAGCTGTTATTAAAACACAAAACAACAGCGATTGTGAAAACCGAGATTTACACAAATCATTAGAGTAATTATTTCTATGAAATTCATCTTATACTAAAAACTCCATGACAAACAGCAATTGCTGTATTCATAATACACGCAATCGCAGTTTGTGCGAGCGAGTAGAAGTATCTGTATACTTTCCTTCTCGCCAGTATTAGAATACAACATTTCTCCTTTTCTTATAGGTAGAAAACGAAAAACTCATGATACAAATAACGCGAGATATGATAATGAGACTATCTATTTTTAGAACCGTCACGCGCATGGCGTCATGTGGTGAGTCCAATGCAATAATAATATGCTGTCGTACAGTGGAGTTTGACGTTTCATCACAACCCCTTAACAAATTAGGTATTTTACTGATATTTGAGTGCATACAGCTGGAATTAATTTTTTAAGATCAGAATACTATACTATGATTATGTGACATGATGATCAAATCAAGTTTATGAATGTTAACGCCCCCTGTAAATGTCTACGAACGTCTTCTCTACTTTTTAAGTTTGTGTGTGTATCACCAATGCTAATTCAGGGCTCCCCTTAATTATTATACTTCACTTATATATATATATATATATATATATATATATATATATATATATATATATATATATATATATATATATATATATATATATATATATATATATGTAATATAAAAATGGAATGGAATGTAACTTCAACCACATTAAACTGACGTATAGAAACTTTTTGATTGCGAATGACTTTGTGTTAAGTGTGTAGTTGGCCTTCTATAACGTTACTCACCATGTGATGTCATAGGAGGGGACGGGGCATATGCGCAATATCATATATCTTGTAAGTCATTATATCATGGAAAAACCTGCTGAATCTAAAATTAAAGCAGCACCGAACTGTAGCATATATATGCCTTCCAACTTTTTCATTATATTAAAATAAAAATAATATGTAGATTTCTCTCATCGTATATTCTTGTAATATGCTAATTTTATAGAACTTCTATTAATAGTAAAAATCTGAGTAGTTTTAAAATTAATATAATTTAAAAGCTATCTGAAGATCATATTGTGGTTTCAATTAAGCGGTTAACACTAACACCTTGTAAGTGTTTAAAATAATAGCATACGCACATGCAGCATTGTAAATGGCTAAACCACAATCGCAGTAGCTGTTTAAAGTCCCTGTTATTTAAAAATAGCCATCACTGATAGCAGTGCCATTGAAAAACCGCTGTTTGGCTATATATATATATATATATATATATATATATATATATATATATATATATATATATATATATATATATATATATATATATATATATATATATCACTAATAGTTACATAAATTAATAACCTTGATTCAGTACTTACCAATACAGGTATAGAACTTTTTTTTAAGTATACTGCAAAAGGTGATTTTTCTAAATCATAAGATTCCTCGGTAAAATTTAAATTGCACACATTTGAGTTCATAAAAATATCTTCATCGCTTAAATTTAATGCTCGTTTCCAAGCCTCGTATCTTTCACCAGCTTTGGGAAATCTGAAAATAATATCTCGAATTATCTACTTTATCAGTGACTGAACCTCTAGAAAGATGCAGTAATAGATAAAACGAAACTATTCTACTTTTTTTCTGCTTCTACTGGAACTACATAGGTAAATACATCTAATTCAAATAATAATTGCCAAACAAAATGCTTAATTTCATTACAAATATTCAATAAATAATGCATTATTAAGATTTTATTTCTTAAAAAAACACAATTGACAATAATAAATGCTAAAGATTTAACAAAAGCAATACAATGTGTAAATACGGACCTGTGAAAACCAATAAACATTTGGCGCCAAACAAGGAAACAGAAGACATGTAAACAACTTACCGAAATAAATGCACAGTTGCTTTATCCTTTTCATAATTGGCACTTTTATTGTACATACAGTTCTTCACAATACACCTTGGCATTTTTTAACTTTTACACTCTTAAAACACTGCTAAAAAACGGCAAAACACACAAGATAACCTCTAATCGCAAATCAACAAACACTTCAAATACTTGTTGACAGCTGACAATAACTTCAAGAGCGGCTGGGGGAACGAATCAAAACAAAACACATTAGCGCGTTATTCAAAATTTTGTTTGTGATTGGACGGTGACAGGAGTGGGAAATCGACAGGCTGCAAACTCGGCTTTGTTCCCTCTAACATATACAACCTCTTTGGTAATATCTTATTCATAATCACCCGTTATAATCGTTATTATGTAGCTTCTGTTTCGCACATAATACAATAGGGGTCACAATAATTATCACTTTTCTCTAAAATGAGTGTCAAGTTGACAGGATTTGACGTTGTCCGGTTCAAAGACGGATCTAGTCATCCGTGAGTGAGTGTGTCATATATGTAATAAGTGGGGCTAAGCCAAGGTTCACGTGATGGTTTTCGCAAGACAAGCACGTTTACGTCATCTGTAAATAAACAAGTTGCATGGCCCACTCTGCAAATAAACGACCTGGCCCACTCTAATTCCAATTTCGTACTCTCAAGACGAGACCAGGTACAATTTCGAAACGATATTCCAATAAAATATAACTCGCTCTGTTGTCGACGCCTACAAGCAATTAGCAGGAGCTATCTCGATGATACAGGCTACCTACTCCCCCAGCTATCGATATCTGGTTTATTTGATTTAAAAGGTTAATGCCATGATATATTTAGTGATTTGAAGTACTGTCCTTTAATCACTCAAATGCGTAAAAGATAAAAGACAGAGGTTAGACATCGTGGTTGGAAATTGAAACAAAAACTAGAATCACCCAAAAAAATCACAAACTAATAGCAGAAAACAATTCGCTGGATACGTATTTCGACAACGAAGTTGTCCTCATCAGTAGCTGTTGCTAAACTACGTACCTAGCGCGTTAGTATTTTGTGTTTTTTTAGGTGATTCTGCATTTTGTTTTACTTAAATACGTTAAGTACGTGTTTTGCAGATTAGAAACATTTTTGGTGGTAAAATTTATTTACATAATGATGATGTGTTGTCTACTCTGCAATGTGCCTCACTTAAGAGTGTAAAAAATTTCGGGACGCAGCAAGTGCGTTATGGTAATGAATTTTTAATACATGCTTCAAATTTGATTAACTCAATTTTCTATAAGCTTAGAAAGTTGAATTTTGGTATGCAGTAAGGTCTTTTCCAAGGCAACATATTCACAAAATTCCATTAAAAAGCTTTGTAATTTTCTGAGAAAAAAAAAATTTCTCGAAAGAAAATTCAAAATTTAAATAACTCAATTTTCTATAAACTTAGAAAGTTGAATTTTTGTATATAGTAAGGTATTTCTCAAGGCAATATATCCATCAAATTTCATTAAAATTGCTTTGTAATTTCCGGAGAACATTTTTTTTTCGAAAGAAAACTCAAAACTTTCCCGGAAAACCTTGTCCGATTCTCCTGGCTAACGAACTCATCCAAGCTATTAATAAAAGAAAGGTACTTGCCGAGTTTCGTCGAAATCGGTTAATTATTTGTTGAGTTACCGGTTGGATACCTACATACATACATACATATATATATATATATATATATATATATATATATATATATATATATATATATATATATATATATATATATATATATATATATATATATATATGTGTGTGTATGTATCACACCGATAACTTAAAAAATAATGGGCCGATGATGATCAAATTTGGTGAGTACCTTCCTTTTGTAAGTGGCTTGGATAAGTTCGTTAGCCAGAAAAATATGATCAGTTTAAATAGATTAAAGAATACTTGGTTTTAATTAGTCAAAAGAATTCCCCCGGTACGTGCCAGTTCTGAGCTGACCTTTAATATATATATCGAATTTCGACCACCGCACAGGTCCACTCGTTTATATCCAATAACCTATCAGATTACGTGACTATAGGTACTTAGCGATTTTTAGCGAATTTTCTTGAAAACATTCACTAATGAGGAGATCACTCTTTTGAAATTTGAAAAACAATCTTCAAATGAGCGCAAACTAGGACCCCTAGAACCCATATCCATATCTTTCAGAAAAAAATTATATCTCGGGAAATAACAAAGTAAGGGCAACCAAATTTGGTACGCGTGTTTGTATTATAAGTAGTGACCCACGTACCAATTTAGGTCTGTTAGTTAAAAGACAAAAAAGTTATAGGCATTTAAAAAAAGGGGGTTTTCCTCAAAACGTCAATGTGGTGATTTGAAACGTCAAAATTCGCAACATTTAGGCAAAGATCCTGAAACAAATACGGATTACGTAAAGAAAATGTCGCAAGAAGAGTGTTATGCAAACCCTTAAGTTTCCGCTTAAACAGTCATTGTCCTTCATTTTACTAAAATATTTACAGAAAATTCATTTCAAATAGACCCTTTCTCTGATGCTTTGGCTGTAGGTTTAGTTAAGTTGATGCTTTGGCTGTAGGTTTAGTTAAGTTTTTGGTTTAACGGTCTATAATTTTAACTAATTTTCGTAGAAAAAAATCGTTAATGAGGAGACCGCGACTTTGGAATTTTAAAAAGATTTCTTGAAATGAGCGCAAACTAGGCCCCCTATAATCCATATCCGGGTTTACTTTCAGTTTTTATCTGTTTACATATATACAGGGTGTCGCATTTGTACAGTAAAGCTCAATATAATTGTTATTATACAAGATACGAAAAAAAATTGGATATGTTAATTATAGGGTGTCTTAAGCTGCATCTTATAACAATATTCTGACAACCACAGAATGGTCCATAAGTCGTTGGTGATCCCGATAATTGTTTTTTGCGAACACCTTATATTATTGCATTTTTGTATTTTTTTATCGAAATATGATGCATGTTTGTAAGAAAAAAATCGAGACGCAGTAAGTGCGTTTTGGTAGCGAATTTTCATTAAATCCTTCAAATTTCAACAACTCAATTTGCTATTAACCTAAGGTTTTGTTGGCTGGGAAACCAGTTTTCTCGGACACATTTTAAATTTAATTTCGAAAAATTTTTGTACATTTTCAAACAATAAGTAATTTTGATAAAATATGGTACATTGTTTCTACTATATAGGCTATACCGCTAACGAAATTGATGCCTACTTGCATTATAGAGATACATATTTGCTGTTAGAAACATGAAAATTTATTTCAATAGCGCACTTGCTGCGTCCAGACTTTTTTAAATCAATTAAAAGAGATGTTACGAGAAATTTTTAATTTTATTCAAAGAAAATTTTCAAAAAAATTTTATTCACTAGAAATTGCGAAGCAAATTTTTTTCACGCGAATTCGTAAACATATTTAATTTTTTTATCGAATTTTCGAAGAAAAAATTCGTTAATGCGTAGTTTTGAATGTTGAACACATTTTTTTAAATGAGCGTGAACTAGCCCCCCTAGTGAAAACCACATCACATAATTTTTAAAGTGAGCGTGAACTAGCCCCCCTAGTGAAAACCACATCACATAATGCACCCCTACAGAAGTCCAGAAAAGAGAAACCCCCTACCAACCCTCGTTTTCCCCCAAATCTTCCCCATGGCAGTTTCGTAAAGTTCTCAGAATCGTTAATATAATTTACAATTTACAATAGTTATTATAATTATTTTTTGCAACGATAAATTTAGTTACATACTTACCCTTAGTCATTCAATTCTTTTCCAGTTTTAGGAATTCAATAATAATAAGTTTTTCAAAAGAAGATCCAAATTTTTGTCAAAAATTATTGCTACTATAACGCACTTACAAGACTTTTTTGTAAGATAATAATAATCTTTATTGGTTCCTTAAGTACCCAGATGGATGTAGAACACGTCATAGGTATACAACACAATAATCTCCTCAGCAAACAACGATGTAAGAAAATAAAAGACAATACACAATAAAATTGAAATGCAGCAGCAACAGAATACTCTATCAAATCTAAAGTATAAACTATAAATACTTATACTATGATACACATAATCTCAAAGTAACAACCACAACAATGACTCTATCCAGTCCCATATACAATACAATGTACTGCAGCAATCATTGAACATGTCAGAAAATCAAACAACACATAACCCGAACAGTAAACCCACGCAAACAAAACACAAACACTGTCATAAAAGGTGTATAAATATGTACAATTAAAATGTGGGACTCAATTCAAGTGGACATAAAGCATTTATCATTAAAATTGATACTATAAAAGTCTTCCACTCTGTACAAAACCTGGTCAGTAAGAACCCTTCCCAGATGTACCTTAAGTCTGTGAGAGGGCAAGATTCTAACATCGCTAGGGAGGTGATTATACCTGTAACAATACAGGCTAATAAAAAAAGTTGGATGCAGCAAGTGCATTATGGTAGCGCACCTTCATAGAAATGAAGACTAAAGCAATTTCTGATTTGCAATGCCGATGAAAGCAGCGCTAGAACCCAAGAAGATTTCTTTCTTAAACTGGTGTGTATGGAAATCATTGACTTCAATGTCTTCGCAATAAAATTTCTTATAATTTTACGCGATTACTGCGATAATAATTTAATTGAATGTCCCAAATAAAACCGTCTTCGATGAATAACCTCATAAAGGGGTGAATGAGTAGCATAAGTGGAGTAATTAATTAGTTACAAGAGATAGAAATTGTTACCCTTGGCTGTATAATGTTGAAATGTCCATATATGGAGGCTGCTGTAAAAAAGACATTCGCTTTCAACGGAAAATCGATGTAAAAGGTAATGAATAAGGATTATGGTAAAGGGACACCCACATATTTAATCTAATATTAGTCGGGTCGGCCACCGCACGATATAATAAGACTATTACAAAATGGGTAGCTGAGCTGCTAATTGGATTCTCTTAGTATTAAAGATGATAGATGTATTACCATCCCAAAAAAGAATATATACACTTACATATGTAATAAATAATACATCTTTATTAACATTAAAAGATTTTGACAATGACAGTAACCTTGCTTTGCAGACGCTGCATATTAAGCATACTTGGAGAACCCAAATCATCACAACACGTTTTAAAAAACCTGACGAATGTTTCACTAACAAGTTAGCGTCATCAGAAAATGAGTAATTCTAAATATATTATATCTTCAACTCTATTAGCAAATTTTCAGTAAGAAATTCGCTATTAGAGAGGTCACGATGAAAAGCTTTTGAAAAGATTTCTTCAAATGAGCGCGAGCGCGAATTTGAGTCCCTAGAACCCAAAACCAAGGTCAGTTAATTTTTTTTATGTATCCCAAAAAATACTCAACTGATTTGAACGAAACTTGGCACATATCTTCATTGCATTAAGACCGCGGAGAAGTTCGTATATCAGCTATAATGGACATCAGGGTAACTGTAGTGAGACTTTACATGTGGCTAGAAATAGTGCAAATAAATCTATGTTGTGAATTTTTTCCAAATTTAAAATAAAATCCCAAAGACATGCGTTGAGACGACTTAGAGGTTAAAGTCCAATGCCTAACAGAGTAGTTAACTGCCACGCGTAGATTGATCCATACAACAGGTATACACGATACATCAACGGTAACCAAACTAAATATATACCAGGCATTAAACATACTACCCAAACCAACAATCGTGAAATCTCAGCCGCAATTATGGAAAATGACAGACGACATGAAATTAAAAATTTGCCAAGTGATTGTTATTTAACTTGGGGATTCAATAAATCATTAAAAGATACTATATTTGTAGCTTTATGAATGGCCTCAAATACAGTTTTAGATCAGCATAGATATATTATGCTGTCGCTTAATATAGCAAAAATGTAAACAAAATCAAGCCAAGTCTCTATAAAAATGATTCTAAAACAGTTTCTTTTATCTTTAAACTTAAACATAAGACCGAAACAGTCGTGGGATATGTTTCAATGGTAATTCAACAAATTCTGTAAATAATTGTTATGTATACTTTGAATATAATATCCCGGGCATGAAGCCGATCTAGTGTATCATGTAAACAAAACGTCAGTTGACGTATACCTAGATGGCGTGGACGCGTCGCGCTTGCCTCACAAGCAGAAGGTTACGTGATCGAATCCAGCTCGATTAATGTATGTTTTTTATGTTTTATTTTGACATTTGGAGAAACAATAGTGCACAGATTTCATACGCTTTGAACAACGTCACATTTTTGTTTAAAACGCCTGAATAAGTTTGTCACCTTTAGTCTGAAATTATAATTTTGTTATTGTTGATATTGAAAAAACTGGTTTGATTAGGTTGACTAAAACGAAATCATACTGGCGATTAATAAGGAAAAATAACTGCTACGTTTATAATTTGGCAGATACTTTACTTTTCTAAATATGAATTAAGTTTCCTTCTGGAAATATTCTGTATAACTTTAATCAAATTTGTAATACAAGTTTCTTTTAAAGATACTTACACTATTTACAGATACAGCAAAATTTAGTTCTTTAGCTTCATAGAAAATTGAGTTTTGGGCATTTTTCTCAAAAGAGCTTGGAACGCGAGATTTTTTTTGATAATAGCGACATCGAAGGTAACACTTTCGAAAGAATTCTTCTAAATGTGCGCGTACTAGGACCTCTAAAGTCGATCTTTCGGTCTGTGTAAGTTTAAAGTATTAACTTTACTAATATGCCGTTTAATAAAAGTGTACAATTCTTATGCAAATTCACTAGTATAACGCACTTGCTGTATATATATATATATATATATATATATATATATATATATATATATATATATATATATATATATATATATATATATATATATATATATATATATATATGTGTGTGTGTGTGTGTGTGTGTGTGTATTTAAAGATCTTCTCATATTTAATTTTAAAAGCTACGGCACGCTCCTAAAAGTTTATTAAGGCGTTGTGTAATGTGCGTGGGAGAGGTTGACATAACGGATGTCTTAGTTTGTTTTCTTTGAATGTTGGAAAGCTACAACATTTGCCTAATAAATTGAAACAACCAGACAACCAGAGTTGTCAGTTTCAAAGTTTTATTACACAAGCTTGGGAAGTTTCTCTCGTTAGGAAAATTCACGGTAATATTTATTTCTAGAATTGATTTGTTATTCAAAAAGCTATATGGTAAAATCGACAGCTAAATAGTCTAAGCCTGATTTTAAGTTGTGATCCAAACATTAACTAAAAAACTCTGGACGCAGCAAGTGCGTTATGGTAGTGAATTTTCATAGAAATGATCTGGCACAAAATATTATTATAACTTTTTTTTCTTGTAACATAGAAATCTAAATTTTGGTGTATAGTTTACTTTTTATATCGTAAACCTACCTACCAAATTTGGTTATCATAGATTTTTTATTTTTTAAGATAAAAATTTTTTTCCAATGAAAACTCAAAATTTTTCCGGAAAACCTCCTCCGATTTTTCTGATTAATGAACTTATCAAAGACATTTACAAAAGAAAGGTATACGCCAAATTATATCAAAATCTGCCCATTATTCTTTGATATAAACATTTTTTTCGAATGAAAACTCAAAATTTTCCAAGAAAACCTCGTCCGATTTTTTTGACTAACACACTTGTCAAAGCCATTTACAAAAGGAAGGTACATGCCAAATTTTATTAAAATAGGCTTATTACTTTTTGAGATAAGAATTTTTTTCGAATGAAAACTCAAAATTTTCCCGGAAAACCTCATCCGATTTTCCTGACGAACGAACTTGTCAAAGTTATTTACAAAAGGAAGGTACATAACAAATTTTATTAAAATCGGCTTATTACTTTTTGAGATAAGAATTTTTTTCGAATGAAAACTCAAAATTTTCCCGGAAAACCTCATCCGATTTTCCTGACTAACGAACTTATCCAAGCCATTTACAAAAGAAAGGTACATGCCAAATTTTATCAAAATCGGCCTATTATTTTTTGAGTTATCGGTGTGATACATATATATATATATAAATATATATATATATAAATATATATATATATATATATATATATATATATATATATATATATATATATATATATATATATATATATATATATATATATATATATATATATATATATATATATATATATATATATATATATATATATATATATATATATATACATATAAAAATTGAAACTGACCCCGGATATGGGTTCTAGGGGTCCTAGATCGCGCTCATTTGCAAAAATTTTTTCAAAATTCAAAAGTCGGGATCTCCCCATTAGTGAATTTTTTCTACGAAAATTCACTAATAAAAACCTTATAATTATTAGTTGAATAAAACTTTTACAATTATAACATTTTTTATGAATTTAGTCTAGGGAGATTTATCTATAGATTCGGCATGCTGAAATGACCAACAACACGATTCTTGGTCACGTGGTCAAAAATTAAATTACTGTTGGTTTTTACTGTTTTTTGCATTCTTATAGCAAAATGGCGCGGTTTATGTAGCGTGATATGTCATATCAATTTATTTTTATTTTAGGTGAATGAGAGAATAGTTTTTTTTCGATTAATTATTTTAGTTTATATGAAAAGCTCGTGAATTAAATCATCGCCGAAAACAATAAAGTTGTTTAATCATATTGCAAAAAAAGTGAGTTGTCCAAGACGCTAACCGTTAAAATAAGTTATGTTAAATTCTTTCACACAAAAATTGTGTAAATATCGCACAATTTGAAAATAAACTAATTTCTTATTTAGAATCGAAACTTAAAAATTAATAATGAATATATAAACCTTGGATAAATAATCATTTCAAGCGAACCGCTATACCACGTTAAAAAAACCAAATCTCGTGCGATCACCGAAGTTAAGCAATCTCTGGCATGTTCAGTGCCTGGATGGGTGACCGCCTGGTAACACCGTGTGCTATTGCCTTTTTTTGGGTAGTGACATTTCTGGTTTGTTCTTATTAGCGAATTTTTATTTTAAAAAAACTACGCGTTTTTTATTTTAAAATATTCGCTAATAGAGAGGTATCGATGGTGAGACTGCACAAATTATTCAAGTGAGCGTGAATTTGGGCACCTAGAACCGGAAACCAAGGTCCGTTTACATTTTTATATGTATAGTATACAGAAATGCCGTTTAAAAAATCATGTTAGATATATATATATATATATATATATATATATATATATATATATATATATATATATATATATATATATATATATATATATATATATATATATATATATATATATATATATATATATATATATATATGTATGTATCCACATGATAATTCAAAAAGTTATTAACCGATTTTGATGACACTCTGCAACAATCTTTATTTCAATAATGGCTTAGATGAGTTCGTTAGCCAGCCCTATCGGACCAGTTTTTCTAATAAAAATAAATTTTTCCGAAAAAAAGAATTTGTATCTCAAAAAAAAACAAGTTATTTTGATGAAATTTGATTGGATGTTGGCCTCGTAAATACCTTACTCCACCAAAACTCAACTTTCTAGGTTGATAGAAAATTGAGTTATACAAATTTGAAGCATTTAATGAAAATTCGCTACCTTAACGCACTTGCTGCGTGCCCAAATTTTTATATTCTACTGCAGGTAATCAGTCACTAACAATTTAGGGAGGTTTTGCCCGTATTTTTTGTAAAGTAATCTATCAGAAGACTACCCATAGGCGGCGGAGCGAGATTCATACACTGTCTTTAATTTTGATAACTAGTACATCTAGAAAGGGTAATTTATTATTAATTTCTAATTCATGGGTAAATTTTATTGAATCACATTTATTGTTTATATTTGCGCTAAAATCTTCTATTCTCCAAATTTTTGTGCGAAAATATCATCCACGTAACGAGACCACACCTAGGAAAATACTCACTTTCACGATCTGTTTGAAATCTACTCATGAAAAGGTCTGCAATAAATGGCGATAGAAAATACTAAAGACAAAGAACACACACCCAACACACAGTTACAGAAACTACCGTGAACCGAAACCGAACACTCCGTGTAGGAGACAAACACTCGTTCCACTACATCACGGAAGAGTGTGTTAGGCAGCAAAGTGATGCTGATCTAAGTAGATAATTTTTACCACAATATCGCCGACACTTCTGCAAATAAACTCTTGAAGAACTTTGTTTTAGGAAGATCTTATTGCAGAGTTAAATTCAAATCTATATTTATGTATATTTGTTACCTTCTCTTTGTGCTGTGTAAGTCCATTTCACAATTATGTATTTTATTTGTGACGAACCATGTAACCGTTGATTGTTAAATAAATGTTATGTTGTATTATTAAAATAATTCTGAATTTTACCTATTAGTGAATTTTCATTAAAAAAATTCACTAATAGAGAGGCATCGATGGGGAGGCTTTCGGAAAAGTTCTTCAAATGAGCACGAGTTAGGGCCCCTGGAACCCTTTGTTTTAGGAAGATCTTATTGCAGAGTTAAATTCAAATCTATATTTATTCATATTTGTTACCTTCTCTTTGTGATGTCTAAGTCCATTTTACAATTATGTATTTTATTTGCGACGGACCATGTAACCGTTGATGGCTAAATCAATGTTATAATGTTATGTTATCAAAACAATTGCAAATTTTAATTTTACCTATATTACTTTTTATTAGGTTAGCAGACATGGTCAATCACTTAGTCCTTGACTGTTAATACTATAGCGTGTTCATTATTTTTGAAATGGTAAAATTTTGTCTAACGTATATATGCCTATTATATTAATAGGCTAACGTTTACGTCTTTGTTGGCATAGGGTATCATAAAACTGATTAAATAATCGATGTTTAGCTTGCTAAGTAATGTAGAGCTGAACTTTTAGCAAAATGCCTTTTATGTTTGCAAAATCTGCTTTTCTACTCACCATACACCCACTGGACAGCTTTCCCGGTCTTCATAACATTGGGTGATCACCATACAATCGATGGTCGATGTCGCAGTCATGATACTTTGTCTCCAGCAGCTCTCTTCATTTCATTGTAACTTCCACACTTCATCAGTTGTCCCAGGCATTCCAGAAATGTTCTCCTTGGCCTGCCTCTTTTAATTTTTCCAGGATGTGTCCTTCAAATAATCTTTTCAGAAAGTTATTATCTCTCAGAATATAACCAATAAATTTTGCGAGCATCTTTCTTCTCTCCCTCTCCTAAGACTTTTATTCGTTTTGCTATCGGTGTACCATGTCCACGTTTCAAAAGCTTCATGTCGTGTTAATTTGTAGATCAAGTTTCCGCCCCATACACCACCACACTCCACATGTACGACTTGATGAACTGTTTCCTCAAGTCCTAATTAAAATGTTTATATGTAAGAAGAGTACTTTGTTGAATACTAGCTTTGCCATTGCAGTCCTCCTCCTCGGATCTTTGCTACATTTACCATGATATGTGATAATACTTCCAAGGTACATGAATACTTCGAATTGTTCTGATCAATTTGAATAATTCGTCTATCATTATTTTACTACTAAATCATTATTATAATAGTTGACTGAGGTGACAAGATGTTTTCGTTGACTATTTTAAAGTAAATACGTCAGTAAGTGTTAAAATTATAATTGGAACCGACAGAGCCGTAGCTGGAGTTAAATTTAAGGTAGGGCCGCAGTGGCTATATATATATATATATATATATATATATATATATATATATATATATATATATATATATATATATATATATATATATATATATATATATATATATATATATATAGGTGGAGTGGAAGTAAAAATTTTCTCAATGTGATGTAGTCAATCGATTTTTGTCGTACTTGACTTGTGAATATGAGGAGTGAGGTAATACCTAATTGTCAGGAAGGGGTGACTGATAAAAGCAAAAAGTTCATTTATTAAGGTTTATAACATATTTTAATATATGATATTCAATATAATAAAAAAGTTCTTCCGTTAAACAGCTGAATTCTTTGATTCGACATATTATTAAAAATGCAAAGGACTTCATTTAGGTCTACTGACTTCTTCTTTTTTCTTTTTTCAAATGCCAGAAATGCCTATTGATTGCAGTCCAAGTTGAAAACGTAGATTCAGATATGGCAATGCTACATTCAATGGTCGCCACAGATGCCAAAAGTTCATATGTGTCTTTGAACACCTCTCCCTGCCTGTACAAAACTTGCATTGTGTTTTCCATATCATTCTCGCGAGGCCTTAAATAAGCTTTCACTAAAGTTGCCTCTTCCCTTGGTGGAATTGTTAGACCTGCAAAATCAGTTGAAATTGTAAATTGGATATAAATAAAAATTAATAAATAACACTATGTTTTTTACAAGTATCAACATAGTTTTGTTTAATTTTCTCCAACTCACCTATGTTTTTCAACAGCACCATTTTGTCTACATTCAACTCATCGAGACTAGATCATGAATTTAGTAGATCACCGTTGTCCGAAAATCTTTGTAATTCAGCAGTTAGTATGTCCAATGTTTCGAAATACTCAGAGCATCCTGGTCTTCTATATTTTGTCTCGCGTAGGCACAGAAAGGGCTATACATCAAGTAGGCATCCATCCGTGCTGATTTTTTGACTTGTTTCTTCTGGGTCAGGTTTCTATGTTCGGAATCACCGCTTGTAATAGACTTAGCTCCTTTGAAAATTTGATGATACGTTTCATCTGATCTCAGTTTTGTAATTTCATTTAGGATGCACTTTATAATTGTTATGGCCTCTTTCACCTGCGCTTCGGGCTTGTAAAGCTGCGCCTGCATGCTGAAGCATGGATAAGATTTTTTTGGCCACAACCATGGCAATTCGGAAATCCAAATTGAGGAAGACTTTTTTAATGCCGACACTCTAGGCAATGTTGTCACCGTTAAATCTGTCATTTTTAATTTCATCTAACGTCTTTAAAATCGATGAATTATTATCAGGTACAACTTTTGTAACTGTTAAGTGCCTTGACCAACGCTGTTTGAGGAGCCGGCCAATCCTTTTTCCACTATACAAAGCAGCTATTTTGCCAGGGTGAAAGAATTCATGTAACATGACGCATCAATCAAAAAATAGACGAATGAAAGGCATTTTCGAAATAGTCCTGATCACCATCAAATGCAAGTGATGGTTCTGACAGTGGACGTACGGAAATTTTCGGCCCAATTTTTTTCTTTTCTGGCACAGAGTTGGTTTTATTTTTTATCTACGAAGGTACTACATATTATATTATGTGCGCCGGGAGCACACTTTGGAGCCTAGATTTTCTAGGACAGAATGAAGATTTGTATTAAACTGTTCGACAAATCGGTAACTTCACACTAAAGGCGTGTGTTTCTTGATTAAGCGGGTTGTCTGATTAAATGCAGTAAGCAGAAGTACTAACGTAGCAATTACTAGGGAGGAATGTCAATGATAGCATAAAAGAGGTAGAGATCTTCAATCTTTGTCCTGTGATGTAGAGAAGTACGATTGCCCCTGATAGATGAATCTCCTTTAACTAAGTGACGGATTAAGGGGGGTGGGGTCCATGGCCAAAGAAGTTCAGGTTAATAGCAAATTGAGCTATTGAAATTTGAAGTATATAATGGAAGTTCACTCCCATAACGCAACTGCTATGTTATATTTTGATAGAAAATGCAAAAATGCAATATAAGGCATGTTAAAGTTGAACCTCGAGGAGTCGCTCAAGGTTCAACTTTAGCCCCTACTTTGTTTCTTCTTCATCAATGACCTCCTCTCTAGCACATCCAACCCAGTTCACAGTTACGCGGACGACAGCACCCTCCACTCAAATATACAATATTCTGTCTCTTTAGCCCAATTAGATGAGGTTCGCAGACTCATGGAGCGTTCTGTCTCTGTTGATCTCCAAAAAATATTAGACTGGGGAAGTAGAATTCTTGTACAATTCAACTCCACCAAATCTCAGTCTTGCTTTCTATCTCATAAGAGATACACCAGCCCGAGACCCATCATAATGAACAACCAAGTTATTCAAAGTAATGAGTCCTTTTCACTTGTTGGCATTTCTGTGGAAAATCTCAATTGGCACCAACATGTCACATCAATTGCAGAACTTCCGGGTTCGCAAATACTTTTCACCAGCTAATCTTTATACCTTATATACTTCACAAATAAGGCCATACCTCGAATACTGCTCCCAGGTCTGGGGTGCCGCTGTCGCTTATTTGCTCGCCATCCTGGACTCCATTCAGAAGAGAGCTCTACGTCTCATCGGTGACCCTACCGACTGTAAACCCTCGTGGTGTGTTGTTGAAATAATAATTTTAAAAAATGCTTGATTAGAAGAAAAAATAATTGTATCGCCAACTAGGTGTCCTAGTTTGCGCTCATTTGAAGAATTTTTTTTAATTCAAAAGTCGCGATCTCATTAGTGGATTTTTAAAAGAAAATTGCTAGTGACGGAAATTTTACAAATATGGAATTTCCAGGTCTACTGAATCATTTCCCTGAAATTTGAGTAAAATCACAAATTTCCATAATTTTCGAGGGCATTCAAATTCCCTGTTTTTTACCAGTCGCTGGGTACCCTGAATGAAATGTATTAAGGAATTTTAATAAAGAAAATCAATTTTAACATTTGCAGCTTTATTGCAAATACCTGATCTTCAAAAATAAAAGGGAATCAGTTTAAATAAAATAAATACACATCATCTAGTTTTTTACTTACAACAAAACAATCGATACATTATTTACAACAGATGTAACCACTTTCGTTCATTTTACAAATGTTACAATTTTTAATAATATTTGTATAGTAAAAGAAAACAGAAATGATAAATTGACTCACGAATTACAATACATATGGACTCACAAATTACAATACATATTGACGAAAAACGGTATTTATTAGAGGTGTGCAAAGCTTTGAAATTTCGAATCGAACCCGAACTTGAACCGAACCTTCCGTCCGAAAACTTGTTCATGCTAGGCGATGTTAAAGTAGTTCGAAGTTCGAAATATGTAATTCTCTAAAATAGTTCCAAGTTCGTTACTTAAAAATACTTTGAAATTGAACTTTATAGGTATTCAATGCTGCTAACGGTAGTGAAGTTGTAACTCAGTAGATGCCCCGTTAACTCTGTTGCGGCGCTTTAAACTCGGTATCGGTCATTGAGTCGGTAGCGTAATTTTAGATTTCACTCATGCATATGTTTGACAGTTTGTGGAACACCGAAACAAGACAGAGCCATTTAACAATCACATTTTTTTTATATATCTTTATATATCCTAGCATCTCAGCATCTTTTTCGATTTCAACATTATAATGGCAATGTTCGAAACTGATCGGTAAAGTAAATTTTCAGAACTTATGATGATAATTGCAGATTGCCTTTCGGAAACACTAGAATAAACTTTTTTTTTTACAAAACACTTTAATATACACAATCAAGAGTTACTTAAAATTTTAAGTGGTTACTTTATATACTCACTTTTATCCCTCTGGTACATCGATAGCCTGGAGGTGCGCGAGAGTTATGCTCTGGGCGCATATTCCACGGTATTCGAAATGGAGGTGTACGCTATTCTGTCTGTAGCTAATCGACAGGATGTAAGGATGAGCCCTGAGAAATGTGTATAAACTTGCTCAGATAGCCAGGCGGTCCTATGGGCAGTCTGCGCGCCCAGAATTAGGACAACTCTGGTTCAGGAGTGCGCTAACGCTCTTACGAGACTGTCCAGGACAAAGCTGGTGCATTTTGTGTGTGTTCCGGGACACTGTGGCGTCACGAGGAATGAAGTGGCGAATGATCTCGCGTGGAATGAAGTGGCGAATGATCTCGCGAGGACTGAAGTGGCGAATGATCTCGCGAGGAATGAAGTGGCGAATGATCTCGCGAGGAATGAAGTGGCGAATGATCTCGCGAGGAATGAGGTGTCGAATGATCTCGCGAGGAGTGAAGTGGCGAATGATCTCGCAAGGCTTGGTTCCCAGCGGCCGTTCTGTGGCCCGGAACCTGCTATAGGCATAAGCAGGAGGGTGGTCTCCGACGCACTAGATAGGTGGACTGAGGAGGCCATGGAGAGGCACTGGGGGTCAGTCAGTGGCTGTAGGCAGGCGAGCAATTTCGTGGAGGAGCCGGACAGAAATAAGACTGTCTGGCTTTTTGGTAGGAGTCGTTCTGCGCTTCGCCGCATCATTGCGCTCTCAGAAGGCGAGACTGAGGGAACGTCTTACCACTACCTGTGTGAATGTGAGGCTTTTGGGAGTCTTAGAACAAGAATTTTTCGGTTCAAGGACTCTGCAGAGGAGCCAGGTAAGTTCCGTCCAATGGAAGACTGTCATGGCCTTTATTTCGAGGTCGAGGAGGTTTGGTGACTGAACCTAGGAAGTGTAGGGCATGGTTGCTGTGTTGCCGAAAAGGGCCCGTTGTGGCCTACTTGCCTGGCGTTAGCCTCCCCACCACTGCTACTACTACTACTACCCCTCTCAATCTTTGCTATAACTGCCTAGCTAATACCAAATAACAGCAAAGTATTTATAATTGAGTTTAGCTATATATGTAGAACAGAAGACTGTGCACGGTTATAACATTGGATGTCAGAAATGCATTCAATTGCGCATCCGGGCAAGTAATATTGGAAATGAGAAGAAGGGGGATTCAGGATAGTCTGGTGAACATAATTGCAGACTACCTGTGCAATAGACAGTTGATATTGGCAGACCAAATATCGTCGGCGAGAAAGGCACATGTAAACAGTGGTGTCCCGCAGGGGTCGGTCCTGGGGCCGACCTTGTGGAATATTATGTACGATGGCCTCCTTACCCTAGAACAACCAAAAGGAGTAACTCTCATAGGATTTGCGGATGGCATAGCTCTAGTTATCATAGCCGCAAATGAAGAGATCCTCATGAACACAACAAATGCTGCACTACAGAAGTTACCAATTGGATGGCAGGTAGGCATCTTTGTCGTGCACCAGAGAAAACGGAATGTGTCCTCCTAACTAAGAAAAGGAAGATGGATCCTATTGAACTTACAATAGAGAATGTAAGAATAAAACCTAGCAGAAGCATCAAATATCTAGGAGTTTGGCTCTGTACAAAACTATCCTTCGCTGAACACATTAAAAGAGTATCACTTAAAGCTGAAAGAACAATAACAGCACTCAATAGTTTGATGCCAAACATAGGAGGTCCCCTGTCATCCAAACGAAAAATATTAGCGAGCGTGGTATTGTGGCAAATCTTGTATGCTGCCCCCGTCTGGCACAGAGCCACTAACAACAAGAAATTGAGAGATAAGCTGACACGGCCCCAAAGGAAAGCAAGCATAAGAATATGCAGTGCATATAGAACCATCTCCGCAGAGGCAGCGTCAGTCATTGCTGGACTCGTTCCAATAGAACTCCTGGTGGAAGAGAGAAAAGAAAGGTATGAGGGAATAGCGAAATCAGAGGCCAAAGAAAATCTCATGGAGAGATGGCAGACAAAATGGGAGTCATCAGCGAAAGGCAGCTGGACTAGAAGACTGATTCCAACCTTAAGGCACTGGGTGGAGAGAACACACAGTGAGGTGGATTACTACCTAACACAAGCACTTTCAGGACACGGCTGCTCCTGAGCATACCTCTATAGATTTCGCCGGGCCGACACAGAGCATTGCAACTACTGTGAAGAGATAGATGATGCGATGCACACGCTATTTAATTGCAAGAGATGGGAAGCTGTTCCGACAGAAATTTACAGTGAAAACGAAGCTATTGTTCACGGCAGAGAGCATGATATCACAACTATTGTTGTCACAGGAAGCATGGAACAGTGTATATACCACAATTAGAGAGATAATAGAGACGAAAGAGGATGAGGCCAAACAGAGAGACTTGGGAACGAGTCCAAATATAACCATTACTGAACCCCTGATCTCAGAAAGATCACAGTGAGGAAGAGGGAGAATGGTAACATAAACAGAAGCATAAACAATGAGATATTGCTTTGAAGTCATGCGACAGCGAATTCCAAAGCACTATCTGCAGTTTCACTTGCTCCGGCAAGCTCACCAGCAACGTCCCCAAATTAAAAAAAAAAGCTATATATGTAGAAGTCTAAAAAAGTTTTCAATATGCCTTTTTGTATTTTTGATTCAATGTTGATTGATCTTCACAACTAACATCAGCACCGGAAGGCATTTTTACCCCATCAACCTCCAAAGATTGTCCAACCTTTCTGTTTTGGTCTACATATCAAATATTGTATGCCACAGTATCGACTTTGTATTTAAGAAAATTCTATATCAACATTGAAGAATTTTGGTAAGTTAGGTTTTAAATTTTTAAGAAGTTCGACTTTGAACCTTAGAAATACTATTTCAGAGGTTCGAAGTTCGAAACAGCATATTTACATGGGTTCGTTTATAGTTTGGTTCGAAAAAAACATGGGTTCGCACACCTCTAGCATTTACTATCATCAAATTATGTAGTTTTTGGAGTGATTCTGCTTTCTGTTTTATTATGATCAATATGACTTAAGAAGTAATTCTCAAAAAAGCAGTGATGAACATTTATTTAATTTAGTAACACACTAAACAGTTTTAGATTTTAATTTGGCAAGCACGCTTAACTTCTTCTCCATTTCCCATTTCATTTGCTATACAAACGATACTGATAAATAAATATACTTGGCTCTTATATTATAATAATTTGTTTACGCTTATCTCTTCAGTTAGTTCACTTATCCTGATCTACAAATGAAGATTTCCCCTTCAGTTAGAGGCCCTTTGCTGATGTTTCTCATGGAACTTCCTCATCCTCTCTTCTAGTTCTGGTCTGAAGTGTCGAATGAGACCTTGGACGGGCCAGGCTGCCCCATCAGCCAACGCACAGATCGTGTGCCCCTCCATCTGCTTGCTCAGCTCCCACAACATATCAATCTCATCAGGACGGGCGTTTCCATCTACCATACGGTATATCATCTTGTTTATCCAGGCTATACCTAAAATTTAAACTCAAATTAAATTAATTCTTGTTGCCCTTATTTAGTGAAACCGTTCCATATTAAATAGACTTTTTGGTTAAGCAGCTAGTCGATTAATCGAAGGGGATAGGGGGGCACTGTTATAATTTATGGATTAGACAAAGATACTGTAACGATGTAACAAGTTTAATGAAAATATGGAAAAAGTCTCTTAATATTTACAAATACTTCTATATATAAACTTATGTGAACTAGATTACTAAACTAAGCAAACATACTTAATCAGCATTCCTCTATACAGCAAAATAAATCCTAACCAATGCTATTGTTGCTATTTGCAATTACTAACAAAACTGTGTATTGTTTATAAAAACACTTAAAATGTGATGATGCTAAATCTATGTCAAATGATTACAATACAGATTGGACCTACTTAGCAAATTATAATTAATCTAATTTATCCGTTTCTCAATTCCCTGCTCTTTAGCTTGAAATAATATTATAATAAATATGTAACCTTAGGAATGCCTTTTTGGTAAGCTATTGTTCCCTGAACACTCTGCCTTCACAATTACTCATTTTCTCTTGTGTAACTGGTTTCACCGTTTCATGCATCATCAGTATGATAATAAATAACAAATTAATATTTATTTAAAGAATTTTCGCCTGTCTGATGATGCCGTTTGGTTAGGTTAAATTGTGAGTGAGCCAAAATGCTCCCTCCACTGTGACCTTAACGTCTATTGTGGCTCACGTCTAATAGTCTTATATTTCACCCAACAAATCCAGCCTCCTACAGAGGTCCACAATTTTTGTGGGCGAATGTTAACCCAGATCTTCTGGTTAAGCTGTGTCTTGCCAAAGAGCAGTTGTACTGTCCTGTCCGCAGCCGGACAGGACATGATCTGCTGTTTCGTACACAGCCGGCACTCGGTCTCACCAAGACCAATTCAGTGCATGTGGTGATGCAAGCGGCAGTGTTCTGTATACAGGCCGACCAGAGTTCTCAGTTGTTGTCTTGTTGTCTGTTTAGCTCTAGAACTTTCTTAGCCCTTGACTCTGGAAGGCCATCTATGAAGACCTTAGAGTGTGATAGTCCTGGCAGACTTTGCCATTGCTGGATTGTCCTTCTATCTGTCAAGATCTTTAAGATGCATTTGCTGTGCATGATGATATCTCCAGCACAGGTTCTGGTCCGATAAAGTCCTCCTGGACACCACCTCTGGCAAGCGTGTCGGCCGCTACATTGCCATCAAGGTCTGAGTGATCCGGTATCCAGACCAGCGGCACCTCATTGCAGCTGCCTAGTTTGTTGAGAGCAGATTTACAGCTTCATACCGTTTTTAGAATTGCAACAGTAGGAACCAAGTGCATTTATTGCAGCTTGGCTATCTGAATATATTTTTATCTATTTGTGTGTGCAATTGTTTTTTATAATTTCCCTTGCTGCCATCTCAATGGCATACACCTCTGCCTGGTGTATGGTTGCATACTTTCGTAGATATTCTGATGCAAGATATTCTTGCATCAGTGTTACTCCCATATGCGCCGGCTCCTGCCCTCTGATCGGTTTTGGAGCCGTCAGTGTACTAGCAGAGATCTGTCCCCAATAGGGTCGTTTGGTTTCGTTCCCAGTCCTCCCTGGCCGGAAGAACGGTATTGAAAGACAGATCTTTACTGATCTTTGTAGGCATCAGGTCTGAGACCATCCCTGGAACCACATGACCCTCAATGTCATCCGTTTGTTTTAATCTGTACATTGTCCACCTAGCCTCCCTCTCCAGCCAAATGTATAGAGGTGGAATATTCAGGAAGACTTCAAAAGCAGCCAATGGAGTGGTGCTTATCGCTCCTGTGATCATCAGACAAGCTTGTCTCTGTAGCTAAGCCAGTTTGGCACTGTGGATTACATTCTCTAACTGTGCGTTCCAGTTGACCTTCTTATCTAGTGTAACACCCGATATTTCGTCTGTTTCATAAATTGAATTATTTCCCCCATAAGAATAGGTGATTTTCATTTGTCCAACCTTCTTCTTCTGGTAAATGGAACAATGAGCGTTTTGCGGGGGTTCACAGACATCTGCTCCCTCCGGCACCAACTACATTTAATGTCTCTGGAAGAGTATTTGAAAGCTTCTCTTCAGATTTACTTTTAACCATTACAAGATCATCCGCATATGCCTGGACCTTAACCCCCTACAGTTCCAGGATAGCCAGCGAATCGTCCACAAAGAAAGACCAAAGCAGAGGGGATAACTCCTCTCTGCGGGCACCCCGTCACAGACCTGAAACTGACCGCCTCCACCTGCAGCGAGGTAATAATCATCCGATTGTGCAGCATGCTACCGATCCAGCCAAAAATTGTAGGTTCCACCCCTCTAGCGATAGCAGCTTCGTAAAGGGAGTTAGATAGTGCCGTAAAACGACGAAATTGATTACAGAGAAGTAAATAAGCAATTGTGAAGCCACTGAAGAAGTATCTACGATTATATAAATTAAATTGATACTTTAATTTTTTAGTGATGCATTGCTAAGGTGGAAGACAACGGGATAACCACGACATTGCATCTTTTACCGAAATAGACAGGGCGACATCGCATTTAGACTGTGATAATAATTGCAATTTTGTGCATCTAAAGAAAGTGAATTTATAATTAACACAACCTAGTTACCTTCTCTGCATGGTGTGCACTGTCCACAAGACTCGTGTTTGTAGAACATGATGAGTCTGGCGATAGCTTTTACTATATCAGTTTGTTTGTTCATCACAATTATGGCAGCGGTACCTAAACTGGTCTGGGCAGCCACCAAACCATCGAAATCCATCAGCACGTCGTCGCACACACTGTAAAAACAAATAGATATAACATAGATGTTTCTCTTAATTCAGACCCCAACTAGCACCCAAAGTGACGGCAACTGAGATCGGAACTTGAAACAAGTAGTTATTAGTTAATTGCCACTAATTGTACGACTCGATGGTGAAAATAATTTTATATTACACATTAGCAATGACAATTACGTAATATCACCATTATATTATAACTACTCCAGAGTTATGCAACTTAATAGCTGCTTCCAAAGTATTAGAAACGTCATCGTTACTCAAAGAATGACCTAAAAGTTCAGAGAACTTAAAGGTAGCAAACGACAGTAGCCGAAACTATCTTATGTTGCTGAAATGCTACATCAAAGTTTTAACCACTTTTAAGTAGCTTTAATAGTTACCGCGGCGTTGTCAGCCTCTTCATATTACACTTAATAATTGTGGAATTTTTTGGTGATATATTCTGGTGGCAGTCACATTCCCGCTACTTAACCCATTTGAGCATAGAGTCCCCTGAAAGGGACGCCACTGTTTTGAGCGCATGCGCGTTTCAGATGGTTTCCTAACCTCGTAATTTTGTCTGAGTGTTCAGTATTTGTGGTTCATTCAACTGACGTAAAAGTATTGAAAACTGTTCCTTGATTGTTCTTTTATGTGGCCATGGATCCAGAACTTTACTTGAAATGGCGGGTAAGTTTTTATTTTTTATTTTACTTATTTATAATTCTAGGACAATACAATTGGCCAGACATCTTGTGTATGTAGCTAAAATTGTCATGCTAGCTTATATATTGACACATCGGCAGGTGGTAGTGAACTTTTCCTTTACGTGATAGTAAAGGAGTTTTTCACGCCCGAGGAGGTACCACCCAAGTCCCATCGGACGTTTCCGGTTCTGGTGTATGAGTCGGTTTCCCTTATAAACAAAAATGATGATTACTCCTCCTTGTACAAGAGACTTCAGAGATAAACTACCCCTCCATTCGGATCTCCGGGAGAAGGGTGTGCATGAGGCGTTGGCATGAAGATTTAACATATCCTTCTCGAATATATGTGGCCTAAATTCTAAACTCCGTCCACCATTTCCTCCAGGCTAATAGGCTCCAACTTTTCTTCCTCACTGAAACCAAAATCAGTGCCAAAACAGCCACTAATCACCTTAATTTCCCGAGGTATGAGCTCCTTACTTCCTTTGGATTGCATGGAAGCGTGTGCGCATACGTCTGTAGCAATATAGCCCGCACCAGACTCCCCAATTTAGAAGCTGGAAGAAAAGACATACTTTGGATGAAACTCTCTTTCTCAGGGCTGGAACTAAATTCATCTGTTGCATTTACCGCTCACCTTCTGACAACAACTTTGTCCAGCTCTTTGACTGTCTTTCTGAAAAAACCGACCATCTGATTTCTGAATATCCTTCCTCAGAGGTTACTATTCTTGGTTACTTAAATGTCCATAATAAGGAATGGCTAGGATCTTCAGAAACCGATCCACAGGGGAGAGCAGCGGAAGCCTTTGCAGTCAGCAATTCTTTAGCCAATATGGTTCAGCAACCTACTTACTTTCCTCGCATCCCAACACACAGCTCAAAACCCTTGGGCCTCCTTACTACAAAACCTTAATGGTATAAGACATCAGCAAAGCCTCTGGCCTTGACGAGATCCCAGCAATTGTTCTCAAAAAATGCGCACCTGAACTTGCTCCTGTCCTGACTCGCCTGTTTCAGACATCTTACAATAGAGGCATATTCCCTAGTAACTGGAAAACTGCTCGAGTACAACCTGTCCTCAAGAAAAGATCCGAAGTGCTTCCTAGCAACTACTGGCCTATTTCTCTCCTTTCAGTCGTCTCTAAAGTGATGGAAAAGTATATAAACACGGAATTACTAAAATGTCTTAAAAAAACACAGTCTAATCCACGACAGGCAGTATGGATTCCGTCAGGGCAGATGAACTGCCGACCTCCTTTCCTTTGTCACCCATTCTTGGAACAAGTCTATAAAACTACACTGTGAATCCCAGGTTATCGCTCTAGACATATCCAAAGCATTTGACCAGGTCTGGCACGTAGCGCTGCTTAATAAACTTCCGGCCTATGGCCTACCACCAAAACTTTGTACCTGACAGCAAATTTCCTCTCCAACCGGAGCCTTTCTGTTGTCGTGGATGGTCATTCATCTAAACTGTCTCCAATTAATGCAGGAGTCCCTCAAGGTTCAGCTTTAGCCCCTACTTTGTTTCTTCTCTACATCAATGACCTCCTCTCTAGCACATCCAACCCAGTTCACAGTTACGCGGACGACAGCACCCTCCACTCAAATATACAATATTCTAAGCCTGCCTCTTTAGCCCAATTGGCTGAGGATCGCAGACTCATGGAGGGTTCCGTCTCTGTGGATCTCCAAAAAATATTAAACTGAGAAGTAGAAATCTTGTACAATTCAAGTCCACCAAATCTCAGGCTTGCTTTCTATCTCATGAGAGATACACCAGCCCTAGACCAATCACAATGAACAACCAAGTTATTCAAAATAATGAGTCCTTTTCACTTGTTGGCGTTTCTGTGGATTGAAATCTGAATTGGCACCAACATGTCACATCAATTGCAGAAGCGGCTGCTAAGAAATTAGGTTTCCTCTTCCAGGCTCGCAAATACTTTTGACCAGCTAATCTCTATACCTTATATACCTCTGTTTAGAGATTTGAGTATATAGTCTGTGTATAGGAAAAGGTTCGTGACCGTGGACCTGCCACCGAGGAAACAATGCTGTCTGGTAGTTATCACATTCCTGAAGACAAATGCAAGCTGCGGCAACACGATCTTCTCGAAAAGCTTGGACATTGCAGACTGAATACATATTGGACGATAGTTAGTTGTTAAAGTAAGAATAAGGCTCCACTATGTTTATGTTGCATAGATTCCCTTTAAAGGGACGGTCTGTAATAAACAACCAAAAAGGCATATTGTATTTTTTTAAGTTTTTCTGTACTTGTAACCCATTAAACTGTTTTGTAAGAAAAAAATGCATAAAAACAACTTTTTTTGATTTCATGCACTAATGGGTTAAAGAAGTAAATTCTACTATTTGTGAAATTGAAACAATTAATAAATTTCGTTGTATCATACCTCTTTGGGATAAGGGGAGTAGATGATCCTCCAGGAATGATGGCGAGCAGATTATCCCAACCCCCTGTGACTCCACCTGCATGTAATTCAATCAGTTCTTTAAGTGGGATACTCATTTCTTCTTCCACTGTGCAAGGATTATTCACATGACCTGATATGTTGAACAGTTTGGTGCCTGAATTACGGGTTCTACCAAAAGATGCAAACCAGGCTCCACCACGTCGACAAATTGCCTAAGAACAATGAAATTAATTAGTGAACATATAAATATGTATAGTCTATATTCTTATAACTTTCATAAGTTTAGTTCATTGAAATGATGCAGATTGCAAGGTGTTAGTCCGCAAAACGAGAGGTCCTAGGCTGGATGACTTGTTGACCCTATCTGGAAAAACAAACAAAAATTTAAACAAGTTTGGTAAAACCGGCAAATTCCTTGAGGAAACCGATGATAACTTTCACCATTAACTCTCCAGAAAGGAAGAATGAACATATCAAATATAATCACACTTAAACGAAGACCTGTTCTTGAAAATGTGATTCTCCAATTGTATGTGGATTTTGTTTTAACATGACGGAAAACTGAAGAGGAAGAATGTGGAAAATATTCAGCATCAATATTACTTCTGTGGTGCTTGTTTTCAGATTTTCACCAATTTGAGCTTTGTCCACTAGTGAGTTTTTAGATATGCATTGTTACGGTCACTTTTTTTCACAACCGTAACGTTTTTACTGAATCAACAAATTCTCAAAGGAAGCCTGGATAATCGTTAAGTTGCTTCAATATTGAACAGCAAACCGACCGCTCGATTAAAAAGATTTTAAGGAAATTCGCTTGTATCATCGCTATCCTGGCACCTCTACTGACGTCATCTGATTTTGCGTCGAATATTAAAAATATCTAGAAGCAACAGAATATCGTTACAGAGATTTACTGAAATAAATAACTCCATAATGACTCAATAATATCATCTAGAATATTAGAAACTAGATGCAAAAATATTAACAAGGAAAATTCGAGGGCCATGAAGTCGAAAATCAATGAGACAAGTTGACATTTGAAAGAAATGCCGACAAAGCGTGCGTTATCCTTAAGCAATAAAATATACTTGACAGATACTGGTCGAACCATTGGGACTGCGAGGCTTCGACTGTGTCTCTGCAGAAACGGGCGTGAAAAAGATGTATCTCTGCATCTCTCTCATACACATAGAGGGAAATGGGTAACTAAAGGACAGATAATATCGACAGCAGAAACATTGACGCTGGTAGCAGACCGGAGCTGCTTACTTAAACGTGTGCAAAGCCTGGCTCTCTCTCAGTTGGCCGATAGCACCCGCTTGTGCAACAACTGCAGCTGGCTGCTACATTAGTACCACGTTACCTTCAGATTATCGGTGGTCTAAAAAATAAGACGACAACTAGAAGTTGATCTGCGCTGATGGAACTCATACTGCCTGTCGTGTCACTACATTGCAAGCCAAAAGCAGACACACAATGATACAGGAAAATGAACTCAAACACCCTGACTATAATCAAAATATTCAACAAAGCTATAAAAAGTCCCTTTTAGCAAATAGTCCTTAACTCTATTATAAATTTTTTTTCTAACTTTGAGTCTCTTAAAAAAAGGAGGCAGTGCATTAAAAAAGTTGACTCCCAGATGATTCGTTCCATGCTGCGTGGCGCCTATTCGGTGCAGTGGAATGGACAATTCATTACATATCATGTATCATATGCATGATGTTGGTTATTTCTTCCCATTGTGTTTTTATTGTCCCATATATACAAAATGCAGGTAAGTATATAAACCCTATCGTCGAAATACCATGTTGCCTAAATAGCTCGCTGCAACTCTCCAGTGGTCCCACATTACTCAGCGCTCGAATGGCTTTTTTTTGTTCCAGTAGGACCTTCACTAACTGAGGTGAAGAGCCCCATATCAGGATTCTGTAAGTTGCTAGAGTGAAAGTTTGCTAAGTACGCTGTCCTTGCTGCCTGGTAAGTTGCAACCCTCGTTAGTCTCTTCACAACATACACCATACTCGACAGCCGTCCACACAAACAGTGGATGTGCACATACCACTTAAGAGAGGTATCCAGAACAATGCCAAGAAACTTAGCTGTTTCAGGCTTACCATTAGGTTTTACATCAAATCTCATTCTTGGGTTTTATTTTCATTTAGCTTCAGTGCATTAGCCTCAAACCAGCGCCTAGGATGGCATATGTAATTTTGCACAATTAACCCTGCTTCCTGAGTACTGCTTGCCCTGGTCATAAAGCTCGTATCATCTGCATATAAATACGTACCATATGCATTAACCCTATGTGTTAGGTCATTTATGTATATAATAAATAGTATTAGACCAAGAACTGAACCCTGTGGTACTCCTGCTTTTAGTTGAACACTGCTAGATGTTTTATTGTTCCAAACCATATCTTTTAAATTATCGCATTACTCTATTCTGAAAGGAGTCTCGACTACGACGAAAAAGTAGTGACGGTGCAGCATCCACATAAATAGTTTTAAAGTTTTAACCATAAACATAAGGCTAATTGTGCAGACCTGTATAACTGATTGCATAACCTATAGAGTGGAATATCATTTTCTTTGTATATAAAAAATTTACTTTTCCTCATATGGTCTACCAAGTTATACATATTTAACAGAGAAAACAGATATGATTACTTACTGGTGACACAGCCACTGTTTCAACATTTGTGACAGTAGTTGGACATCCAAAGACACCAACATCTGCAGGGAATGGGGGCTTCAATCTTGGCTTTCCTTGTTTACCCTCAATGGACTCAATGAGTGCCGTCTCTTCTCCACAGATATAGGCGCCTGCACCTCTGTGCATGAAAACATCAAAGTCAAATCCAGATCCACAAGCATTCTTGCCTAACAGACCCGCCTGGTATGCCTGTGAAAGAAAAAACATTTAAATTTTGGGTTTAAGGAAAAAAAACAGTTTGCTTCTTCATCGTGAGGATTTTCCTTCCATGCCTACAAACACCCCAGATGCATAAACCACAGGTTTGCCAGAAATCTTGCTTGCGGGTTTCTGCAGGAAGGGTCGTTCTAAGCCCCTTTCTGAATTTTTTTCTAAAAAGCCCCTGGGAACTAAAGCGCAAATTTAATTTTTTTTGTGTGTGCTGTGTATAAGTTTTTAATGAATTTTCATGAAGAAAATTTACTAATAGAGAGGTATCGATGGTAAGACTTTTAGAAATTTTCTTCAAATGAGCGCGAATTAGGGCCCCTAGAACCCAAATCCAAGGTCAGCTAATAAGTTTATTTATATGTATGTGTATATATATATATATATATATATATATATATATATATATATATATATATACACATATATATATATATATATATATATATATATATATATATATATATATATATATATATATATATATATATATATATATATATATATATATATGACATACTTGGTTCTCGGGTTGAACCGCGTCCAGAATTTATGAAAACTCGACATTTCAGCTCCTGTTTTGGAACCATTTTCAAGAGGTAAAGGAAATATGTAAGGACACTCTAAAGCCTCAATCTGCCTACTCTTTAGAGTGGTGAACAAAGGTTGGTAAAAGAAATATGTAAGGACACTCTAAGGCCTCAATCTGCCTACTCCTTAGAGCGGTGGACAAAGGTGGGTTGGTTTGTTGTAGCTCGATTATGAGGCCTCAATCTGCCTACTCCCCAAATCTCGCCGGAGATCGTCTGTTAGGTCTCAGTGTGTTCAACCCAAGGCCTCAGAGAGATCTGGCAGATTGAGGCCTTAGAGTGTCCTAACATATTTCCTTTACCTCTTGAAAATGGCTCCAAAACAGGAGACAAAACGTCGAGTTTTCATAAATTCTGGACGCGGTTCAACCCGAGAATCAAGTATGTCTCACATTAAAGACTGCGGAAATCTTTCTGAACATATATATATATATATATATATATATATATATATATATATATATATATATATATATATATATATATATATATATATATATCCTACCGATAACTCAAAAAATACTTGACCAATCAAAAAAAAAATTATTTTGGTTTTGTGGAAAAAGAAATCATTAAATGAGTGGTTCAGAATTACACAAAAAGCAAACACATTGTTTCAGTTATTTATCATAAAAAGGAAACAAACAATTTTTCCCTGACAGGGACAAAAATTCCCCCAATTTTAGTCAACTTTCGCATTTTTCCCCCAATTTTTCGTTGAGAAAATTTTTTCATCTACAAATTCCCTGCCTTTCCCCGGTTTTCCAGACGAGTGGGAACCCTGTACAAGCGCGTAGATATCATATATGTGGTTCTATCTACCAAATTTGAACTCAATTGGTTCAGTAAATCTTGAGTTATAACTAAATTAAAATATAAATAATCTACGATATGACCTGAAATTACCTCTGAATAGATGCCTATGTTAGACAAGGTCAGATTCTAAGTAAAACCTCAAAACGAAGAGCTGTCATTAACAAATAAGAAGAAGAAGAAGATAACCTTGAAATCGACTCCGCTAATACCTTAGAATATTGCAATATAAAATAACGACCTATATTATTCTAAGGATAATACAAACAGGAGTAGGTAAATAATAATCTAACTTTTAATTTTAACCTTCGGCTGTCGACTGTAGTAAATATTATGATTCTAACATCCAATCAAACAAATAAGAAAGTGGTCGTGTGCATCAGATCCAGATTATTAATCAATGCATGTAGGTACTGTATTACTAAACAGTAATAGTAAATATGTGTTGAAAAGAGTTTAGGTCAGCAAGTGGGTTATGGTAGCGAATTTTCGTAAAAATGTTTTAAATGGTGATAACTTAATTTCCCAGCAAACTAGAATCTTCAGTTTTGATACATAGTAAAACCCATATAAAGGCAGTGTGTGTACTAAATTAAAAAAAAACTACAAATTTGTTTTATAAAACATTTTTTGTTATTTTGTTTGCAGAAACTGGTGCGATTGTGTTGACTTAAATGGATCATACAAGCAATTAATAAGGAGAAATACCTTCCATGTTTATAATTTCGTAGATGCATTCCGTTTGTAAATAAAAATTAAATTTTCAGTGCACATGGGGGGTGTTTAGAAAAATCTTTTGAGAAACATGCTTAGAACCCCTTCTGGATGTCCAAACACAAGAAGAATTTCTTACAAACAGCCCACAAGAAAGTTACGGGACCAGGAGTGCTGGACGGGGAAGAATATAAAAAGGAAATGTGAGCGGAAAGTGCGAAAAAACCAGCTTAGTTGCACCTCTATAAGCTGCCTTTATCCCATTTTGCAGCTATACTTCCTTAAAATCCTGTTTACCCCACGCAGAACTCCTATTCACCGCAGGTCCCGCAACTTTCTTGGGGGTTGGTCTCAAGAAATTTTTCTTGTTTACATTGTTCTTTTTCGTTGAGGGTGGTTGTAGACATGTAGAAAGTGGAGGAGAACCCCCGTGATGAAGCTGCGAACCAAGATTTTCAAATTATGTTTAAATTGTTACCTGATTCAAGAAGCACTAAATGTAGTCAATGATTGGTGCCGAAGGGAACAGATGTCTGTGAACCCTCGTAAAACGATCATTGTCCCGTTCACCAGAAGAAGAAGGTTGGACAAATTAAAACCACCTAATCTTATGGGGGAAAACATACCATTCTCGGACCAAGCAAAATATCTGGGAGTTATCCTAGATAAGAAGCTCAACTGGGACAGACAGTTAGAAAATGTTATCCGCAGGGCTAAGATGTCCCTGTGGACCTGCCGGAGAATCTGTGGGAACAACTGGGGAACAAACCCCCAACAGATGTACTGGCTCTATGTAGTGGTTATCAGACCTATGATAACATATGGAGCCATAGTTTGGTGGCCTAAAGTACTTCGCGGTACCGCAAGGGCCAAACTGGCTCATCTACAGAGACAAGCATGCCTGATGATAACGGGAGCGATAAGCACCGCACCATCAGTCGCTCTGGAGGTCCTCCTCAATATTCCCCCACTTCACATATGGTTGGAGAGGGTGGCGAGGTGGACAACGTACAGACTAATACAAACGGTAGATAACATGCCGAGGGAAGTCAATCTGAGAGGGTCCGGACTCCTTGATGACAGTGATTGTCACAGGATACTGGGAATGGTCTCAGACTTGATGCCTACAAAAATCAGCAGAGATCTGTCTTTCAAGACCGTCCTCCCGGAAAGGGAGGACTGGGACCGGAACCAATCGACCCTGTTGAGAGCGGACCTCTGCTGGTACTCGGACGGCTCCAAAACCAATATGGGAGTAGGAGCCGGCGCCTATGGGGGCAGCACCGATGCTAGACTATCAACTAGTCTCGGCAAGTACGCAACCATACACCAGGCAGAAGTTTATGCCATCGAGATGTGTGCAAGGGAAAGTTTAAAGGACCTATGCACAAACAAATCGATAAAGATATATGCAGATAGCCAAGCTGCAATAAAGGCTCTTGGTTCCTACCGGTGCAATTCAAAGACGGTATGGAGTTGTAAATCTGCCCTTAACGAATTGGGCAGCTGTAATGAGGTGTCGCTGGTCTGGATACCGGGTCACTCGGATCATGATGGCAACGTTGCGGCAGACGCGCTTGCCAGGAGTGGTGCCGAGTGCGGCTTTATCGGACCAGAACCGGTGCTGGGAATAACATCTTGCACAGCAAAACGCACCTTAAAAACCTGGACAGATAGAAGGACAATTCAATATTGGCAAAATCTTCCAGGATTAGCTCACTACAAGGCCTTCATAAATGGCCTGTCTGAGTCAAGGGCTAAGAAACTACTAGAGCTGAACAGACAACAACTGAGAACTCTAGTAGGCCTATATACAGGACACTGCCGCTTGCGGCATCACATGCACCGTATTGGAATCGGTCAGGAGACCGAGTGCCGACTGTGTATGGAGGATGACGAAACAGCAGAGCACGTGCTGTGTTCCTGTCCGGCAGCGGATAGGACTAGACACCTGCTCTTTGGCAAGGTAAAGCTTGCTCCAGAGGATCTGGATCGACTTTCGCCCACAAAGGTTATCGACCTCTGCAGGAGGCTGGATTTGTTGGGCGAAATATAAACATTAGGCGTGAGCCACAATAGACCGTTGGTCGCGGTGGAAGGTCCGGTATGGACCACTCACAAACAACCTAACCTAACCTAACCTACCTGATTTCATTTGACTAAAATATTTTTACAAGATTAATTTGAGGTTGCCTTGTTTGTCAGTCTCACATAGAGAGCTACAATATTTTATCATTTAAGAAAAGTATGGATACAGCAACAGTAAATAAGTGTTGAAAAGGGTCTAAGTCCAGCAAATAGGTTATGTGGTAGAAAATTTTCATTAAAATATTTCAAATTTGATAACTCAATTTCCCATTACGCTGGAATATTCAATCTTGAGCCATAGCTAAACCTATGTAAATGCAGCGTGGGTACTAAAAGAAAAATAACATGAACTACTGACCAATAAGTATTCTTAGCGTTATTCCTAAAGTTTTTGAGGTTAGCTTTTTGTCGCCTCATTTTGTCTTCTATATTCTGTATTGTACCCTTGCAGAAGTAGCCTACCAGAAAACTCTGTGACAAGCCTTTTGTAAATTCTAGATTCCCTTGGGGATGACCAGTTAAAAAGGTCGAAATGTGTCGGGACAAGGAATAAAATATTTTTTTTGGAAAGAAAAAGCCTTTTTATGCAACTAACCCAAAGATTGGTTTAAAGTTTTTCCAATATTTTCCACCTGAATTAAAATTTTCTACATGAAATATTAGATAATTTACCACTACTACTAACCTCAGCAATAGCAACCTGCATATTGGAAGCCTCATTATAAAACTCTCCTCTGATGTAGATATAGGCTGCCTTGGCTCCCATAGCTTTGCCCGCTATAAGACACCCCTCCACCAGTTTGTGAGGATCATGCCTCATGATATCCCTGTCCTTGCAAGTGCCTGGTTCACCCTCATCAGCATTTACCACAAGGTACTTGGGTCTACCATCACTAGGTTTGTTCATAAACGACCACTTCATTCCTGATGGGAAACCAGCACCACCTCGGCCACGGAGACCTGACACTTTAACCTCATCTGAAAATTAGAAAGTCAAACATGACATTTTATATACACTACATTTAGTTAAGACACAATGAGTAACATAACATTTTAATTTAAGATTTTTTTGTGGTGAAACCTGGTCGAAATCACAAGCTAAATAGAAATTTCAACTTTTAATTTTTTAATGGTTTTAGACTGTAAAGTTTCACTCACTTATGATCCAATCGGCACCTTTAAGCAGAATCTCTTTCGTTTTATACCAATCTCCTCTTTTCAAGGCACCTTTCAGACGCCAATCATGTTTACCATACAGATTGGTGAAGACCCTGTCTTCGTCAGATAGTGGTCCAAACTTTGTTTTAGTCTGAGGAGGCGGAGTCCCCGGTGCAGTTGCATAGGACGCGACCTGCACATTGCTGAGCGGCACCACAGCACCTGTAAACCCACATAAGAACAATAACTGATAATTATATAACAATAATTGTTGGTTATGTTAAAAAGAAACTATATAGAAAACTGAAGAAGGTGAAAGGTGTAATATGAGATTAATCAAACTGCAACAATGGTGATTATTACAATTATTAACAAAATGCCCACTAACCATATTGCGCTTTTAATAAATTACTAAACCTAATCAAGGAGCCAGCCATTTTGACATTGGAATTTCAGAATTAAAAAACAACTGAGCTGTCAGCTGCCACTGTCAACAACATCATCATTTTGCCGATTTCACCAGACAGCAACAGTTGAACTTCGATGGTTGTGTCAAATTATGCGTTTACCAATCCCGCTGAGTTTCTGCTAGAAGTTAACTCTTGCAATTTGGCAATTTGTCAAAGCGGAATGACAGAGAAACGTCACATGATAGTGCTGGTATTTTGCGTTCATCAGTTTCCAGCCACTACAAATGTATCGGACGTCAGCAGATACGCTGTTGGCGCCTGGGGAATTCAGATACTTAACGAGTTCACCGGGCGCAGGTCGCTGCCAACAGCTGCATTGTTAAGTCAAAAATGTAGACAAATGTCAATATATTTTGACATAAGAACGCAGCCTCTGGCGCCTTGTGAACTCACACTTTCTATTATAGTTCAATGTCAAATTTTATCACTATGGGCGTTTGAAGTGTTATTATATCTTTATACAGTTATTTCAGTCGTGTTCATCAGGCGCCAATGGCTGAGTTTAAGCGCCTCATCTGTTGTCGGCTTATAAATTTCAGCGGTTGGAAATCCTATTAACGCTTGGTTGACTTCAAGCAGTATTTTGACGTTTATCACTCATTTGAAAATTCCGCTCTATAGTCTGTAGTCACCCCAAATCAAAGCAATATATCAAAGAACTTTTCAAATCGAAATGAATAATGAAAATAATGATCAACTTGGTAATGGATATAATGATAGTGCTGCCTGAAAGAACCAAACAACGAGAAATTTAGATTATTACGAGGATATCGTCACATCCATCACTATGAGAATTGTTTATGAACTTTGTTACTTCTATGGTCACAGGCGGGTTCTAAAGTGTGTTGGTGACAGCGAATACTCTAGAGTTATATTTCGAGAATAAATTAGAAACGACAGCTATTGAACAATGTAGAAAGGTCTAGAACTACTCTATGAACAATATAAATAGGCGAGCCGAAAAGAGAGGGAGTCAGTCAATAGTAAATTAGTGTTGATGTATAATAAGCAATCATAGAAATATAGTTACATGGACATATAGTAATATGGATAAATATTTTGATGATGGTGTTGGAAAATAGTTGGTAATAATAATAAATTAGTAGGTCGAAAAGCTGTTTTATTCATGATACAAATAACGAGCGATATGATATTCTGACTACCTATTTTTAGACATGTCACGCGCATGGTGTCAAGTGGTGAGTCCAATGCAACAATAATATGCTGTCATGCAGTGGGGTTTGACGTTTCATCACATCCTCTTAACAAATTACGTATTTTACTAATATTTAAGTGCATACAGTTGGAAGTAATAAAAATGAAAAAGATTAAATTTAGTGCTGCGATCTATATTATTTGAAAGAGACAATATAAGCGTAACTTCAACCGCAATAAACTGACGTATAGAAACTTTTTGATTGCGAATGACTTTGTTTTAAGTGTGTAGTTGGACTTCTATAACGTTACTCACCGCGTGACGTCATAGGAGGGGGCGGGCATATGCGCAATATCATATCTCTTCTAAGTCATTATATCATGTGTTTTATTAGTAAGCAAATCCAGAACCCCGAAGAACGTAACAATATAATATTCAATTATACTCCAGATGATTTTTAAAACAATTTTAGAATATTTCGAACAACTGTTCATGAATTGAGAATCACAAAGAATAGCCGCGCACAAATAAGGAATTCAGAACAGTGGGTGGCTACATAACTACATATCCTCCATCGGGATGTTGGGTTAGCGAAAATTAATTCCGTTTTAAGAAATCAGTGACAGTCGAGTTCAAACTTGAACTCTGCGGTATTGGTGAACGCATACATTGACTCAACTGTTAAAGCGTGGGGAACACAGCCACTGTATTTTAGATTATTAGCCTTCTCATATAACGCAGTAGACTGATGTTCTGTAGATCATAAATTGCCAAGTTCACCAGGCGCCAACAGCTGAGTTGAAGGGCTCATATGCGGGCCACAAATTCATTTCAGCGGTTAGAAACTGATGAAAGCAATTTTTTATGAGGTTTGTCTGTCATTGCGCTTTGACAAATCGGCAACAGTTGAGTTAAAGTGTGGGTATCTGGTGAACTCAACATCGTTATTAAAAGAAGTTCACGAGCGTCTCGCCACAGTAATAACTGGCTGCATTGATCATGCGCACTACTCAGTATATTTTAAGTAACGAAATAAAAGATCACCCAACTGACTTCTCTGGCATGAGTTTACCCAATTAAAAGCAAAGAGGGGAAAGAAAATCAACCCTGCCATTCATGTGAGCATAATGTACTTGTCCTTCTTTTAGCTTTTGATTAGTCAAGAAAAGCATAAAGCCTTTAACGACACAAGAAGCCTATGTCCGCATTATTTCTGAGGCAAAAAATTTGTTTAATAACCACATCAAAAACAAAGTCGTCTCAAGCTCCAACGGCAGCAAACCCTTCTGGACTCTTGCTAAATCTATTGGGAATAATTTCTGCAAGAGCACGTTTCCACCTCTTGTCTCGGGATGAAATTGTTTCTACCGCCCTGGGAAAGGCTGAACTTTTTGCCGTGTTGTTCGCCGGCAATTCTACTCTCAACTCACCTCCAAATGTTCAACCACCAACAGTCCCCAATGTCGCGCATAAAATGACGGATATCATTTTCAAAACTAAACAGGTACGAAAGATGCTCTCCTCTCTTAATACCAGGAAAGCCTCTGACCTTGACGAGATCCCAGCAATTGTTCTCAAAAAATGCGCACCAGAACTTGCTCCTGTCCTGACTCGTCTGTTTCAGACATCTTACAATAGAGGCATATTCCCTAGTAACTGGAAAACTGCTAGAGTACAACCCGTCCCCAAGAAAGGATCCAAAGCGCTACCTAGCAACTACAGGCCTATTTATTTCCTTTCAGTCATCTCTAAAGTGATGGAAAAGTATATAAACATCGAATTACAAAAATTTGTTGAAAAACACAGTCTAATCCACGACAGGCAGTATGGATTCCGTCAGCGCAGATCAACTGCCGTCCTCATTTCCTTTGTCACCCATTCTTGGAACAAATCTATGGAACTACATGGTGAATCCCAGATTGTCGCTCTAGACATATCCAAATCCAAAGCATTTGACCAGGTCTGGCACGCAGCACTGCTTAATAAACTTCCGGCCTATGGCCTACCACCAAAACTTTGTACCTGGAGAGCAAATTTCCTCTCCAACCGGCATTTCTGTTGTCATGGATGGTCATTCCTCTAAACTGTATCCAATTAATGCAGGAGTCCCTCAAGGTTCGGCTAAGCCCCTACCTTGTTTCTTCTCCACATCAATTACCTCCTCTCTAGCACATCCAACCCAGTTCACAGTTATGCGGACGATAACACCTTCCACTTAAATATACAATATTCTAAGCCTGTCTCTTTAGCCCAATTAGATGAGGATCACAGACTCAGGGAGGGTTCTGTCTCTGTGGATCTCCAAAAAATATTAGACTGGGGAAGTAGAAATCTTGTACAATTCAACTCCACCAAATCTCAATCTTGCTTTCTGTCTCATAAGAGATACACCAGCCCTAGACCCATCATCTGTGGATCGAAATCTCAATTGGCACCAACATGTCACATCAATTGCAGAAGCGGCTGCTAAGAAATTAGGTTTCCCCTTCCGGGCTCGAAAATACTTTTCACTAGCTAATATCTATACCTTATGTACTTCACAAATAAGGCCAAACCTCGAATACTGCTCCCACATCTGGCGTGCCGCTGCCGCTTCTACACTTGCTATCCTGGACTCCATCCAGAAGAGTTATACATCTCATCAGTGACCCTACCCTCATCCTAAGGCTGTCATCGCTTGCCCACCGACATGCGTTGGTGACCTCTCTCCCTTTTATATATATCTGCACGGGCAGTCCTCAGAGGAGCTTTCTTCGACAGTTCCACCTGCTGTCCCTAACAGATCTACTAGGGGAACAGAGTGAATGCACCTTTTTACTGTCCAGGTCACCAGACATAGAACATCTTGTAATGCTTGCTCTTTTGTCCCGAAGACTTCCAAGTTATGGAATTCCTTGCCGGCACATGTTTTTCCTTCTCCTCCGAACCTCCAAGTCCAGAATTAACAAGTTGCCTTTTTCCTCCTTGTCGACACCCACGTTACGATAGTATATAGGCTGTAAGCCCTCGTGTTGTGTTGTTGAAATATTAAAAAAAAACCACAGTATATAATATAATTTATAATTTCCAAAGACTAACAACTACAAAACACTTGTGTTTATGAGCTTTTAATAAATTCGTGATTGCAAAAACCTTTCACAATATTTACAACATGCCACTGAAAGACACAATACAGCATTAAAACACCACAATGATTCCTGAGAACTTAGTGCTTACTATTTTTAAACTGGACTATATTGATATTAATAATGCCTATCAGTTTTTTAACACCACAATAATACAATCATAATAACAAATCAAAACTAGTTCCTTACTGTACAAATAACATCATTCTCTGACTCATCCAGATTTAATGTTGATTCTATAACTTGAGTGCTATTTGTTGGCACTGTGGCTTGCTGGGCAGGCAATAATGCTTGCTGGGCAGGCAATAATGCTTGCTGGGCAGGCAATAATGCTTGCTGGGCAGGCAATAATACTTGCTGGGCTTGAAACTGCTTCTCCTGAAGCTCCTTGATCTGCTGCTGTAGCTCTGCATAACGTTTTTGTAGGGCTCTCTCTCTTTCTGTTTGTCTATTTACATCTTCTGTGAGCGACTGAAAATTTAAGACAATACATATTTAATAATTAAGCATAAAAATGAGAAGTAAATGTAAAACAGCTTTGGTTATGAATATACAGTTAGGATTGAGATATATTTAGTTTAGATTTTTAAACTGAAAGTTTACGTTACTATGGATACAGCAAAAGTTGTCAACAGCAGTTAGAAAATCTAAATTAATACTCTTACGTCTTTAGTGAACAATTTTAACAACATTTTTCTCGAAAACTGTACATCCTATGGAATTTCTATCAGTATACCTTATTTTTGTATTGGTTTGAATGTTTTTAAACCGTTGGAAAATTTAAGAAATTTTCACTTTTAACATTTTTTTTTTTCTAAATTTAACACTCAGAGTGCCTGAGCCAGAGTACTTTATAGTGAAGTTGAAAGGTTACTACTACTTTATAGTCGTCTCGAATAGTAGGTTAGGTTAGGTTTGTATGTGAGTGGGCCATATCGGCCCTCCACCGCGACCTTAAGGTCTATTGTGGCTCACGCCTAAAGTCTATATTTCGCCCAACAAATCCAGCCTCCTGCAGAGGTCGATAATCTTTGTGGGCGAAAGTTGATCCAGGTCTTCTGGAGCAAGCTTTACCTTGCCAAAGAGCAGGTATCTAGTCCTGTCCGCTGCCGGACAGTAACACAGCACGTGCTCTGCTGTTTCTTCATTCTCCATGCACAGCCGGCACTCGGTGTCCTGACCGACCCCAATATGGTGCATGTGGTGCCGCAAGCGGCAGTGTCCTGTACACAGGCCGACTAGAGTTCTCAGTTGTTGTCTGTTCAACTCTAGAAGCTTTTTAGCCCTTGACTCAGACAGGCCATTTATGAAGGCCTTAGAGTGAATAGTAAACTATACTTCTTGAGGTAGCGGAAACGTGACTACAACCAGTATATATCACCAAGAAGTTCCACAAGTATAAGGTGTAATATGAGAGGGCCGGCAACGTCGCTGCGACTATTAATGCTACTTGAAAGTGGCTGCAACTTTGATGTAGCAGTAACATAACATAGTTTCAGCTACTGTCATTTGCTACCTTCAAGTTCCTGGAACTTTTGAGTCGTTCTGTGAGTAACGATGACGTTCCTAATACCTTGAAAGCAACTAAGAAGTTGCGTAACTCTAAAGTAGTTATAAATGGTGAATATTAAGTAATTGTCACTGCTAATGTGTAATATAAAGTTATTTTCACTGCTTATGTGTAATATAAAGTTATTTTCACCACAGTCGTAGAATTAGTGGCGATTACGTAATAAATACTCATTTCAAGTTCCAATCTCAGTTGCAATCACTTTGGTGCTAGTTGGGATCCGGCACGCCAAACGGAAGACTGATGGTTGAGTAGGTACAGTCAGCCATGAAGGAGACTCAGTGTGCTCAGCGAGAGATTCGAGGTTGTTTATGCTGGTCGATTGTCCGGGCAACGGCGGAAGGCTGCCGTGATTACAAAGAGGAGCACTCAGTCGTCCGAGTCACGCCAGGGGAGACAGCAGAGATTTCAGGAATTCCAACGCCATTCGCAGATACAGTACATGAGCTGTCGAGAGTTCCACCATACTGATTGTCGTACGATGATCGTGTTCTTATTGGGTACCGAGATTGGATCAAGGTAGAGTCCGGCCGAACGGGAGTTGAAGCATAATGGCAGGTGCACCAGGTCGTGGAGTGGCAGCCGTGATCTTAATAAAGTTGCTTTGTTTTGGTTTCGATAGACCCAGGTATCCGACGTATATCAGCGTTTATGGGCAAGCCTGGAGGACTAGGGGGTGCATTCCGAAATTCCAATTCCCCAGGGATCGCAAGGGTAAGCGGCCAGACGGAGGGGTTGCGAGTCAGTGTCGTTGTAGCGAATGCGCTATTGTCTTCAGTCAAAAACAGCACTCCGTGTGGTCGCCGCTCTGCGTTCCTGGGAAGGGGTTGGAACGGGAATATTCCTCGGCTGTAGTAGATCTGTGTTGCAGCAAGTGTGCTGTCCCAGATCGAAGCAGGACATCACCTGGCCTCCTGGGCTGTCCATGGCCCTGTCTGGAGGGAGGGGGGTCCTTTAGACTTTGGTCCGCAGCTAGCTTAGCTTGATGTAGTGTCCGTCACACCCTATATGCTGCATGCCCGCTTAGAGTACTCGCTATCATTCCCTGCCCTTCCCGCCGCCCCGCACCGCTCAGCCAAATCCTGGCTGTTAAAGGTATTGTCGCTTCAACCACCCTATGCGTAATCTGCGAGTAGCTTTGATAATAAAGCCAAATAACCACCTCTGTATCTAGTTCCCCATAACTGCTTTGTATATAGCAGGACCCCTTTGTTTTCTTTTGTAAATAGATTTTCTTTTAATTTACTCGCCATTTCATTCAATCACTCCAGAATATCCACCCAAACAAGCTTTAACAATAAATCTCTAATAAAGACCATAACCAAAAGTCCCGTGCGACTTTGTCTTAACTTAGGAGGACCCTGTCTCCACTGGTCTGGAGTCTACCCCGGGCTTGAGTGATGTTCGACAATGGCTATATATATATATATATATATATATATATATATATATATATATATATATATATATATATATATAAATTGAAACTCACCTCAGATTTGGGTTCCAGGGGTCAGAGATTGCGCTCATAAGAAGAAATTTTTTCAAAATTCAAAAGTCGTGATCTCATTAGTGAATTTTTTGGAAAAACATTCACTAAAATAACTACTATTGAGGAGATGAACTTGTACCTGAGCAATATGGTATGCAATATTTTTGCAGAGTTATTTTTTGAGTTATCGGTTGGATACACACACACACAAATATATATATATATATATATATATATATATATATATATATATATATATATATATATATATATATATATATATATATATATATATATACAGGGCTTTCATTAATTCCCGGCCCCACGTGACCGCTTAAGTTAGGCAACCCGGCATACACGGTTGTATAACCTGAATTAATGAAATGCCTAAGATGCCAGTGTTGTCTCATATTTCCTTTGGGGTTTTATAAAAAATATAAAAATTATAAGTTGAAACAGTAAATGTCTTAACTGTATTTATTATTTAGTATTCTTAACAGCAAGTCTATTCATGTATGGTTTACTGTTTTTTGATTGTTTTAAAAAATAAATTAAAAACATAATAAAATATTACCTTTATTTTCTATAGATATCAAAATTTTGTAATGTACGTAAACAAATTGAGGTCCGATTATTTAAACTTCTAATTTACGGTTTTAGGAATGTGTATTGTGTAACATGTAACAAATATGTACCTGTTTGGGCAGATTACCGACGAACTGATTTGGTAGGGCTTCGTTCCATGCGATGTCGAATATCGTCAACAACATAATCTCAACATACCTACACTTTTAACTTACGTAAAAACGCAATGAAAATGCTAAGTTTTGATAAAAACTGTTTATTTTTATTGTCCAACAGATAGAAAATTATTTGAAGAAGGTAAACACTGGTCGAACTTGGAAAATGCACAATATACATACAAAATAACAGTCAAAAGGGAATTGAGCACCAATGTACTGAACTGTCAATTGATTTAGTAACTTTAGGATCCCTAGTCTAGTGGTTTTTTTTGGTTACTTTTTGACTGCCAACTCATAAAATTATATTTCACTAAGAGAGAGACAGAATCCGGTCACGTGGGGTTCGGGAATTAATGAAAGCCCTGTATATATATATATATATATATATATATATATATATATATATATATATATATATATATATATATATATATATATATATATATATATATATATATATATATATATATATATATATATATAAACATTTAAACTGACCATGGAAATATGTTTCAGAGGCCCTAATTTGCGCTCATTTGAAGAAATTTTCTGAAAGTCTCACCATCGATACCTATCGATTAGAGAATTTTCTTAATGAAAACTCACTAAAATGTGTAAAGAAACTGATACAACTTACCTGTACTCTTCTTGGTAAAGCAACTTTCTCTTGATCCTGCAGGAACCTAAACGTATTCAATTCAAGATGTGCCTGATCAGTTTGTTCGTAGAGATCATGTAACTGTTTCATCAACGCTTGTGCTTTCGACTGATACCCACCTGTCAATATCTTCAATTTTTTCTCCATTTTCGCCGCCCTCTTGGCTTCACTCGCCATGTGAGATCTATTTTGTTCAAGTCTCTTCTCTGCTGAATCTAATCTGTCTTTTTTGCTGGCGAGATTAGCCCTTGTGTAACGATTTTGATTAGGCAAGAAAAGAACTTGGCTCAAACATTCTTCCCAAACCTGTGTATATGCTTCTAATGGTAACTCGCCGTGATTCATTCCATACTTTACCAGGTCCATTTCACGCTTTAACATTGCCTTAGCTGTTTCTATATCGTGCTTGTCAAAACTTTTATAGGGGTGTTGTTCTAGAAATGCAAGTTGCTGCGCTTGAGTATAGTTAGATCGTTTTGGATTAGAAAGCGGATTCTTCAAGCTATCATACTGTAACATTATACACATTTCATTTTTAACGAGTTCTTCTGCTCTTTGCATATCAGTTAGCGAATGACTTTCTTGTGGGGGTCTCAGGACTGCTAAGTTAACATCATGCGGTCGAGGTAAATCTCGCTGTATTACTTGTGACCTTGTCAATAATTCTTTGGCAGCTTTAGCTTTGGCTTCAGCTTGAAAACGTGCATCTACATCTGCCTGATCTTCAATCGTGTTCTGCCGAGTTTGTTGTTGCTCTGGTCCTTCTTCATTATCAGGTACTACAATCTCATAATCATTCTTTGGCAATGGTAAGCCAGTTAATCCCATTTTTAATTGTTCTTTAATGACATTTTGATTCATCCGACCGGACATAGGTGTGCTGGTAACAGACATAGTTCCATCAATATTAATATTCAATTTATCACGCACTGATGGTGTCATGTTTGCCTGGTTGGTGGGAACCAAAGCTCCAGATTTGGGTGTCATGAAACCAGCACTTCCCGGTGTACTTACCCCATCACTTCTGGATGACCTAAATGGAGTTGCCAAAACAGTATTTGGTGTGGCTATGGTTTGTGACTGAGGCATGACACCACTAAAGTTGGAGTTATGTAGGGGTGTATTTAAACCACCTTTTAATGGTGTATCTACATGGGTCAATGCCATCATGTTTTGTGCCTCTTGTAAGATTCTATCAGTTTGTGGAGCAGGAGTCCTCGGTGTTGCTGCTGTCTGAGGTGTTACAGTATAATTGTTGAGTAGTGTATCTGTCGTTTCAATACCACTTTCGGCTGCAGTTTCTTTGGCTACTTCGCTTGCTTTGCCCAATTTGATTACCTGCTGGAGTTCCTGGTCAGTTATTTGAGGTTCAGGTAGTACCAGCTTTGAACGTTTTTTGGCAGGTTCCTGATTTTGTAGCATAGTCTGAGGAATGTCATTTTCTTTGCGTTTTTTCAATTTCTGTTTGTCCTTCTTTCGTTCCCTCTGAAAAATATATTGTATCAGTAATATATTTCAAACAAACAAAGATGTAATAACTATTTAAAAAGCATTACCATAAAGTTAAAAAAGTCGGGACGCAGCAAGTGTGTTATGGTAGTGAATTTTCAAAAAAATGTTTTTAATAGCAAATATGTCTTTTTTTAATGAAAGCAGGGATCAATTTTGGTTACCAGTACCATATTTCATCAAATAAGCTATTCAACAAAACTCCCAAAAGGGTTTTTTGCATACAAAATTACACACAATTTTTTCACGAAAATCCGAAAACTTTTTTTTTAAATAACTTATTAAACATTTATTATTATCCCCTTCACTTCCGAAACACAAAATACAGACTGTTATATTTAAAAGTATGGAGTTCCGACAGTTTGATTTTTTTTTTATTCAGTCACTATTTGAGAGTGCCCAGTGCATGGCGTTTCGATTTTTTCATATAAACGAAAACCCCTCTGAATGTGTCATTTGCATTAGACTCTGATTTTTGTTGGTAAAGATGTCGTATCACAATTTTTGATATGTGCCAAAATTGTGAAAACTTGCAAAACAATTGAAGTATCTCGAAAACAAACATGCATAACAATTCGATGGAAAATGCAATAATATAAAAGGTGTTCGATGTAAAAAAGAAAATTTGTATCACCAGCGACTTATCGGCCACCTGTGATTAATGAAATAATTTTTATAAGATGCAGCTCAAATTTGCAGGTGGTCAAATTTGAAGCATTTAATGAAAATTCGCTACCAATCGTCCCGATTTTCTTTTACAAACATGCATTATATTTCGATAGAAAATGCAAAAATATAAGGCTTGCTCGATAACAAAAAAATTCTGGACGCAGCAAGTGCGTTATGGTAGTGAATTTTCATACAAATATTTTTAATAACAAATATGTGTGTTTTTTTAAGAAAGCAGGCATCAAATTTGGTTACCAGTATAACCTATATAGTAAAAACAATGTGCCATGTTTCATCAAAATAACTTTATTGTGTGAAAATGTACCAAAATTTCCAAAAGTAAACTTAAAATGTTCCCGAAAAAACACGTTTCTTGGTCAACCTTATAGGTTAATAGCAAATTGAGCTGTTCAAATATGAAACATTTGACCAAAATTCGCTACCATAACGCACTTGCTGCGTCCAAAATTTATTTTCTTACAAACATGCATTATATTTCGATGGAAAATGCAAAAATGCAATAACATAAGGCGTGTTTGATTAAAAAAAGGAAATTTGTATCACCAACGACTTATGGGCCACCCTGTGATTGCAGAAATATTATTTTAACATGTATCTCAAGACCCCCTATAATTAATATATACAAATTTTCTTCATATCTTATATAATAACGGATATATTGAGCTTTATTAATTTTTTACGAAAATTCGACAAAAATTATATACCATTAAATGATAAACTCTATAGCTAAGGCTACTGCCAAGCATCAGAGAAAAGGTCTATTTGAAATGAATTTTCTGCAAATATTTTAGTAAAATGAAGGACAATGACGGTTGAACCTAAGACTTCAGGGTTTGTAAAACATCCTTCTTGAGACATTTTATTTCTATAGCCCGTATTAAATTTAAGTTATTTGCCTAAATGTTGCGAATTTTGACATTTTAAATCGCCACTTTGACGTTTTGAGGAAAACCCCAATTTATTTATTTTTAATTCCCCATAACTTTTTTGTCTTTTGACCTACATAGCTAAATTTTGGTAGGTAACTTACCTATAAGGATGTAAACCTGCGTACCAAATTTGGTTGCCCTTACTTTGTTAATTCCGGAGATATGAATTTTTTTCGAAAGAAAACACAAAATTTTCCGGGAAAACCTGGGCAGATTTTCCTGACTAACGAACTTATCCAAGCTATTTGCAAAAGGAATTTTTTCACCAAATTTGATCAAAATCGGCCCATTATTTTTTGAGTTATCGGTGTGATACATATATATATATATATATATATATATATATATATATATAAATATATATATATATATATATATATATATATATATATATATATATATATATATATATATATATATATATATATATATAAACATATAAAAATTGAAACTGACCCCGGATATGTTTTCTAGGGGGCCTAATTAGCGCTCATTTGAAGAAATTTTTTCAAAATTCAAAAGTCGGGATCTCCTCATTAGTGAATTTTTTTTAAGAAAATTCACTAAAAATTGTATCACCAACGACTTATGGGCCACCTGTGAATAGTAGAAATAATTTTTTAAGATGCAGCTCAAAACACCCTATAATTATATATAACTTATACAATTGTTTCCCGTATCTTGTATAATAACAGTAATATTGACGTTTACCATAGAAATACGTCACCCTGTATATATGTAACCAGATAAAAACTGAAACAAACCCCGGATATGGGTCCTAGGGGACCTAGTTCGCGCTCATTTGAAACAATCTTTTTAAAATTAAAAAATCCCTGTGTCCTCGATAGCGAATTTCTTCTACGAAAATTTGCTAAAAATTATAGAGAATAAACTCTATAACTAAAACTACTGCTAAAGCATCAGAGAAAACTTGGGCCTAGAGATACAAATTCTACTCTGGCTTTGAGGCTTCCGCATGCGCAGAGTACGGGTGCCTTTGGGTTGACGTTCACTGTCACACTGAAACAACGATCTATGGTAAATAACTATTCGTTGGTTCGTTTGAGCATCCCCTTGCAATTTTATTATCGCTAATGTGGCCATATATATATATATATATATATATATATATATATATATATATATATATATATATATATATATATATATATATATTTCTATAAACAGAAAAATAGAAACATTGTGGAGAAACACGAGCCATGTACATTAAATTTATGCACCCTAATATTTAAATGCCCTGTATATTTAAGAGTGTTGAATATTATGGGTTCAATAAGAAATATCATAAGAATTAAGAGAATACAGAACAATGCTTTCTTTTTTAGGTATAGGGGTTTGTTTGACTTAAATATCTGTACAATATAAAGAACACAGAACAATACTTTGTTTTTATTCATAGCGTTTTGTTAGAAGATAATAATTTTTATTTGATCCTAGTAAATAGGTCGAGGTAAGATAAATGTAGTCACAGTGCATTTCAGTAAAAATAATTTTTGGCAGTAATCTAAGAACAGACACACACAGTGTTTGATAAGCAGTGAAACGCAGGGATGTTTTTTATGATGCTATAAGTTACCAATTTTGATGTTTCAAATCGCGACTTTGACGTTTTAAGAGGAAAAGTTATCAAATTTTTCTGGCACTTCTTCACCTTTTTGCGCCAAAAAACTCAGTCTTTGTCTGTAAAATACATTGCATTTTGTTATCCACACAAAATATTTTACTTTTGCGAGTTTATCTGGTCATCAGTGGCGTCCAATTTTTTTTCTCTTTAAATGCCAAGAACTTTTCTCCTTTCACCCTATAGGTATAAATTTTGTTACATACGATACTCTTTATGACAGAAACCAGGGTACCAAATTTGATTACCCTTCTTTGTTATTTCTGGAGCCGATTTTCATGGCTAACGAACTTCTTATCCAAGCCACTTGCAAAAGGAAGATACGTACCAAATTTGATAAAAATCAACCCATTATTTTTTTGAGTTATCGGTTATATATATATATATATATATATATATATATATATATATATATATATATATATATATATATATATATATATATATATAAATATATATATAAACATATAAAAATTGAAACTGACTCTGGATATGGGTTCTAGGTAGAGGTGTGCGAAGCTTCGAAATTTCGAACCGAACCCGAACTGAACCTTCGGTTCGAAAAAGTGTTCACACTAGCGATGTAGAAGTAGTTCAAAGTTCGAAATATGTAATTCTCCAAAATAGTTCGAAGTTCGTTGCTCAAAAATACTTCGAAATTTAACTTTAAACGCATTAAATGCTGCCAAAGGTAGCGAAGTTGCGGCCCCGTTAACTCGGTAGCGGCGCTTTAAACTCGTTATCGGTCACATTGAGTGGATAGTGTAATTTTAGGAGATTTCACTCATGCATATTTTTGACAGTTGGTGGGACACATTGAGACACGACGGAGCCATTTAGCAATTAAAGAATGATTTTTCTTATATATCCTAGCCTCCCAACACCTTTTTCAGTAACAACATTATGAGGCGGTTTTCGAAGGCGATCAGTAACGTAAATTTTCAGAATTTATGAGGATAATTGCAGATTGTCTTTGGAAAACACTGGTTTCAACATGCTTTATTTCACAATGAGCCAAAACAGTTACATATTCACAATCAGGAGACAAGTTCGGGACGCAGCAAGTGCGTTATGGTAGTGAATTTTCATAAGAATAATATATATAATATATTAAGTTCAAATTTTAGGTGGTTATTTTATACCTATCATGCTCACTTTGAAACCTCTCAATTTGTTTGCTAAAACTGCCTAGCCAATGCCAAACAACAACATATTTATAATTGAGCTTATCTATAGATCTAGAAATCTAAAAGTTTCAAATATTTTTTGTTTTTGTATTTTTGATTTAACGTTGACCCATCTCCACAATGATCAGCACCGGAAGGCATTTTCACCCAATCAACCAGCAAATTTGTGGAACCCTTCCTTTTTCTAAAAAGAATGGGAATCTTTTACATATCAAATATTGTATGTTACAATATTCCTAAATTTGGTATTTAAGGAAATGATATATGAACACTGAAGAATTTTGGGTAGTTCGATGTTCGATTTTGAATTTCTAAGAAGTTTGAAGTTCGACTGTGAACCTTAGAGATACTATTTCAGAGGTTCGAAGTTCGAAGCAACATATTTGCTTGGGTTCGTTTATAGTTCGGTTCGAACAAAACATGGGTTCGCACACCTCTAGTTCTAGGGGGCCTAGTTTGTGCTAATCTGAAGAAATATCTTCAAAATTCAAAAGTCGGGATCTCCAAATTAGTGAATTTTTTAAAGAAAATTCACTAAAAGCATGACCTGCTTAAAAACATGTGTAATTTGAAAAAAGTACTTTCTACTAATGTTAATAATGTGAAAAAACTGACTGGACATAGAGATGATACTTACTGTACTTAAGTTATGGAAAAAGTTATCAATGTAGACATTATAAAATACCTGGAAAAATCAAATATCATAAGTGACCGCCAATATGACTTTTGTTAAAACCGATCTAGTCGTGATATTCTGACATGCGACGTCATTTATCTTTCCAAAAATGTTAGGAAAGGGAATGCAGTTTTATTTAACACTTCTAAAGCATTCGATCAGATCATACAAATCACCTTTGGAACTATATCTATGTATATTTAAAATCTTTATCCACTTGTCGAACACTTTGTTATGAATTCTCCAAACACAAAATGTTAAAAATTCAAAAGACACAAACCACAAACCTCTTCAATCTCATTCCGAAGTTCACCATCTAAATTTTGTTGACGCATTTTTGAAAAGTCTGGTGCCATAGGGTCAACTACTTCAGTTGATGTATCATAGAAACCTGGTGCTGGTCTCTTTTCAAATGGAACTTCTGCATTATAATCAATACCTCGCTTCTTTTTTCTCCTTGGTGCGACTTCAATTCCAGCTGCACGTAATTCTCTTCGCTTCTGTAAAGCAGCTAATCTACGAGCTTCTTCCAATTGTTTTTCTCTTGCTTTTCGTTTTGCTTTCTTACCTTGAGTATTAGCCAAACGGGCCCTGGCTTCGGACAGCATCTCCAATTCTATAAACAACAAATATATTTTACATTTAAAATCACTTCTAAAAATGTTATGAGCAGCATTTTCTTCTACAGTGTAAACAATAAGTTCATTTAATTGCAGCTCAAATGAAATATGACCAATATTATGCATTTCGTATAATATTTACCATCTTCATCCATATCTTTTGGATCTGGCCTTGCAGGTTTAGTTTCGGGGTTAGGATCAATTTCACCAGGTTTAAGCTTTCTCGGATCATCTGTTGCATCTTCACCTTCTTCCTTTTTCTGGGCTTGGTCCCTAAAAAAAAAAAAAAATTATGCTTGTAAACAGAAAAAGCAAGCACACCTACTTGAAAATAGTTTAACTACATTTCTAGGTTTATAGCCTCAGAAATATAAACCCACAAAATGTGGGGACGATCGACTTAACAGCAACCGGAAGTTACCAAAACGGCACACGCCACAAGAAAGCATATGTAACGTAGAGTAATAATCTGAAAAAAATTTTACGGAAAATCCATAAATAACAGATTCATTGAGAAATTAAGTTCTCAAAAACACACGATTTGCACTTTCGA